>OX453089.1:27363912-28563912 GCA_949708635.1 Hirtodrosophila cameraria
CGACTGCATACTTAATATGTAGCGCTTTGAGGGCCACATTGTACATTTGTGTCTATAATAATGTAATATTAGTTATAAATATATATATATATATATGTATATGTACTTATAGATGTAGTTAATAGTATTTGTATAGGCGCATTACAATCTAAACAGGCTAAATAGTGAAGTCTTAGATAAGGTTAAATAGCACTTTATAGTCGGTGATACTATATATCCATAAAATACTTTAGTAAAGATACGAGTATACGTTCTAAGTGTTGTTTTTTTTTTTGTTGTTTTTTCTATAAAAATGTTTTACATATATATATTTTTTTTGGTTTGTTCCCTCGAAATGTTATGGTCATAGATTCAACAGCAACATGAGATCATCAAGATCATGACACGAATATGATTATGGTTAAATGATCAAATGATCAAATGATCAAATTATCAAAATTATAAAATGATCAAATGATCAGACAATCGGCACGCACACCCATTCCATCAGCCGGAACAGCAGCGAGCACAACCAATTCTAGGCAGCCGTTGACACCTTGGCTGCACCACCAGGTGGCACTGTTGTGGGTGTAGCTGTTGCAGCAGCTGCTGACCCTGAGGCCGAGACTGAAGCTGAGCTGTCCAGCATTTCCGGCTCCTGATGATCTGCCAGGGGGTCAACGTTGCTGTTGCTGTTGCCGCTGTCGCTGCTGCCGCTGATGTTGCTGCTGTTGACAGCAGTTTGGCTGGTGCGCAGTTCGGGTGGCAGATAGATTTTGACTACGCTGGTTATCTTAACGCGACAGTTGGGGCAATTGATGCATCTGCAATACAAAAAATATTATAATTATTATTTCTGTTTAGTAGCAGTATTTAAATATTAACTCACCTAGCCGCACACTGTGCACAGGCAATGACGTGACAGCACGGATTGAACACTGTGTTGATAGCACGATCCATGCAGATCTTGCACTGCATGGCCTCGGTGATGCGCGTATCCACGCAGCGCTCAATTGCCGCCTCTCGCGCCTCCTTCTCGCGTATGGCCAAATCTATCTTGCCGGCCATGGAACCACCACCAGCACCACCATCGCCATCAACATCGCCCAAGCCCATCAACTCCAATGCCGGCTCACAGCTGCTGCTGCTGCTGTTGTTGGCATCGTAGGCTGCCATTGCGGCCATATCGCCACCAATCTCGTGCAGCTTACGCCTGGCTTGATCATGCACCTCGCGGCACGTGTACTGTATATCGAATACATAGCGCTTGCCCAGCTCCGTATCCTCCTTAAACATGGACGCAATGAGACCCTTTAGATCCCGCGTATACTGATTGGTGACGACGCCGCGTACCTTTTCGCATACGTAAAACGCATGACGTTCCGTTATCGAACGGTAAAGATCACCAGCAATTGGCTCCTTGGGCAACTTGATTTCAAGCACCTTGGGATCATTATGATCGTCCACATATTCCAGCTTAAACGTGCGCTTCGAGGACTTTGCATTCGCAATGGCACTGAACGGGATGCTGCAAGAGACCAAAAGAAGAAGGGTGTCTTAATAAAGATATCTCATTTGGATTTCAAGGATAACACCTACCTTTCTTTTTCATCCCCACGTATGACGGTAATGCCATGTACGCCCAAGGCAATATCACAGCGTGTGGCGCTCTCATTGGTGGTGACGCCACTGAACAACTCCTCGCCATAGCCGGCTAGCTCTTGGATCTCCTGGAGCACCCAGTATTTGGCTGTCTTTGGTGTCATAGCTAGCTTGGCCAGTTTGCTATGCTCGCTGGCAATCTGACGCAAAAAGTCCACTGGTGGCTCACTATCAACGCTGGTTAGGATTAGATAGGACTCGTACATGCGCAAAGGATTGCTGGCCAAGCGTTCATCCAGGCCGGAGTGGCTGCTGCTGCTGTTGCTGGGGCTGCTCGAAATGGAGGCTGTGGCGGAAACGGATGCTGATGGCGATGGTTGCAAGTTGCTGTTGTTGTTGTTGCTGCTGCTGCTGCTGTTAATGTTGCTGTTGCTGCTGCTGGTGTTGCTGCTATTGTTGCCAACGGCAACAGTTGCTGCTGGCACGGCCAATGCACAGCATTCGATATATTCCATGGACTTTTGTTTAGATAGGCGACGCTTCTTAAAGCTCAGCATATGCTCCTTCTCCTTGCGCTGTTTCTTAAGCTTATGCTGCTGCTGCTGCTGTTGCTGCGCCAGCTGCTGCTGCGCCAACTCCTGACGGATTCTCATAGGACACTCGGCGCGCAGCGACTGTTCATTGAAGCGCAGTCCATCTGCTTGACAGAGCAGCGCCGCCAGCTTGGCTGCACTATCCCAGTTTTGGGCACACAGACGCGCCTCCAATAGATCCTGGCGTGCCTGCATATAGAATAAATTGCGTGCGCTCTCCTGCAGGATCTTGTGCACTGGCACCCAAAACTTGACGCGCAGCGCGAGCATCAGTTGAATGCCACTGCCGCTGCTGCCGCTGTCGCCGTAGAGGCGATTCCTTAGATTGCACCAATGATGTGTGCGCGATTCCTTTTGGTTTGGTGTCCAGGATTCCAGGCCAAAGTATTCCATTTCACAGATCAGGCCTTGCGCTGAACAAACCTGTAGCAGAAATAAAGAAAAGTAAACATTTAGTTGAAGATTGAAACTTAAAGCACTTGAAAGTATTGAAAAAGCTATGCGCACAATTATAAATTAAATCAAAGTAAAACAAACTAAAAACTCTTGATTTTTGCTGCCCAAAAAAGTATGCTATACATTTTGTAAGGCATTTGTGAGCATAATTCAAAATAGTCCTGTCAAATAAACATCGAAAGTAATAACAAAATCAAGCTTACAGGCGAAACTGTACTAAATTCGATATCGAATTCGATCTATGAGTTAACTAAGCCAATTTGAAATCAATTTCGAAAAAGTACAACTGTTCAAAAGTCGTAAAAACAAACTGAACTAGTTTATAAGCTGAATAATATAATATAAATGTTGAAGCAGTTACTTGATTAATAAGCTTTTTTAATATTTATAGCAACTTTTAAAGTTGATCTATTCATGGCAAAGCTAAGTCCAAGAGCAATTTTAATGCATTTGAAATCAGTTTTGATGCTTATCAGCTCAAATTGTCAACGGCAGCGAGTTGAAAGCAACAGACAATGTCCTGTCAGTTGTCCTGCCAGTGAGTTTGTCAAATCCAACATCGTTGCTATGACAGCAGTCAACGACAACTGCGTTTCTATATGGGGGGGGGATATGTGTGGGTCTGCGTGGGTCTGTTTGTGGGTGGCTTTTGGGGTTTGTTCGTGTCTGGGGGGTAAGGCCTCGAAATATTTGCTTATGCAACGAGCGTGTTGTCATCATTGCGAATGGAAGAAACTCAAATGTTTGCTGCATGCCAGCGTTGACAACAACAACGAATTGTTGAAATTGAATAGTTGACATTGCCTGACTAGAAGATATCCTGGAAATTTGCCACTCTGTAACTATGCAACTTTGCAGTTCATAGAATTTGTAGAAGAACAATCCATGAAATACATTACAATAGTTGTATTTCATTTATATTTATATGTTTCTTCTTATTCTTCAGAAGCACAGTTATTGATAAGGCTGCTATTGTTTAAACTTTTACTTCGTATAGCTAATATACCCCATTTGTAAGCAAAAAATGTAAAGCAGCATAACGACAACGACAACATAACCAACTGCAAATCAACATAGTCAAGCCGTTGACGATGCTGTCGTTTGGTTATAACTGGCAATTCAAGCTGGCATGGCATGCCACGCATCCATCAACCATCCCCAACATGCCCAGCCCCTACCACTTTGACCCCCCTTCACTCAAATCTCACTGCTGCAAGATGCATTGCTTGCTTCGCTTGTAAGTTAAGCAAGTATCCTGTTTTATTTTATGACATGCAAACGCACGATTATACACGAATTTTCGTGTTCATAAAGGCGCATGTAAGCCGAAAATATATTCATTTTATACATATATTTTTTTAAACAGAATTAAGTTATAGTTCAAAAACTTAATCTGAACCGCATTGTTACAATTTACAAATTGGTATTACGGCCTGTTCTCATTTCCAAAAACTTTTCATTCCGCATGATTTTCGATTTTGAACTACTGTTTTCAAATAAAATAGTAATATTTTTAGCTTATTAATGGTAATTTTGAATACTATTCAAGTGTCTCAAAAGCAAAAACTGTTTTAACTCGAACCTTCTTTAGATATACGGAATTCAAAACAGCTAATATTTCCAATTCCTAATGTTTTGACCGTTACTGGAATTGGAATTATTTCTTTTCATTTAAAAATAGGATGGGAAATTAACTTTACATTAAAAAATTATTAAAAATTAAAATTTTAAGTTTTACATTTCAAAATTTGGTTCAACATTTATTGGAAATACATAGTTAGTTTTAAGTTCTTCGCATCGACAAATATTATTATCAACTTTTCTACTTTACAAATCAAACCCTGATAAAATATTAAATCGAAACGGAAAACACAATTCTTAATAAAATGCCTATTTCTCTACTCGAGTCGCAGCGATGACAAAAATTAATGCCAAGCAACACAACACGCGATGTCTCCTCCAACTCCGCCTTCTCGTTGCCTTGCCGAATTGCTGTCAGAGTTACCGTAACGTGCCTCTTGTCTCCCCGTAGCACTTTGCATAATGAGACAACTTGTGGGCCAAGTGGCAGACAGCCGCCAGGTAGCCAAGGCAACAAGTTGCTCCCATTGAGTCACGCGTCAGCGCCTCGCACATTTTCACTTTCCAATTAGGCAGCCGCAGGATTGTGGATGAGCATGTGTGCGTGTGTGTATGTGTATGTGTTTGTGTGTGTGTGTGTGTGTGGGCCATGTGTGGGCGTGGCTGGAATTGGCATTGGCAATAGCATTGGGAAATGTGCGCTGATGCTGAAGGAAAGCAGGTTAAGTTGAAGCAACAGCAAAAGCAAAACGCCAAAAACAAAAGCAAAAGCTGCTTATGGCAAAAACACGCTATAAGGCGTATCAAATATTTACAGATTCCAGGTAACGAGTATAAATTTGATATCAAGCGTTGCATAATGATGCTGCGTTTCTCTTGTGCCGTTAGTAGAGATTAAGAATTTTCATTTTCTTAGAACTCAATTAGATTGTTCGCGGGCTTTGCTAATTGGTTTAACGGAAAGTTTCTTAATGCGTTTGCTCAAGTCAATAAATATTTGTAATTTAAGTTTAATAAGAATGTAATTGGGTTAGAAACTTAATTTTTACAAAATTACAATTTTCCAAAAATAAATTGGGAAACTCAAGGTTTTTAGTTAAACGAATAAGCTGCTGAGAAATGAAAGTTAAACTCTTAACAAAAGTTTTTGTTGATTAAAATTAATCAACTACCAAAACTCACATATTTGCACGATTTCTTAAATATATTAAAAGGCAAATAAATATATGCAAAGAACAAATTCAATCATTACAAATCAAATCAAAATCTGCAATTTCAAGTATGTATTTTCTTGGCTTTCATTGTATCGAATCAAATGGTTGACGAAGCTCTCGGGAGGCTTCATTAAATACATTTTGGTTGCCACAGCTTCTCAAGTGGCTGTTGCTCCCATTGCCACATGACTGAAACCAAGCTGTGCCACAAACGCAGCAGCAACAACAGCAACAAAAGCAACAAAAGCAACAACAACAACAATAACTGTGACCCTGAATGCGATGCGGGATGTGGTCTCCGCTTGAAAATGTATCGGTCTTGGTGACACTTCCGCCTAGAGATGAGCTCAACTTTGCATTTTTGCAACACAAAAATTTAACTTTTTCCAAAATCATAGAAATTCTTCTAAGATGTGTGCTGGTTTTCCATTTGAATTCGATAACAACTTTTGCCAAAATCAGACAAATTTTTAAAAAAATTTATTTGTTTTTTCCCTTTTAATTGTTATATCGATATTTCATTGTAAACTATCGTTCCGAGTCCATATAATATTGCTTGTTTTCCTCTGATGTATTTTGGAACTATAATTTCTTTGAAATATTTAAAGATAAATGTTTATTACCCACTATAAAGTCAGTAAATCGATTAATTTGTGACAAAATATAAAACATCGATAATATAAAGATAACGATTGTGTAAATTATGTACTATTCGACTATGATTTCTTCAGAACATTTTAAAATATACGCCTATTACGCTATATAACAGCAATAATAGTTATAGAAAAGTCAGTGAATCGATTAATTATTGGCATATTATAAAACATTGATCATATTTTTCGATAATTGTTATTATATCTGTATAATAACGTACTATGAGATTAAGATTTCCTTGGAATATTTCAAGACAAACGCTTATTATCCAATGATAACGAGATGTTATCGACTATTCGATAATATTATTCGATAATTGTTATTATAAAAATAACGATTGTATTTATCCGATATCGCGTTAACTCTTATTCAGTTTGGAACACGAAGTAAAGCACGACACGCGATCAACTCTATTTCCGCCACAAACTCAGTTAACGATGCTGACGATGACAATAGAGATGGTAGGAGACAGAACAATGACGATGACAATAGAGACGGAGCAAGGGATGATGCCTGATGATGATGATGATGATGATGAAGATGATGACGATGACGATAACTGAAAGACTTGAGCTACAAGTGGCGCAGCTCAAACGTTGCCAAGTTGAGAGATGCATGCGTGTAAATCGATCTGCCAACTGGATTATGCATAATTAATAGCAGTTTTGCATTTGGAAAAAAGCCACCCACAGCCACTGTTAAGTTTTCCCCCTCACATCAGTTTACCGCAACTGTCAACGGCATTTGGCGGCTTAATTAGTTGATTGTTTGAGTCGCATTCATGAGTGCACTCATAACGAGTCGTTAGCTTGATGACTGGAAACTATTAATTGGGAATTTGCCACAAAATAAAACTGCAATTGAATTCTTGAGAGTTCTTCAAATTTGGATGCCGAGCAGAGTTAGATATGAAAAATTGTAGCTATAAATTTGAATAGAATTAAGAGCAATATTTAACTTTCAAGTCGAGTAATTGATTTCAACAGAATTTGCAGAGAAACAAAAATAATTTAAAACTAATTTATGAAAATATCAAACAGTTCCGGGTTTTGAAGTTCAAACAACAAAGTTAAAATGGTAATTGTTTGAAGCTTAATTCGAAAACTAATTTGTATTTCAGTTGCTTCAAAAATATATTATTTTTTGCAGTAATCTCAACTTTATTTCCGATTTGATTTAAATATTATATGCAAAACATTTTATAAATAGCTTTAAAAGCTTTTTATAGATTCTACAAAAAGTTGATAATTTTCAACATTTTATATAATTTCTGTGTAAACACTTATGTACATATTTTATATTATATATAAATCTTGAGTAATAAATATTCATGTGCTTTGTGCTGGCGATTAAAGTTATTTAGTATTTCTCGTTTTATTTTTGTTGTTGGCAAATAGCAACAATGGCAGCAACAATAACAATTTCAAAATTCATTCAGTACAACAACAACAAAACATTGCCAACGTATTCGAATTCGACAAAGGTACAAAGTCCACATTTTGTGTATTTTTTCTCGATTCGTTTCGTTTTGTTTCGTTTCGCTAAAATTAAATAAAATGCGAATCGCAGAAAAGGCAAAAATGTGAACTAACATATTTTATTTGATTTTATTTTCAACAAAAGCCGGCGTCGAATTTGTATATATGTATGTACATACATAAGTATGTATGTATGTGTGCGTGACTGCGAATGTGACTGTGACTCGAACTGTGACTGGGGTCATTTCAAAGGCGGTACACAAAGCTTACACTTAATAATCACAAGCCACGCCCACACTGTGGGCGTATGACGTCAGCAGCAAATGTTAGTTGCAGTGATTACGCTATCAACATCGAATAGTGCACAGTGCCCTGAAGGTGATACAAATTGATATCAAATTGTTGCCCCAGTTACAATTTGGCATTTATTGCATTTCGTAATACGTTCATACTAAAGGTATTTACATATTTACATATGTATGTACAATGAACATGCATATATACATATTTACTTATTTTTATTGCTGTGAAACTTTATTTAGTCCGTAAAATCAACAACAGCAGCAACAACAGCCGCTTTAACTTAACATGCAATCAAAAAATCCGACCGCATGTTTTAAGAGTTTCAAGAGCCACAATCTCAAGAGTTTCAAGAGCGCCAGTTAAGAGAGTAACGGCGTTACAACTGTTCGGCCAAATAAATACAACGGAGCAAGCAAACAAAACATGTGTTGCTGCTGCAGGGGTGGGCGGCAAGGTAATGTCAGACAGAGCGAGAGAGTGAGAGTCTTGCTCTCTGGCAGCAACAAAGCAGCACAGCAAAACACAAACAATATATTGTAAACGAGAGTGAGCGAGAGATGTACGTGGGGGGCTATGACTAGCACAACAGAGCAGAAAACCCGACATTCGGGGGTGGGGGGGACAATGAACAGTATACCAGACGAATGCATTCGAAATGGACTTTGGACTCGTGCCTCTGAAATGCCGTTTGGACTTTGGACTCGCACTCGCATAGTGAGTGTTAATTTTGTTGTTGTTACGTTTGCTGATCGTGTTGCTCGCTTTGCTTTTGCTTCTTATGTTTGTGTTTGCTGTTTGTTGTTGGTGTTGTTGTTGTTGATAAATCGACATAATTGAACAAATTATGAGTGGTACCAACAAATCTGAAACTGTGAAAAGGCGAACAAGTGCTTGAAAACAATAGCTATAGTTAAAGCAACGCTTACAGTGACGTCAGCTTAGGACTTTGCACTCAAATTTGCTGTTGCTCTTTGCTACCTGGATATGTAAATATGTACATATGTATGCATGTACATATGTGCAATAAGTGCAAAAGTCGTGCTTGCTATTGAAATGAATTGCAATTGGTTTTTGCTGCTTATCAGCTAAGCAACAAATATATAATCACACTTTCAAAATGCATTTGATGCCCCCCCACACGTGTGTCAACTATTGCAATTTGAGCCGATAACAGCATAGTAACAGAAACTTAACAGACAACTCTAGCGGGGGCATATGCATATAAGTATGTACATATGTATGTATGTAAGTACGTATACACCCATGATTCTTTCAGTCGAATCTACCGCTGCTCACGTCGCTGTTGCCGTACTTGACACGCTGACAGTTGCACAATGTTGCCCTACACAATGAATATGAAATAAATAAATACAAACAAATTGTAGCAAATGCAACGAAAAAAGTAGCAGTCAAAAGACCCATTCCCCGACTGCAGTATACTCTGTACAAAATGTAATAATTTTTACAGTATGACTTGTTTATATGTTACTTTTGTAAGAATAGTCAAATATACATTACACAAACCCAATATACTTTCTCTCTCTCTTTGCGAACAGAGTATATTAGAAGGCAAAGCAATTGCTAGACACAGACAGATTGACTGAGGGACCCACATATGGTTAGAATACTTTTTGTTGCTAACTGAGCACGCGCTTGACGAGTGATCAGCACAGATGACGATGATGACGCGACGACAGAAAGGTGAAGTGGGGGGTGTAGGCAGGGCATGCTAATAGAAATGGGCAATGACGGGGATGGGAAAGTGGAAGCAAGGGGCTAACAAACAGGTTCAATGCATTTTAAATTGATTGAGCGTAGGAAACGGGTTCTTACTGCGGAGCTCCGAGTTCTGGCCATGTATGCATAAATGCTCTCATACAATGTATGTACGGTATACATACATACATGGCATAAATAAATTGCACTTAGTTATAAAACAAATTAACGTGTCTCATAAAAACACGTGCAAGCAGATAAAAGATAATCATTTAAGGGTAATTTTACTTGAAATAATCAAAAAACGATATTGGAGAAAGCTGTAACAGTCTGATAAAACACAAAAAGGAGAACAAGCTAACACGGACGCATGCATGGGTGTAGGCAGCATCGCAGTGGGGGGCGGACATATGCATATCAAGTAATCAATCAAAATATGCTTATCAAATTAAAAACAAACTTTGATTTTCATTTTGTTTACAAAAATTTGCATCCTAAATAAAGTATCTCCAGCTTTTATAGTATCTTTTGTATTCAATTATGCAGATTTATGCTTAATAAATTTACGTTAACAATCGGCAAACTGTGGTAAGAAGTTCTTTGGCATTTAGCTGCAAACATTTCTTGCCAAATTGCTTTCAAATTTCAAATTACTCAGCATAATTACAAAATACTCAATAAATAGTTGCTAAAACAATTTCTAGTACATACATACATACATATAAAGTAACATGTACCCCCCTCTGCCACTCGAAAACAACAATCACCACTGAGCTAAATCCAATTTCACTTTCAATTCGCTTATTTAAGATTAGTTCATTGTCACCTCCCCACAGCCGCCCTGTTGCATTTAAACTTTTGCTAATCGCGCGCAGTAACATGTTCTCACACAACCCCCCCCCCCCCCACAAAAAAAACCCATACACCATACAAACGTTCAGAGAACTATGATTTTTGCCTTTCTGTCTTCGCATCACATTCTGCTTGGGGTCTGTGTTTTGGTCATTGTTGAAAATAGCTCAAGTTTTGTTGTTGCTTGCATTTGGTTCTCTTCTTTCATTTGTGTGTGTGTACGTGTGCGTTTTGTTTGCTTGTGTGTGTGTGCGACCGACTGACCATTGGACTTTGTACATGGCACATAAATTTTATTGCAAAACGAAACTGCCGCAACAACAACAAAAACAACAACTGCCAAAACAAAATAAAATGCATGAAAACTAGACAAAAAAAAAAACAAAAAACAAAAGTGCAGCAAAAATTTCATCACAACATAAAGAGAACAAAAAAATGTTTGAATTGAAAAAAATGAATACCCAGCTGCGATTTATGTCATAATTGAATAGCGCTCGGGCTTCGACATTGATTGATTTTGATTTTGGACAGAGTCAGTTGATGTGCACAGGTGTGTGTGTGTGGTGTGTGTGTGTGGGTGTGAATGTGTGTGTGTGAGTATTTCAGTTGTCGATATCCTGACAGGCGTCACATTTGCCCTCGCAGCAGCACATGCCCCTAGCAGGCGCATATTTGTTAACTTAATTGAGTTTCAGTGAAAGCTTCATCATGATGGCGGCAGCGCAGTTTTTGATTACGCCTGCTGCTTCCATTTCGGTTGGCACGGCGACAACTTTTGGCTCAGTTTATGGTAGCAGCAGCAGAGCCAGAGCAGCGGCAGCCGCCGCAACAGCATCAAAAGCTATAAAGTGTCGTCATCGACTTTTTTGGGCAATTATGGAACCAAAAGTACCGTTGAATTGCGGCTGTTCTTGTTGTTGTAGTTTTTTTTTTTGGCCCATTTCGCAGCATGCGCCCAACGGTGATCCGTTTCACCCCTTGCTTCTACCTCTTCTTCTTCTTCTTCAACTCGGCTGTGCTGCACATTTTTAAACAGGCATAATGAAAATGTTAAACTCGCCGCGCGGCTCTCGCGGTTCGCGACTACGTGACATTTTGCACAGCAGCAGCGAATTCGACTAAAACGCCAGCTTCGACGCAACGTCAGCGGAGGCGGAGGAGGAGGAGGAGGGGTAGGCTGCATGAAAACAAAATAATGTTGTGCATACCAAAAGCAACAACAAAAAGCAGGCGACAGAAAAGTCCAAAGCATGCAAAAAATTCTTATTTGCCCATTGTAGGGCACCATAATTTTTGTATGCGTCATTTTCAGTTGCGAAAATGCGGAAAGGAGAAGTGCCCGTCAAGGGAGGCTGAGTTAGTGCGAGTGTCAGTTAGAGATGAGCGACATTTACTCATCTGTTACTTATCACGAGTCACAATCGTGACAAAATATCAAAAGTAACATTGCAAATACAAAGCAAAATTAAATATAATTATTTAAATGATTATGCGTTTTTGTCATATTTCCCAAACTGATCTGAATTTACAAAATAATATTTTATCTCTTAAATATCCCAGTCTGATATTCACGGCGATTGATTGATATTTTGTCACGGACTCATATTTTGTTACCAACAGATATTTTGTCACTGATATTTTGCAAAGATATTTTTTGCAACAGTCACATTTGTCACTGCGACACCAAAATCACAGTATCGCTCAGCTCTGGTGTGAGTGTGAATGTGAGTACGAGTGTGAGTGTGAGTGCAAGTACGAGTGTGAGTGCGAGTGCGAGTGCAGTGCAAACAACTTAAACAGCGACGCGTCGCTTGCGTGCTTTACGGCAGCAGAATCAGCAGCAGCAGCAGCAGAAACAAAAACAACAACATCAACAACAAGGCTTGGAATAAGCATGAAAACGCATTAAATTATTATGCCACATAAGAAGCCATGAGAGGGAAGTGAGCAGAGTAGCGTCAAGTGGCGGTGGAGATGGGGATGGGATTGAGAATGGGGATAGGGATGTCATGTTGTAAGGGCGACTCACTAATTAGCATGTCGCATTCTCAATTGCCAGAACGTGACGCGAGATTGGCCAACTTTTGGTCACTTTATGGGAACTTTGTCAGCTGATGAACTTTATGCTGAACTTGCGCCATGTTGGAAGTGTGCTGGATTGAGTGGGGGGAGGGGGGAAAACTTGAGCACATTCTTAAAAAATAATGTTTGAATTATTTAATACAACATTTTCTCAAGAATTCATTATATCATTATTAAACAATTAAATTTAAAAATTAAGTTTCAATTTTTTTTTTAAATTATAAAATATTTAAACCTAGCTTTGCAGAGTTGTTCAAGTTTCAATTAATTTCTCAATAAACACTTTTAACTCCAAAACATCATTCGAGCAACTTTGCTTAATTGTTGTCGAATAGTCATGTTCCAGAAACCACTTTCGGTAATCTAATGCGATAGTGATTTTTCCTCAAATGTTCCTATTTTCCTTTTTGGTAAGATTTTGCAAATTGCATTCAATTTCACTTGATCATGAATTGAATTAACTTGAAATTGGGATAGGATTTAATTCACTACATTAACTGCAATAGCGAAATATTGAACTCTTAAGGGAGTTTCAATTCCGCAAAATGTAGCCGAAAGTAGAAACTGGAACAGGTCAGTATTGTGTATCTTTAAGTTACAAATTTTAACTTAAAATCAACAGATTAACATGATTATATAAAAATAATAATAAAATAATATTTCTGCAATTCTTAATCTAAGAGAAATGTATTCAAAAAAGTCAAATTAAATAACGGTTATTTTGTAGCTTTTATTTTAAAATTAAAAAATAATATTGAAAAGTGATTCATACCGTCAAAACTATAAAAAAAAAACTTATTTTGCGGATTTCGATAGATATGACCCGAACAAGTTTGTTTTAATTTTCTTCTATTTAGTTAACATTTTATGTGATAACTGTTATTTTCGGTCCCTGGTACCAAACATTAAATTAACTTGTTCCCAAACTTTCGTTTTTTGGTTACTATACAAACAATTTCATGGTGCACATGGAAATTTTGTGTAGTATTTTTGTTGGCATTTTTGTTGCTCAAAATCACATTGCAATTTGACCATAATAAATTACATTTTCGTTTTGCCTAAATGAAATGCGCAAAACTTTGCAAATGTAGCAAACAAATAAAGTATGTACAGATGTACGTAGCATGTATATATGTGTGTGCTACACAAAAAACTTTGCCACAAATGGAGGACTGTCAAGTGCACATACATATCTCAGTTCTCAATTTTCAGTTTTCTGAGCCTTAATGTGATGATGTGTGTGTCGCCAGGCGAATGGATATAGTCAAAGTAACTTGCAAATCAGAGGTCAGGGTCTTAAGGCATTTTCAAGCCAAATGAAAACGAAATGTGACTGTGATGTGATGGTAGATGGAAGCAAATGAATAGATGGGCCAGAAACTATAAACGGTATATCTTCTAGAATCTAGTTGGTTCTCGTTTGGCTGCCAACAATTTTTTTGCATTTTTTGTCATAGTCAAGATGCATAATATTATTTTATTTTACTGCACTTTGGCAAGGCATGCAAACAGCACAAAAAATAGAAAAAAAAAAACAGCTTAAAAACTGCTGCATTTGAGTTGGGTTGACTGACAGATACCCTGTAAACAAAACTGAACCATTTCAATTAGTTTTTAGCGTAGAAAATAAACATTTTCTGAACGGAATGTGTTTTATATTTCGAATATAAGAAAATATACTATTGTAAATGCATTTTACATATTCAATTTTTATTTATTTTTTAATTTTAATTATATGTGTTTTTATAATTTTAAATTTATATTATTTTTACATTTTAAATTCTTTATAATCGTTTTATATTGTGCCGACTGTTTTTAGTTGATAATAAATAAATAATACAACAATCAATTTCTTTTAAATTATAGTAAATTATCTGATTATTGTATGAAAATTTATGAAATAACTTAAAAAAATATTATTTTTAAGTTAGCTTAAACGTGTACCAAGATCTTTTACAAATTTTCCCTATTTTGAATCTATTCTTTAAGATTTAAAGCTTATAAAAATACGAGTCATTTGCCTAAACTTTGATTTTCAAGCTCAAATGAAGCAATTTCTCTAATTGTTTTCGAAAACACATACATATACATATTTTTGAATATCAAGTAGCGCACAATATTTGGCTATTATGCGACTGGTGTATGGGGAATGTTTGAAGTGTTGGAGGGCGGCTTTAGTGATTTTGGCTGATGGCGCGCTTCCAAATTGTTGTGACACTCGAAATTGCAGATAAAATGCTGGCGGCAAATGCAAATCGTTTAAGCGGCGCAGGACTCACAGGACTCAAACCCCCAAATCTAATTCCAATTTTGGCAAAGTAGCACAAAGTGCTTATGCCGAAAAATGTATAGATAAAAACAAGCCTATAAACGCCCACACAAGCGGGCCAGTAAAAGTATCTATGGGATACATATTTGTACAGGCGTATCTGTTAGATACCAATGCAGCTGCTGTTGTTGCACTTGCTGATGATTTATCCAGCTGCTGCTGCTGCTGCTGCTGTTTCTGCTGCAGCCTCTTGACCATGGCCAAGCTCGCTTGTTTAACCATAAATTCACATGCCCACAAGACAACTTTTTTGTACATTTTTTTGGCTCTGTACCAGAAATACACTCCAATGTATTTCAATTAAGTTATCAAATATACACACACACACACACACACAGATACACAGTTACTCGCCTTTTGTAGCTGTATCTGTATCTGCAAGGTGAATTTGTATCTGCTGTATTTGGCCGCCTGTTGCCAGGTGCCTTGCCGTCTGCCTTGTATTGATTTTCTGCCGTTTTATTTAATTTTTTTTTGCGTTTGAGCACCGAGCCCGCAAGCAAATTCATGTTTGCACCTGATCATTTTGAATTTGATATGCAAACAGCGACTGGCAATAATAATACATCGTTAAATCCAAATCCTGACTGCACTGTGCGCCCTTCGTGCAAGGCTCTCATTATATTTACCATACCATCCTAGCGGTAATTTTGCTCGACCTTGCTCCCATTGGCTACCATATCGAAAATTGCGCGTGTCACGCCCTCACATGCCAAGACCTGACCCTTATCTTTTTGCCCCCTTGCCCCCTGCATCTGCACCTGTGTTCGCTACTTGCATGCTGCAGGCCATTCAAATAACTTGGTCATTGCAGTTAATGATGCCTGTACGCCCCAAATTCAACACAATACGCTCGTCAGTTGAACATTTAGAACAGCAACCTCTAAAGCAGTACTACCCTCTCAGCACCCTACAAAGCAGTACTGCCCTCGCAGCACCCTCTAAAGCAGTACTACCTTCTCAGCACCCTAAAAGGAGTACTGCCCTCACAGCACCCTACAAATCAGTACTGCCCTCACGGCACCGTACAAAGGACCTTACCTTACCCGCTCAGCCAAATGGCAATTTTCACATCGTTAGAAAGTTTGAAACATACACTTGTATATATTTAACTGACAATGACTGTCGTTTAGTAGATTAGAAACAGTTTAAACCCTTTTATAAATATTTAAAAGCATATATTTATTTTTTAAATTGAAAAAACTTGCAAAAATTCCCATGCTCGAAACTCAGTAAAGAAATAGTTCTCGTAAATTCTGCAAGTTTGATGGCAGAGACTAGAGAAGTAATTTGTTTCCAGGTTCGACAACAAATTTTGAATTTAAATACTACCATAAAAATAACTTCATTAATTTCACGAATTTTTTACAAACAGTAAAATTCATTGTCAATTTTGTATTTAAACCAATTCATTGCACTTTTTACATTTTCTCATTTTCTAGCCATTATATTTTATCTTAATACAGTTCATTTGATTTGCATTACGTTCGCGTAATTTGAGCTCAAATGGTTTAAAGGCTTTTTAAAATTTGTTCCCACAAATATGATTTTAATTTATTTATTGACAATATAAGCTATATTCCAAAGTCCAAGAGTTTGGACTTTGCCTTGTGTTGTTTCGTAAATCAACAAACAACAGAAGCGTAAACATTAAAAAGTTTATTGGCATGTAAAGAAAACAACAACACATTAAGTATCAGATTTGTCGTAGTAAGAAATGAATACTATATTTATAACTAAAGTGTATGTGCTAATCCGATTAAGTAATATTTTTCAACATTTACTGATAGAAAACACACAATGCATGTGAAATGAATTTCAATGACAAATTAACACTTTAATTCATTCAAAAGCCATTTAATTAAAATGACAAATTTAATTAAATATGTATGCGAGAGCTGACCAAAAGCTGGCAAATCCTTTAAAGAGCACCAATTAAATGAGCATTAGCTGCATTTGCATTGTGCCACCAAACAATAAACGTTATAAAATCTGAACAATGCAAAATGGATTTCAACTGCCACAGGCATTTTTCTTTTTTGGCTCTTGATTATATTCCCAGTGGACTTGAGCATAATATGTACTTACAAAATAATATCTGTACATGCGGTTTAATTAACATTTCAATGTGTATATGGGGAGTGAAAAAACAATGATAACTGAATATTTACATTTATGTATATTTAAATGTACTTTTTATAAACTAACTTAATTAAGTGTTTTACTTAAATTTCTTCATATTTAACTTTAACTTTTTTTTAAGCTATTAATAAGATGAATACAAAGTCAAATGAATATGAAATTTATAAAATAAGGTGGAAATGATATAAGAAAGTTATTCAATTCTACGAAAATTTAGCCGGGGAATGGGTGGTTGAAAATTATACTTATATTGTATATGGGTAAAACAATCAAGTTGACAATTATATAACAATTAATTAGATATAATTAACTTAAGTTACGATTTGTTATATCAATTTGTTAATTTTTACTCCCTGTTTCCATTAAAAATGGGAAAAATGGAGCTATAAAGTACTGCAAATGTACATATGTAACAGGCAGAAGAAGGCATTTCCGACTATATAAACTATATATATTCTTGATCAGCATCAACAGCCGAGACGAACTAGCCATGTCCTTCTGTCTGTTCGTCTGTCCGTCCGTCCTTATGAACACACAGATCTCGGAGACTATAAGTGTTAGAGACACCAAACTTGGCATGTAGGTTCCTGTATACCATACGTAGATCACCTCCGCACCCGCGGAAATCCCACAGCCACAATTTTAAAGATAAAGCTTTGATTTTTGGTACACATACATGTTTTATCAATGTTGATCAACTGCGTAAATTTCATTACGATCGGATGAATAACACCAAAGTTATGGAAGAATCTATTACTCGCGTTTCAGCAGGCAGAAACAACAGTTTGACATGCACTGAACAAGTTAAGTGCGCTGCTTGCTTGTGTTGCTACTGAACTGCTTGAAATGCAAGTTGGGAGCAGAGAGTCTCGTAGTCGACCACACTCGACTAAAGCATTCTTACTTGTTAATCTTAAACTTTAAAATTTCAAGAATTTTACATTTTTTGTAATTCATTTTACAAAGGCAACAAACTTAAGAATTATTATATAATGTTGTTGAGAAATGGGTTTACTTTTTCAAATCCCTAAAAAATTCTGAATGGATTTAAGCCCAAAATTGCATTGTTATCATCAGGGCATCAGAATTTCCGTTTGCCTTGTTTGCATTTGTAAGTTACCGATATAGCGCTCTATATCAGCCATATGAAAACACATTTCAATGCATTTAGTATAATACTATATATATATATATATATATATATATATATGGTATATAAAGTAAGCCGTATGCATTTTTGCGCATACATACTTGAAGGAGAAAAGCTTAAAAACCACATGAAAAACAATAAAAGCCACTGGCACAGCGATAGAAAAGCGAATGCGAAACAAAAGAGCTGCCATTAGAGACACATCAAAATGGCACTCAGCGTGGCGAAAAAAAAAAAAAAAAAATAGAAAATAGAGTGTTGGGGGTTGGGGGTTGTGGGTAAGGTAAGTTGAGGGCTTTGTAGCAGTTGGCGGGAGAAAGAGGGGTTTTGTTTGGTATTTGTTTGAAATTCGACATAACAATAACAACAATAACAAAGGCATTTCAATTCATTCTCATAGTTGTGGTTGTCGTTTTGCGGTTTTTTGGGCTTCATTTTCACGCAATTTATTGTTTTCGTCGAGAAAACACCCAAACACCCCAGCCAGCCCCCCCCTTTTCCAACCACAAACTACAATCCTGCACAAATTCTATGGTCGTTTTCCTGGCCTGCACAATATATACCTACATTTTTTTTTAAAGCAGGCGCTATTTTTATTGTTTATTATTGTTCTAAGCGATGTTTGCTTGGTCTATGGCTGTGGTTTTGGTGGCAAGAGGGGGGCTTTCGAGTGGGGGCTTGCTAGCTAGCCGTGTTTCCGCTGCGGCTTTGTTGTTGGTGTTGTGCCCCGTCAGGTTTCTATGGTTTTGCCATTTCCTCTTTGCCAGCTGCAGCGCCAGCAAAACCAAAAGCAAAAGCAGTTCAAGGATAATACGAGGCAGGAACACAATGCTTACGGATATGAGTACAAGTACGTATACTTATAGAAGATGGCCCCACCTAGACCAGAAATGGTATTATCATTTACCCACCAGTAACAAAACAAAAAAAAAAACTGGCAACATTGATTGTTCTATTTGGATGCCGGCATCAGTTTTAGCCAGTTTTAGCTCGTTTTAGCCAGGCTCTGGGCATCATCATAAAAGTATTATGGCCAAGTGGCAGCTGCCAGCTTGTCTACTCTGTCTTTGTCTCTTTAACAATGCACAGTGGTGCTAAAGTTTACATTTCATAAACGTCAATAACAACAAGTTCTTTCCTTCTAATGTCCTGCAATTAAAACGAGCCTTAATTTTATTTTGAGCTTTTTATATGACAATTATGCTTGATAAAATCAAATATACATATATATATATATATATTAATACTCAGTGCATCTAGCAAGTTATTTATTTTAATAATTTAATTGCATTAGCTGTTATTTATAATTTATTAGATAACAATTTAATAACTGGTTTAGCTGATAATTTATCAGTATTCAATATATGGTAATATATTTCAAGCTTGCATTTGTAAAGCTTCTGATTTATGATGCGATAAATTAAAGCTATTTATTTATTTATATTTCTACTTTGTATCAAATTTAATAACTTTTTTAAGTTTTTAAGTGCCAAACGAAAAGTATTTTTCATTTTGCTTAAAAATTGTTATCGCATTGAAGTGAAATTTATAACTATTTCATTCGGAATTGGAATCAACGAACTATTCATTGTTTTACTGTTGCAGCAACGTTCGCAAACGCAATTCATATATAGTTAATTCACCGAAATTCAGACCTGTTCTGAAATCCGATTTCGTTAGAACTTTGCGAAAACAGCAAGCAGTTCTAAATTCCTCAAAACGTCAAACGTTTATGTTTTTAAAAGTTTAGTTTTTTTTACTGTGGATTGAAAATCACATAATTCAAAACACATTTAAAAAAACTGCCTGTCCCTTTAAAGTATTTTTTCAGCCAAAATAACCCATTCCAAAACAAGGAAATTTTTTCTCAAAAAATATAAAATTTATATCGATTTTTAAAAGAGTGCTATATAGAAACATACAAGAAATGTAGTAAACTTTTTACACACTAGAGAAAAACATATTTTTTTCCAATTCCACCAATTTTATTATTATTTTCAATTGGGGAAAATTTCTTTATTTGAACAAAATATTCAATAATATTTGAAATTTTTCACCCAATTTGAATAGTTTTCCTTTCCTTTTTGTTTTGAAGAACGGTTTTCTTCCATTTTTATGAGTGTAAAACAGAATCGAAAACTTTATCGATGCAGCATAAGCCTAATAGACGATAGCAGACTTAATGCTATTAAAAACATAGCTTTGAACTCAGTTTCGAATTCGTTTTCGAAAAAGCGAAAACGAAAACATTTAAATGGAAATCAGAACAGTATTTTGTAAATCTTTTGGAATTTATTCGTTTTTACAGAGCTCATAGGCATCAGGTGTTATTCTGTTCTGTCAGTTTTATAATGATTTATATCAAATTCAATGTAATATATTTCTTGAAATTGTATTTTTTTCATTTGACTTTTATTGTGTGCACTTTTACTTTTTGCATACACATTTCAATAGAGTCCGCAGCAGTGTGACATAGTTGCACAGTAAGCGGTAATTGCATTAAGTGTCGGCTTAAAAGCCTACCCACACCCAGAGCCACCCCCCCCAGGCCCATGCCCAGGAACTCCAAAGCAGGCCTAGCCTTGACTGTTGGAATTGGGTGCAGTGGCACCATTGGATGGTCATTGTCGTCATTGTCGCTGGATTAGCGGGTCTGTTAAGATCGCATTCTCATAGTCCGTTGGCAATGTCGTGCACACACACACACACACACACATACAGTCATGGCTAATTAGCCAGTAGATGGTCGAGTGGGTTGCCTGGTTTTATGGCTGTTTGGTTGTTTGGTTGGATGCCACTGTTCCCACTGATTGCACCCACCCAAAGCACAGTTGTTTGGCTTTAACAATTAAATCGATACCAGAGCGCTTCAAGACGCTGACTGACGTGCGCTGACTTTATTACCCAAGCTAAATTGACACCCAACCAGCCAACTAACCAAACCAAACCAAACTACCCAAACCACCCAAAACCACCATCGCACCACTCGATTTTGCAATGTCTTCTGGCAGCTTTTGCAGCGGCACGCGAATATACTTAATTTCCTTTTGATTGGACGCGACCGGCAGCGTTTCCTTAAAGCCATTTCCCAGATATATATATATATACAGATATGTATACTATATATATATATAGATATATACATATACATGTATTATAGTCGCGGGCGCTGGGTGTAAACATAAATTGTGCTGGCTTGGCAAGGACACGCACTAAACATACGGATATACGAATATACTGCAAGTAGGAGGAGCAGGAGTAAGCAGACACGATGCGGCACGAGCAGACAGGCAGGTGCACGCACAAACAATTCGCTTCCAGCTTGACTTCACACAGCGTCTAACAGCATAGAGTTGCCAGGGTGACAAAAGTAACAGATACGTTATAATGTTTTTGATTGTACTCAGGAGTTTGTTTTTTTTGATTGTGTTCGACTCTTGCGTTTTTAATGAGCATGTTTGAAAATACTGTTGTCAGTTTCGTTAGTAACGATACAATTATTTTGATTCATGCATCGATAAATGAAACAACTATAAATGAACTTTAAATAACTATTAGAGCATTAAAAATGTATTCATTTTTATTTCATTTTCATTCCGTTTGCTGTTTTGCAGCTCATTTGGCATACTTATTTAAATATGAGTGCACTCTTGAATATACATATATAAATATGTTTTACTTTTAAGCGAGTATTCAACAATGTTTCAAGTACATTTATCGAGTCAATTTATTGCTGTTAATGAGTCTATTTATGAATGTTCATGAATACGTTCAGAATAATTGAATGTGTTTATTATGTTTAAAGAGTGTTATAAGTGTACTCATGACTATATTCACGAGTTAATTTATGACTATATGTGAGTCTAATTATGAATGTTATTGAATCTATACTCATGTGTGCATTTGACTCAATGAATCTATGTTCGTGTGTGCATTTGATTCAATGAATCTATATAGTTGTGTGTGCATTTGTTTAGTCAATATTATAAATGAAATGCAGTCATGTTATATGTAAATGAATATGACTCAAGTGTATTTAATATAAAGACAGCAAAAGTTCAAGCAAATGCTACATTTGATATTGAATGCATAAACTTGAAGACAATCCTATACAAATCCCAATTGATTTGCTATGAAACCAAAACATTTGAAATCAAAATACAAGGCTGCTCTAAATACCAAACATATTATTGAATGTTGAGATGGGGGAAGAAATAAATTTGAAAATAATTCGGAATTAGTAGGTCCTTAATGCTGCGCGCAGCTCGACAGCCCTGGCGACACAATGTCTTTCGTTGTCCTGCAGTTGCTGCTGTGGCTACGAAAACATTTCCCAGCTGGTCGTTTTGCATTTTGGGCTAACAAATGTGAGTTTTGGGTCGCTCCACATGACCCACAAAGCAGCAAACAACAACGACAGCAACAACCACAAGAACAACAACAACAATAACTACAACAACAATAACTACAACAACAACAACAATGCAGTTGATAGACGACACTGCTGCAATGAAAGCGACAGCTCTGTGCAAACCGAATGCGTTGAGCAGAATTGGAGTTTGGGGTTGGAGTTTGGGGGTTTGGAGTTCTCGTTGGCCACAAAATTGCTGTGCGTGGCATTTGGGCAGTTGTTGCAATTAATTTTGAAATTAGCCAACGTCAATGAGAAAGACGATAGTTGCATTCAGCTTGGCATACGCCGCCGCGGGTGCAGGCTTAATTGTTTGGAAAATTAATTTCAACAGCAGCCAGCGTTAAAACAACAACAAGAACAACAACACTTTTGAGTGCAGCAATTGGAAAGAATCTGGCCATTTTATATTCAAGAAATATATCAATGAAAATACTATATATTTAAAATGATTTGCATCGGAAATGCATAAATAAATATGTATGCAAATTTCGAAATTGCACAAATCTGTGCAGAATTATATTCGGCCAGCCCAAAATCTACACTCTATATATGTATGAATGTACATATGTACATGTATATTTGATTATGCGCTGGGAATTGGAAAAATATAGTACTTGTGTTCTCTTTACACAGCGAAAGAAAAGTTTCACTTCGTTTATGCCATGAAACTCATGATAATATTATTTTTAATGTCATACATTTAAAATACACAGAGCAGCCAACCTAATGCTGCGTCTTATAAATTCATGAAACTTTGCATAGATGAAACTATTTTTAATAATAATTTATTTTGAAATTCTCTTCTCTTAAAATAGAGAAAAAAAAGTTTTACTTCTATGTTTATGCCATGAATTTCATGATATAATTATATTAATTGCTTCACAGTTAAAAACAAAAGACTCGAAAAACAAAAAGTTAAGCTAACTTCGACTCAAGATATCATAAAAATTTGAATTGATGAAACTATTTTTGAATTTTTTTTGTTCCTAATTTCACAGAAAATAATTTATCCTACTTTTTGGAGGACGCTAAAATTAAGAATCTTTCGTTTAATTTATATTTGCTGCTTGTTCCGAATCAACTACGTTTTTGAAAAGTAAAAACGAATGAACTCGAACGATTCACGAACTACTGTTCTGATTTCCGAACGGAATGGTTTCGTTTTCTCTTTTTTGTAGTTAAAAGTCTAGTTGCCATCTAGTAGACATTGCTGAAGCGAGAACAGCTACGTTTGCTTGCACGTTTTTGCTTCTGTTTTACAGACAGTTTTTCAATCTAATATAACAAATGTTATTTGACTTTAATCAAATGAATAAATTGACTAATTCTTTTTCAAATATGATGAAGATTATTAGAAAATTGATTTTATGAATTTGTTTTTTTGAACTCCTTGTGGGATCTGGCAATTACAAGCAATTCCGTTTCCGCAAATTTCGAACAGAATACGAATTCGGAACAGCCCTGAATATATATTTCTTTCGAATTTGTTCACAGTGTAGCTGCTGCAATCAATGCAAATGAACTGAACAATTCTTGGCGTGAAACTGGGCTGGGCTAACTGGATTTTTGCGTTTATCCAGTTATATTTATTTTCATACTCAAACATGGCATGGAAAGAGGAAAGGAAAGGGAAGGCAGGGCAAAGGAAGGGAGTAGGGCGTAAGTTGTAAGGAAATGCAACCGCCAGATTTGCCCTGCATGCTAATTAAATTTGCAAACACTGAAAACAGCAATTGAACAACTAAAAGGCCAGTAAATTAATTTTAGGCATAACAAATGTTATGACTGCTAAAAACTTAAAGTGCAAATTTTTTAATTTTTGTTTGTTTATTTATTTGTTTTTTTTTTTGTTTTTTTTATTTGCATACAAATATATTTTGACTATTGCGCAGTACGAAATGAAGTGCGAATAAAATGGAAGCAAAAAGTAGAAAATATAAAAGAAATACTGTATGTATAAACATATGGGTTTATCCATGTATATATATTATATATATATATATATTATATGGGTGTGTGTGTGTGTGTGCACATCAGCGCGTGTTTTTAATTTATGGCAAGACTTTTTGAGCTTCTTTTCTGCTCGGCCCTTTTTTTATGGAATGTACACGCAAAAGAACTTTACAAATATCGCACATATTATGCAATAAATTAATTACAATACGTTAAAGACCTTGATATGCTGTTGTAAACAGCAAATGACCATGGTTAACAAAAAAATAAATACTATTTCAGTTGTAAGATGTTCACAGATGTTTGCTTCAGATGTTGAATCTTATGAAATTTTGTATTATTTTAGCTTCAAAGCACACTGTTTATACTAACATTTTTTCATTTTTTTTTTAGTTATTTCATAAAACGAGGTCATGCATTCAATTGAGATACAAAAGTTTCATCAAAAATACAAGAATATTTGATTCAAACAGATATCTAAAGTTTGACAGTTTCTACTCAAAATGATGGAAATAAAGTAACATCAATTATATTAGCGTGTGTGCAATTAGAATCTATTATATAAATATGATGTTTGCTCAAATTGTGAATAACTGTTGACGGCAATTTTAGCCAAAAATGCAAAATGTCAACAGCAACACGCAAAGCAGACAGCTCCAGATACAAACAGTTCCAGATACAGATACATGTATGCTACAGATACAGATACAAATCCATATGTGTGCACAGTTTGTCAACAACGACAACTTGCCAGAAGTAAAAAATATAAAAAAATAAGAAGTAAAAAAAACGCCAACAACAAAATTATACATAGGTAAAAAAAATCTCGTTTGGCGTTTTACATTTATTTTTTTTTGTGTCTGGGGCTTGGCACAATAACAATGCAAAGCAAATAAATAAAATAAAAAAGAGAAGCGCGTAAAAATGCCAGCAAACGACAACAAAGAGAAACAACAAAACAAAAAAAGAATTTTTTTATAAATAAACTGCAAAATTCAAACTTTGCTGCTGCAATCAAAAGTATTTGTAAACTTTAAACAACTTTAATGCGATTATTTTTATTATTATAAAGCCTTTGATACATCTGTTGATTCAAAGTAATATCTATTAAAAGCCAAACAAGCAAATTGCGTCTTAGACATACAAAAAAACGACAACAGCATTTACGTTTATTTATCATTTACGCTTTGATTATGCTTTTATCTATATCTTTATCATATTTGTTGCTCTACAGTTCTGTTTCTGTTTGTGTTTTGTTGTCAACATTTGTGAAAAGCAAAAGCATTAAGAAATTTCAGCTTGCTTATCAAACGAGCGATAAAAACAAAAGCAACAAAGTACAATAATATTCAATTTGTTTTCGTTTAAATTAACTATTTATTTGCTTGTTTTTCGTTTTAAACATATTTGTTCAAAGTTTGCTTTTAAAACTATACAAATTATCGATAGAAGCGCCTCTTGACTATCGAAATCAACGATTGTTTTGCACAAGTATCCATTAGAAACATAGCAATCGCGTTTGTATCCATCAGATACATAGCATTAAAATTTGCATCCATCAGATACATTTTATTGTCCTTTTAATTATGACTTTGTTTTCCATCAAGATTCAAACTAACTTTTAAAACTATTGATGTTATCGATAGAAGCGCCTCTTGACTATCGAAAACATCGACTATTCTCCACAAGTTTTTACATTGCAACCGCATGTGTATCCATTAGGTACATAGCAATCGCATGCATCAAATACATTTTATTGTCCTTTTAATTATGACTTTTTTTCTGTCCAGCTTCAAAGTGGGCTTTTAAAACTAAACATATTATCGATAGTTGTCGCCTCTTGGCTATCGAAAACACGAATCGTCTATCAAAAGTTGTTAGATAGCAAGCGCATGTGTATCCATCAGATACATTTTGTTGTGACTTACTTTGGCAGCGATGTGGCAAGTAAATTGGCCAACAAACTATGCATGAGTATCTTGCAGGCAATCGCGTCGCCTTTGTTGCAACTTACAAGCTAACAAATTGGCCAGCGGCTGCTGCACTTGACCCGCTTGTCGGCCCACTTGAGATGCCTCATCAGCTCTGAGTTCTCAGTTTCCAGCGCTCAGCTCTCAGTCTACGCCTTCGCCTTTCAATTGTTGCCTGCCTGACTGCCACCCACTTGAGCCAGCCAACCGAGCATCCGCATAGCATCTAATCCCCACACTTGAAAGTGGATAAGGCGTAGTCATATGGCGCAACTTTGTATCCTTGATCCTTGCCGCTTGCAGCTTGCATCCTTTTTGCCACTCCAACTCATGGACTCATGACAGCAGTGCACGCAAATATAATTACACCGAACAAATGATATGCTCTAGGCAAATTAAAGCACAATTTATAGTTGTGTGTCCTTATTTGTACGCTTAACACTTGGCTGCTCCTTCTGCCAACTTTGTCGATGCAATCTGATAAGGCTTTCAGTCAACTGAATGATAGGAAATGCTTTGACGTCAGCTGGACAAGTGCTCGTACAGTGGTATTGCTTTCGATATCGAACCCAAGTACTTGAATTACTTAACGCATTAGTTTAAAGTCTTAAATCTGCTCTGGTTTCCACTTTCATCAAAATGTTACCACTTTCACAATTGAAAATATTTTGATTATTGGTTTCACTTGGTTTTTAAGCTACGATTGAGTTCACTTGACATTGCATTGGCATTTACTTCACTTTTAAGAAAACACATTTCCGCAAAAATGTCGCAAAAGTGGAAAACAGAACAGCTTTAACATTCCAGAACAACTTTTCCTCAGCTTATTTAACTGATTGATATGCCAAGCTTGATGTCAACAGCCTCTACTCCAACCAAGTTAACAATCGTTTTTCATTTCTTATCAGCTTTCTTATTTTATTACTATAACATCAACACCTAGAGCTTGAAATTCACGGTTGTTTTTTATCAGAACACAATATATTAACTTATCGCAACTTGATAACGCAGTATATATACAATACTTTAAAAAAATAACCCAAATAGTTAAAAAAAAATTGACTTGCGTCACTAAAAATTAGGCCTTTTTTTATGAACTGCATTTCTAAGCCAAATTTTGCTGTTTAAGCAACAAAAAAACAAAGGTTTCTTTGTTTAATTAAATTTTTTTTTTTAATAATAAAAGTAAACTTATGCCCTATATTATTGCTCCCAAAATAATACTCTACTCAAAATTACGTTTCAAGGCATTTTCATAATAGTTTTTGCTATTTCACAACAAAGCAAACAACTATTGATTAATCACAATCCTCTCGAATGACGTTCAAATGTGCAACGTCATATCAGTTTTTTTTAAAGACTTTGCGCTTTTTAGTGAATGCGATTTGAGCATGATAAACGATAAAAGTGGCAGGCTCTTTCAATAATAAGTAGCTACTCAAAACTGCAAACTTTAATTATTGCCTGAGGTACACAACAGTGAGTATTCTTGAAATGAATATAGAATATTCGGCTTAAACATTTGCTTAAATGAGAGAAAAAATATTGTAAATCTAACGAAAACTTTTTAACTTCCCAAATTCTGAACAAAAAACAGTTTTAACGAAATAATTTTAAGCTAAAATGTTGAAATTTTAAAGTAATCAGTCTTATCAATAAGAACTGTTCCGGTTTCCACTTTCCGAAAGTGACTTTTCCTCAAATGTTTTCATTTTCACTTTTCTTAAGATTTTGCGAATTACATTTACTTCCATTTGATCCTAAATTGAACTTTCCATTGAGATAGGATTAAATTAACTAGATGAACAGATATAAGGAAATTTGGAAGCTATAAAGTAATTTCAGTTGTTCCTTTTTGACGAGGTTTAAAACGAAGGGAATTTGTGTTTTAAGTTAGGTTAAGAACGTTTTATATTTTAAGCTTTATGAATACCAGACTTGTTATTCCGAGTTTTACTTATTTGAAACTGGTTGCTTTTAGGCAAGCTTTGCTGTAACAACAAGTAACAAGTAATTAACAAAAGTCATTAAGCCAACTGCATTTTCAACAAGTTGCGAAAACTGTTGCATGTTGCCCATGGTAGAAGTTAACTAGTAGCACCAAAAACGAGACTCAATAATCAAGCTTACCCCCCGCAGACGCCCCTCCCGGATGCCCAGGGTTGCAGTTCGAATGTGAACCGTTAGTTATTACAGCACGAAACGGAACTCTGCAACCGTTTGGCTGACTTTGAATGCATTTTGAATGGAATTGAATTCGCGTAACGAACAGTTTTTTTTTTTTATAATTTGCCTTTGACATGCAAACTGAAAAGCGTCGCCCTGCTGATGTCACAGAGCAGGCAGAGAAATGTTATGCAGAATTTAAGATTAGCTTAAGCATAAATATGAATATAAGCAGCGTTATCTATATTTATTTTGATTGCCTTAGATAAGACTTGTAAATTCTAAGCTTCCTATGCTTATTCAAGTTTAAATGTTATGCATAACTTTTTTCATTATTTATGCATATTGCGCATAATATTTGCGTTAATTTCTCGCTGTGTAAGAATCGACCATGTAATTTCAATGTAAAGCCAGCTTAATTCTCCAACCAGCATCGAGTTCAATACCCACAAGCGATAACTAAAATTATGCAATTTTTAAGCCCCTGGTTTCCTCTCTCTTTCTCTCTCTTGCCGTCTCTTGCACACGCGTTGCCATGTGCTTTGCGGGCTTATCAAGAACAGTTCATTTGTACTGCAGTACTTAATCTCGATCTGGCAAACGCAATGGACTAAGCCCAAGCCTAAGCCTAAGCCTGTCCCACCCGTAATTGCGGCACAGATTGTTGTTGTTGATAAGCAGCGCTAATGCGAATTGCGTGTTTCGCACCATTCCCTGAACTGAGCTTGACAAATGCATAATAGTCAGGCCAAATTCTAGTTGACCAGCAGCTTTTAAATGACATTAAGTTCATATGATGCAGCTGAAGGCAATGGGAATACCCTGTAGACACAGATTCGAGTAGGTCGTTAAAATATACAATTCGGCAGCTTTTCAGAAGCAAAATGAGAAGCAGATAGTGAAGCAGCTAGAGAAGCAAAGCAAGAAGCACAGCGAGAAGTAAAACGAGAAGGCATACGGGAAGCACAACGAGAAGCAAAAGGAGAAACGTAGCGAGAAGCAAAGCAAAAAGCAAAGCGAGATGTAGAACGAGAGGTAAAACGAGAAGAAATACGGTATTCATAGCGAGAAGCAAAGCAAGAAGCATAGCGAGAAGCATAGCGAGAAGCAAAGCAAGAAGTAATGCGAGGAGTAAAACGAGAAATAAAGCGAGAAGCAATGCGAGTAGTTCATCGAGAAGTAATGCGAGAAGCAAAGCGAAAAGCAAAACGAGAAGCGACGAGAGAATCACGAAGTAAAGCGAGATGCAAACCGTGAAGCAAAGCGAGAAGCAAAGCAAAAAGCTAAGCCAAAAGAAAAGCAAGAAGTAAAGTAAGAGACAAATTTAGAAGCAAAGTCAGAAGCAAAGCGAGAAGTATAACAAGAAGCAGAGCAAGAAGTTAAATGCAAATCGAGAAGTAAAACGAAAAGCGGAGTAAGAAGTTAACTGAGAGCCTTTACATAAAGCACATACATATTATAATTGTGTCATTTATTTATCGTAATTGAAAATAAACAACGGTTTAAGCTAATAAATCGAATGATTTAGTTATCAATGTTGTTTATGCTGTTTTCTATGCTCAGTTCTCACTTCAATTTGCACGTGATTTACACATGTGAGTAATTTAATTACGTCTTAATTGGCAAATGTCCTCTCACACTCTGCGTCCTCCGTCGTCGTTGACAAGACACTTGAGAGCGGAAGTTAATTGCCTGTGAAATTATTTGCAGATATTTTGTGCGCTTTCATTTTGCAATGGACTGCAAAATTAATTAAAACTTGGCTTGCGTAATTCAATTACCAGATTTTCATAATCAAACGTTGTGGGCGGGAAAGGAGTGGCATGATGACACCATCGTTGCGAATCGTCATCAATTTACGCTGGACAGATAATTGTGCTATCGCCATTACAAGAACTTTGATATTGCGTTGAATTTGTCACTGATAAGCCGCAAAACTCAACCTCAAACTCAAAGTCACAGTCACAGTCAGAGAAATCAAATCAAAATTACTTTGATGACGCAGCTCAATGGCTGATTAAATATTAACTAAATTAATGCGACAAATTGTCTATAATAAAGCTGTGACAAATGTCAAAGACAAAGACGCAACGCATGAATATTGAATATAAACATGCTTTTGCATAATATAGTGAATAATGTAATGTGAAACGACTTAATCATAGGTATTTGTGCATTTGATATGAATCTATTAGTTTACCCCCAGTAGCAGCTGCTGCTTATCAATTTCAGATAGTGCAAATAGATGCACCTTGAACTTCAAAAAGCAACAACAGGTTTCTTCAACTGATTTCAATGTCAACAAAACAAGGCAATTGAGATACTCAAAAGCAACAAAATTATTTGCTTTCAAAGATAAACATGACTTGAAAAACACTTTTTAATGCACAGCAACTTTTTAATATATTTGTTAACATTAATCTTTTGTTTTTGAAAAGCTCAAAAATAACTGAAAACGTGTTTGTGGTGCAATTGAGCTGCATATCAGCTTTCAATGTGAACCCAAATTTCGAATGAAACATTTAAATTATTATGTTATCAGTCGGCTGATATGATGAAATGAACCAGGAAACAATTTTCATCAACAAATTGCACATTCAAGAAGCATAAAGAGGGTCTTTCATCGATTTAAAAGTCCTTTGATTTGAATTGAAAACTTGCATAATGAAAATTGTTGAAAAAATAAAAAGTACTTCATTTAGCGTAGGACTAAAATAAAAACCAACAATCAAGTGTTACAAATGGCTGTAGGAAATAAGGCCCCAATTAAAATGAAAAAAGGCCCTTAAATTGGGGTGTTATTTCAAAAATGAAATAATACTCCAATTTCAATAATGAAAAAAGGCCCCACTCTAATGAAATAAGGCGCCAAAAGGGAAAATGAAATAAGGTCCCAAAATAAGGACCATTTTTTCAAAGTGAAATAACACCCCAATTTTAAAAATGAAATAACACCCCAGTTTCATTGTTTTTTTATACTCTTTTTTTAACTTTTTTTTTTGAAAAAAAAGGAAAAAAGAGTATATTGGGTTTGTGAAATGTCCGTCTGTCCGTCTGTCTGTCCGTCTGTCCGTCTGTATGAACGCAGGTTTTTTCCACAGTTTTGAAGCTAGAGCAACCAAACTTGGTATACATGTTGGTATATACCATAGGCAGACAAAGTGTCAAGATTTCCCCCCCACCCCCACCCCTTCCCCCACAAACCGCAAAAAGCTATATCTTCCACAGTTTTATAGCTAGAGTAACCAAATTTGGCACAAGGGCTACTTATCACATTCTTGATTGATCTGACAAAAAAAATTCGGCCACGCCCACCCCCGCCCCCACAAATAAGCAAAGTCTGTATCTCCCCCACCCCTTTAACTAGAGTCCCCAAATTTTGCAGGTTGAATTCTATTGTCCTATTAAATAGATTGGATAAAAATAATTTTGCCACGCCCACCCCCGCCCTTGCAATCGACCAAAATTTGTTTCTCCCAAACTTGTAGAACGGGCCCAACCAAACTTAAATTGATGGCAAAACTTGAAAGATTTGAGCAAAAATATAATTGCCACGCCCACTTCTGGCTCCGCAAAGAGGAGAAAAAAAGAGTATATCGCAGTCGGGTCCATCCGACTGCAACGTTCTTACTTGTTTTTTTAATATTTCATTGCTTTTTTTTCAATATATTGTCTTCTTATCTTTTAATTTGGATTTTTAGTAAAATTAACCATAAGAAATAATGCAAATTTTATACAAAATATCACGGGATTAAAACTTTTTTTTATTTCATAATGAAATAATGCAAAATAATAAATAAATAAGGCCCCAAAAAGGGAAAAAACACCCCTAATTTGATTAGTTTTTTGAAAAAACACTTAATAAATCTGTTTTACTGGATTTTTCTGTATTAAAGCTTCTAAAACTGTATGCGATATTAGGATGCAATTTTATACTTAAACGTTAATAACAAAGCTTTCAGCCAAAAGTAACTTAAACCAAAAATGTGTTTTAGTTGGTTTCTGCTTCAAATTGTTTAAAATATCTGTTTATCTATTTATTTATAGCTCATCCAAGTATTTAGCTAGAACTAAGGCTTAAGCCTTTCAATTGAAAATCGTGATTTTGTTACTTATTGCTATTACTATATACATTGTCAGTTTAAATGGAAAATGAAATTGAGATACGCTTCTAATAACGAAATGCCTATCTGAATTTGTCACAAGTTGTTTTTGGATGACAATGTTATTTGTGTTTCAAGAAGAAGTTAAGATAAGGTTATTTAAGAGGTATTTCGGTTCTATATTGTTAAAAGTCTGGTCAGTGCTCTTAAGTCTAGTCTTGTATTATAATCTATTATTTATTTATTATTATTATTGTTAAGTATCATACTTTGCATAGATTTCAATCGATTAGCCAAAAAGTATTTTGAGTTAATCTAGGGCTTGTTACTACCTTTAATTTGCTCACTCTAAAGATAACAAACTGAGTTAACTGATATGATATAGAAAAGTCACATTACTTGGGTTCGAAACGAAATAAGTGAGACTAAAAGCAAAGTTAAGCAACATATTTACAGTTGTAGAACTTTGGTTGGGGTACCGATAAGAAACTTGGCAACGAAAGAAGACGGGATCGAGTAAACATATTTACTTTGCCATTAATATATGTATGTATGTAGTAGTATATAGACTTATATGCTTATGTACTCAACTTGTGAGTCTTTTGATAACTTTGTCTGATTAGATTGCAAACAAAACAACAAAAACAACAACAACAATGGTAGCTTTATTGGGTTTGGGTCGAGTTCGGGCACAATACAAATACGGCAAAAGACTTAATTAGGCTAACAAACATGTCGAATTGCCGAATTGGGCCCGTAATCTGAGCCAATTTCAAAAAGGGGGTAGCACCCACAAGCAACCGAACTAGAGCCTGTTGCGAAGACGAAAACGAAGAACCTAACAGAAGCAGAGAGACCCTCAAGTGTTTACTTTGCAGCGTCTCAAGTAGGCCGCAGCACTTGGACATTGAACTGTTGGACCGGAGTGTATGACTAGTAAATATAATTTACAATATGCTTCAAGTACTTCAAGTATTATAAGACCATATATATAAAAGACCACAAATTGTACTTAGAACTCTATACTCTATACTCTAGTTTAGGTTACTTTGCAACGACCTTGTTCTTTGCGCTTTAGTTTCTCTATTTTTAATTCTCCGGTGTCTTTGTTCTTCTGCGCAGCGCACAAAGCGCGCGTCCTCCAAAAAAAAAACTTCAGCAACTTGAGATTGAAACTTCATGTGGGGTGTGCAAATACAATGTACCTCAAGGGCAAGCACTTGGCATTTAAAACGAATTAAAGAAATGTCATAAACAACAAGCAACAACAAGAAAAAAAAACAAATTAAAAAGTGCACTGATAAGAAACAAATGCGAAATCAAGTTGAAATTGAAATTGAAATACAATCGGCGACAATTAGGACACAAATGAAACAATGTTTTTAAAAGCTATAATAAAACTAAAGTATCTTCTTTTTACTCCCCGTTCACATAGAAAGGAGTTATAAAGTACTGCAAATGTGTGTAAGAAGCAGAAGAAGAGACGAACTAGCCATGTCCGCCTGTCTGTCCGTTTGTCTGTCTTTCCGTATGAACGCGTCGATCTCGGAGACTATAAGAGCTAGAGACACCCAACTTGGCATGCAGGTTCCTCTATACCATACGCATATCAAGTTTATTTCAAATTTCGAAAGCACCACCCCCCCCCCCCCGCACTCCCGAAAATCGAAAAAAAAACTCCCACAGCCAAAATTTTACAGATAAAGCTTTGATTTTTGGAACACATATATGTTGTATCAATGTTGATCAGCTGCGTAAATTTCATTACGATCGGATAAAAGAATCTATTACCCCATCAGCAGGCAGACACAACAGTTTGGCAGGAACTGGACACGTTAAGTGCGCTGCTTGCTTGTGTTGCCGCTGACCTGCTTGAAGTGCAAGTTGGGAGCAGAGAGTCTTGTAGTCGGGCACACTCGACTAGAGCATTCTTACTTTCCAATTGGACTCTTTCCCCTAATTCCACCTTTTCCCTGTAATTCTGTAAGAATCTATATCTTGCACAGTTATATTTACTTAATGTATTTAACTTCTTACAATTTTCATAAAATCCAAAGCACGTTATACTTGTACAGTTCTTTTGAATTTGTAACAATTTTCAGTATTCTAACTAACTCAAACATGAATACAATTTCTAATCAAAACAAAAGTTAAGCACAATTTTCAAACATATTTGATATGTGGTTAGTTGTTTTACTCAAACAAACATTAAAAACTTATTTAATAAACGTGAACACAATAAATGAATAAACTTTAAGTATAATATAACTGAGCTGTAAATGGGTGAATAATTTTTGATTCATTCAAGCATTGAATTACCAAAAAATTGAAAACATTTTGAAAATAAAGAGTTAAATGTCAAAATTTGATCCACTTTTATGACTTGTAACAAATTTCAAAAGAAAACCCTTTTTCAAATTGTATAAAATCAACTTTAGATTCAATTTTTTTTAAAGAATTGAATCAAATAAGAACCAATTATTTACAGCTCTGTAATTTACTATATGTATATTACACGCATATATCTAAAATTCGGAAAACACATTGTTTTTTTGATTGGGTTCAATGTCTGTTTGTTATTTTTGACTTTATTTCTTGTTTCTTTTGAATCTACAATTCAAATGTTGCACTTGTTGTTTACGATTGTCTAATTGGACTTTTGCTCACCTTTTCAAGGCATTCGTGTCCATTGGCTTTGGGATCCAATTTGACAGCCTGTTGGGTGCCGTTGGGCAGATTTACAATGCACCACATTTTGTTAAAGAAGTTTTTTGAAAAGTAAAAAGCTGTTTGTTGCTGTTTTTGTATATTTTGATTTTGATTTATTTTTTGTTTTTATTTAAGGCAATTGCATTTGTTTTTTTTTTCAAACTTCCGCGTTACGAAAACACAAAAGACAGCGAGAGAAAAAAAAAACAATTTCAGGTCCGAAAGCGTACAAAGCGCCAGCTGCGCTGCTGTCGTTGGCGTCGCAGTTGCTGTCGCTGCTTTTGGCTACAGCTACAGGTTGTCTAGATATTTCCAAGTCTAGTTGTCAGATATATTAACTTGCTTAACTTTTATATGTTGATTTATAAGATTTTGCACTCTTGATATTTTGTAGACATTTTCGCGGCACTTTTCACCTTTTTCTTTGCTTTCTTGCGTATATATATACATATATATTTTTGCTTTGTTTGTTGCTGCTATTTTTGCTTAACACAATTTTGGCGCCGTATTGCCAATGACGTAGTTTCCGAAGCAGAGCTGATTGCTGATTTTAACGACCCGTTCAACTCAATATTTCTGATACAACTGAATTCTAGTTGGGATGCGAGCAAAATGGGAATCAAGAGCTGAGCTGTTAACTTAACAGCCAGCTGCGCTGTTATGCTCAAATGTTATGTCACAGCTCTCTTGCACGCATGCTCTTAACTGTTAGCTAACAGCGCGCCTCGCTCTGCTCGTTAACAGCTGCAAGAGAGTTGCAGCTGTTCCGCAATGCCGTTTCATTCAATGGCCACAGCTGTTGCTGTTGTTCAACTTCTCTTTTGTTATCACCATTTTCCACTCCATTGCATCTGCACTGTGAGACCCCAAAGCATGCAGGTAAATTGTTCAACAGTTGAATCAACAATCAACTTTGCAGTTTCGTTGCGCCGCAAAAGTAGAAATGGCGCGCATGTGCAGCGTAGCACAGCTGCCCCTAAAATTCCATTGAAGATTTTTATTTTACGCATCCTTTGTTTGCTTCCGACCTGCACAATGTTAAAACTAATCAACTGCAGTGTCTCAAACAATGAAAGAACATGGCAAACGTGTTTAAAAGGGATTTTGTGCGTAGGACCGTAATCATTATCTCTCAACAATAGATATCCTCACTTTATAACTATAGAAAATGTGCGAAATCTATGTATGTATGGCTTAATCAACTGATGCAGTAAATCCAACAGTAATCAAGTTGTATACATTTTAATTATGTTTCTAAAACACAGATGACGCTTTCAACTTGCAAGCTTTTTCTATTGAAGCAAAAAAAGTAAGTTATACAAATTGAAGTCAAAAACGTGATCAGTTAACCATAAATGATGTTTCGGGTATAAAATAAATAAAAATCAAATAAGTTGAATATAAAAATAATAAAAAATGGTTTCAAAATGTGGTTAAGTCGAGCACTATACCAAGTGTTTGCTTTAACTGTTTGAGAATTATAAACATCAACAACTTAATTTGTTGAACATTAGCTTTGTATATTTGGCCAAACGAAAAGTCTTCAGGAAGCAAATAGAAAGCTAGCAAATAAAAGAGGTTGATGAAAATTAGAAGATGTTGCTCCGAAAACGAATATATACGAGCACTACACCTAGAGTATGCTTAAACTGGTTGAGGATTATAAGAATCTATCGATGTAAGTAAAATTTAACTCTCTTGTGATAGAGTGTGCTTTGTTGTTATGAATTTCCTTACGTTTTTTGTCCAGCAGATGAGATGGTTCCTAAAAAGATTTTCTTTGTTGTGTTTTCGATTTTTACACCATGTTCGCATTAAAAATGGTAAAACAGGCATACAAAGGCATCGCCGACCATACGATAGGGGCAAATTTCAAAATTCCGAGTCAACGCAAGATTGAGTGTTCCAGTCACAAAATTCATCACTGATCCCGCAAGACTATGACTTTTTACTCCCTGTACCCATTGAAAATGGATAGTATTTATATACATATTAACTTACCCAGTTACAAATGTTATTACAGGCAGAAGAAGGCATCCACGATTCTGTGAGGTACACATAAATGAATATTTATTATATTATTAATCAGCATCAGCAGTCAAGTCGATATTTGCTTAAGCTTGTTTGTAAGATTGCAGAGCTAAATTCAAGGGGTCATTTTTTTGCGCTCAGATAGCGCTAGTGAACAGAAATCTGAGCTACGAGCGTTCCACGCCGAGTTAGAGTTGTTGCCCAAAAATCCCTATCAATAAGGACCGCTGTAACATCTCCAAGGTTGATGAAAGATATTCCGGATCATTATTAACAAGAAAATTGGAATAAAATGAGGTAATAAAAGCAATATGCTATTTCAGAGCTTCAGGAAAAACGTTGTTGAACAATTAAAAAGTAAATAAATAAGAATAAAATACTATTACAAAAATAAGAAAATGTTAATCTAGAAAGGAATTCGTACGAGCAGTACACCTTGTACATGTTTAAACTGGTTGAGAATTATAAGCGACACTAAAAATAACTAACCTTTTTGATTATGGTGGAGGGGCTTGCTTTGAGGCAAACAATTTTTTTTTTTTTTTTTTATATCATTTTATTGGCATCTTTGCAAAAGGGATTTAAGTCTTGTTTACGATTAAATCACTTGTAGGTTGTCTATTCTTATCGTGTTTCTTTATTAAAAACTTTCTGTTTTAAGTCCAATGTTGCTGACAGTTGACATTTGAGGGGCAAAGTGGACACCAAATGTAAATAACAGCAGCCCTGGCACAGTTTTTACAATCTTGTCATATGGTTGAATTGCCAAGAAATTACCTAGACGCTGAGTTAAATACACTTTGTGGGTTTTAAAAATCAATATGAATCAATGTGTAAAGGTAAAAGGTAAAACAAAAGCTTCAAAAGCTTTCTTCAAATATCGTTGGTTTGTGTCAAATTAAAAAAAAGCTCTCTGTTGACTACTAAATTAACGAAACACTTGAAATATTAAGCTCATATAGATTGATCGTTTTGATTATTGGTAAACATGATGATTATAAACAAATTGAAAACTTAATTAATATGCACACAAATATAATATAAATAGCTAAGAAAATTTAACTATTTATAATCCATATCCAAACAAGTAAGAATGCTCTAGTCGAGTGTGCCCGACTACGAGACTCCCTGCTCCCAAGTTGCATTTCAAGCAGTTCAGCGGCAACACAAGCAAGCAGTGCACTTAACTTGTGCAGTGCCTGTCAAACTGTTGTTTCTGCCTGCTGAAACGCGAGTAATAGATTCTTCCATAATTTTGGAGCTATTTATCGGATTGTGATGAAATTTACACAGCTGATCAACATTGACATAAAATGTATGTGTACCAAAAATCTTTATCTTTTAAATTGTGGCTGTGGGGGTTTTCTTCGATTTGTTGTGGTGGTGGGGGGTGGGAGGTTGTGCATCCGAAATTTGAAATAAACTTGATCTGCGTATGTATATACAGGAACCTGCATGCCAAGTTTGGTGCGTCTAGCTCTTATAGTCTCCGAGATCTGTGTGTTCATACGAACAGACGGACAGACAGACGGATCAAGAGTATATATAGCTTATATAGTCGGAAATGTCTCCTTCTGCCTTTTACATACATTTACAGTACTTTATAACTCCCTTTTTCCCATTTTTATTCCCATTTTTAATTGGGAACAGGGAGTTAATACGACGTCGACAAGATTTCGGAAAATGATTTAAGACTTCAATTTCAAGGGAAATATAACTATGGGTTTAATTAAATCCGGAACCAATATATAATAATATTCATTTATATTTTGAAAATCGAACTTAAGCCGTTGATTGTGAATTTTAATTAGTTAATCAGCAAGAGCAGATTTTAAATTTTAATTTGAATGTTTACTTTTAACCATATGTAAATGTCAAAATACTTTATTAAATTTAGCGTAACAGTGTTTAAGAATAATAATTTTATGAAATGTATGTTTATAAGTACATATTTAAGAAATCATTAACCTTTAGTGTTGACATAATAATAATTGAGTGTATGATTTATATTCTCATTATCAGCAGACGTGGGTGAAATTTTGCAACGCAAAAAAACATTTGCGAACATTCATCAAGATCCCGATCCGAAGTTCGTAGCTCTAGTGTTAAAAATTTGATCACGCACTCAACCACAGCTGTGGACTTTCAAAATGTTTTCATTTATTGGTAGAAATTCCTGTTTAATTATGTCTAGTATCCTTATCAACAAGTGCTTAGTTTGAACAATTTTGATTGCATTCTTATACACTGAAAAACAAATGGTTAGAAAGTATTTAAAATTGACAGAAAATTAAGTTTTACTAGACGGGTATATCTATTTATCTTCCTTGATCATCCAAACAGCTTTCTATTCGATTTATATTGCTTAATTTAAATTTTGGATATTTCCTTAAACTACTTTTATAGGTTTCTTTAAAAAATGTTTGTTTTACAACATTTTTACTGCCTGTATCTGTTGAAAATATTGATAATAAAGTACTTGAAAAGTATGTACCATCTCCGATCATATTATTTATAAATATTTTCCTGATCCAAAGCCGAGTCAATCTGCCTAGGCTCCTCACCCCTAAAAGACCATAAGGTTGCTGTTAAAACAAAATGTCTTTATTGTGAAATTATATACGTTTTCGAAAAAATGAATTATTTGAATGGCAAGAATCGAATGATTTCGATTGCATTAGATAAACATTTGAAATTCGCTTTTAAGGTTCGACTTTGGCACTCATTTAAAACATATGATATTTTGGATGATGATTATTACTCATACGAGTCAGACAAAACAACAGCTGCGACCCCGTTAAACTCTGGAACTTGATAAGGACAACCGGAGTAAACATTCTCCATATAGTATAGTCGTATTTATAACCCCAGACAAGCCATTATAAAAACACTCTAAAAATAAATAACTGTTTCCGTGTAAAAATGTGACTTGGCAACGCTCTTTAACTGAATTAATGGAAACTTTTCAAAAACCATAAAAGAAAAAAAATTAAACGAAGTGTGCCCAAAAAATGACATCTGTTTCTTTTGGCAGATCGCCATCTAATCAAACATAGTCTTATATACGAACCATTGAACGAGTGATATGATAACAAAATTAATATTTTTTTTTTGTCTAGATCTAAGCGTGTTCCCCCTGCCTAATGACAATTCAAATTAATAATTGCAAAGTAGACTAATTAAGGCAACGTGTCCATATTTAACAAAGAACTGAAACTGACAATTAATCTACAAGCTTAGGGTTCATTGTCAAGGGGGGGTCAACGCATTGTATTTATTGTTATTCTTAATGTTATTTTCAATTTCGACAACTTTTTAAGCGCTACCTCAATCATAAATATTGTAGAGCATTTTATTGATTAATCTGATACATTCAATAACTTTGACTACGATCAAAACAACTTTATTGTTGCTAATTGCCACTTATAAAGTCTAGCATGATATGAATCAAAGGTTGCTTTTCAGGTGTTACACTTATTGAACTATGAGGCATACAAAGAGTTGCGCTATCATATAAGCTATTTCCGAGAGTATTATCAGTTTCTAGGTATGTTTTTGACTATTTTGTGGAAGTTGCGTTTCACAGAGTGAAATTATGATCTTATATAATTCAATTAAATGGTAAACAACAAAATTTCAAAGGCTTAAATAACAAAAACAACAACCAGAAGCAATGCTTGATGCCGACATTATAGAGCTGCAGGAGCAGGAGGAGCAGCAGCAGACGCCTTCGAGCAGCCCAAGTCCAGATGCGCTTCCAACACAATGTCGATTTGGGCTTACCCCAATGGATGGACCAGTCGAGCTCAGCCAGCGGTTCAACTGACATCAACAATCTAAATAATATAAAGTAATGCCCCACAACAACACACAACAACATCGTTAAATAGCAACATTATCAACAATTAGGAACAATTCTATTAACAGAATGAAGATGGCAACACTGCACTGCACTTGGCATGCATTTCCGGCTTTGTGGATATTGTTGCATCACTCATACGCCTGGCACCACATCCTTGTCTCCTTAACATTCACAACGACATGGCACAGACTCTACTTCACTTGACCGCACTCACAGCACTACCAACAATACTACGCCTGTTGCTCTAAGTCGGAGCCGATGCCACATTGCGTAATCTCCATGGAAATACGGCACAGCATTTGTGCTGCATTGCCGGAGAGAAGCAAGGCGTAAGCACCTTAGCTGAGAAGTTTCGCGTTGGAAGTTACACGAGGCTCAGCAGGATCGGAGCTATGCCCACTTAGAGACACGCAACTATACTGATGAATGCTGCGTATATTGGCTGCTCTTGCAGGACACGTTGAAATCCTGCGCATATTGGTAACACACGGTTCCCATCTTAGTGCCAGGGAAGGACGCACAGCGCTGCACATTGCGATTGAGTGCTGCAATGACAATTTTGTCGACTTTTTGTTGACCGAATGTGAGCATCTGGAGACGATCACATATGCCGACTTAGTGGCATATCCGATCGACAGCATATTCAATAAATCGCGTATGCAGAACATGCTCGAAAAAGGCGGGGCGGAGACTTTCAGGCCTGTTTTACATATCGATTCCGATCGAAATTGTCGGAATATGTAGCCCGATAATGATTATAACAGTAGCGATATTGAAGATCTTTCCGATACGAAGATCTTTGCTGATTCTGGTTGCTTTGTCAGCTACAGCGGCGGCAACCCATGACAGTTGCTTGGAAAATCCACCATAAAATGAACATATAACACATAGGTGTACTCGTATGCTCTCCATTTGCTTATATTTAACTATAATTCCAATAACAATTACTTCTGAAAGCGATTTGTGAATTATATTATTATATTGCAATTGAAAAATTTTATGAAGTAAAAAGCCTTTTTTACTCCCTGTTCCCATTAAAAATGGGAAAAAGGGAGTTATAAAGTACTGCAAATGTGTGTAACAGACAGAAGGAGGCATTTCCGACTATATAAACTATGACGAAACCGTGACGATCTAGCCATGTCCGTCTGTCTGTCTGTATGAACGCGTCGATCTCAGAGACTATAAGAGCTAGAGACACCAAACTTGGCATGCAGGTTCCTGTATACCATACGCAGATCAAGTTTAGTTAAACATTTTGCTTAAAAATTGTTGAAAAGTAGGCTACTTTATTTGTTTACTTTGAATACATCAAATGATTATAATTTGAACAAAAACACAAAGCCAATGTCAACTGTGTGTTTGACTTGTGAGCCTGAAAACTTCAAGTTTTTATTGAGCTGTGTTTGTAAAAATTTTGTTTAATTTCATTTTTAATTTACTTACTAAATCATAACATACAAATATTTCTGGAGCCCAATCAATATTTATGTTGTCAATTAAATTCAGCAGACAAATCTCACCGCTGGTGCTTTCCAATCGCAAACAAAATGCCGCTTGGAGCTACTGCAGCAAGCGTGGCGTCAAAGTGGCTGTCGTGGGAGCTGCTGGGGGCATTGGACAACCGCTCTCATTGCTCCTAAAACAGAATCCAATGATCACATCCCTGGCCCTGCACGATATTGGCAATATAAAGGGCGTCGTGGCAGATCTCTCCCACATATGCACAGCCACATCTGTAAAAGCCTTCGAGGGCAAGGATCAGCTGGCAAAGGCATTGGAGAATGCAGCCATTGTGGTGGTGCCGGCGGGTCTGCCCCGCAAACCAGGCATGTCACGGGCCGATCTGCTCAGCAAGAATGGTGATGTCGCCGTGGATGTGGCGAAGGCAATGAGCGTATCCTGTCCGTCAGCATTCCTGGCATTGATCACAAATCCAATCAATACCATATTGCCCATTGCGGCGGAGGTGCTTAAGCAGAATGATGCCTATGATCCTAAGTAAGCATTTATGAAAATATCAATCGATCTTTTGCTGTCAAGTTTTTGATATTTTTTGATGATGAGTTATCGTAAATTATAACAACTATTTTCAGAATCGTATTTTGAAAAGAACTTTTCGATCGATCATTAATATGGCAGCAATACGAGTGATTTGATTTTGAAGAAATATATTTAACTTATAAATAACATAATCAAAAAGGCTTGCTTCTTGTTCCTATGACAGCTGTTAGATAAAATATTTCGATTTTAATGATATTTTGTCAACACTTGAAACATTAATTATAAGTTTTGTCAAAGTTAATTGATATCTCTAATTCGATAATTTGAAACACTACCAATTCATTTATATAATCTTTTTTCCAAAAGCTAAAAAAAAAACGTATATTAGGTTTGTGAAATGTCCGTCTGTCTCTCTGTCAGTCTGTCCGTGTGTCTGTCCATATGAAACAAGAGTAACTATTTAGCATTATCTAAGCATGTTTAAAAAATTTATATAAAACCTTATATTTGACATTGGAAAAAGATTGGTGGCAATCGGAGTTGTTTGAAAAACTTTTTTGTTTCTCAAGCTATCTCAACAAAACTCATTCATTCTTAGTTTTAGAAACTATCTGTTGTTGTGTGAATAACTTTTGGTTTATACAGTTATCTCAAATCTACTAGTACTGAATAGTATTATATTTACCAAAAAAGTCAAACAACTATATCTTTTAGCTGACAAAGGAACAATCGGTCGACAATTGATTTCTTAACGATTCTGCAATGTCATAAAAATGTTAAACTCCATATCCTAGGCGAATCTTTGGCGTGACCACCCTGGATGTGGTGCGTGCCAAGACCTTCATTGGCGAAGGACTCGGTCTTGATCCGCAGTGTGTCAGCATACCCGTGATTGGTGGACATGCTGGGGAGACCATATTGCCGCTAATCTCACAAAGTAAGCCCCAATTCGAGGGCTGTGAGGACGAGCGCAGGGATCTAGTCAAACGCATACAGGAAGCGGGCACGGAGGTGGTGAAGGCAAAGGCGGGCAAAGGTTCCGCTACACTCTCCATGGCCTATGCGGCTGCACATTTTGTGAATGCCCTGCTACGTGGCATCAATGGGGAGGAGAATGTTATCGAATGCGCCTATGTGGAATCAGATGTATCAGAGGCGTTGTTTTTTGCCACACCCGTTTTGCTTGGTCCAAAGGGTATTGAGAAGAATCTGGGCTTACCCGAGCTGGATGAGCAGGAAGAGAAGGCACTTGAGAAACTAACACCGATATTAATGAAGGAAATTGAGGATGGTATTAAGTTTGCTTGCTGATTTGGCAAATCTCTAAAAATTATTGTAAAATGTTCAGTTAAAGCTTAATTTCAACTATATAGCTCAGATTAAATAAATGCCTAAGGTCTTCTCATATATTGACTATATATATATTTATATAGTATATAGTTCATGTCTATATTTTTAGACCCACTTTTCATAATACTTGGAGCAAACAAACAATGTATAACTATAGAACACTGATAAGTTAATCGTTGTGCTTCAATCATTCACAAGTATTACATTCTAAATATATTCGAGTTTAAGCTTGACTAAACATTTATAAGTAAATATAATTAATATACCCATTAGGCGTGAAATGGGGTTAAAGGGTATCACAGTTGTGCGAATGTATGTTGTTTTTAGAGGTAATAAGTGTATTTTTAATTAGCAACAATAGTCTAGCTGATCTCAGATACTTTTAAATATAATTATTTTTTTGAACCTTCTAAAAGAACCCTCAATTATCGAGGTTGAACATGATTTTTCTAGAGCTATTTCAATATTGAAAAGAATGTATTTGTTTTTTTTTTTTGACCCAAGGGTCAATGTGTCAGTTTTTTGCACATCAGCTTAAATTTTAATTTAGTTTTCCTATGTTTACTAATTGCATGATGCATTTTCGAAGAATTTTGTGTTTACTTATTAATGCAAGTTCTTAGAATCTCTTATCAAGCAACTAATTGCGCACATTTGAAGGTCTGTTGGTCAATAAATTTCAATTAATTATGCAATGATTTATAGTACAAAACTGACATGATCAGTGGCGTGTCCAATAAGGGCTCCTTCTTGGAGCTGAGAAAAATAACCATTATGGTATCAATATTGAAGCAAACAAAATTTCAAAGTTGCTTCAAGCGTAATAGAAGTATTCACAATATTTATTTATATGCTGCAAAAATGTTCCAATATTTCTGTAAATTCAGCGAATTCGGAAAAAAATATTTCGACATTGAAGAGGTTCATACCTCAAAGGAAAAAGGATAATGCATTAGTTATACGCTTTTTTAGGCATATTTGTCTTGGAGTGTCTAAAAACGATCTAATCTTGTTCACAATTTTCTATTTGAAGAATTAAACCATGAATAAATTTCCATAAATTTTGTAAATTTTGACAAATTGATCTAATCCTGCTCAGAATTTTTTATTTGACGAAATAAACCATGAATAAATTTCCATATATTTTGTAAAGTTTGACGAATTGCTGCTCACAATTTTCTATTTGAAGAATCAAACCATGAATAAATTTCCATAAATTTTGTAAATTTTGACAAATCGATCTAATTCTGCTCACAATTTGCTATTTGACGAAATAAACCGTTAAATTTACATAAATTTTGTATAATTTGACAAATTAATCTAATTTACCATTTGACGAGTTGAACCGTAAATAGATTTCCATAAATTTTCTAAAATTTGACGAATTCACAGTCAAAAAAAACCCCCCTGAAGAAAATCCTGTATCTGCCACTGAACATATCAAATTAATATTATGAATCGATTAGTTTTACACAACGACGCAATTTTCTTTGGGGATTTTTGCTCTTGACTGCACATATACTACATTAACAAGACTATACAATGTTTATTTCGACGTATTTCATTTGCAATTGTCTTGTTATTGTATTCTCCAATTACATTGTACAAGTAGTTACTCGATATGTTAAAAATGTGTAAACAACTTACTGGGGGTTCCTACCGTGACATCATTCCGCAAGAGTAACAAGTGATTCCAATTTAAAAGATCAAACCATGTTTTAAATGCAACTAACATTTTGTGCAACTGCCGGAAATAGTACGACTAAAAAATAATGAATGCTTTATATTGGCTGTCATTGCATCATAATATTGTGAATTGGATTCCCACAGATTGCAACATTTTAATCAGTTAGCGCCTATGCAATCACTTATCAGCAATAGCAGCATGATGTTTCATTAATTGACCGTGTCGACCCAGCCAGCATACGGTTTAACTCAGTAATATTTATGAATATATGATTGTATAATGTGCATATAGTATTATAGTATAAGTACATTAATAAAACTATTCAATGAAAGAGGAAACTGCGTAAGGAACATGTTTTGTAAATAAATCTTTTTCTACTTTGTGCGTTGTTTAGCTACAACAGATTCTTATTTCCTCGTACGGTTATATCTGCGTTTATTTCATTTTTTGACTTTAAAATCACATCGCAAAGCAACTGCAGGTCATACAGATCTATTTCGAAAGTAGCCTCACTTCCTCATCATCAACCAACTCCACTGTCAAGAATCGACTTAGCCCTTGCTGCGTTAAAACCAGTTGAGAATTCTAAGCGCATCAAGCGAAAAAAGTGCTTTGAAGCTCTGTTGTGCGTGATTTGTTGCCGTGTCATGGTATCCAACTTCGTAGAGTGCTGTGTAAGCACCTTTTCAACTACATAGTGTTCCATAGTTGGCTTTTTTGTGTAAGCATTTCGAACTCTTTACTTATCTAAATATTTTGCAACTGCATAGCTGTAGCTGTTTTTAACTTTTAATGAATACCAATCTGTATACCAAAAACTCAAATACAAAGAAGCAAGCAACTCTTTTAACCGGCTTTTGGTTTCATTAAATATGAAGTTCTCTCTCTTCCTTTTACGAACTCAAAGTGGGTTTCGAACCCTTTTCTGACAATTTCGAAACTTAACTAATATGCGCAGCATGTCATTTCAGTGTTCTTTAACCTTATATCAATACCACTTTGTATCACATACCTAATTTGCATACAAAGAGAAAGGAATCTCCTTTCAGTAAATACGACGTTCTCTCTTTTCCCATTGCAAACTCAAAGTGGGTTTCGAACCTTTTATAACAATTTCGAAACTCAAGTAATATGCGCTGCATGGCATTTCATGTTCAAGTGTTCTTTAACCTTGTATGAATACCATTTTAAGATAACCTATTTTTATACAAAGAAAAGGAATCTCCTTTCCGAATCTCCTTCTCTTTTCCCGTTACGAACTCAAAATGCAATTCGAACCTTTTATAACAATTTCGAAACTTAAATAATATACACAGCATAGCATTTTATGATCAAATGTTTTTAACTTTTTATGAATACCGTTCTGTATACCATTTACTATGTTGTAGAGAATGTAAATGGAAACTACTTAAATATCTGGTTCTGGTTAACACCTCTAGTCGGATTTCTTTGTACCTTTTATAACATCTTTTGCATAGCCTATGCCCGCATCAATGCTTTTCTTCAGCTCTGGCAGCATTTTCTCCAAAGACTTCTCCTCCAGCTCATCTAAGGGCGGTAGACCAGAATTACTCTTGATACCATTGGGACCTAGTTCGATGGGATTGGCAAAGAATGGCAATTCTGTAACACAGGATGGCACATAGGCGCATTCAATAACGTCCGGCTCATCGTTAAGGCCACGTAGCAAGGCATTAACAAAGTGTGCAGCCGCATAGGCCATGGAGAGTGTAGCGGAGCCCTCGCCGGCCTTGGCCTTGACTACCTCCGTGCCCGCCTCCTGTATGCGACCAGTAAGTTTCTTCACATCCTCCAGCTCACCGGTGAACTCAGGCTGGCAGTTAGAGAAGAGCGGCAAGATGGTAATTCCAGCATGACCACCTATTACGGGTATATCGATGCAGGATGGTTCTGTACACATGAATTCTGCTATGAAGGTCTTGGCACGCACTATATCCAGTGTGGTGACGCCAAACAAACGATTTGGATCATAGGTGCCCTTGGACTTGAGCAGTTCGGCTGCAATTGGCAACAGACTGTTTATGGGATTTGTGATGAAGGCCAGCAGTGCCTTAGGAGATGCATCACTGACGGCACAGGCCACGCTTATGGCCACATCGCCATTGGAACCCAGCAGCTGATCTCGTGTCATGCCTGGCTTACGTGGCAAGCCCGCCGGCACAATCACCACATGTGCATCCTTGACACACTCCTTCATTTTATCGCCCACAAAGAATTCAACCTTTGCTCCAGTGCAAATGTGAGACACATCAGCGGCAACACCTGGCACATGTTCTATATCGTGTAGTGCTAATTCCGTAATTAGGGGATTCTGCTTGAGCAACATGCTCAGTGGCTGTCCAATGCCACCCGCTGCACCCACAACAGCGACCTTGTAGTTGCGTACACCCAACGCAGTTCCATTTACAAATGCTGCCGCCAACTTCAGTTGGCACAAGGACAACTTTCGCCAAATGCACTTATTTACTAACATTTTTTTACTTTTTTTTTCTTCGCAAGGCTTTTAATTTATCACGTTGCGAAAATTGTATAATTTTGTAAGAATTTTACAATACTAAATGTGTATGCTTAGCTAAAATGAAACTGTTACTATGGCACTTGTAGATAAAAACATAGTGTGAATCATCAGCAAAAATCTGGCATAAGCTACCCAGGCCACCTGGGGCTGATATGATTTTTATACATACCCTGTAAATACATTAAGTGAAGGAAAGGCATATTAATATCAATTTGTTTTTAATAACAAACATTTTTATTACTTATTATTATTATTTTATTATTATTACTACTATTTGTTATAACTGTTGTTTATCATTTGCTTTTTGTGAAGCTAAAATATTCAAATCAGGACTCCCCTAACTTTGTCAAATATGAACAGATTTCAATATGGAATCACTATTTGGTCATAATTTGACCTTTAGATTAATTTTGCATTTAAATTTTATTAATTTCGAAAAATAATTTCTTATCGACTGTTTTCGAAAAATTACATCAATCCCCCTATACATTTTCAAAAAAATAGTATACAAAACTGTTTACATTTACAGTACTTTATTACTCCATTTTCCCTATTTTTAAAGGGCACAGGGAGTTCAAACAACGACATTATCATTAATCTTTGATTATTTTTATAGTTTTTTTTTCTAATATAAATTTTTTTGAAAATATGATCAGCCTGATACTATGTATAGTTGAAATTGTCACATTTAGGATCTTGTAGTCCCTGATTTTGAAATTTTTTCTGCTGTACCCAAATCTCGCCTAATTTTCTTACATCATGAAAAATTTCAAACATTTTTATATTTAAATTTTTACTATTACTGACATTTATTTTTGATTTCCTCCATTGTCCTGTTCCTATTAAGTTTATAACAAATTTCTTAGCTTTGAATATGCTACAATGCTCTTACATTTTACGCTCAGGGGGGTGTATTTTCCGAAAACGGTGATATACTTAAAGATCTTTAAAAATCAGTTTGAGAAGTGCTCAATGAGAACGATAAAATAATAGAGATGAAATACGAAATTCTATAAATGTTTTCCAAACTGTTTTCACATTACTCGACAGAAATTTTTACTTGTGCTCACTTATGGCATAAAATAAAACTTTTGTGAAACTTTCAGCTTCCTACCTCGTACGGCAATAATGGTTAAAACAGGGTATTTCTTAGTTCATCACTCCACGACTCTTAAGGTAAATCACAAATTTTTGGTCATTCGCTTTAGCTTTAATCGTGAGAGTCAACAATCGCGTCTCAATCTCAATAAACAGACGCGATCTGTAACAGCGACCAATACCCGATGCCCATGCCCGATGACCAATTCACGAAGTTGCAGCCGAAGCTAGAGCCGAAGTACGAATTGAAGGCGTAGTGGGTGCAATATTTGGTGGTATAAAAAGTTAGACGCTGTCTACGGGAACGTCCAGTTGCGGCCGGCTCTGCTATCAAATCGCATAGCAAATATATATATATATATGTATATAAGTATATATACACGTAAACTGTAAACGTCCTCGTGAACTAATCATAATTTAAACGTTAACGCGTCTATTTAGTTTAAAAACTAGTGCAGAATGTTTCAAAAAGTGAGTATTTTTGCTGTTAATGAATAAAATATGTCAATTTTAAAGAAAAATATTTACAAAATGAGTTCATTATAAGTAATAGCGATCGGTTCAATAAACCTATTGTCAAGTGTTGTGCTGAAACAAACAATAGGGAACATATATATTATTTTATACATTATTTATTTCAATGTCAATGTGTGTTATAAATGTGATTTATAAGTCTAATGGGGTGGACCAATGTTATAATTAAATAATAAAAAACATATAATATGTAAAATATTGCATTATTTCATTTACATAATCATAAAACATATATTATTGAAAGAAACAAAAAAGAAAATCAACATAAAATAAAGTAATTTTAAATGAAAAATGTCACAAAGATTTTCAAAATTAAGTTAAAGGCCTTAAAATAGTTAATGATTTTTATATTACCTATATAAAATTAATATATTTCATTGTTTTTTAAAATTTTGTAGTTAAGAAAATCAATTACAAAATATTAAATATTTTTCAAACAAAAAAAATTCACAAAACTGTATTATATAAAATCATTTTTGAGTTCCAAAGAATAGTTGAAACACTTTGGGCATTTTTATGAAATTAAACCATATTTGAAATAAGATTAGGATCTGAACTATATGTTCGTGGAAGCTAGTAGGTTGAACGTTAGCAGCTACTTATTTAAAAATTATTAAAATAAATCTTAAATATGCTTTAGTTTATGCAGAAAATCCGATAACATGTTGAAACCTAAACTTAAGAGTTCAAGATTTAAATATGATCTGAAAAAGTATAATGAAATGCAGTAAAAGACTTGTTTGCGTTGGTTTAATGAAAAGGGACACGTAAGATAGTAAAAGTCCATCTAACTTGAACCAGAAATATGCGCTTGACACAATTTATATATCATAAATCACATCAATTTCCTAAATAGGGTCAATGGCTGCGTCATGCACAAACATTTTCGAACCATATCACATGATTGTTCATTAAACTCAGCTGACTTATTTCTCTAAATTTTTGTTTATTTATTTTTTGTCGACTTATGCCTAATCAAGTGCTTGTCTCTGCTTTCCAGAAATCAGACAATAACAAGCTGCTGCTGCTGCTGCTTCTGGTCGCGTGTCTGACAATCAGCGCCGAGGGCAGACCCTCAGCCGACACGGAGAGCGGAAAGGAGGGTTTAGAAAGTATAAAGCTGCTAGTAGATCCCAGCGAATATCCTGGCAATCTGTCGCCCGAGACTATTTTAAAGGTGCAGCAGTGCGAAATGGATCAGGACACTATGGAACTGTGCATGCGTTGCGCCAAGATCACGAAATCGGAGATCATTTATCCCATGTGCTGTAATAATGATGATGGTGTCAAGCTTTGGTGTTACGACTTTGTCAGCTATCCTAACCGTGAGGACTATTAATCTGGCGGTTGTTACTTTGGATACTTATGTACTTGCCAAAAAAATTATTTAAAAAATTCCTTGTATCCCGCGTGAACTGCGGATCGATTGGCTGTGATATTAATGTTTTTACTTAATGTTTTTACTTAATGTTTTTCCTTATACTATCTATAGATATGTACTATATAAGTATTTGTGACTAGAAATAAACAAAATTCTGCGCTATATGCTACATTAGAGCACAATATACAATAAAAAATTATTTTTATATAAAAGAAAAAGTCAACCGAGATCAACATATAGATATTTGATATGATCGGTGTGAATCAATCATATGTTTTTCATTTTAAACTGTATTTTCGAGTAAGCTGTAATATAATAAAAAATATTACTTTTATTTGATTCATTGTTCCAGGCTACACAAGAAAGATTGTGTTCTGTACTTCAAAAAAGTTGTACATATAAAAACTAAATTTTCGACCGATTGTGATTATGACAGCTATAAGATTTTGTCGTCCGATTTTGATCAAATTTAATTAGAAGACATGAAACCTTTTGGTTGAGATAGCTTAAGAAACACATAAGTTTTCCATATAAACAGCAGTCCGATTTTGTAGAAGTTTTGAAGACATGCTTAGATAATGTTAAAACTCAGAATTGCTGAGGTTGGTTGAGTCTTCTTAAAAGCCATAATCCACATCCACAGTTCCCACCTGTGTTCCTTAAGAAAAATCCCAAGAAAAGTATTCCCAATATTGAATAAAAAAACTTGAACAAATTTAAATTTAATATTTTTTTATTTAAAATTGTTTTATTTTAAGAAAACTTTATAATGATTACACAAATGTATTCTTTAAATGAATATTTAAATCGAATTAAAAACGATAATTGAGTTGCCATTCAAAATAATTGCAGAAAACGCATAAATAAAAAGATTGATGTATGTATATATATATATATCGATTTGGCAAAACATATAAAAAACGCGATTTAACTTAACGAAGAGTATATATGTATAATAGTATATATATATATATTACAGATCAAGCTGTTGCTTTTCTTTTATGTATATGTATATGGCAATTAGATATTGGGCAAATCAAAACAAATGCACAATCCGAACAATTCGAACGGCTTTAAAGACCGCCCGCCCGAAATTATCATTGAACTTGCACTAGTTTACAACACCACGTGAATTGTAACTGTACGAATATAAATGTATATAACAAACAAATGTTTCATATAAGAAACTATATTAAGTCACTCGAACAATCTGGATATCGCCCAAACTGCCAACTCTTAGCTGCTGCTTTAAACTCTATCACCGTTTTTAGTTGTTGTTTTCGATGATTGTTCTCGTTGTTGTTGCTGATTTTGCAGTTGTTGTTGTTGTGACTCTCGTTGACTGAAAGCAACATTTAAATATAAAGTCGCGTGAAGAGTTCAACTTACCAGAATTCAAGCACGCTATTTTCAATGTTTTTTTTCTTTTCTTTTCTTTTTTTGTTTTGATTTTTTTTTTGTTTTTGGCTAGTTGGCTATGTACAAAAATTGTTTAGCGCTGCTTTCTATGCAAAGCAGCTCAGTGTGCGTTGGCAGTGACGTTGACGGCGGCTGCGACAGCGACAGTGGCAGTCTTCTTTCGCATCAAATGCATGTACGAACAATCCGCATCCTCGCAGCGTCCCATCAGCTCAAAGGGGCAAATTGTAGCATTCACATTCAGCTGGCTGCAAGTATTCACAAATAGGCAAAAAACAAATGCTTTTGGTTAGCGGTAGCTGCAAGTGCAACACACTATGATGGGATCGGGTTAGAAAACTTGATCTTAATTGTATATGCCTATAAAGGTATTCCCATCCCAAGCCCTCAACTTCTTGATTCCCGAATCTCGTCTAAATTCTTTATCCATTGTCAACTTTCGTCTAGATTCCAGATACCATAAATATTCCATTCTTCACCTTCATTTTGTGCATTAGATTAGCTTGGCTAAAAACAGACGGACATGGCTAGTTCGACACGGCTGATGATGCTGATCAAAAATATATATAAACAAGAAAGTAATGTTATCTTCGACGTGCCGAAGATATATACCCTTGCAGAATGATTTGCATAAGAAAACTTACTTTTCAACTGATTGTTCCTATGGCAGCTATAAGGTATAGTGATCCGATTTTGATAAAATTTGTTCAACATGTATTGAACGTATTATTATATATAATGATTGGTCGAGATATTTTGAAAAACACAAAAGTTTTTCAACCGATCGTTCCCAAGGCAGCTATAATATATAGCTGTCCGATTTTGATCAAATTTTGTCATCATATATAAACGCATATAAACAGACGGACAGACAGACGAACATGACTCGGCTGTTAATGCTGCTCACGAATATATAAATATATTTTTTCTGACACGTCTCCTTCAATGCGTTACATATTTCGTGACAAAATTATACTACCCTCTGCAAAGGTATAAAAAGTTTTCGGGACACGAAAAAAATTTGGGATTGGCGAAAGGTTTGGCATGACCAAGGATTATTTTGGAATTGGTGTAATCTCCATTCCGTTGCCAGCTGAACAACCGGCGCGACTCCTGCTCCGTCCCGATCCCATCCCAACAACACACAAACCTGTTGTAATTACGCGACAAGGGCGTGCGGTACTCATCCAGCAGCATATCCTTAAAGGATGCATCACACAGCTCACGCATAAAGCTAACGTTATAAGATGGTGCACTCATTGCTGCAACAATCCGTGGCGACAACTGCAAGTAAACTCAACCAGTTTGTTAGTATGGATTAGAAATTAGAAAGGTGTTAACACAACAACGGCCATTCAGACAATTTCTTATAATTAGTTTTGAAGCAATAGTAGAATATTTAATATCCACGCACATCAACGTCCTCCAGTTGTGTCTCAATTGCTGCTCTAACTTCTAAGGACTTGTTTTCAGCCTGGCTCTCAATACAGTTAACATTTGACTGCTGCTCAGCTACGACTGTGGGTTCAGGTACGGTTGCTTTTTGTGGTGCCGGATTACAGCTGCTCTGCTCATTCGCCGGCAGTGGTATATCTTCGTATTTGACAAGCGAATTGTAGAAACGTATCTCTTTGGTTAGCAGCGTTGATTTGCGAGTTATTTCCGACTTGGTGGGATCCAGTAACCTGTAAATAAGCATAACTATAGTCGAAAGTCTTTTCATAATGTTGCTTGTGGCGTCTGGGTTTATTGTTGTAGTTGTTGTTGTCAATACGCAAGCACATTACGGCGTTCCCACGATAATATGTTGGCATCACTTGGCTGCTGCTGCTATTGATGTTCTTGTAGTAGAAGTAGTTGTTGTTGTTGTTGTAGTACCTGTAGTCAGCGCCATTAAGGCCATGGCCCAAATCCATGGCAGCATTGCGCAGTTTGTTGCGCTTCTGCTTAAGTGATATGATGATCTCATGGCTGGCTTGAATATCTGGCTGTATGCGTGCCAATTTCGCTTCCTCCAGCTTCACCGACTGCTTAATCTCCAGCATCTCATCATGTAGATCCTTAAGACGTTTCGAGTAACGCAATCGGGCAATCTTTGACTTTTTTGCCTCCTCCACCATATGCAGCGATTTGTCCAGATTCGTTATCATGCTGCCTCTGTACATGCCACAGAAATGTCAATTGAGTAACTGCAACGCAACATAAACATGCATAAATACCCAATTTTATGAAATGAAGTTTCAAATGCTTTCAGTCGACTCTCCTTTGTTGGCTGCGTTGCTGTGGACGCCGGCGATGTTAACTTGGACATCGATTTGGATGCCGCCGTCTTGGACTCCGGCGAAGTTGACTTGGACGCTGCTGCCACTGAAGTACTTGGCATTTCACTGATACCTTTTTCTACTGCTTTTGTAGTTGTTGCGGTTGTCGTCACATGTCTAATGCCATTGGACCCAGCTCTGACTGTCGGCTTCTTTATCATTTTGTTGCTCGCTGCAGTCTCAATGGCAACTGCTGCTCTGATAGCTGTCTTTAGATTTACCGTTTGACTGCTGCTTGTTGGCTTGACGTTTCCAATTTTCTTTTTTTCCAGCAGCTGCATGCGCTCGATAAGCCGCAAGTATTCTCTTTGAGATGCTACTGGCAAATGTCGCACAGCCTAGTTAGATAGAAAAGTTGATTAGATGTGTCAAAGTAGTTGTCAAAATTGCTACTAGAGATGGTATTAGGACGGGTTCGATAAAAACTTCATGTTCCCATCTCTAGAATAGTTCGTTTTTGTCGTTTGTGTAATCGTAGCTGCATAAAAAGCTTCATCTTAGTCAAAAATGAATTTATTCCTTTTTTCATAAAAAATAATTTTTTAAAACAAAATTCTAGTACGCAAAAACGTGTTTGTTTGAGTCCGTAAATAAAAACCAAAAATGTGAAGAATTAAGGTTTGAACTAGAGATGGGATCGGGAAGCAAAAACTGGGTTTATGGACCTCAAAAACTTGGTTCTCACAGCTAACCTAGAAATTAGACTTTGGTTCGAACCGTTAACTGAACCGCAGACAGTAGTGTTTTAATTTTGATGAAATTTTTTCAAGGTTTCGACTTGGGTCCATCCGATCTGAACTAGTTCTAAAGACCGTCTTTGAAAATAACTATTGAACTTTAAGTTCCTTCTCTTACGATTTCAACTGTCGTCCGACTCTGCGCATTGCGCATGTTGGAATTCGGTAAAATACGGTAAAATCTATAGAGATAAGTAAAATCCACTCGTTATAAGTGAATTATACTGCATACGAATGACCGAACAAAATAATTTAAAAGAAAAGAAACAATCAGTTCGTTTATCCGCAAACGAACTATATAATAGATTTGATCTGTGTCCGCAAAAGAACTATATAACAGATTTAATATCCGCAAAAGGACTATATACCAGATTTGATCTTTTATCCGCAAACGAACTAAAGGAACTAAAAGAAAGATTAGTTCTTTTATCGGGAATCGAAATCCTGAACTATATCCGCAAAAGGAACTAGAAATAGCAACTCTAGTAGGCTTAATACTCAGAAACTACGAGATCGGAAATATTTTGCTTGTAGCAGTGTATCGAAAAGATATCGATAACAGATAAATATTACTACGATTTTGACTTGTTTTTCACGTTTGGTGTTTTTGTATTTCTGGGTAAGGGTGAAGCGTAAGGGGGTCAGCCGGCAGGCGAGGTTGACCTCTCCCCTTACCCAGAATTACAAAAACGACATGGCGGAAACGCCAACGTGAAAAACCGGTCTAAAACATAACTTCCATAAAGGATATTCAAATAACAAAGACCGTTTACGAATTTGTGTTTCTGATTTCATAAAAATAACAAGCATGCTTTCTTTCTGAAGATAAGTTTGAACACTACTCGATTAACTCAAAAGCAAACAATTTTATACCCAATTTTCCAACGATATTCGGAATTTAGAACAGTTAATAATTTCGACTTTGGAATGTTTTGATCGGAAGCAGGCCTAAATAATAGTCTGGTACATACCACTGGCGTTGGTTTGGCCTTTTGTGCAATCGAAGCTGATTCTATAGCGGCTTTGGGTGGTTCTTCCGAAGAAGACTTATTCGCCTCTGGCGTCGGTTTACTGTTGGCCAAGGCTGAAACTGTGGGCACTTTGGAGCGCGCCTGCTTTAGGAAATCATCCAGTTTCTTCTCAAAGTACTCATTGATGACGGTGCGTCGCAAGTTGGGTATGCTGGGCGCCGTCGAGTCTATAATCTCCGAGTTGGGCGTATTTGAGCGTGTGGTGGAATTGCTGGCGCTATCCAAAGCCTGGCTAAGCGGACTCGCATTATCCGCATAGCTGGCATAGCTGCTGTAGGCAAAACAGCTTCTCAGCTCCAGTTCGTCCTCGCTGCCGGCAGAGGATTCGGCCAGTGTGATGATCAGCCTGTTAACCTTTATGGTGGATGGATCCAGTTTGGTTATCAGTCGTGTGGAGCTGGTACTATTGTGGCCATGCAGCGGCGCAAGTGACTCCTTCAACAGCAGCGTTGTTGGACGTTTAATAGGTGGTGCTGCTTCCGCTTGAACTGAAATTTTGCGCTTGGTTGAGGTTTTCTTGTTGATAACCTTGTTGGGCTTTACAATCTTGATGATGTTAGTGTTGGGTGTGGGTATGGGGGTGGTTGTACGGGTGGGAGTGGGTGTGATAGTGGGTGTGATAGTGGGTGTGGGAGTGGGTGTGGTTGTGGGTGTGGGTGTTAGGCAGGGTGAGGGAGTGTCTGCTAGTTTAGCCTCCACTGGCAGCGGCAAAGACAGCGGCAGCGGCAGCTCTGGTGGTGGCACTGGCAAAGGCACAGACACTGGCACTGGCGGAGGCACAGGAGCTGGCACTGGCAATGGCGGCATTTGCTGCTCTAGCTCTAGTGCCACATCCAGTTGAGCTTCATCCGTCGCAGACGTCTGGAAGCGGCGCACAGCCAACTTTAGAATCTCTGGACTATCACCAGGGGCTTCATCCTGGCTATTCTTGCGCTTGGACGCAATGCTGGAGAGCAGCAGCAGACGCAGCTCCTCGGCATCATCATCGGAGTCGTGTGCTTGCTCCTGAATTGCAGCTAAAGCGTGCATTGGCGCTTGCTTCTCGGCTGGCTTAAGCTTGGCAAGCAGCAAAGCACGCAATGCAGTAGCTTCATCATCGCTGGATTCGGTTGGGAATGGACGCGAGTTTAGTGTTTGTGTTTGTGAGTTATCCATGGAAATGGATTGTATGTCGCTGAGGCAGGTGGCAGTTTGTGAATGTTGCGAATGTTGTTCATTTAAATGCAGCGCATCCCGTGCATCATCATCCTCCAGCTGCAGCTGCATGTGTGGAATGTGAAACGAAGGCGGCGGCGGCGGCACCTCATCATCAGTATCAACTAATTGCCTACGTTGTTGCAGCACCAACTCCTCCTCCTCATCTTCATCGTCAACAACAATGGGCATGGACACGGGCGGCAGCTGATTGTGCAGATAGCAGCGCCAGCTGCCACCGCTGTTAACCGCAGAGTGCCAATTTTGGGGCCATACTGGCCTGTTGTCCTCCTCGCTGTCCGTTTGCGCCAGATCCATGTCGACGGGCTCCTCGAAGTGTGATGAAGGTGGTGGACTGTAGGCTGTGCGATCCGGCGATGCAGCTGGACTTATCTCCATGAGATCATCAATATCAACGCATGCATTGTTCATCGTTGGCTGATGGACGCGATTGATCATGTCTGTGGGAGAATAGGCACGCTCAGCATCACGCTTCTTGCGCGCCATATGTTTCTTTAATATGGCCGATTTGAGCGCAATAAGACGCAGCTTGAGCTCCGCTGGCTCTTCCGGCGCATCCAGCGCAGACTCCAGCGTCGACTCCACCACCACCTCCTCCTCTTGGTCCTCCTCGCTGCGATGCTGACTATAGCCCTCAAATGAGTGCGCCGGCATCTGCACCTCCTCCACCAAGTCCTCCTCCTGCTCCTGCTCCGCTACTCTGGGTGGACTTGGACTTAAATAGGGACTTGGAATTGGACTTTGGCTACGACTAGGACTGGGAAACTTGGGCATGCGATATTGCAGACGTTCCTTGAGGCTGTGCTTGGGTTTAATATCACAGTTGCCAGCGCGCGCCAAGGCAACGCGCAGCTTGTTACGGCTCAGCTTAAGCCGCTCCAGATCCAGATCATCGTCCTCATGATCGTTATCATTCTCGTTCTCCACATTAATGTCATACTCGCCAGTCTCATCCTCTGTCACGCTATCCAGCGAGTCCAGCAATATGGCTGCATGTGGTTGCTTCTGGCTGTGATTAGAATTATAATTGTAATTATAATTATTATGCTGATTATGCTCATGTCGTCGCTTTTTTCGCAAATGCGACTGTGACTGCGACTGCTGCTGTGAGTGTCCTGATGAGCGACTGCGTCTGACCTGCTGTCCATGTCTTTTGGCCTCACTTCGTTTCATTTTATGCTTGCGATACTTTTTGGGCGGCTCAAACTCCTCCGCCGACACGCTGGATACATCCGATAGCACGCTGATTGGTGAGAAATGCTGATATTGTGCTGATATATATCTGTCAATAGCCTGTGGCCGCTGATAATCTACAAGTACAACAAATGGAAAAGCTCTTATCAGTTGCAAGACTTTGAATAGCAAAAGATAAGCCAGGCGTCGCCTTCTGCCTATATATTATATAAATATATATGTATATATTTCAATTTTAAATATATACAAATATTTATAACATTAGAATTCCATCCAAATTGCAATTCTATTATTCGTATTTCGAATAATTTAAAAAGCAATTGTTTTGTATTATCTACATTGACATTATATAATTTCTTCATATTTCCCTATATGTTTTATTATTTATTTTATATATATATTTATATTATATTATTATAATTTTAATTGATTCTATTTTACTATATCTATTTATATTTCATGTTATCTAAAAGGAGTTGATAAATCTAAATAAATTTCAAATAAAATGTATGCAAAAATTTAAAAAAAAAAATAAATTTAATTTTTATTTATTTTAAAAGACCTACTACTTTCTTTATATTTAATGTCGTCTAAAAAAAAAAAAAAATTTAAAATAATAATAGTAAAATAATTGAACTTAACATATTAAGTTACATTAACATAGAATGATTAATTATTCAAAGTTCCTAAGTCAAAAAGGAAACACCAATAAACTGAGTTTAAAAATGGATTCAAACGCACGCACACACAGACACACAGAGCCGCTCAAACACACACAGATACAAATTCAACTTCAAGATAACATGGCATAAAAACGTACGCCTTTCTAAGGGTTAAAGAACATGTTGCTTTTGCTGTGATATTTAAAGAGACTGCGCTGTAGCTTACTGTATTGATTGGCCAAATTGGCAGATAACATATCCATCTTTTCAATATCCTTGCTTTTATCCTCCAGCTGCTGTATGCGTGCACGCAATTTGAACTCTTCATCCTCGGATGATATTATCATTTCGAATTCATCAACTATTTCGCCCTCCTCGCGATCTTCTTCGCCATCGTCGCCATTTCCATTTCCACTTCCATTATCGACATTTTCAGCATTTTTCAGTTGCGTTGTTGTTGTTGGCGACTTCATTGCACTGCAGCCACTGAGTTGTTGTTCTGTCGCAAAGCTCTGCATTGCGCAGACAACCATTTTATTGTGATTAATAAAATAAGTCAACTTTTTCTTTTCTATGCAGGCTCAACACCTTTATTTTTTTATAGGGAAAAAGAAGAGAATTATAAGTACGTATCTTAGAGATGGACATAATACCGATGTGAGCATCGAAACGATAACGATAACAGGGCTCGATTGGTATGGGATTTAAAATAAGTTTTCTAATTATTTATGCACAAAAAGTCAACCTCCGTCACCGGAAATCGCTTTTTTTTAATTTTTTCTGATTTTTTGAGATGTGAAACAATCATTTTTGGATCATTTTTGAAGTGGAGGCTGGCAACTAAACAATTACCGGAGAGCGAATAGGATTGTCTGTCCAACAACAGAAAATTTTAAAAGATTTTACAAAACTGCGGGAATTTTAACAGAATAATTAGAAGCAGTAGTTATAAAATTGGTAATGATTCGAATAGCGCGATTTTTTGTTTAAATAGTTTGACCGATTTTTTGTCAAATTTTTCAATTGCGGCACCAAAACGCAACAGCCCCACTACTCTGTTAACGTTAACAGCACCGATAACGATAAGAGCGCTCGATTTGTATGGGAACTTTGAACGAAGTTTTTTTTAATTAATTATACAAAAAAGTTTACCTCCGCCACCGGAAATCGCATCCTGAAATATTTTCGCATTATTTGAGACCAAACCCAGAATGATTGGTTCGATTTTCAGCAGCTAAAGTAAACATTTACCGGTTCAATTTTCGGAAAAGCAGCTAAAGTAAACATTTACCTTTCACTTGGGCAAACTTACCAACATTTTGAACCTGCGGACTCAAGAGCCTTACAACTCTGTTGCAACTATAATAGCACCGATATCGATAATATTCCGTGGTTTCGATGCAAATACAATTTTCGTAATTATTTAGGCCAAAAAGTTCAATTTCGCTTCTGGATTTGGAATCTACTCATTTTTCCGCACATTTTGAGACCGAAATCGGATTTATTCGTCAAGTATTTCTTTGGAGAACTTAATTTTATTTATTTTTTAAATTATTATATCGATTGAAATAAAACAATCGAATATATTTAAGAGCTGCCTGCGTTTGCCAGTGCTGTTGAAAAATGTGATAAAGCGCCCCCTATGTGTCACGATGCGGACTAAAAAATGACAGTTCAGTGTCAAAATCCACACTTCCGCTCTTTTCTACCCAACTCGCGGAGCAAAATGCAGCAAAAGGTATTGTGCTTGTGCAAAAATGAACAAATTTGTGTTTGAACTAAATGCTAAAATGTTGCAAATATTTCTAATTTATAGCGCAGAGAACCCGTGCAGGCCGTTCAAGTCTTCGGACGCAAGGTGTGTGTTAAATGAAACATAAAATAATCTAAATTGTTGCACGTGTCGCAAAGCAGCGCCGACAGCGAACCAAGCGTCTTTCTTGTCTTTGCTGAGGTTATGTTTTGTGTGTGTGATGTATTTTTTTTATTGTTTAAATATTAAATAAGTAAATATTGCAGAAAACCGCCACTGCCGTTGCATACTGCAAGCGTGGCAGCGGTCTACTTAAGGTGAACGGACGCCCCTTGGATCAAATTGAACCCAAAGTGCTGCAGTACAAACTGCAGGAGCCACTTTTGTTGCTCGGCAAGGTGAGTTATTTAGTGCTTTAATTGGTTAAACAATCAATTGATAATGCATTTACATGATGATTACACTTTATCCCGAACTTGAAGACCAATGAGAATAACAATTTGTTACTGATTTAATGTGTTAAACTCTATTAAGTTGCAGCGTTTATCAATAAAACGGTGACTAATCTATAAAATACTTTTTATTTTTATAGGAAAAATTCGCCGGCGTTGATATCCGCGTGCGCGTCAGCGGTGGTGGTCATGTAGCCCAGATCTACGCCATCCGCCAGGCTATTTCCAAGGCCCTGGTTGCCTTCTATCAGAAATGTAAGTATTGCAGGATTAACCCAACTGTATGCCCTTAAAAGTTGTTGTTGGAAAGATTATTAACTTTCCTGCAATTTATAAAATGAGCGGCCAGAGAAACCATCATTATGAGCATATACCAACCAAGCTGCATGCAAGAAAAATAGCACAGATTGGGTGATGCGGCAAAAACATTGAATATTATTATGATATATATATATATATATATATATATATATATATACGAGTTGTAAATTATAGTTTAATTGTTAAATGAGGGAATGTCGAATCGAAGTAAATTGTATTTGAAGTAGTTTAATGCTACATGCAAGTTGAGTAATGTTATCGTTATCGGTGCTGTGAACGTTAACAGAGTAGTAGGGCTGTTGAAAACAAGAATCTTACGTTTCTGTTAACATTTATAGCACTGTTAACGACCAATAAGTTGGTTTTTTCCGGCAAAAAAAGTAAACTAGCGCTTCTTGATTCGACATCCCCTTATATTTCTGCACATTTTGAGACTAAAACTGCTTGCTTTGGTCCAGTATTTCTTTGGAGGTCCTAAAACGAAGATTTAGCGATAACTGTGTCCATTTCCAATTCTGAATCGTTGGTTTTGTGTGTTCCCGACTCAGAATGATATTTAAATCATTTTTGCACTTTTGAAGCTAAGTTCGAATACTTCTCATTTCACGCAAAAGTTTTTAATCTGTATTTGCTATCGATGCTCTGAATTCAGAACAGCTAATACTCCAGTTTCAAATGTTTTGATCAGAAATATAAACAGGTAACTGTTTTTATGATCGTAAAAAAGATTAAATAGAGCATTTTATTACTCGTGCTATGTCAATCATTTTCAACCTAAAAATTCCGATTAAAATTATTAATTATTTGCAATTAATCAGATGATAGTATAGACAGCTCCTTCTACCAGATATTTGTTGGATACCTTTCTCATTTCCAATGAAAGACAAGTGCAAGGTAGATTAAATGCATGTGGCAATCAAAAAGAGCAACATGCAACAATTGCAATTGCTATTTGAGGCTACAACGACATTTTTACATCTTAACTAGTCTTACAATCAAACAGTATCAGTTTATATAGAGTATTTCCAACGATTTAAAGCAACTCTTAATATATATAAAGCTCCTTCTACCAGATATTTGTTGGATTCCTTTGTAATTTCCAATGAAAGACAAGTGCAAGGTAGATTAAATGCATGTGGCAATCAAAACAAGCAATGTGCACCTGTTGCAATTGCTATTTGAGGCTACAACGACATTATAATTAGCAATTTATATAGTTGTTTTAATTGAAAAGGTTAATAACAACATGAAACTAATCTACTACCTTTCATTTTGCTCCATTTGCAGACGTCGATGAGGCCTCCAAGAAGGAAATCAAGGACATTCTGGTCCAGTACGACAGAACCCTGCTGGTTGGCGATCCACGTCGCTGCGAACCCAAGAAGTTCGGTGGTCCAGGTGCCCGCGCACGTTACCAGAAATCGTACCGTTAATCTTTCTGCTGCTTTTCAAATTGGTTTAGATATTTTGTACAACTTGAAAATATTTACAAGTTTTCTCATTCATTTGAGAATCATGTGAATAAACGGAATAATTAACTTTAAAATGCTTCTTTTATTTACATTTAAAATGAGAATGGGTTAGTGAATACATGCACATGTAACTATACCATGTCTTTGAAATTATATATGTATGTTATTCTGGTATAGCTTGATTTATTTTCCAGTCAACAAGCTGTCCAAAGTTTTAATAATTTAAGAAGCTAGTTACAAAGATGCTTTGGTTATAAACAAATTACAGCCGCCTTAAAATACATTATATTCTTAATCAGCATCAGCAGTTAAGTTGATTTTTGCTTAAGCCTGTTTGTTTGTCGGATTGTAGACATGGATTCTAGCAGTTCCAGAATTTTTTTGCGCTCAGATAGTGTGAGTGACTGCCGAGAATTGAGAATAGAAATCTGAGCGATGAGCCTCCAAGGCCGAGTTCGAAATTGTTGCTCAAAAAACAACATCATTGAGGACCGCAAGTTGAATGATAAAAAATAAATAAATAAGAATAAAATAAGATAGTAAAAATTAGTATGTTGCTCCAAATCGAAATTCTTACAAGCACCACACCTTGTGTATGTTTAAACTGGTTGAGAATTATAAGCGACATACTAAAAATAAGTAACTTTTTTGATTTTTATAAAGATAAAATGGCTTGCTTTGTTGTAAATAGTATTGCTAAGAATTTTCCTTGAGCTTTTTCCACCAGATAAGATGTGTCCTAAAAAGATTTTCTTTGTTATCTCTTTTTTTGATTTTTTTACCATGTACCTATTTAAAATGGTAAAAGAGGCACAAAAAGGCATCGCTGACCATATAAAGTATATATTCTTGATCAGCAACCATGTCTATCCGTGTTTTTGTCCGTCTCAGATACTTTTATTGATATACACACCATGCTTGACAATTCAAATTTTGCATATTCATCGAATCGGACAAAATGCTTTTTTTTTAATAATGTTGATTCATGCTTATCTAATAGGCACAAACAGCAGTTTTGTGGGCACTGTACACGATAAGTGCACTGCTTGCTTGCGTTGTCTCTGAACTGCTTGAAGAACAATTAATGCGCTGCTTTCTTATTTAAATACAAAGGTGTTGTTGTGATTTTCAGAATTGCGTGCAGGGTGTTTCGTAGTCGTAGAAAAAAATAATAGTTTCGAAGACTACAGATTTATATTCTTAAATTTTAAAGCAAAATCGATAAGAATCTAAAATAGCAACTGAAGTTTTGTCTATCGATAACATTGAGATATCAGCTGCAATCTATCGATGCTAGATTGCACATCCCTAGCGTCAGCATCGTTATTCAGAAAAAACGGCGGCACAAACGCCACTTATGTTTTGTATGTGTAATGAAACAAGATAAAAAATAAATAAGAACAGAAGTTTACAAATACGCTTCGTTGGCAAAATGTATGTAAAAAGGTTGGTGCTCGATGGATTCAAGTCCTACGGCAAGCGCACGGAGATCGTAGGCTTTGATCCGGAGTTTACAGCGATCACGGGTCTGAATGGATCGGGTAAATCGAATGTATTGGACTCGATTTGTTTTGTGCTGGGCATCAGTAATTTACAGAATGTAAGTAGTTATAGTTGAGCCTAAATAATTATTAATGTGAGTGTTTTTGTGTGTTTCAGGTGCGTGCATCCGCGCTGCAAGATTTGGTGTACAAGAATGGACAGGCGGGCATAACGAAGGCAACGGTGACCATTGTATTTGATAACACTAATGCACTGCAGTGTCCACCGGGCTATGAGAAGTGCCGGGAGATCTCTGTGACGCGGCAAGTTGTTGTCGGTGGCAAGAACAAGTTTCTGATCAACGGCAAGCTGGTGCAGAACAAGAAAGTTCAAGACTTTTTCTGCTCCATGCAGCTGAACGTCAACAATCCAAACTTCCTCATCATGCAGGGCAAAATCCAGCAAGTGTTGAACATGAAGCCCAAAGAGGTAAGCAAACTTATGTAGGGAGCAGGTGTCTTGCAGAAGACTGTCTTATCTGTGCACAGAAAATGTGCCTTGTGGTTTGGTCATCCTCCCTGCAGAGCTTACTTTCTGCATCAATTGAGAGATGTTCGCAGAAGGGTTCAGGGCCGAGTGAGGAAGTTGTCGAGCCGGCTCTGGCCAGCTAGCTTGATTAACATTAAATAGTTACTAGGAATGACTATAATTTGTGTAACCAATCTGTATCTATACTGTTCTAGGTGCTGTCAATGGTCGAGGAGGCGGCTGGCACCAGTCTGTACAAAAGCAAGCGGGATGCGACCAAGAATTTGATGGAGAAAAAAGAAAACAAGGTGCGTGAAACATCAGCGCTGCTGGAGGAGGAAGTGTTGCCGAGACTGGATAAGCTGCGCAAAGAGCGCACTGCTTATCAGGAATATCAGAAAACTTGTCGCGATATTGAGTTTCTTACGCACATACACATCTCGGCCAGATATTTGAAGCTAGTGGATGCGCTGCAGTCAGTGGAGGCCAGCGAGCAAAAGGTTGAGAATCGCATTGTAGCGTGCCGCGAAACGCATGCAAAGAATCTGGAGGAGACGGAACGCATTGACGTGGCAGTCAAGGAAATACAACATAAGATAGATGCTGAAATGGGTGGCTCACTCAAGGCATTAGAGAAGGAGCTAACTGCGAAGCGTGCTGTTGAGGCAACTGCCTCGGGTAGCTTAAAGGCGGCACAGGGCACAATTGAGCAGGATGAGAAGAAGATACGTATGGCGGGCAAGAATTTAGAGGAGGATGAGCGCACACTGCTCAAGAAACAAGAGGCCATGTCTACGGTTGAGGGCGAGTTTCAGAGCCTTAAAGATGCCGATGCAGCGGACGCCAAGGCCTACGAGGCTGCACAGCGTAAATTTGAGGCTGTAACGCAGGGTCTGTCCACCAATGAAGATGGTCAAGCGAGCACACTGCAGGAACAGCTAATCGGCAAGTTTGTTTATTTATTATCCTAATTAATTGTTTAATTGTTCCACTTCAAACACAAACCACAGCTGCCAAGCAGCAGCTGAGCGAAGCGCAGACTACAATTAAAACATCCGAAATGGAGCTGAAACACACACGCAGTCTGCTCAATCAGAAACAAAGCGAAACTCAGACCAATGATGCAGCCTACACCAAGGACAAGCAACTAAACGATCAGCTGGAGTCTGAAGTTAAAAACTTGGATCGTCAGCTGCAGGGCATCAACTACGAGACCGGTCAGTTTGAGGAGCTCAAGGGACGTCGTCAACAGCTGCACAATGAGGTGCGCGAACTCAAACGCGAACTGGAACGTCGCAGCGGCGCCCGCTATGAGCTGCAGTATCAGGATCCTGAGCCCAATTTCGAGCGGCACAAAGTGCGCGGCATGGTGGGCAAGTTGTTTAAGGTCAGCAATATGCAAAACTCCATGGCTCTTATGATGGCAGCTGGCGGCAGCGTAAGTTTACACACTATTCCAAAACTTGCACAATAATCTTATTTCTTTTCTCATTTTTACAGTTGTATAGTTTTGTAACGGATGATGATGTTACGAGCAAAAAGATTCTGCAGAAAGGCAAATTGCAGCGTCGCGTCACATTGATACCCCTTAACAAAATCAAGTCCTATGCTCTGAGCCAAAATGTTATTGATTATGCCAAGTCTACTGTAAGTTTATATTCAAACATCTGGAAATTGTTTTAGTAGAAAAATAGTTTTATAGCCTTTTCAAAGGGTATTTGTAATGACTTAAATAAGGCGTCTCCGATCTCAAGATCAGCCAACAGATATGTCAACTCAGCAATTGCAAGTTTTATTATACCTTTTATAGTTTGTCATAGAAACATTCGTTTGAAATTTAAGTTTTTATATGAAAAACTTTTGCACTTTATGCTTGTAGTATGGTCGCGATAATGTCGAATCTGCCATGTCTCTGATCGAATACGATCGCTATTTTGAACCAGTAATGAAGTTTGTTTTTGGCGGCACATTGATCTGCAAAGACTTGGAAGTGGCCAAAGGGGTAAGCGTGATGTTGTCCACTTGTGCAGAAATTTGTTAAGCACTTGTTTTTATTTATTTGATAGCTAAGCGCGGATAGGAACATTGGAGGCCGCTGCGTAACGCTGGAAGGCGATGTCGTTGATTCGAATGGCACATTGTCAGGTGGCTCTGCGCCCAAAGGCGCGAATATACTGGAAGAATTGAACAACATACGGTTGACAGAAAAAGGAGTTAAACAAAAGATGAATGAGCTAAAACAAGTGGAGCAGGAAATAACGTTAGTATTCGCTTTTCTTCTTATATTCACATCAATTAAACTTTTAATTTGTGTTTTCCTTGCAGTGCCATTGAAAGTGTTGCACACAAGCACAACAAGCTTAGGGAAATGCTTGAGCTGCGCCAGCATGAGTTGTCCATGTGCCAAAGCCGCTTGTCGCACACAGCCTTCCAGCAGAATCAGGAGGAAATAGATGAAATGAAGGAAAAAGTCAAAACCTTGGAGGAGCAGATCGCTGTGGCTAGGGAGACACAAAAAAGCTCGCAGGCTAAGGTCAAGGATGTCGAGGCAAAGCTATCGGATGCCAAGGGCTATCGAGAGCGCGAACTTAAGGCGGTCAGCAACGAAATGAAGGCGACAAAGCAGCAAGCTGAGAAATCGCGCGCAAACTGGAAAAAGCGCGAGCAGGCGTTCGAGACGCTGCAGCTAGAAATTACGGAGCTACAGAAGAGCATTGAGAAAGCCAAGGAGCAGCATCAAGAGTTGGTTGACAATTTGCAAAAGTATAAGGCAGAGCTGGATGCTTTGCAGCAGAATAGCTCAAGTGCGGCCACAGAAGTGGCTCAGCTGGAAAAAACGATCAAATTGCAAAAGGATAACCTTCATGGACAGAATAAGGAAATGCGTCAATTGGTGGCCAAAAAGGATAAAATGCTAAAGCAAAATCAGGAGCTGGAACTCGAAGTGAAGAAGAAGGAAAACGAAAAGAACAAAATCAGTGGTGAGGCTGAAAGTGCCAAGAAGAATATGGCTGCATTGGAGTTGAAGTATTCCTGGATAGCGGAAGAGAAGAACTGCTTTGGTATGAAGAACACACGCTACGACTACAGCAAACAGGATCCCGTGGAGGCTGGCAACAAGTTGGTGCAAATGCAGGAGAAAAAGGAAAAAATGGAACGCACACTTAACATGAATGCCATGCAGACTCTCGAACGCGAGGAGGAGATCTACAATGAGACTGTGCGCCGTCGACAGATTGTCGCCTTGGATAAGGAGAAAATCAAAAAGATTATTGTTAAAATGGACGAAGAGGAACAGAATCAGGTCCAACGCGCCTGGGAGGCTGTTACCGAAAACTTTAGTGGCATATTTAGCACCCTGCTGCCGGGCGCCCAAGCTCTACTCAATCCGGTCCAAACCAATGGCATACTGAGCGGCCTTGAGATAAAGGTAGGCTTCAATGGTGTCTTTAAGGAGAGCCTGGGCGAGTTGTCTGGTGGACAAAAGTCTTTGGTGGCTCTGTCACTTGTGCTGGCCATGTTAAAGTTCTCACCAGCTCCGCTTTATATCCTCGACGAGGTGGACGCCGCTTTAGATATGTCGCACACACAAAACATTGGCAGCATGCTGAAACAGCATTTTAGAAACTCGCAGTTTCTTATCGTCTCGTTAAAGGATGGCCTTTTCAATCACGCTAATGTCCTGTTCCGCACTCAATTCTTGGATGGCGTCTCAACGATTTCACGAACGGTCGGCCGTTCGGTTACAAAACGTTAATCACTTTTGTCAATCATTTATGAACCGAATCTTTTATAGATGTACATATTATATTAATTATGCCACAGCTATCAATCATTTATGAATCGAAACATTTCAGACATTCAAAATTGATTCATATCTATGGCATAATAAATATATAACATTTTTATTTTAAAATATTTGGTAAAATGGCAAGCTTTGTTTCCATTTTTCTTTGGTAAAATAGTTTCAAATACACATCCCTACATTTTTCTAAAATATAATATTTGTTTTCATTTATTTAAAATCAATCCCTACAAAATAAAACGAAAATAAATTTAACAAAGTAATTTCTTAACAGGCCGTTTTAAAAATTCAAATATTGCGGGCTTTAACAGTAGAATGTTAAAATGAGTTTTGCAGAGTCAACAGTCCTAATACTCTGTTAACGTATCTGTATACGTTTATACACTGTTAACGATCTTTAAACTGTTTTTTATTTATTCCGTCATAAAAATAAACTGACGCAAGCAGTTTTGACATACTAGAATTATTTCGAACTCTTAGAGCCAAGACCCAGATTTTTAGAAACGCTCTTTATGCGGGATAGCTGTTTCAAAACATTACCGCTCTGTTAAAACTTCTTAACAGGTGAGCATTATATTTCCAACAGGGTTGGTTGGCTGGCCCAAACGTCAAACTGACGTTTGGTCACAGCGACAAAGAGAACGACACTGACAGTCGTTCGCTAAAGGTTGGAAAACGCATTAGAGAAACAGAGACAGAACGTTTGGTGAGACCGTCGACGAGACGAACGCACCGCGCAAACCCACACAGGCACACACAAAAACACAGACAGCAACAACACACGCACATACATACATACACTGAAGCAAAGCGACAGAGCAGCGACTACGACAATGTTGGAGGAGTGCTCGCTGCTGTGAAAAATTAAACAAAAAGTGATCAAATTTGATATTTAAATAATATACAAAGGCAGCGCAAACAAAACATTCAACATTTCTTCCCAACGCAGATTTTTAAAAAAGCTCGTCAACATGGTAAGAAGGAAACAAGCGCTGATTTTGCTCAATCAAAAAATCTTAATCAAATCGTCGTTTGTGTGCGTGTGTCAGTGTGTGTGTGTCTATGGCACAAAAATTCTATAATTTCTATACGCTTGCTGTGTGTCTGCTTGTCTGTCTGTCTGTCAGGACGGGGGGTGCATTGTAGGGGCCACCGTGGGTAAACTCGTAATAAACAGATGATTCTATTTACTGTTTTGTTTGTTATCATTATCAGCTATTGCACACAATAATCATAACAGTTATTAATGCTGCCAACAGCTTCCTGTTGTCAGAGTTACGACATGGCATTCAAGCCTTTGTGCCGGCCCCTAATACCCTTTATCCTAGGGTTTATCAACGGAATTTTCAGAACTGATAGATTTCTATACAATCCAGCTTCTTTTTTTAACATAGATATAAAAATGTTGAGTGTTCCATTTGTTGATTTACTGTCAATTGAAAACAGTTGACACAATATTAAACGATTATACAGTATTTAAAATTGAAAAATAATAAAAATTATAAAAATATTAAAAAAATTAATATTAAATTTTGATATTTAACCAATCAATTTATTTGGCGTGGAGCTGCAAGATATGAAAACTAGAGCTGTTTTGAATTTAGATTTTATAATTGGTTTTGTTTGTAGGAACGTTAAATCTTGAACGTACATATATTCAGCAGTACGAAAAGGTTTTAAAAATAATATGTAGACTGTATAATTGAACTTTAAAATAATATTAAAATCTTAGCCATGTAGTTTAAGTATGTAATCGAAATTTGAAATAAGCTTCTGGGTACTAAAAAATCGCTGATAATAAAGTTTTTATACTCACAGAGTTTCCAGTATCAATAAAATTTTATATTGAAAATATTTTCATAAATTGCAATTCGACAAATTACAATAGGTACATATGTACATTCATATATGCTAAGTTTAGAAACTAAACTCAGTTTTAGATCGATGTAGGTGCAATTGTTCCTATCCATGTTGTAGTATGTTTGTGCTGCCTTGCATCGATTTTAATATAAAAGTTTTCAATATTTTATTCAAGGATCGAGTCACAAAGCCGCAGAAAAAAATGCTCATCACATTGCTGCGCGAGACGAAATACATGGAGGGCAAGAAGGAAAAGGAATGGTATTGGGAGAAGATACAAGCGGCGTTAAACACCATCGGACCCAAAAAGACAATCATACAGTGGAAAAAGGTGCATAGCTCCGCAAAGAAAGTGTATATAAAACTCTGACCAAATCCTTTTTTAGTGCTGGCGGGATATGCGTTTGACAACAAGAAAGAAACTGGCGGAACTGAAGCGTTGCCAGCTGTCTGGTGGATCGCCGCCGCCCGGAATTGAGCTGAACCAGGAGGATAACGATATCATAGACATTGTGGGCACCGAATACTTTTACGAGGAGATGAATGGCGAGCTTAAGCCGGAAAACTTTATGACTGGCTTTGATTATGTGCCGGAGCACTTTTGCGATGCTATATTGACAGCTGCTGCGGGCCAGCAGCAGCAGCATATGCAGCATCCAAAGGATCCGCAAACTCACAGTGGCCAGCAGCCGCAGGATCATCATGCCAACGATGGGGAAACAAACGATGCACCAGGTTCCTCCAACGGTGGCTCCTACCAGGGCCAAAATGTCAGCCAGCTGCAAACGCACAATGGTGGCAGTGGAGAGCACGGCAATGGCAATGGCAACGGTGCTCAGCCGCATCCGGGCATGCCACAGCATCCAGCATTTCATAATGGCCTGCATCCACACTTGTTACGGCGTCAGCACACAAATGCATCGCTGCAGCGTGAGACGCCATTCGAGGAGAAGCTGCTGCAGTTCATGCAGGATGCGTTTCCCAAGAAGAGCAAAAAGCGCAAGCAGCGTGATCCCGACAAGCTTTTTCTACTTTCACTCTATGAAGAAATCAAACGTGTGCCGGAGGAAATACGCCTGGATGTCAAGTCTGAGCTAATGCAGATCTTAAAAAAGTACCAAAAGAAGTCATCTGTCAAGGCGGAGAAGTCCTCAGCATCCACATCTTCTGCAGCCAAGCAGAGCAGCAGCAGCTCAGCAGCGGCACATCTCTCGCACAGCATGTATCAGCTGCAAAAGAAATACGAGAAGGGCGAAAAGGAGTCGTCGCCGCAGTCACAAGTGGATCCCGTGCCGCTGCATGCGCCGCAGCAGCTGCCGCTGTTTCAGCTGCAGAAGAAGTATGAAGAAAGTGCCGAGAAGGTGCACCAGCAGCAGAGCGAGCAGCGCAAACTGGAAGCGGCACATCAGCAGCAGCATGCCGCCCATCAGCAGCCACCTCCGCCGCCCAATGAGCAGCATCTGCATCATCCGCAAATGGCGCACAACATTATGTTCCCGTTGGCACAGTTGCGCAATGAGCAGCCGCCGGCGCAACAGCATCACGCACACAATCCACACCAGCAGCAACAGCAGCAGCATCCCCACCAGCAACAACAGCAGCAGCAGTCACAGCAACATCACCCGCCAACGATCTTTGGCACCGCCGCCAGTGCAGCCGCCATGAGCACAGATCGTCCGGCGATGTCCTACGAGAATGTTGGATGAATGTTAAGCCGTCTGTGGGAAGCCACTTGTGGAGCGCGTCCTTCGACGGTGTCCCCCACGACGGCAGACGCGCACAACTGTTAACAAAACAAGCAATTAGCCACTTGGCCCAAGATCGGCTCGGTTGCTATTCAAATCTGTCGGAACTGCGTGCAAAATTGTTTCAAACATTTAGATTTTAAACTCATACTTCTAATCTTTATGCTAGTTTATCATGTAGCCGTGAAATGATCTTCATGTAAATGCCATTGGTGCGTTCCAATGGCTAATCATCAATACTTATATGTAAATATACATAAATGCAATACATATTGAAATTGTGACTTTATATGTTTTCATTTGCAACAAATGAATTTATTGTAATACGTAGGGAAAACCACAAACTGAAATTTATTTCATTCTTTGATATGTCATTGATCAAAATGTGTCGATAAGACAAAGTTCCATTCAAATATGAGTTTTGTATATTTATAATATGTTTTTGAAATTTGGATTCAATGCAGAATGTGAGCTTAGCTTGTATTATGTTTCTTATCTCAGCGTTCTTCTATAAGCTGAATCAGCTTCATATCTCTGGTAGTAGCTATATAGATATTTACATTTGAATTAATTATTTAATTATTTCTCAATGCAGTCTATCGAAAGTTTTTAAATCATTTAAGAATATTGAAGAAGTTAAGATTATTTCAAAATACACAGAAATACTAGATACCATATGTATGGAGCAAAATCTTATGGTGTTACAATCGGTTTTGCTGTTGATCTATCAGAAATAACTGATTTGACTTTTATAATTTTTATGTATCACTTTCAATTTTGCTTAGCGAAAAAGTTAAAATTACAATTTTTGTGTATCACATTTGGTTTTTCTTACCGAAACATGTAAGAGGAGTGTTTAAGAAAACACACACAAGTTCTTTGCATCGAGCCACACACTTGTTTTGTATTTTTATCATTTGTTTAAAGATTAGATTCTATTTAGATACAATGTGAGCAGGCAAAGCGTGAATGGGTACTCGAAATGCCATAAAAGATACGACAAATAAGTAACAAAAAAAAACCCAACACCCTGACGATCTGCTAAAATGAGAATTTATCTTTGCAGTTGAAGCTTCGCGTCGGCAGACGAACAACCAACATACGACACACGGCAACGAATCTCACACATAACATAACTGAGACTCATGCAATAAACGAGATTACGATCACGATAACCAGAGCACAGAGTACAAAGCTATAGCATAAAGCAACGAGATGTGCACTTATCAGTTGCGTGGGATATGGACGGAAGTGCGGGTGGCTGTTCTAACGAGCTACCTGCGAGGAGGGAATCTTTGGCATTCTAGTCTGGGCACGGGTCGGAGTTGGGACAACTAAGCGGAATATTCACAAATATATCCAGTATATCCTGGAGTATGCCAGATGACGGCCAATTAAATATAATTATATTCAGTGATCATTAAGCAATATAATATATTTTAAAATGGCAGCAGGTACGATTTGAAGTGTTTAAAAGTTTAAGTTTTTGCCTTATTCAAGTTCAGCGTTCAACTTAAAAGACAATGCATGTTGCATATATGTTTGGTGATCTGGTTCAAGATCCAGCTGACATAACCACAAGCTGCCTTCAATGTATTTATTACGTATTATTACGCATTTTATGTCTCGTTTCTGGTTGCGGCAACATTACAAATGTCAAGTAATGCTAATGCACAAATCTAGACTACTCAAATACATTGTTTTTTTTTTTTTAACACCTATGAAAGGTGTCTCTTTGTTTTCAAAGTATGACTAATTAATCAATCTTATCAATAACTTTTTTAGTCGAGGCGCGTACTGTGCTCTGGTATATGACGTTCATAGGATTTATTGTCAACTATATGCTTCGCATCAATCTAAATATCACCATTGTGGACATGATTGCTCAAAAAGATGAACCGCTATCCACACCGATTCCCTACATCAATTTCAACCAAACCAACACGACACTGGCGCTATTGAGCAATATATCATCGGAACTGGCTTCCGTTTCACTTGTGGCATCCATTCATAATGCCAGCTTTCATACTGAGCATTATTCATTGGAGCGTCAGTTTCTTAATTGGGCAAACGTAAGTACGACTTGTTATGATGATGATTCATGCATGCAAACTTGAGCACTTGCATTTCTTGCACGCTACCATGCAACTTGCACGGTTTGTTGCTAACGTGCAAGATTGACTACTGTGAAATGCGCTGTAACAAATTTGAAACTTTCAACTTGCAGATAGACTACGAAAAGGATGGCTTTCATTGGAATGAAAAGGAGCAGAGTAATCTATTGGGCTCGTTTTTCTGGGTGCATTGGGTCCTACAATTGCCTGGCGGCATTCTGGCTCGCAAATATGGCACAAAGTTAATATTTGGACTGGCAAATGGTATTGGCGCAATTTGTTGCTTTCTTATGCCGATAATGTCATATTGGAGCTATGATGCACTGCTTTGGATGCGAGTGTTTCAGGGACTTATAACTGTAAGTATTCATGATTTATCATTAAAATTTAAGTTATGTTTAACTAAAGCTTAAAAATTTGTGCTTTTCAAATCTATTTTATATACATCTATTATTATGGAAAATCATCCAATAAATATTATCATTATTTTTATATAATAAAAAAACAAAGTTATTTTAAAGTCAGGGCAATGAAAGCCTTTAAGCTATATCTAACTAATATACAATACTTGTAGTTAATAAAAGTCTCAGCTATTAAAATGAGATTTAGAATATACTATATTACTTAAAACTTACAATTTTTGTAATCTTTTTGTTTTACAGGGCTTGGCTTGGCCTTCCATGCATGTGCTTACCGCAAAGTGGATACCACCAAATGAGCGCAGTAAATTTGTCAGCGCCTACTTGGGCAGTTCGGTGGGTGTGGCACTCTTCTATCCAGTCTTTGGCTATGTAATTGCGTGGAGCTCCTGGGAATGGGTGTATTACATCTGCGGCGTTGTTGGCACGCTGTGGTTCATTGCCTGGCAATTCCTAGTCTTCGATAGTCCTGCCCAGCATCCGCGGATAGCGCAGTCCGAGCAGCGTTATATTGAAAAGTCGCTAGGTGCCTCGGTGCAGAGCAGCACACCGGGACCGACGCCATGGAAGGAGATAGCTACATCGCGACCTGTGTGGATGAATGTTGTGGCACAGTGGGGCGGCATCTGGGGTCTGTTTACGTTGATGACACATGGACCGACCTATTTCCGGCTGATACATCATTGGAACATACGTGCAGTTAGTAGAATTTTGAGTTTTAGAATTCAATTATTCTTTAATAAGTATTTAATTATAATGCTCTTGCAGACGGGTCTACTCTCGGGCATGCCACACATGATGCGCATGATTTTCGCCTACATATTCTCCATGTTCTCCGACTGGTTGCTTCGCACGGATCGCCTGAGTCGCACAAATGTACGCAAGCTGGCAACTGGAATTTGTAAGTGATCTAAATACATACCATATATAATTTCCTGAGCTAAATGCTTCCTTCGTTTGCAGGCTGTGGACTGAATGGCGTGATAGTGTTGGCCTTGGCTTATTTTGGCTATAATGCAACAGCTGCGATTGTATTGGTGACTGTGGCCACAATGGTTCACGGAGCCGTCTCCTCTGGTCCGCTTGCTTCTATGGTGGACCTGTCGCCGAACTATGCGGGCATAGTTCTAGGGGTAGGTGGCATGATCGGTTGCATGCCAGGCTTTATTTCGCCTTATATAGTAGGCATATTAACCCAGGGAAATGTATGTTTCTTAATCCTTTCGCCCACTCCGTTCACTAATACGTTTTATATATATTACAGCAAACAATTGACGCCTGGAAGAACGTGTTTAATCTCACCGCTGTTATGTTGATTGGCAGCGGTGTTTTGTATGTCCTTTTTTCGGAGTCCTCGCTGCAATCCTGGAACAGCAGCAGCCCAACATTGCCAGATGCTGGACTTAAGGAGCTACAGTTGCTGGAAGAGAAACTGCCTTTACAGGAATCTGAGGTGGATCATGCCCCCAAAACCAAGTCCAACAATGCTGCTGTGAACTGATAAGCAGCTTGCTGTCAGTTTAATTGTCATAAGTCTATTTTAGTTATTGCCCCACTGTGTGCCCAGCCGAAAACCAAAACAAACTTATCAAAAGTCATTTTTATTTGCACACAGATTTCATCGCGTAGTGCTAACTCTTTCTTTAAATTTAAGTAATATATTAGGTTTGCTGTCTGCATCACTTTATACGTCCATTTCTACCGTATGTACGTACGTATTTACGATCATTTCACCAACTTGTTTGCACTTCTATTGAGAGTGTTTTTGGTAAATAAAATGTGGGAGCTGAATGTAAACAAACTGCTCTAATCGCAACCTGATTTATCATCTTATTTAAATCAGCCTCAAGTACTTTTTACATACATTTTACAATGAAATGAAGGTGAAAACTGCGAATTGGTCTTATAATCATAACAAAATCCTAAGTAGAAGCTGTATCTATCTCACATTTTATGAACTTTTATACTAGCTTCTACATTTATGGCATCGAAACAGCAAAGCTTAAGCAAATATTTTGACTCGAGCACATGAATAGAATTACACAGTACAACCAAAATGAGATTTTAAAAAGTTTACTACTGATTCAGCGTGAACATTTAAGTCTAGAAGTATGTATGCATAGAACTTAAAATGCTTGTTTAATAATAAATAATAATATTAAATTGTTAATTGTTGCATGAAATAGTCAAGTTTTTTATGAAAGGTAATAAAATCATTAAGAAGCTTGCTATGCGACTGTTACGTCTTAAAGATACTAATGTGAGCTTAAATTTGATTAATAAGTAAAAATTAAAGCTCGGAAATCATTAAAAAAAAGATATACACCCTTGCTAAAAAGATGTTTCCATGAAAACATAATTTTCGACGGATTTTTCCTATGGCAGCTATAAGATATTGCCATCCGATTTTGATAAGAACCAGGTTTTCAAACAAAAACTAATTTTTCAAACGAAAACAGTTAAATTTAGTCGATCTATGGTGACCAAATTGTAAAACAAGGATTGCAAGAATATACAAAATAAACTTATCTTGCGAAATAAAAACCTTATAATGATCAAGCAATTTGGAATTAATATTAAAAAATAATATTGATTGCAAAGCTGCATAGTCTATGCTGAATATATACACATAAATACAATTTCAGTTTTCCTTTTGCTGATATTTTTGCAATTTAATATTGACTACTCCATGCAAAACAAGACAGGACACAGCATATATCCTTAGACCAGACTGAGTACCCTCAACGACTTTTCGAACTTCAGTTAATAATTGCAATTTAAATCAAAGCTGATTGAGGCGTAAAATCATTTTCCCTTTTGCGCAGGCTCCACAGACGCATTCGAATTACGATTTACGATTTACAGTGGCTGCTCTCATTACTCATACCACAAGGTGTACAATTGGATGCGGATGCCAACGGAGCATAGAATCGCCCTATGGCCAGGCACTTGGTTGTTTTGCGATACCAAGTCATCTTAGTTTTTTCTTGCATTCATTTCATTGGCGTCCATTTCGGATTGCACTCCAGGGAGTCGTAGATGCCACAATACTCCGGCTAGTTCTGCCCTGCCCTGTTCAACCAAGGCCACTTCACGGACTGGCCGGCACGTTATCCGTTTTGGCACTTTCCTAATCCAGTCAATGTCCTGTCACTTGATCCGGCTAAGTCAAAAGCTGATAGAGATTAATTGGTTTCCCATTACACGATTCGTTTGCAGCATTCGAAATGGCTTGAAAAATGAAGGTGCCGTCAGCTAGCAACCAAATGCCAATCCAATAATACGATTATATTAAGCGCATTTTTTAGAAAGAGAAATTGGAACTGAAAATTGAAATGTTATAAGTTCAAGTTTTGCAGTAAATGTAACTGTGAATATAACTGTGCGTATCGTTTCAAGAAAATTTTTGAGATTTTATGAGAACAGCAAAAAATAAAATAATATATATGTAGATTTGAAACATTGCGACCAATTCTGAATTCCAATCTGGGATCTAAGCTTGGAGCAGGATAAAGATTGCATTGTTTTGTTGAACGTTCATTTAACTTTTAGATGATCATTAATATATATACTGAAACTATTTGTTCAAGAAATGAGTTTACCTTTTTTTTTTTTACAGATATTTCAAGCAAGCTCAGAAATTGTGCGTTATTTTTTACTATTTATAGCTTCATCAAATTTGATCTATCGATCGAAAACTATTTATTTTTAAAAACAATTTTCAATGCTCTTTATTTTCTCGAAAATAACTATTGTTGGTAGTTACTTTTCAATGTATTAAAAATATTTTTAAAAATTGTCTCAGTTTAATTTCTGGATCACAATAAATAAATTTCTTTATATTATTGCATTTGGTTCTAAACTTAGCACAAATAATCTCTTTAGGGGGCAAGACTTCTTCCACTTCTGCCACAACGCTCATAATAAGATCATCTTAAAATTTCCACTCTGTTATTTATTCATATAAGAAATTATCGCTTGTTTAATCGCTTATTCGAATGACTTCGCCAGCTTTTTTGCCAATCCTCATTGAATGTGAAGCGTGTTTTCAAGGTTTTGTTTCCCACCCTCTTGTCAATTTACATAGTACTTACTTCAATTTCCTTTGCCATTTTTATCAGGCTATGTGTTTTTTAAGCCAATTCTTAAGAGACATCGCCGTTGCCACTGCTGTAAATAACGGTTATCTGAATGGCTTTCAAACAAAGAACCAAACAAAGAGCACGCCAAATCCAAAGCGCGACTTCAGAGGAACATGACAACAACAATAACAAGTTAAAAACAACAAAAAAAAAACATTTCGTACATATAAAAAATGTAGCACGGATTTGCGAAATTCCGCCGTAGTCAAAGTCGGGGACTGTAATGCAAAAAAAATGCCCAGGCTGGCAGGAAGTAAATTCAATCGTAAACAACGCAATCAAAAATTCATTCAAACGAAGCATTAACGCTTATTCCGTTTAGCCAGCTTCCCCTCTCCCCCCTGGTATATGTTTTGGGGGGTGGTAGAGGGTGTGGTCCGGGTCCGGGCTCGTTTGTCTCGCGCTGTCTCATTGTCAAAATGCAACAGGGCGGGTGCTCGAAAAGCCAAAAAGCGTGCAGTTACCGGGGCGGTGTTTTATACCCGTACCAATGCGATAGATGATGAGCATATTCGGATTGCTGGAAAATTTGTAACTGACTACAGAAAATTTCTATATATTCAAGATAATAATCAGGACTGACAAAAACGCAAAGTCACCTGATTTTATAAATTCCGGTTTCCACTTTTGGCAACATTTTGAGGAAATAAAATTTCTTCAAAGATTCAAAAATTTCTTATTGCTTATCTAGTGAATTTAATATCAACTCAAAGGCAAGTTGAATTAATCCTTTATTAAATTAAAGTGAATTTAATCCGCAAAATCTTATTAAAAGTGAAAATATGTGAAAATATATTTTACCGAAAGTAGAAACCGGAAAAAGATTGACTTCCCAGTTGATTGATTCCAATCACATCAATCGGACTCAAAATTAACAGCCGTTTTGTTCGATTTGATATAACAATTATTCGAAACAAAACTTTAAAAACAAGATTGACTGCTTAAAATTCGAAAAAGGGAACACAGAACCAAAAACGATTGGAAACGTGTGAAAACATGCATAATGAATGTTGCAAAATAAATTCATTAAGATATTTTTAAAGTGCATTCAAAAACACCATTTCGTCAATTCAATTTTGAAACAGAAGAGTAGTTTGAATACTTGTACAATGTATATACAATTTTAACATGCTATTTTGTATCATAAATTTATTATCGTATTAAGGTTCTTACAACTTAACTTTTCATGTGTACGGGTATATCAAAGTCACTAAACTTTCAAAAATGTTTTAGGTTTGTTTTTTTTTTTTTTTAATTTTCAATTTTGCTATGCTTTTTTTTCGCCACTTAGGCAGGTACATTTGTTATGTGGGCACGAGCGAGTCCCTGTGACTGTTTGCCAGTTCTTTTCAGTTCCGGGCACGTCGGTTCATAATTTTCCATTTCCATTCAAATGCCACGTTAAATGAAACCACGAAGAACGACGAATAAATTGTGCACTGTGTGCCCCTGCGAGTACGGCTGAGGATGTGTTTGGAGGATGGATGCGTGGAAGTGGGAGCTGGGTTTCAGCTTTGGGTGTATCACATACCTGTTTTTATCATGTGAAATTCATGGACACGTGTGTGGAGCATATGTACAGCAACAGAGGCGTTTTCTAACAATGAGTGTGCTGCATAAGTATCTGTGGCAATAAATTTAATTTGCCCAGCGAAAACATCGCAAATCCATTTTTTATGCCATAAATTCCTTTGTTCCCATGTGCATTTGGCTTGCAACTGTTTAATGGATGTGCGAACATCCATATAAAGTTGAAGGTATGCAAATTAGAGAACTGTATACGAATAAAGTTCTTAAGCCTTTTTAATGAAGTTTACAATATTGATGTTTTTTAGTCACTTGAAAGGAATCAGACAATTATCTCAAATCTTCTCTTATTTAAATTGAAATTAAAAATGACCTGTTTTGTCAATTGAAGACCTAATAAAATGTAGACACAGATTGTCGAAAAATTGTATAGGTATTTGAGTTTGAGTACATACTTTTATAAAATTTAAAAAAGTTCTTGAGCTATTTCAATTTATTTGAAACAGAATATATGGTTTCATATGCCACCCAAAAGATAAAGCTCTACACGATTTAAGAAACTTCAATTTTGAAAACGTTTCTGAAATATATGCTATTAAACTAAAAAGGAGCACCTTATCATTGTTATCAAATATTAAGGCACAGACAACATCCATAATCTTTAATTTACACAACGTGCTTAAACACACATCTTGTCTTGACTCCCTGATGGACCAGTTCCAGTCTCAGTCCAATATAATGCAACCTCCCACTCTAAAAACAAAACGCCCACTCAATCATAAATATTATTAATAATGTGTGCGGTTGCGGTTTTGTGGTTTTCTATTCTCGGTTCTATGTCCTCTGTTCTCAGTTCTCTTTGCACTGCGAGCCTTCGGGCTAATTTATTTAGTTTTGCAGCGAGAACTAAACTTTTGCCTCCCAAAAACTTGTTTCACAACTAACTTTCTGGGGTGCTGTTTGAATTGCTGAAACTCAAATTTGCTCGCATATGCAGCAAAAAAGTTCGTTGCGTTGAGTGTCTTTCTAACATTTGTATATAGTACATATGTACATATGTATAAATATGTACCTTGTGGATACATATGTGATAGAGCAGGATAATGAAGGCTAATCGATAGTTCTTAAGTTTTTTTTCAAAAAGATATTTTGAATTTCAACTATATGGAAAATCCAAAAAATGAGACTATTGTAAATTCAATGCTAAAAAGAAATAATTCTTAAGATACAAGTTTTATTTCTGAATAAAAAATTAAGTTCTAGAAAAACCTTTAATTTGCAGACCAAAAATTCAAATATTATTAATTTTTGTAGCAACAAATAAATTTCGTAAAATATCTATACCCCTAAAGATCCATAAAATACCCACATTTTCTTGCGTATAAATCGCGATTCATATATTCAATATTCAATATTTCTAAAACTTTCTGTATGTTGCTTTAGCAATCGAAACAAACGATTATATTGATAGTTTACTACGATCTTTTGCCAGCTCTAATATGTACCTTTCTTATATACATACATATGCACGTATATGAAAACATATTTACACTCTGTCATCTTTTAAGGCATGCCACATTTCTGTCTGCCTCATATCTGAATGTTAAATATGAAAGCCACTTTGCAGGTTGCTGCTGCAGATGCCAAATTAAAGTTGTCACATTAGGCAAATGAACGAGCCGCCTTCAAGGATATTTTGACTCATAAAGTCGGTTGGATGTGTGCCAGTTAAAAGCATCGCTCCTGGTTTTAATCTTGAAGAAATAACTTTGGCTTTGCCGATGATAAATCATAAACAGCCCCCAAAAAACGCAAAGTCTTCTATACCAAAGTGCTGGATCTGAGGCCAGGACATGGCATACGAACGTGGTCGCCAGGATGAACGGACCGAGAGTAACAATATGTGAATATGTTATTTGTTTTGGGAATTGTGAAAATCTCAACAGGTCCCCGCACTTTGCATATTATTTTTAATACGAGCTCAACAGCAAGTCGTGCTCATTCACCCGACGCCGACTCCGTCTCCGTCTCTGCCTCCATCTCCCACTCTTGCTCAAATTTTGGGGTCGAGTTGGGTCGGTTCGGGTCAGGTCAGCCAATTGCCAGCTCTGGCTTTGGTTCTTGTGGCTTACCACTACATGAACTCACAAATTTTTGGTTAGTCCTATTTGCATAGACATTCGAGCGGGCCACATTTGATAGCGCCCAGCTTAGATGGACGGGGCATTCATCATCTGTATAAATATTTGCACACATGTAGCCGTTAAAGAAAACTCTGAGCAACGCAACGAAATAATGAGTATTGTTGTTAAATAAAGGCAAACTTGACTTACAGCTAAGTGTAAGTAAGCAATTTTAAGAATTTTATGGGCAACTTTGTCAACTCTTATGACTTCGGATTGCCCACTGCATCAAAGGGCACAAAAAGCAATTATGCGTTGTATAAAGTATCATAGATTTGTCCGTCTGAATCGTGAGTACAACATAAAGATGAATTCTTAAATAGCCAGCCCAAAATTGCCATCTTGAGAACGGTTCTTGAAATAAGTAAAAGAAAGATTGGCGAAGTTAAAAAAAACAGAATATGAGCGAGTCCTGGGCTATCAATCCACCCAAGCCCAATGTCAAGATGCTTGTAATTTAAGGCGTATAATCAAGAAATAAGTATGAATAAAATAAGATATTAAAAATAGAAAACATGTTGCTCCAAAAAGGCGTTCATACGAGCACCACTGATTTAGGAAAGGTATTTGAAATAAGACTGAGAAAGTTACAAAATAGAACTCAGATGAACTCTGGCAGTATACATTCACTCAGCGATCAAATATCGAAAAAAAGATGTTAAGCAATAAAAAAGAAAAATAAGAATAAAATAATATAATAAAAATAAGAAATTGTTGCTCTAGAAAGGACTTCATACGAGCACTACACCTAGTATATGTTTAAACTGGTTGAGAATCATAAGCGATTTGTTCCTTTTCATTATGATAGAGCGGCTTGCTTTGTCGCAAACAATTTCGTTATGTAATTTCATAACAAAAAAAAACATTTTCTAAAATTAAAAATCTAGAGTTGAACTTGTGTTGTTTTCTGTATTTTACAACATTTGTTCTTAATTCCAAGTTATAAATATTTTAGTTTGAGTCCATTAGAATAACTGTCTTCTATGCTGATAAATTTCATAGCTGGTCAACGGAAAATTGCATTGAGATTGCCTTTTATGGGACCGGTGCATTATTCATGAGTGCATGCAAATTGAATTGCAAGTAGAACAGGTAAATTTGGTTGAACATGTGAAGAACCCCACAACGACTACGACTATGACCAAGAATCGACACGAAGGATGGTCCATTGTCTTGTTGGGGCTGTCAATGTGAATAACTCGAGCACAGGAAGCAAGGATACAAATACCACGGACAGTCAGTGAATTTAGCTTTACGATGGCATATGCACAAGTTCAATTCCCCTGATGAACATTCATTCTGATTATGCAAAGCACACATATGTATAGGGATATATGTACTTATATGTAGATATTGCATATTCCAAGTGCCAAGGAGTTTTGGTTTCTGGGGCCAGCATCTTGAACCATAAACAGGAACCACAAAAACAACAGCAAAACTGCCAAGATTCAATTAAGCGTCACACAAAGCACACAATTCAAATGTTGACGGCACATTTTTGGTCTTATTAAATTATCATTCGATTATGCCATTATGTTTTCGATTGCACTGGGATTGGTATTGAAAGTTGGACTGAGGCCAATGCCAATTGGCATTGGAGTGCTCGAGTTACTTAATGGCACATCCGGCGGAAGTTTAATGATACTTTGCCGCCGGCTAGGGTTGTTGCCAACTTTGCAAAAATTCAAGAAACCCCTTTTGCCGGGTCAAGAACGACCCTTTCTTTAAAATGGATATATATACATTCATGTGTAACATAACATACATATCTGTAGATGGTTTTTATGCAGCGAAAATTGCTTTGTGTTGAAAGTATCTGGCGCACTCTAGATGAAATATGTACACCAATACACATTAAACGTAACGGTTATGATCTCACGTACTGCCATTTTGGGAATTTTAAATATATGAAAACGGCTTAAATTGTCCTCAAAATGGGCATTCAAAAAGTGCAAAGAGCCCAATACAAATCGCATATAAAAACAGGTGAATAGAAATGGCAGAAAAGTGTTGAGAGACTACTTCTCACTCTCTTTCTCACTATTTATTACGAGTATATAGCTTGTATATAAGAAACCTATTAATTATATTTTGAATTGCATTTCCAAATGTACACTCATAAAAAGATATACCTCCAATTATGGAAAATTGAAGTCAACTTCGGGATAGCCATAGCGCAACAGATATTTTTCCACTTAGTAAGTAAGTAGGTGCCAGTTTCCTCAAAAAAAAGGAAAATGTTGTACGTCAATTAAAGAAAATTGTCTTTAAAAATTTCTCTATTTTCCACAAAAGAAAGAAAAATTTCCTTAATATTAATTCATCTTTCCCAAAAAGAAAAAAATCTAAAAAGGAAAATATTTTAAAAATAACTTCATTTTTCCATAATAGAATCCACATATACCCGAAAAAAAAAAATATTAAAAAAATTTGGTAAGTTTTCTTTAATGCACAACAATTTCTTTAGTTCGTGGTTCCTTAAGTTCCCTCAAAGAATTGAAATAATTTACTCATTTTTGAAAAATGTTCCCCTAAATGAAGAATTTATACCTATATGTATGCAAATGGAATAATTTTTATTAAGCTCAATAGAAGTACTTCATGTTTTATTTTTAAAAGATTCAATATTTAAATAAAAACAAGTAAGAATACTCCAGTCGAGTGTGCCCGAGCATTTCCAGCAGTTCAGCGGCAACACAAGCAAGCAGCGCACTAAACGTGTCCAGTGCATGTCAAACTGTTGTTTCCGCCTGCTGAGACGGGGGTAATAGATTCTTCCATAACTTTGGTGTTATTTATTCGATCGTAATGAAATTTACGCAACCGATCAACATTGATTGAACATATATGTGTACCAAAAATCAAAGCTTTATCTTTGAAATTATGACTGCGGGAGTTTTCGATTTGCGGGGGTGCGGCGGGGTGCATCCGAAATTTAAAATAAACTTGATCTGCGTATGCTAAGTTTGGTGTCTCTAGCTCTTATAGTCTCTGAGGTCTGTGCGATCATACAGACGAACAGACAGACGGACATGGCTAGTTCGGCTGTTTTGGCTGTTGATGCTGATGAAGAATATATATGGTTTATATAGTCGGAAATGCCTCCTTCTGCCTGTTACACACATTTGCAGTACTTTATAACGCCCATTTTCCTATTTTTAATGGGAACAGGGAGTAATGATTTAATTTATTAACTTTCTAAAAATCAATTGATATATAATGGTAAGCCCTTTTCAAAATTTTAATTTAAAGGTATCTTATGTTTCATATCTTCCAAGCCAAAATATTTCAACAACGTTCGAAGACTTTCCGTTTATTTAACAGTCCTCTCAAAAAATGAGCAGCAAACTTTCCTTTTCTTTCCACAGAACCAAAACAATATAAGACTAAGTCACACATCGGAAAATTGCTGTTTCCATGTTCGTTTCCCTTTTCTATTGTCACTTTTATTTACTTTATGACATGTGGTGGATCAAAAATGTTGCCCCAACATCAATTGCGCCAATTTGCCAATGAATGGCCAATTCTAACTACCAATTCGATGCTCAAACTTCAACCTTCAACCACAACCCTTTTCAGGGCCGTGTCCGGCGTCGACGTCGACGTCCATCACTTTGTATACCTCTGGGTGTTAGCCAACGCCAATCAAGCGGAAAACCATTTTTGACATGCTTCGATATGCGAACGGGTGGACAATCGCCAAAGAGCGTTGGACAATCAGCCAGGAGAGCTACCAACTGGTTAGCCAACCAAAACCCACCTGGCACAGTCAGCAGCAGTGGCCGCAGGAGCAACAAGAACTTGCCATGTGGACAATGACAATTCAATTACAGAAATGGAAATAGCGGCAGGCATAAAAATCAAATAAAAGCAGCATAAAGTCCGGATAAGCAAATAAAATCAGTGGCCAATGTGTTTGCCGGGCCTGAGAGCCGGTAGCTCGGTAAAACTGAACGGTTGGCCAGTTTCCGGCCGATTATGCTCTTGCAGAGGGTATTATGATTATGTCAAGCACAATGTAACACTTTGATAGAGAATTTTATAAAAAGTTTCTCAGTTTTCAAATAAAACTTAATAATAACTTAAATGTTAGATCCAACCCGATCGAAAAGTAATAACTTATTGCATTTCCTTGTTTTTCAAATCTCTACAATATTCTTAAACGTTTCATCAGTTCATTCATTGGTCGAAGAATGATCGAAGATTAGCTTTATTAAAAGTTTTTTTTCTTACTGGGTTCTTGTAGAAACTTTTTAGCTTTAAGTTTTAATGTACAACACTCAAATTTGATCAAAACTAAATTGTTATATCCCAAGGATCCAGAGAAGCGATCGAGCCAACTCATCAAAAGCAACATGTTGTTTTTCAAGAAAATTTGATAGAATTTTGACCGATTGAAGTTTAAGTTGTATGAAGAAGGTTGTTGTGATTGAATAACGGGCGGACAAGATTGAAATTTAGATCAGATTACCATATCGTATCATGTTTGCAAGGGTATAACATTTTTGGCAGCTCGAAGATAGCTGTGCTTTCCTGTTTTTGATTAAGTTCCCACTCCTGCCGATTGCTTGGGGCTGTGGGTGAAGTGTTGTTTGTCTGCTGCTTGGTTTTGCGGTCAATTGGCCATTGGCAATTGGCGCTATACGCACGTAGAGTGCTACCTTCTGCATTCCCCCCATACCCCTTTGGGGCCGTGCATAAAGTTCCCACGCAGAGGCTAAGCATGGCAGGCAGTGTCATTGGCAATGGGTGAACGGATGTGAAAATCGACTGAGAGCCAAATTAATTTGTCTAAAAGTGCATTCGAATGGGCAGGCCACAGATACATTTAGATATCTCACTGACTGTGGTTCTTGCGGTTGACACCTAATACAAAACTCACCTGTTCCCCCCACATAAAAAATGGCTTACATCTGTCTTAAAGCCATGACGAAATTACAACAAAACCCAAAATGGGGAGTTTAGCTATTGAAAATTCATAGCCAAAAATTTATTCATGGCCTGCCCCAGACTCTTGGGGCATTAATATTTAAGCAGCGTCGTCCGGCTCTGACTCCTGTCCGGGTCACCTTTGCCGGAGCCGTCACAAAACTTTCTGCGGCCACTGTGCTGTCAGTAACAACGTCTCAAGGACATGAGTGCGCCATTTTTACGGCTTTAATTTTCCGCTGCCTATGTTGCTTTCTCACAGTGGTCTGAAAATGCCACAATACAGTCAAACTTTAAATTTATACAATTGATAAGTACATAAATAAATATGTGTTCCTGTAGCAGTGCTTCATAATATTTAGGTCAAAATTGTGTTGAAATATGTAGACCTGTTTCGAATTTCGACTGGGTGATTCCTGATGCATGTGAATGCAATTGAATACACAGATGATGAGGTTTGCAGGGTAGTAGTCTTGGTCGGTTACTTTGAACTAGAGCATTATTAATTGTGTTACAGAAATAGATTTCATTACATTTGTTTCTCTGCAAATTTTCTCAAGTGGGTCTTGAAATTCCACTCCGATTTCAAAGGGTGCACAGCTCATCTTAATTTTTATATATGTTCTTATTTTTTGAGATATTTCATCAGATCAATCGTTCAGTCCATATGCCATGAGTCCGTCTTTTCACCATAGTGAATCACCAAAGATCCAATAAACTGTCCAATTGTATTATTTACCGTCTTTCTTTTTCTCTGTTTTGAAAAGATTTTGTTTTTAACTATATAATTCAGTATATTGCGCCACTGTGCCGTCTGTTACTTCCTGGGCATAACGTGGTTCTTGTCGCCTTTTAACCCGTCTGTTGCTCGGATAATGTCACAAAATGTTCAAACTACACATTAATTTTTGATAAAATGACTTTCGACTCGCTTTCGAAATTGTCTCAGGGCTGTAGCCTGGCTGGGTCAACTGCTGCATAACTGGGTATATGTAGGCATACATTTAACGGGGTTTTCGATTTAAAGACGACATCAAATGATATGGGAAAAGGGTTGCAATCTTTGGCAGCAGCCACATTTTCACATTTTCATTTGTTTATTTGACATTTCATTGAAACACACTTAGTTAAGACGTCTATCAAACTTTACTTGACAATATTCAATTTAATTTAATGCTGTTGCATTATGTTTTTATTAATGAAATTTTCGCGAGTTGCTCGTGGTATTTTGTAGCTGGTTTAACTGAGGTTTATGGCCTCGAGCCTTGTTAGTTGTGGTTGTGGGCAGGTGGTCGGCCATTCGACTAACAAAAATTCATTTATTTTCATTTATTGTTTCACATTTCCCACAGGACAACGAGAGTTGCAATTACCGCAGCAGCAGCAAAGACCACAAGAAATACACCCAAAAAATGGGGCGAATAAAACCAAAACCAAAAAAAAAAGTGGTCGCAATGCGTCGCACTGAGAAAAGTTGAGTTTTTTATATATATTTTTTTTCTCTGTTGGGCAACGTATTTTATTTACTTTTTACTGCCCAGGAGTGTTCATAATTTTGTTGACTTGTCGTGTAGATTGTAATTTTTACTGCAGGACAAGCGCAAATACATAATTGAATAACAGCAAGAGCAAGCAGAATTCAAAGTTAAACCCCAAGCAAAATATCTTGCAAGTACTGCCATAGACTTTTCTATGGAGAAAGGGTGCAGAAGTATTACGGAAAAAGTTTTAATTCAATTTTTTCTGCGTTGTTAACTTGAGACGCAGACACTGAAGTTGATTAATTTCGCATTTTTACGCTTGATTATATAGCGTGGGTTTTTGCGTGAAAGGAACTTTCTTGAATTTGCCTTGTTCTTTGCTTAACTTTCCAGCACGGGAATCTTTTTTCGTGACTAAAATATGGCGTTGAATCCTTTGGGAAATTTCGATATCACACTTTGTTCGTCATGCCTTTCCATGCTTGTATGTGTGAGTGTGTGTGTGTGTGTTTGTGGTGTGTGTGTGTGTGTGTGGATGTGTATGCAAGCAATTCGTGCTGCCAGAGTTCATTACACATTCGCCCACATGTACATACACTGATAAAAATTATAGTGAAAATTATCAAAATTATTTCATTAGTTGGTTGGGGCTTTTTTAAATCATGCACAAAATTTTTAAAAATTATTCTGAATAGTTTAATTGTATTAAGGTCATTTTGTTCATTTTCCATTTCGCTATGGGGCTTGTTGATATTTTTAATATTTGAAATTATGTTTTAAATCAAAAATAAAAGATTATAAAACGTGTCCATAAGAATACGCACGAGAAATTCATGTATATATTTCCTTTAAGGTTCTCAACTTTTGCTCTCAAGTTTCGTAACCAAAGCTTACAAACATGATGCTATAAAAGGATTTCGCAGGCTTGGTTTTCTGTGATTCTTTTTTTTTCGAAGTGTAAGAAAATAAGGTTTATACTATACAAAATGAAATGAAATGTCGAAATGAGCAAAAGTAATGAGAATTGCGCGGAGGCAAACGAAAAAAGGCACAAGAAATGATTAACCACATGCGAGAGCAGTCAGACAGAGAGACAAGAACAAAGACAGGGAGAACACATATTCAAGCAGGATGATATGGGGCTGCTTTACTCCCCAACTTGGTTACCCATACCCACAAAATCATAATTATTACGAGCACATCATTTTCTGAGAGATGGAGTCGATTTCCTGTTTTCCTGTTGGCTTTTCTCCTTGGCGGCGTGCCGCAATTAATAATGGCCAAGTCTGAAAGTGTGTCGATAATATTGCGCGTGTGATTTCCAATTAAAACAAATTACTTGCTCTTCATGTGATTTTGCGAAAACACTTTAATTGCCCACACTCCATACTGACAAAGGTGTCAGATATTTTCATTTACCTTTCTTTAACCATGGAGCTTCAGTCGAAGTAACAAGTTTCTTAAGCAATGTTTAGATGATGCAATTATTGCGTAAAATATACTGCGTGCGAGATCTTTCTTGAAAATATGACCTCGTTTAAACAGTCTGTGCAAGATATTGCACAAATGCGTCTTACAAAACCTATATTTCCCATTTGAAACACAAATCAACAAAGACAAAAGCAAAATATATAAAGCTTGCATGTTTGTTTAGACGCTGCAAGATGAAAATGCATGAAACAGCGTCTAAGAGTTGTGAAAAAACTACAATTACTTTTGGGTGGATTCAAACGGAAACGTGAAAAGAAAAAAAGTTCTTCATAAAACTCATTTGACTAACGAATTTTCCCATTAACAGATCTTTGGGTACTCCTGAAAATAATATAATTTAATTTATTTACCATGAAATTTGAATAAATTGAATGTAAAATAACTTTTGACAAAAGACAATTGCTTATTAAGATAAAATTTAAAAAATTATATATCTTTTGCTATTATACAATATGCTTGATATCTGCATTAATTTAAGATTCTTTTTTTATCTTGGGCTTAAGCTATTACGTCGCTTTCTATTCTCTCCATAAATCACACTTTGGATGCTCGCATTCTTTTCTGAAAGCCCAAAGCAAAAGACTTTTAAGTATTATGTTCTACTGTGCTAAAAGGTTCTAATTCGAAGCATTTGGAGAAAGTTGGTGAACCGTAACAAAACTGCGAAATCAATGAAGCTTTTGTAATAATAACTTAAGAAAGCAGAATAATAATTTGCGTTGCAGAATAGCAAAGAATCTTTGTTAAAGAGTGAATGACAAAAAAGAAGAAAGAAAAATAAGCAGACAATAAATCAAATTCAAATAAATATTGTTGAAACTTCCATATGTAAATGTGAGCATACATTATGAATATATACTTGGATGTGCTGCTTAATTATACGACATATCATTTGATTTGATCCCAAATTTGCATATGACAAACAAATCAAGAAACAACAATATTTCATGTAATTACGAGACCGAGAGCAAGAACTAATAAAGAATCGCCGACAATTAACAGATTTAGCTAGGTGAGTCAACTCTTAAACTGTTTTGGGGTTTATTCTGTCAACAGTTTAGTTTGCCCAGACCTATGCATGAAGGCCACAACTCAAAGATCAGAGATCAGTGATCATTTTAGACAATTTAGTAAAGTGAAGTGAAGCAGTTACAATGTATTTGGTAAGCACGTTCATACATGGTTTGAGTATTTCTAAAGATACATACATATGGTAATAGTTTAATTATAAGTATTGTGATAATTAGCAATTATAATAATGGTGAATAAAAATAGCACTGATCAACCAAATTGAATGGCTACACGAACTAATATTGAGTTTTCTTTTTTCTATGTTTTTAGGATGTAAATTGTTATGAATTACCCTGCAATCCAAGCATTTCTGACTGTAAGCAAATGTATGAAAGCAATATTTGATAGTTTTAGCACAAAATATTCCAAATTATGATTGTTTCTTAACCAATGTTCTATTATATTTCAACAACATTGTTCCTGCGTAAAAAGAATTTCATATTTTTTAAGCTATCTTTAGAAAATGAAAAGCAAAAACTAAGTACAACTTTGTAATGAGAATAACTAACTAAGATCATGTAGCAAAACCTCTGTTGACCAGTGTAATTAAACTAAGCATATAAAGCGCGCGTGCAAATCACAAAGCATTAAAGCTACCGACTACCAACTATATACTAACTAAATACTAATGACTGACGCCTCAGTCGGAGCCTGAACCTTGACCTCGAAACGCTGCGATCTGGGTATGGGTTCCGCTTTGCTCTTGATTAGATATTTGGTGAACTGGGCGGGTGACTGAAAGGATTTGATGGGGAACTTGCCGAAGCGACCATTCGTCTTGGACAACACATAGTAGATGGGATAGGCACCGGGTGTCACCTGGATGGGCAGAGTCGCTGCATCAGACTCGAGCGGGAAGGAGAGTTGCTTCTGTTGCTTCATTTTCAGCTTCTGCTTGGGAAAAGCTTTTAGTTGGGGCGTGTACGTGTATATCAAAGCGGGCTGCGATGCTTCACCAGTGCCAGCTGCCTTGGACAACATCTTCTTGTTGGGTCGCATGCGTCTGGAGTCCACATAGAGACGCTGTTTTGGAGCCAGGGTTTGTATTTGAAAGAGTTCCGAGTTCATGTGGCTGCCCGTGCGATCCTGCTTTGGCGGCAGCTCCAGCGGACTAACGCGTATGACCTTTTGGGATTCGTTTTCAATTTTAATGACATCCTCCTTGATGACGTCCTCTGACTCCTCCGCCAAACTGATGCACAGCAGCGCGCTTAGAGTCAAGAGCAGCAGCTATAGTTGAAGCAGATAATAATTTTAGAATATCATTCTCCCACTTAAACAAAAGCTGATCCATCAATCAAATTACCAAATGTTGTCGAGTGCCAAACATCTTTTAAACCACAAATAGAGCACTACTGAAATATTGACTGGTTTTCAAACTTTTTCTGTTTTTATTTCTATTTTTAATTCTATTTTGAGCTGTGATCTGTTTTCACTCCGCTTTTGCGACTTTAGTTAAATGCTGCCGTTTGATGACTGAGCTGCGATCGCTGTTGGCACTGGCGCTGTAAGCTTTTCAACAGCTACAATATCATTCCTTCCCATTCCCAATCCCCTTCTACTTCCCACTTAACAATCTATTAAATATACTATACTCATACTCATAATGAAGTGGCCTTTTGTTGTTAACGCTTCGTTTCTATACTTTTGCTATGTGGCAGCAGCCAGAACAAATTATGAGCCAAATTTATGTAGACAGCGAAAATTGTGTTTGTTTCTTATTATTATTCACCTGTTTGCCGTGTCTAGGTAAGCATAATAACTGTGTCATTAAATTTGTTACGCATACTAGGAAGCTGCTTTTCTATTAAGTAAATACTTAGATCGTCATTAAGCATGACGAACCATATAGTACAATTGTTGCTTTCAATTAGTTTATTACTCTGAAACTTTTTCAATACTTTAAAGTTTAAACCATAATCGCTCATTCGAAAGTGTGATTATCTAATTTTTGAAAATGTGTGATTTTCGAATTTGATTCAGTTGCATTTTCAACTACTGTTTTATTTCAAGTATATTTTTTAATCTCCAAATTAAGTGTTTATTTAGACAATTTTAAGATATCTATAGCATTGATATAGCCGATTGCCGACTGAAGAATTAATAAGTTTTAAGAGATGATGGAAAGTAATAAAATGGAATATATTGCCTACACGATCGTCACGATAATAATGTTCCAAACTTATCAATTTCAAATAAATCGGAGAGTAATTAATATCTAATTTGAATATATTACTCATAGCTTAAACTCTGTAGCACAAAGGGGTCAATGTATGAAATATTTCTATTGTTTTTCTGATCCATACAAATAATATACTATAATTATAATATACTCATAAAAGTAAGAGCTAGCAGAATATAGAGAAATGAGCTAAATTTTCAAAGTGAGTACTGGAAAATAAAAATAATTTAACTAAATCTAAGAAAAATCTAGTTTTTGTTTCACAAAATTTTGCGGAACTGAAACTTTTTTCAATGTTCAAACTAACTTAATGCTGTTCATATAATAAATTTAATTTTTACAAAATAACAAGCTTATTCAATCCTTGATGAAAGGCCAGTTAATTCAATCCGCTAATAGTTGTCAAAAGTGATAATGGGAACACTGAAGGAAAACACCACAGTCTGTATATATATATAAATATAAATTTATCTAAATCAAATTTTAGCTCGATAGAGTATCTAAACTTTGTCATGTTTAACACACACAGCATTGTTTTTGTGCTGTTTGTCATCCCAAAGGCAACGATCGATCGCACAGTGGGTCACAGAGCAAAAAAAAGCATCTTGAACAACAGCAACAACAACATGGCTCAAAACAACAAACAGTTGGCAGATAAATACATACATAAGTTGATCATTTTGTTGAATAAATTGTGATTACCTCATTGATTAATTTGTCTGCTTCGTGGCAGCGGCGACGACCTCAGTCGAAGTCTCTACCTTCATCTCCAGCTCCGGTAGACTTGGTGCCACGCCTACTCAAGTCCGCCTGGCTTCCACGTCTATTGTTAGATTTGAAAGATATTTCGTCAATTATTTGATTCCAAGCAGAATTAAATATGCATTACTAATTATTGTAATGGAATTATTTAAGATTATTTGTATAGTTAACTGCGACTTACGACTTCGATTGCCATGCACATTGTTGGCCATTAGCGCGTGTATAAATCAAAAATAATAAAAATTATAAAATCATACAAAAAGTCTTCCCCATGAGCTGCCAGCAATTCAAGCGAAAATCACCTGTCAGCTAATTCAATTGTATTTATATTCGCGTACTTGCTCATATTCTGTTTACGAGTTAATACTCGAACTCTTAAGTAAATACCTCTAGTCATTAAAATGTTTGTCTGTCAGTTTAACTTTTATAAATTTATTTTATAGTAAGAGATTATTTTAAGCTGAATTTTTGAAGTAGCTTTTAAAGCCATTTTGGCTTGGATAATTATTTGCGCTTTTATGGCCATAAAGCTGTCAACAAAATGCGTTAATGAGCAATCCCAAGTTTATTAATCGAGACAGATCGAGCATGAATTTACTTAAATAGACTGGGATAGTCTGGAATGCTTGATAGTCTGAACAAAAAGACGATACCACAAAGAAAAAACAAGTAAGAATGCTCTAGTCGAGTGTGCCCGACTACGAGATCCCTGCTCCCAACTTGCATTTCAAGCAGTTCAGCGGCAACATAAGCAAGCAGCGCACTTAACTTGTCCAGTGCATGTCAAACTGTTGTTGCTGCCTGCTGAGACGGGGGTATTAAATTCTTCCAAAAGTTTGGTGTTATTTATCCGATCGTGATGAAATTTACACAGCTGATCAACATTTATACAACATATGTATATGTGTACCAAACATCAAAGCTTTATCTTTAAAATTATGACTGTGGGAGTTTTTTTCGATTTGCGGGGGTGCGGGAGGTGCATCCGAAATTTGAAATAAACTTGATCTGCGTAGGGTATACAGGAACCTGCATGCCAAGTTTGGTGTCTCTAGCTTTTATAGTCTCCGAGATCTGTGCGTTCATACAGACAGACAGACGGACAGACGGACAGACAGAAGGACATGGCTAGTTCGTCTCGGCTGTTGATCCTGATCAAGAATATATATAGTTTATATAGTCGGAAATGCCTCCTTCTGCCTGTTACACACATTTGCAGTACTTTATAACTCCCTTTTTCCCATTTTTAATGGGAACAGGAAGTATAAATTGCCGGGATATTTTAAGTTTTTATACTCTTTTTTTAACTTTTTTGAAAAAAAAGGAAAAAAGAGTATATTGGGTTTGTGAAATGTCCGTCTGTCCGTCTGTCCGTCCGTCTGTCCGTCTGTCCGTCTGTCCGTATGAACGCAGGTTTTTTCCACAGTTTTGAAGCTAGAGCAACCAAACTTGGTATACATGTTGGTATATACCATAGGCAGACAAAGTGTCAAGATCTCCCCCCCACCCCCACCCCTTCCCCCACAAACCGCAAAAACCTATATCTTCCACAGTTTTATAGCTAGAGTAACCAAATTTGGCACAAGGGCTACTTATCACATCCTTCATTGATCTGGCAAAAAAAAATTGGCCACGCCCACCCCCGCCCCCACAAATAGGCAAAGTCTGTATCTCCCCCACCCCTTTAGCTAGAATCACCAAATTTTGCAGGTTGAATTCTGTTGCCCTATTTAATAGATTGGATAAAAATATTTTTGCCACGCCCACCCCCGCCCTTGCAATCAAGCAATGTTTGTTTCTCCCAAACCTGTAGAACAGGCCCAACCAAATTTTTATTGATGGCAAAACTTTAAAGATTTGAGCAGAAATTCAATTGCCACGCCCACTGACTCCGCAAAGAGGCGAAAAAAAGAGTATATCGCAGTCGGGTGCATCCGACTGCAACGTTCTTACTTGTTTAACTTGATTTTAACCCGGCGTCGTACTTAAAATGTCAAGTACGATTCGTACTTGAATCAAGTAAAAAATACTACAAATGAGTACATAGTTCTTGAATTAAGTATAAAAATTTTATATAAAGTACAAAAACATTCTTGAATCATGTTTTTAAGAAATGTGTACTTAGTCTAAGTCTAAAAATACTTATTCTAAGTATGCTGTACATATATTGAGTCCAGGTCGCCATTTTAAAAATGAGAGTGAGCGAAATTTACTCTCTCAGCTGCTCTCTCTCCCCGAGTTTTTAAGAAAATTATTCTTAATTCAAGTATAAAACAGGATTGGTTGGGTCAATGTTAAAATTCCCATATCGTAATTATGTCAGCTCAGCCATGACTATGAGTTAAACACTAACATATTTTAATATGGACGGCGACTGAACTCTAAGATGACGACTGCTGATGCTCGAGGACCTGGGTTCGAAACTCCCCAACAGCAAATGATGGTTGGAACTTCTTTACTATTTATAAAAAGTATAATCTGTTAATGTACATTAAATGTAAAATATTGTCTATGTTTAAGAAGAGATGTTTGCGGGGAGATGGAAATTTTTCCTAAAAAAAGCAAGGATAAATTTAAGTGTTCCGTGTTTGAATCAAGATTAAAGAAACGTACTTTAATCAAGAATTTCGTGCTTGGCTTAAAAAAATTCGAGATGATCGAAGTTCTGACACCGCATTGGATTGATTTTACTACAAAAATCCTGATTTTTTTTTTCTGTGTAGGCTATAGTATTTATAGTTATAAAAGAATAGTTCAACATACAATGTATCTATTTATGATACTCAATGCTACGCTTTCTATTCCTACGTATAACCATTTATTTTAATTTCTTAGATTGAGTCTATAAACAGCTTTAATATAGAATATATCCAGTAGAGTCGAAAATCTGATAGTTAGTTCCCTTTTTTTTTACTCGAGCTTAATTAACTGAAACTGCCTGACAAAAGTGGTTTGGTTTTTCATCTACATTGAAAATACTTGTCGGTTGAGATTAAAAGTTTCAATTTAACTCACACAAATCTCGTGTAGTTTCATAAGTATCATTTATATCTACCAATCTTAACTTATCGGCCAGATATCAAAAAACAATTGATATAATTCGTTTTCGTAGAAATATAAAAAGTGAAAAACGAAACTTATCCACTTTTACTCAAATGCAAATTGGAATAATAATAATCTGAAATTAAGTTAAGACTTTCTACCAAAGGGTATCTGCGACTAGAGTCACTTTTATTTGTTCGTGATAAAACTTGTGATAAATATTTTTCTTATCTCGTTTAAACTTGTTGGTTAGCATGAGCATTCAATTAAAGCTAGCTGTATAATAAATAGATTAATGAATTTAAAATGACCCAAGCTGAACCCGATAATAGTCACAGGTGATTGAATAACTTCATTAATCAAACAAAAACTGTTTGGAATACTAAGCCAAGTTTAAAACTCATCAATTAAGCAAATCTCGATAGATACAATAAAGAAGCCATGGAGATGAGGTAAGTAAATATTTGATGCATTTTGAACTCGGAAACTTTTTTGTGCCACAGAAATTCACTTTGCCATTGACTCAATGACAAAAAGCTATTTATTGCACTTGAAGGGATACAAACACCGAAAAAAGTGTATTGAAAAACATGGCAGAAAGAACAGAAAGAAAGCCGCAAGCTAAGTAAAAAGGCATTGCATAAGCAGACAGTAATAAAATGTCAAGACAATAATGTTGTAGAAGGGGGGAAAGTTGGGGGGGACAGGAAAAACCAGTGGCAGCCACTTCCATTTGCATAGCCAACTCCATCATCGACAACGCCATTGTCGCGCCATCGACTGTTATTCAAAGAAGCCATAATCTATGGCAGGACGAAGGACGAAGGAAGGCACCAAGACGCTTGCATGAGATGCTGTTCAAAATAGGCTAAAAAGGGTTGGGTGTGTTGCTTTGGATTTAGTTTGGCAAGTGTTTGGGGAATTGAGAAACGACTCAACAGGTTTTAGCTTTTAAGCCCTTTTGTTGAAAAGCGCCCAGCTCTATTCAATGCCAATACTGTAAAACGCTAATGGATTATTTAAAGTGGCCCACAGTTCTTGGCTTTAAAGTGAACCAAAAATTCGATGTATGAGCACCTCACCCGCGGCAACAGTAATTAGATTGCATAAAAAAAGGTCACAGCGGCAATGATGTGGGTTGTTATGGTTGTATCATTGTACCCTAGCCAAAGGTCAACACACGTGCACACCACTAAATCCTGATCCTGGCATTGCTGACCACAAAATATAAACTCGTAAGTCTCCGGCTTTGGTCCTTTCCTGCGGCTAATGTACGTTAAAGCCGCCACATTTGTTTTACGTGTGTGTAAAATGTTACTGTAATGTTTTTTTTTTTTTTTGTTTTTTGATTTTAGCCAGGCCATAAATTACATATTAGCTATAAGGATCTCTATAATTTACGAGTGGGTTAAACACATGACACAAGGTCCAATAATTACACAGACCCCTGAACTCGTTAACGTCCTTGGAGAAAGAAGGGTAAAAACTGCAAAACTCTTCATTTTTCTACTTTTAATTCGACAAGTATAGCTGAGTTAAAGTTGCTGACACTTTGCTTACTCAGCAATTATACTCTGTTCTCAAACGAAAGTGGGTATATACTTTAATATCAATTTCATATTCTAGTGAGTAGTATTGTTACAACGATTATATTTGCATTAGATATTAGAACAGATTCGCTCAGAAAAATAAACAATATTACTACAAAAGGAACAGAGTATAACGCAGTCAGGGGTTTCAAGCTGCAACTATCATACTTCAAGTTGTGCCTTCTTGGGGTTGAATTTTCTGATTGTCTCATCAGATGTCAGTAAGGTTCTCTCGTTTTATTACATCGTCAATTGCCACAATCACAGACTTATGCGAACCACATTTACAACAAAAATGTAATCGTAAAAAACAATGAAACAGCACTTTAGGTAGCAAATAACCGTTATGTGGAGTATAGAATGTGTGAATGTTTAGTTTTGAGCACAAACATAGAGTCCCAATATTGCCTAGTTAAAAAGTTAAAGAAATATATTATTTTTGTAACTCTCTGGTAAGAAAAACTAAATCGGTTTGTAACATATTAAATTTCTTTATAAGAAGTAAATGTGAGTAAAAAAAATTATATTCAACTTTTTTCAAAAAAATATAATAAAATTGCAAATTTTTCAATGTAAGACGAACTCCAGTTAGCATCCGATTGTAATGTCTTAAATAGACAGGAGGAAAATTTCATCATTTAGACAAAAAAAAGAATTGAATTAAAACTTGAATGAGCTCATATTATATATAAGAGACTGAATCATTCTTGTGTTTAATTCACAAAGAATTTAAGATTCTTTTTCTTATGATAAAGAATTACATTGAATTAGAACTAATTCTTTGAGAATTAGGAATTTGGGAATCATTCTTTTGCTTTTGAAAATGAATTGAATTCAAATACAATTAATTCTTTGAGAATGAGGATAAACATTTTTAAGTAAAAATTATCTAGTCAAGTTCTCCCAACTATGATACTCCCTACACCCAACTCAATTCTTTCAAGAATGATTCACCAATCTTAAATTCTTTCTTAAACAACTTTAAGCTTAGAAAGATCCATTCTTGGCTTAAAAATGCTCTTTAAATAAATAGATTTGACAATGATTGAAGGCAAAAGCTCGTTTCTACATTAAAATATATTATTTAATATAATATTTTGTCCGACTTCAAATTGCAATTGCTTTGAGTTGAAAGCAACAATTCTTAGAAATAGATAGAGCACTTTGAATACTTGATTAAAACTGGCAAATTCTTATACAATGAAATTGCTACAATTAATTTGAAGCTCTCTGACTAACATCCAACACAAACGAATATAAAAGAAATACAAGAAAATATGCAGCCATGGCAGTCAGAATAAATATTTGGCTTGTAGCATAATAAATTCGATGAAAAAATGCTTTTGTTAGCCATTAAAATATTTAACGGACTGGCAAATGGAGTGGGTGGCATGGGTGGTAAACGAAGGCTCTGCATGACCCTCCTAAACGACTACTGGGCAAACTCAAGTTGTGCACCTAATCCCAACATTGACTGAGGAATCCGTAGCCGCCTCCATATGATGCCACCAATGCGAGGATGGCTCCGCCCTGAGATATGTGGGGCGCTCACTTGGAGCTTCGATGACGGCGCCAACTGCGCAGCTGCGGGAATTTGGCCTCGTCCAGTTGGCGCATTGAGGTTGAGAGGGGGCGCTGTCGCTGCCGATGCCAATGCGGACTAGCTCCAAAGGCGTTAAAGACTGTTCCATTGCCAAACTGTTCCTGTCAAGTTGGAGCAGAGCATTGAACCATGCAGCAGAAGGGGAATTGGTGGAACAGAAGAATATGCTTGGGCATATGGTTACTTATATAATAGAACTACAAATAAATATGCATGGGGCTGGGAAATTCGATGAGATTCAAGGACTAACTGATTATAAACAGAGTTGAATTCTTGAGGCATTTTACTTGCCATTTTATTTCAGTGTCTTTATGTACGTATATCAATATCTATGTGCTGAATAATGTACGGTATATAGGGGTATATCAATCGTGTGCTAGGAGCAGAAAATATTTAATTTTGAAGGAAAGAAATGCTGCACCAATGGTTGATATAATTTTTAGATAAACTATTTTGTTATCGTCATATTTGGCAACAAAAATGTAAATATTTTGAACATTTTCTTATTTTTAATAAGTTAATTAAAAGTATTTTTTAATAATGTTTCAATAATGTTTGGATTTCATTTAAAAACTTTTTGTTATATATATGTGCTTAAAAATTCTGATTTTTCAAATTTGTATGGAACACATTTTTTTTTGAAAATATTCGTTTCACACATTTTGTCTTCATTTTTATGCGTGGTACATAATACGATCAAGTTTTACATAGAACTTATCAGTTTGGTAAAGTTTGAAGTTTTTCACAAAACATCTTATATTCCGACCGTTCGTTCCTATAGGATATCTATGATAATATATGATATCTATGTAGCTGATACAGTAATTAACTCGCCGTCCTGATTATAAGCATAAGTACATATGTATATAATTGATTGGATCAAAGACGCATCCATCTATGCATTACCCATTTCGAGGTAATATTAGTAACTAAGGTTATTACATGGATTGAGATTCAGGGCGTAAAATCAAGATATATTCTTAAATGTTTAAGTTAAATGAAAATGGATACGGATGAACATATAGAAAATTCACAAGCCCAGGAATTTTTTATTTTATTTTTATATACATATGTATATATAGGCTCATATGTCTGAAAAAGCGAGGATCTTTAAATTGCATTGATGAAACTTATGTGCTTCTTATAAAAAATATTACTTTTGAAGAGGATACTGTTAACAACTAAAGAATATTTCATTTCTCAGAAGAAGTGCATTTCAAATTGTATACAATCTCCTCCGCAATTTAAATTCGCAATATGAAAATTGTCACAGTTTTCAGGATATAGCCACACGATTATACACACACCTTAATTGAATATAAAAAGGATAACAATGGGTGCTTAAGTAATGACCTTTATGCAGTCAGTAATTAATATATCTTTCCACTCAACTAATGGATCTTCTGAAATCCAGAAATCCATAGGATGCTGATTGTTAGTCGCAGATCAACCACATAAATGAATGTTAGAAGTTTGGAGCTTACGTTTTATTTTCATTCACAGAAATGCCCAACTTAGCGGATAAAAACTATGTAATATTGACAAAAAGGAACATTACTCACTTCACATTCAATTATTAGATATGCGAGTATACGAAATGTTCGTAGGTTTTCTTTATATTCTGCGGGAGCCTTGCGAAGATTTCTTAATATGATTTTTTAACCCTTTGCTGTGAGGTTGCGATGTTTCCCATTTAAGGTAAGTCCGACGAACTAGTACTTCGCAAATATTTAATTTAAATTTGGTATACAAATCATTCAATGGTGATTGAACTTAGCTTAACTAACCTCGGTCCTTTTAACGTGTCGCATCTGCTTGCACCATCATCATGTGAATTTTGAATGCTACAGAAATAGGGTGTCTTAAAGTTATGCACACTCCACAATTAGAATATTTTTGGTGCAACTAGCAGCTCTTCATTCTGCACTTCCGTTGCATTTGAGTTTCCTGCTCATAATGTCAGCCATTTGCATCCACAGCACGTAGAGCCAATTAGCGCTAATGCAAGGCTCATAATTTCACACCTTACGGCGGCTTTTACCTGCCCTCGCCTCCAACAACGAGTCCAACCAGAAATGTCGGGTCGCGATGCGGTTAACAGTCAGCCAGAAATGTGGAGACAAGCAAATGGAACGCTTGGAAAACCTGTTCCTGTCTGGCAGGGGATCCCAGGGAATGGGTCACATGTACATGTAGTACGCATGCAAATGAGAGGCATGTGGAGCTCTGGCAAATGGAGCACGTCAATGCTGCAATGCGGTTGTTGTCGGGTTGTCTTTTGGTCCACAAACAGGGTTTACGTACTCTGTTCGCAAATGCAAAATGAGCATATTGGGTTTGCGTCGTTTCTAACTTTCTATATATGATAAGGAATGCTCTTTTTTAGAAAATATTTAAGTTCGAATAACTTAATTTGGAGTAATATTGATGATTTTTGTCCAACTTCTTAACAAAGAAGTTATTCCAGCTTCCACTGATGGAATATTATAAGTAACACAAACCCAATTTTTTAAAAATATTTTAAGCCCATTGAACAGAGTATATTGCATTCGATACCATTTAGTTTTGTTTGTTATGGACTTACCTTGTGTGTGTGTTTGTTGCGGCTCTTCGGACCCTGGCATATTGTGTTTGGCTGTTTGCAAGGTGTTGATTATGCCTTTGATATGCAAATGAACCGGTTTTACAGTCAGTCAAATCGTCGGACTCATCCCTGCCCCGCCCACTGCCTTGCTGGTGAACAAATGGCGCTAATGATGGCTGAGCAGGCCAAGATGACGATGACACCTCTGGCGTCATGATACTCATATGGCCATCTAAATACTTTTAAACTCAACCAAAAAAGGGTTTTCTAAGCACTCGCCGATTACGTGACAGCTCGAGCTACAGTTTCAGTTTCAGTTACAGTTTCAACTCCATCTTCATTTTCAACCCCAATTAGACTCATTAGGCAAACAAGAATTACCATGGCCAGCAGGTCACCGAAGGTGCGAAACGTGGGCTGGTCCGTGAACTGACTCTTTGGAGTGATTTACGACACAAATTACGGGCTTAAATGTACAAACATGCCTAGTTTTAATCATAGGCATCCATTAACGCCCTCAGAAACTACAGGAACACTCGGACCCGTCCCCAAGTGAGCATAAAGAATTTGACATAAATTAATTAACTTATTCTCACGTTGTTTTCACGGCATGTTGGCCAGCTTGTTAATGCAAAACTATATCCAGGACACCCTCTATCGACCATTAGACAGTTTTAGTAGTGCCTCAAATTGCTCAACGAGGTGATATTATACAATGGAATTGTTAAGTAATATAAAGCAACCATCTTAAATTACGAAACAAATGAAGGAATTGTGTTTTTAGGAAAACGTTCATAATGGTTATGTATCGCTATACTTATGTACATTTTCAGAGTGTAACATAAACGAACGGTAGACTTAGACTAGGCTAACACAATGCTTCCTAGCGACGATTTTAAGTTCAGATAACCATTACCAAAGCATGTATAGAATTACCGGCGTGCGATGCTACAGTTTTTCTACCACTCTCCGACTTTTCAGGCAAATTTTCTAAAATTGGAAAATCAGATTGCTCGGAAACTAAACTTTCGCCCATACAACCTTGTCATCGATTTGCCACCATTTTTCAGAAAATTGGTATCCAATTATTAGTTAGTTTTTATATAGATCTTTAAAGACGAGTTTGAAGCTGATCGAATGATGAACAAAAAAGTTACGTGCAATGGTTTTCCGCGAAGTTTCCACATTTCCCGACTGATTTTTACAAACTCCAGGATTAATGCTCTCTTTCGGCATAGGACTAAACTAGACCAAACTCTTTTATCTCGTTTCTATTTAGATAAATTTCCATTTTCTTTGTCATAACTATATCTGATCATTGCAACTTGAAAGTTTCCAGTATATATCGGCAAAACATGATGAACTTTATTGTTACAAAATATAAAAATATCTTAAATTACCTACAACTGATAGTTTGAATGGTAACTAATTTATTGAATTCAAATATTGTGCTGCCTTTTCAAATATTTGATTTTGTATGAATATAAAGAGCCATTTATTTATATCAATGACGTCTGTTGTTTAAGCTAATTAATAATAAAGTAAAACCTATTCCTTACCAATTTTAATAGTATATATTTATGCCTTTTTACGTCTCAAACTTATTATATTTTTGTCAATTGCTTGATATTACTTTTGAAATTTAGGTCAGTGTTCTTAAAACCATACCAATGCTATGACCTGATTGTTGACAAACTGTTTTATCTGCTTTTCTTTTAAATTGAAGTACTCGAAATGCAAATAAAAATGTAACAAATAAGAAACAAGTTGGTGACTCGCGCTTAGAAATCACCCTCCCGGGAAATTATAAATATTTTCCGCTAAAAAAAAGTGTATACGAAATAGAAAGAATATTTTTAAAAAGTTGCGCCTAATTGTAAACGGCCGCCAACAATAGATGGCACTTTATGAGTATTCTGGGCCAAGGACTTGTCCCAAGTTGGGTGCGCATATTAAACACCCAAAAAGAACGTAAATTTTACACTAGAATTGTGAGGGCCTGAAATTGAATTAAAACGGGCACAACACTCTCAAAAAAGACGTGGAATGAGCTCGTTTCAGTCCAGAGTTCAAAATGTGGCCGCGCCTGGGGCGATGGAACATGGGACTTAACTGGCATTAATTATGACACAGGGTGCCAGACGAGAGCCAGCAATGGGACACAAACACAAACACAGACACAGACACAGTACGCATATGTCCATATCCGGATCTGGCATTGGGGGCAGCTACCGGAAGAGGGTCCTGCAATGTCAAGGCAGGTGCGTGCCACGGCAGCAATTTAATTGACCAGCAGCAATGCAAATCTAGCAAGCCAAGGACTTGCCACAACTGACACAGTGGTGCAACCAGGTTGCACGATGAAAAACAGTGGGTGGCTGTTTGCTGTTTGCAGTGGGAACAGAAGTTGTTGCACGCACCACGTTTACGTTAATTCCATTGCTGTTGCAATTGTTTTTTGCCAGGCAACCTTTTGGGGAATGCCACCTGGGAAAGCACATTAAATAATTACCGCAAATGGGCTTGGCGATAATTTTTGCACCAAAAACCCGCGGCCACAGCGTAAAAATTTTAATTGTAATTGCGAAAACAATAAACAAATGTGCCATGCTCGGTCCACTGCATATTATTCTACTTTGTCCAGGCTCCACTGTTCAGGCTCAGTGCATCCATAAATACACGCGGGAAATGCCCTTTGGAATCATTTTCATATATATATATATATATATATATATATATATATATTAAATAAATGCAGTACATAAGTTACTCGACTAAGTGATACTCTGTACTTAAATGGTGAATAGAACTGGAAAAATATCACTGTCGATATTACAGACATTGAAAATCTACGTTTTTGCAAGCTTAAATTTTCTTGCACTGGCATACAAAGAGTGAACTATATTTCAATTAAAGGAAAACTAACATAAAGAACTGGAAAATTATCGATATTGTCGAATTTCCATGTGTCTAAAAGTTGGTTTAACACTAAAGAATAGCTTATAATCATATAAAAATGAAATCAAAACTTGTAATTATTTGCGATATCAGAAACCTCTTACTTATACTGTCAATTAACTAATTTCGGAGCATATGTTAATTGTTGATGGACACTCAAACAATATACCCTTTATGACACTAATGCTGGGTACAAATACAACTTGCATTTTATTTAATTATTGCCGAGGGCTGCGCTTTGTTCGAACTGCATAAAAGTCTGTAAAAATGCAGGCAGAGTGCATTTAATTTGCATAAAGCATTGCATACCTTTGGGCGCATTTGCCAAAATTTAATGTAAAACCCATTTAAAGCCCCAATCTAGATACCCATCACATTCAACTTGGCACTTTCTGCTTCTTAGTTAAAAGAGCTCAGGGTCTATTTTGAAACTGTTCGTTGTTTTATGGGAAATACACATTATCTAGTATTATTATTATTAATATTATTATTTGCAGTTGATTATTACCCCCTTTTATCCATTTTCCAAAATCTGCTAATAACCCTGCTCATCTGCTGGACAAAGCTAAAAAGAGAATTTACGACAAGATTGTTTGCATTAAAGCATGCCACTCTATCATAATCAAAAATCAAAAAATTAAAGTTATTTTTAGTGTGCCGCTTATAATTCTCAACCAGTTTAAACAATACACAAGGTGTAGTGCTCGTATAAATTTCGCTTTAGAGCAACTTTTTATACTCTTTTTTTAACTTTTTTGAAAAAAAAAGGAAAAAAGAGTATATTGGGTTTGTGAAATGTCCGTCCGTCTGTCTGTCTGTCTGTCTGTCTGTCTGTCTGTCTGTCTGTCTGTCTGTCTGTCTGTCTGTCTGTCTGTCTGTCTGTCTGTCTGTCTGTCTGTCTGTCTGTCTGTCTGTCTGTCTGTCTGTCTGTCTGTCTGTCTGTCTGTCTGTCTGTCTGTCTGTCTGTCTGTCTGTCTGTCTGTCTGTCTGTCTGTCTGTCTGTCTGTCTGTCTGTCTGTCTGTCTGTCTGTCTGTCTGTCTGTCTGTCTGTCTGTCTGTCTGTCTGTCTGTCTGTCTGTCTGTCTGTCTGTCTGTCTGTCTGTCTGTCTGTCTGTCTGTCTGTCTGTCTGTCTGTCTGTCTGTCTGTCTGTCTGTCTGTCTGTCTGTCTGTCTGTCTGTCTGTCTGTCTGTCTGTCTGTCTGTCTGTCTGTCTGTCTGTCTGTCTGTCTGTCTGTCTGTCTGTCTGTCTGTCTGTCTGTCTGTCTGTCTGTCTGTCTGTCTGTCTGTCTGTCTGTCTGTCTGTCTGTCTGTCTGTCTGTCTGTCTGTCTGTCTGTCTGTCTGTCTGTCCGTCTGTCCGTCCGTCTGTCCGTCCGTCTGTCCGTCTGTCCGTCTGTCCGTCTGTCCGTCTGTCCGTCTGTCCGTCTGTATGAACGCAGGTTTTTTCCACAGTTTTGAAGCTAGAGCAACCAAACTTGGTATACGTGTTGGTATATACCATAGTAAGACAAAGTGTCAAGATCTCCCCCCCACCCCCACCCCTTCCCCCACAAACCGCAAAAACCTATATCTTCCACAGTTTTATAGCTAGAGTAACCAAATTTGGCACAAGGGCTACTTATCACATCCTTCATTGATCTGGCAAAAAAAAATTCGGCCACGCCCACCCCCGCCCCCACAAATAGGCAAAGTCTGTATCTCCCCCACCCCTTTAGCTAGAATCACCAAATTTTGCAGGTTGAATTCTGTTGCCCTATTTAATAGATTGGATAAAAATATTTTTGCCACGCCCACCCCCGCCCTTGCAATCAAGCAATGTTTGTTTCTCCCAAACCTGTAGAACAGGCCCAACCAAATTTTAATTGAAAAAAACTTTAAAGATTTGAGCAGAAATTCAATTGCCACGCCCACTGACTCCGCAAAGAGGCGAAAAAAAGAGTATATCGCAGTCGGGTGCATCCGACTGCAACGTTCTTACTTGTTCTAATTGTTACTATCTTATTTTATTCTTATTTATTTATATTTTTTATCTGGTTCGGCGTTACACCGCACGCATCGCTATCGTGTAGCCCGGTTACTGCGGCTGGCATAGCGTTTAGCTCATGCGACTGCTGGCGGCTCACTGGCGCCGCAGATGCTGCTATCCGAGCAGGATTCAATCTTGAGCTATGTGGATGAAATGGATTTTTGAAGCGTGTGCAGTGTGTTAGTGGTGGATGATGCAGTGGCAGTGATAGTGGCTGTGGCATCGGTGGCGATGGACCTTGGAACAGTACCCGTAATTTGGAAGCCTTCACATGCGATAGATTTGGTGTCTACGCAAGGGCACAAGAATATGCGGTTAGTATACAAAACGGGAACAGATATCTTCGTAATGCATATACAACAGGATAAGCCGCTGAATTTGGAGCAGACGGAATTCTCGGCTCACGATTGTGCGACCGTTTTTAAGAGCTTTCTAGCCGAATTGCCGGAACCGTTGCTAACGGACTCACATTATCCGGCGCATCTGCAAATAGCGCCGCTTTGCCAGGCGCTGATGGAACGAACGCAGGGCACACTGGAACGGCAACAGCATTTATTGAACTCGGTGCAGCTGCTGCTGCTGTTGCTGCCGGCGAAGGAACGTGAGCTGCTGCAGCACATCATGGAATCCATTTGGCAACCGATATATATGTTTTACAGGATCGTTGATGCCTTTGCTTCCTAACATACCATCCTGAACTGGTATAGTCCTATACTACAGTTTATAAAAACAACAATGATGCTGATTTACAGCGGTCCTTATTAATAAAAATTTTTGAGCAACAACTGTAACGTCTTAGCGTCCAACGTCGAGGGACGTTCCTCGCTCAGTATTATATTCTCAATTCTCGGCAACGTCACTCACGCTATCTGAGCGCAAAAAAAAATGTGGGACCGCTACTAGAATCTAGTTCTCCAATCCGATAAACAAACAGGCTTAACCAAAAGTCGATTTGACTGTTGATACTGATCAATAATCTAATATATATACATTTATGTATAGCTTACAGAATCGTGGATACCTTCTTCTGCCTGTAATAATATTTGTATCTGTGTCAATCAATATTAATTATAAATGCTACCTTTTTTCAATGCGTACAGTGATTAAAAAAGTCATAGTCTTGCGGGATCCGTGATGAATTTTGTGACTGAGATACACAATCTTGCGTTGACTTGGAATTTTTAAAATTTTCCCAATCGTGTGGAAATGGAGGAATTACTGCCTCGATCCCACCTCTAATCTGAAGATATACTTTAGTTTCCTTTTTACAATTTTTAAGTCGGCTGTAATTTGTCAATAACCAAATCAACTTCCATTGGTAACTAGACTCTAAAATTATTAAGACTTGGTGACTGGAAAACAAATCAGCATATACCAGTATCTGTTTCGAGCCTAGTTTCTAATACTTCGAGCCTAGTTTCTAATGCTTGGATTTGAATCCTCATTCGTTCGTCGCAACAGGCACGTAACATTCTGTAGCTGCCTGGTTAGCAAAACCTAACAAATGTGTACAATCTGCATTGTGCAAACAAACATTGAAAACACATCTGTCTGTCTGTCTGTATGAACGCAGTTTTTTTCCACAGCTTTGAAGCTAGAGCAACCAAACTTGGTATACATGTTGGTATATACCATAGGCAGACAAAGTGTCAAGATCTCCCCCACCCCCACCACTTCTACCACAAACCGCAAAAGCATATATCTTCCAAAGTTTTACAGCTAGAGTAACTAAATTTGACACAAGGCCTAATCACTTCCTTGATTGATCTGACTAAAAAAAAAATTGTCCACGTCCACCCACACCCCCACAAATGAGCTAAATCTGTATCTCCCACACCCCTTTAGTTAGAATCACCAAATTTTGCAGGTTGAATTCTGTTGCCCTATTAAATTGGATAAATATATTTTTGCCACGACAACCCCGCCCTTGCAATCGAACAAAGTTTGTTTCTTCCAAACCTGCAGAACGGGACCAACCAAATTTATATTGATGGTAAATCTTGAAAGATTTGAGCAAAAATTCAATTGCCACGCCCTCTTCTGACTCCGCAAACAGGCGAAAAAAAGAGTATATTGCAGGCAGGTGCATCCGACTGCAACGTTCTTGTTTAAATATAAATACAAATACATAGCTTATATTTAATAATGTAAATAAAACGAAGCTTGCAGCCTTTACCATTTTGAATGGCTACCTGGAATAAATGGAATAAAAATCGAAAAGATAACATTTGCTGTACAAAAAGCTTTGTTTTAAAGCAAGCCACTCTTTCATAATAAAATAAAAATTAATTCTCAACCAGTTTAAGCATGTAATAGGTGTAGTGCTCGTACGAATTCCTTTCTGGATTGACATTTTTTTATTTTTCATATTTTATTTTAATCATTTTTATTTATTTTGAATTGTTCAACAAACGCTTTTTCCATTAGTTTGATACACTGATTCGGGAGTTATGTGTCAAATTCCGTTTATTTATCCAGTCATTATTTTAATATTCAAGTGAAGTACGATTCGCAACTTGAAAATTCAATGAAAACATAAAGACAATAATTAAAATGATCAACTGTTTTAGAACTTTATATGCCACCTAAGCTTTCATAGTTATTTTTGAGATTTTCAACTGTGACTCTTTTTCTTGGTACTCCTTTTTTCTACTTAATTCAAAGACCGTTCCCAAGATGGCAATTTTGTGCTGGCTATTTAAGAATTCATCTTTATGTTGTCCTTACGAATTCAACCCGTTTGCAGCTTAGACGCAGTTGGCTATTCCATCATTTATCAATTAGTTAATATTTCGGGGGAGGGTGGGCATTGAAAAATCTTTCAAATTAAAGCAAACAGTTGTTGCTGTCAAATCGAGAAGAGCCCATGGCTCGGATGCGGACAAGTGTCTTTTAATTTCTTATTAGCGGTTTATTATCCCCGCGGACATTTTGGCCATTAATATGCGGAAACTGTGCTGGCGTCAGTCTTGCCATTAATTTTAATGAGTCAACAGCAGTAACGGTAACAGTAACGGGCTAAAAGATAAGGCCGTCTTGGCATTCAGCTCATTACTTAATAATTTGGGCAGGTGTTATTTTTAGAAAGCTAATTTATTGAGTTGCCTTTTGCAATATTAAAAGGCTCACTTGAAGTCTAAGACACAAACAAGTTGCCCCAGAAGGTAATTGGAAACTGCTTAAAATATACAAAAGATTTCAAATAAACACAAACTACGAGCATAAAAATAAAAAAATAGTACTTATGAATTGGAAAACAATCTGCATTCAAATAAGTTATCATCTGAATCATATGACTGTTTGAAACCTCCTAGAAATCCTACTAATCTCTGCTTTTCTATTTGTCTAATAAAAGCATATATCCTATAAACTATAATCTGAATCAGTTTCAAAATGAAATTCCAATGCTGTCAACTTATTGGCAGGAGTTCAATTCAATTGCTGAACACGCACAACGATCTTGAAAATGGGCTGAGGATCGATCGAAGTATGGGCCATAAGCCAATTGCACATTAATCCGTAATTTGCTCTTTGACGGCGGTTCGGCTAATAATTTTTAATAGGATTCGAATGCCATAAATGGTCATACTTGCCACTCTTTTTTAGGCTGATTGCTGAGGCTTCAAGCACTGGCTCTGTGGGCTAGAGATGAACGCGTGTTCAATTTATGTTTAACTCGAAAAAAAACCTACAAATTTTAATTATAATTGTTAATTATAATTGTTGTTTAAGTTTTGGTTTGGAGTTGAAAAAGATATGAAATACCGTGCTAAAACCGGCTCGGCTTAAAACAAGTTTGAGTTATGCAAGCAATATTTTCATTTCCGATAGCTTTTCATTCCGAAACGTTTTTGATTGTGTGCATTTCTGTTTTCGAATGAAATCAAAATCGTTCTTCATTTTTCAAACTTTTTAATCAGAATTTCCCATCGGTTTCAAATGCAGAGCACATTCTGAGTGTTTAGATCGGAAAGGTAAAAGAAAACAGTCCTGATTTTCATCAATGTGTGTTTTATTTTCATTGTTCGTAGTCGTATTGAGCACTTTAAGCTGAATCGTGTGAATTCGTGTCACGAAATGAAACTCGACACGAGACCAACACTAGTTGGAACCCTCGCTGATCCCTCAAAGCTTTGGCTTTGGCTTCGGCTTTGATGGAATGTGATTCGAATATTCGCGGCACGTGCAGTGGTCAGCTCATCATGTAGTATATAAGTATGAATGCGAATGTATTGGATAAGTTTTAGAGTTATGGTAGAAGCATTTGCTAGTTGGGTTAGTCTGTAATTTATGAAGTTTAATTGCTGTAGTAGTTGTAGCTGTAGCTGCTTAGCTGCAATAATTAACAGTTAAGTAGTTAGCGACACTTTTAATTGAGTTTCAGCCCTTTTAATTTATGAACTGTTTGCCATATTCGGCTTACTCAACATTTAAACATTTAATCAATGTTCGTATATCTGAAAATCTGTGCGCTAACCAAAGTTGTACTGCGCTTATAAATATTTATAAGCGAGACAGACCTAATGACAAAGTGATAAGGACAATTAAGGAGAAAGCAAGTGCCGGACAGAGTATGGAGGAAGGAGTATGGAGCACGATCTGTAGACAACACACAAATAAAATGTGTCAACGCGTTTGTGGGCATTCTTTAGGCGATCGATCAGTTGTAAAAATACAAACAAACTGCTGTAAAATATTACTGCATCTTTGATCACTTGTCATCCGCGATGATGATGAACGATCTCTTTGGCTGTGGCACCTACTACATAGTCTTCAGTGTTCAGCCAGTCACCATCTATAACTCAGTTCTTGTACTCCTCGTCCTCGTTGCATTCCGCAGAAACCTGTTGACAACACTTGCGACAAGCGAAACGATCTCGCTTTTTCTGTCCCGTTCATAAAAAACTATATACATATTAAAAAAAATAAAAAAAAAAGAGTATAAAAACAAGCAAATAACGTGCTGGCAAAGGTGTCGATATCGCACAATGGTTTTAATGATGGGATCTGAGCAGCCAGAACGGGAACGAGAATCGGGTTCGGATTCGGGTTCGAGAACGGGCAACGGAACGTTAACAGCAATGAGAACCGATGAGGCGCTGTTAGCAAAAAAGTGAAACGTGGCTTGTAGCTGCAAATCGCTGAGATGCCATCGCTGATAATCAATAATTTTTATATTTTTGCCACATCGCTGCCAGTCAACATTGTGTTCGTCGTCTGCGTCGGCAATATGTGCACTCAAAGGAATCGGACTATAAAAAATATATAATATATAACATAAGAACCTCTTCTCTAATTCAAGTTCGGTCAATAGGCAGTGAAATACTTAGCTTATAAGTCAAAGGTTTTCTGCTCAATTGACAGGCTCAGTTTCCTCAGATAAATGTAATTGATAGTTTCCGAAACAGAAAAGATATAGCAGAGTATCTTAGAATTAGTTTTATTATTCATTTCTATAAACTTGAGATTATTAATTATGCCACGAATTACCAACCAAAATTGTTTAAAAATATGTACACGGATACAAATGCTGTTTTTATACCCTATACTATAGGAACTATACCAATTCAAGATGCTATGTATCCTGTAAAATATATACATATATTAATTTCTTGAACATCATCAGTTGCCAAATGGACTCGCAGAGCAAAAACTACCGTCAATGCATATAAATAAATAAGAATAAAAAAGATAACAAAAATAAGAAAATGCTACTCCAGAAAGAAATTCATATGTGGACTACACCTTGTGTATGTTTAAACTGGTTGAGAATTATAAGCGACACACTAAAAATAGCTTTAACTTTTTGATTTTGGATTATGATAGATTGGCATGCTTTAATTCAAACAATTTACAATTTTGTTTTGTATTTCACTTAGCTTTCTCCAGCAGCCTGTCCTTAGAACATTTTGCTCACTCTTCTCTAGAATTTTTTTTTTTTTAAGTCAAACTACCGAAACAACCAATTTGAATTAACTTTTTTCATACATGATAAATGTAGTATTGCATACATATTTGTATCTAAGTTAAACCGTCTTTGATTTTACGGCTATGTTCTTTATGTTGGTACAAACACAAAACAATATATTCATGAAAGCACTAATACTTTGCTACTTTTAATTTGAACATCATTTTCAGAACAGAACGGAACGGACAGACAGACGTACATTTCAAAAACCCAATATACTAGTTATTTTTAATTCTTTAGAAATGAGAATATAACCTTTAGGAATGATGTAATGTAGTTTTAAACATGATTCCCATTAAAATTGTAACCTTGAATTTAGTCAGTAAGTTTTTCAATACTTAACTGAAAAAATCTTTTAGTTTTAAGAAAGATTGACAAGCTCTAAAATTAAGTTTTTGAAAGTTGTTATGAAGTTGTATCGATAGTAGTGATAATCTACACGATTTTTTAATTTGACTTTCAAATTTGTTAACAAATATTTGAAACAATCCAAAATTATTCCACTATATTTGGAATACATTTATGTATCACACACATATGTTAAAGTTGTTGGCTATTTTGCTGATATTCATGATGTTTGTTTAGTATGCAAAGTGAGTTGACAGCCAAGTGAGTTTTGCTGCCAAAAAGCCATTTACGAGTTGGTGCAATCATATGTCTCTGCTCGTAGTGCCAATTCAAAGTCTCCTGTGGCTCTGCACACTTAACCCAAACTTCAATTGGTAACCCCCTCAACCCCCTTTTGGCTTGTTTCAAAGTGCAAATTCGTGCACACGCGACAGCCACATTTCGAATTGGCATTTGAACCCACTTTGAGCTGCTGACACGTTTCTGGTTTGCTCTTTTTTTTTTATTAATGCGCAGAAATCCCGGCAATTTTGCGGGTAAAAGTGCCAACAATTCTATCAAAGTTCGACTGAAGGCTGTTGCTTAACCCTTTGATGCGAATCATGATGTTGACATACGCAGATGTTGGGGAGAATGTGACTCCGCATTACGTTTCATATATATATATATATATAGAATATATGTTTGTCATTTTGCATGGTTGTACTTCCTCTGAACATGACAATCGCATTGGAAGAACTCAGCCGATTAGGCAACTGTCAAACAATGAAATAAATTAAAAATTGTTCCATGAACTATCTATCTAAAAATACTTTTGAAACCAATTTTGTCGATTAATTTTAAAACAATAAAACACTACACCTTCACATAGCTTGAATATCTGTTTTAGACTAGCCAAAAACTAAACCAATCTTCAATAAAATTTTGATTTTTTCATTTTCTGCATTTTTGTCCTTTGTTTGGTGTCCTTGAAATCGGTTGCAATATGCTTAAATATTCCTTGGAGCTTACTGCAAATTTTGTTTAAATTTTAAAAATAACATCCTTAATGTCACCTTACGTTTTAATATGTAGTTACAGGGAGAAGTTAATAACTATATTTAAATACTATTTCTATGGCGTTTAACTCACATGATAGACAACGAAACGAAATCCTTTGCCAGTTATATTAAACTTTCCAAATTTTCTACCAACTGACGCTCATTGGCCAACTTGAAGTAATTAGAAGTCAGTCAGGTTGGAGTGCAAAATCTAATGATGATTGCCAAACCGCTTACGAGCTGCTATAATCTTCGGTCTACTTCCACACTCAATTGCAATCAAAGCTACGCCATTTCCAATTAAACATTAAACTGGTATGGGCGTAAGACCTAACCCATAGTACAGAGCTTGTACCGGGACCAAGGCAAGTGCCCATCGTTGTTGCAATCAAAAGTACTTCTCTTTCTGTGGGGCTTGAACGCTTGATTGCGTTGCTGGGCTCTGTGTCTGTGCGGTTGTCAGGGGGAGTAGTAGGTGGAGGAAGAGCCAGCTGCACAGGCGACTGAATCGCAGACGGAAAGACAAGTTGACGTGCAATAAAAATGTTGGTTCTTTAGATTTGCCATATAAGATTTTTACAAATGTGCGAGAATGTTCAAAACAACAACAAAAATTTTAGAGCAATAGACTGGACTATGAGATACCCTATACACAAAACTAAAGAATTTTAGGCAATTAATGTAGGAAAGTATGTTTAAGGGGTGTAAAAACATTATCAGAATATCTATCAAAAGTTATAAAATTCGATCATTGAAACCCTTTGTAATCTTTAAAAATGAGAAGAAAACTTGATGGTTTGAAACTTGTTCTAATATTTCCGTACTGACTTATTAGTTTAATGAAACCGTATACTTTGTAAACTATTTCTGCGGTACCTTTAAAAAAGAAACTGCTTCTAAAATCAACACAAGTCTCAAGTATATCATACCTTTTGTATAAATGTAGCAGGGCATAAAAAGGGCAAACCTTTATGAAAATTTCTCAAATTGGATTTCTGACCCTTTGGCCAGCGATGTGTGAAGGTCCTTCGGCAATGCGACTGGGCATTTGTATTTGCATCTAATACATAAACATAATGCGTTAATTTAAAAGTATATTTCCGGCCAAAAGCAAGACGGCCAAGATGAATGCCAGAGGAAGCTCAACATATAAAAAAAAATGCAAAAAATATGCAAACATTTTGTTGGTCGGTAATCAAATTTGCGATGTGTTTTCTTCTTCTGCTTTTGGTAAAATAAAAATGTAAAAAATGAATTGCTGCGACTGCTGTGCAGTTTTCCCCAAGGACATGTTTTTGGCAAGACCACAGGACATGAGCGATACAAATAAACAAATGATGTAAATTTCATTTTCACATTTTGGCATTTTCTGCATAGCGGCGGTTGGGGCTGCGAAAAGAAAATACATATTCCACACTCTAACACACAAATTGAAAATATGAAAAGCCACATAAACAAATTACAGAAATTTATTTTGTTGGCAGAGGCGATTCCAAAACATCAGCAAACAGCAACAAATAAAACTATCCCCCAAAAACCAAATGTCCTTTTTTTGAATGCTGACATGCGGTACAGCAAAACTTTCTAACTGAGACCCTATCGAATTAGATTTACCTAAAGTTCAGCAAATGGGCATTTGCATGTATTTCGCATTTGTCATTTGCTTGCCAAGGCAGGCTCTTAAATGTCATCGGACCAGACATTAAAAACCACTTTTCAGCAAAGTGTCAAATATTTCAAATGGCATTTCAAGCTCACGCACAAAATGTCAATATTAATTTGGGAGCCTTCTACTTTCACTCGTAGATGAAATGAATGATTTGGTTTTAATTTAATGGAATTTATCAAGCAGGTGCTAGTGTTATTTTCAGGGATTTCTGAATGACAGACGTAGGTTTTGACAGCAATTTTATTCAAGCTGGTTTGGTTTTATTTTTATTTTTTTGTTTCTATTGCAATTGTTTCGCATTAAATATATAAATTAGCATATTAATAGCTTTGATAGCGTTAGTTATATGAGTTGAAAATCGGCATACTCATATCAAAATCCCTCCTACACATTCGTAGATACATGTGCTAGTTCACTGCCGCAGAGGGCACTCGGGGGTACCATAAAAAATTCACACAACAGCAATTTTGCAGTTGGCTCGTCTCGAAACAAAAAAAAACCCAACCCTGTATTCCACAATCCCCACCACATTCCCTTTTCTATTTTCAGCCCGTGCACAGATCACAACGATTAAAATTATGCAAACGCATTATGGAGCAAGTCCCGGGATGCGAATAATGCCAGTGTAAATGCAGGATACACATAGGCCGTAAACACTCAATATTTGTTGCCGCAAGAAAAGATTTTACGGCACAGCAAAAACAAAAATAAATTGCTTAGGCATTTTCTATGCAAATTAGGAAATTACACAAGCAACTAACAAATCCAATAGATAACGACATTAAGCAGTTTAAGATAAGTTATCTACAAGAATATAACGAGAAAGTGAGTTGGCTTATACAAAATTGTTGGAATACTAGCTTGTTGAAATTTTGTGTATTACCAAAACTTTAATGTTTAGTTCTACCACTTTTCGGAAATACCGCTATTTTGGTCGTTCAGTAGTTACAGAAATATTCAATCAGGAATATTCCGAATTCAGTACGTTTTTGAAAAGTAAAAACGTATGAATCCTGAACGATTTGCGAATTACTGTTCTGATTTCCGATCGGAATGGTTTCGTTTTTTCTTTTTCTTAGTAAAAAGTATATTTAGTTGGCATCTAGTAGACATTGTTGAATCGAGAACAGCTACGTTTTTGCTTCTGTCTGACAGACAGTTTTTGAATTTAATATTCTAAATGTTATTTAACTTCAATCTAATGAATACATTGACTAATTCTTTTCCAAATACAATGAAGGTTTTAAGAAGATTAAGTTTAAGAATTTGTGTTTTTGAATTCCTTGTGTAATCTGAGAATTATTTTTCAAAAACGTAAGCGTTTGACGTTTTGAGTACTTCAGAACAGCAAGCATTTCCGTTTTCGCCAAATTCGAACGGAATACAAATTTGGAACAGGCCTGTTTGTATTTCCGTATTTACTGTTTTGAATTTTTCTCTTTAAGGATTTTCTGGCTGCATTTCGTTGCTTAAAGACAGAAGGTTAAAAAATGAAAAGTCAGGTGTGTAAGTTTCTGATGAGAGGGTTTCATCAGACAGTTTCTAACGTATGTGTGTGTGTGTGTGTGTGTGTGTGTGTTTGTGTGTGTGTGCATGTCTGTGTGTGTATTTTGCTTCTTCCTGCCTATGAAAGTGTCCATTTTTAATTAACACTTTGACAATTTGACGCGAAATGCATTTTGTGTGCTCGAACTAATGCTGCTACTGTGTATGCGACTGCGACTGTGACTGCATTCCGATGAGCTCCAACTCCAACTCCAGCTCCAACCAAAAGCCACTGCGTTGAATGTTTAGAATGCGATTGACATGTCAGTATGCGTCCCCCATAGAAGGGGACTCGCATATATGCAACAGCAACTGCAACAGGAACAGAAACACAGTCAAGGACCTCGTCAAGGGGTTCCCCGGCACCTGGCTGCACCCCCTCCCGGCCGCTGCCTGATAAATGTTGCATGCGTCTGTGTAACCCAATTACCGTTGCAAATTACTCACACTTTGATGGGGCATGCCAAGCTTGTGGCACGTTACATGGCCAGTTGATAGGATGGGTTTGGAGGGCTCTAGACTCGCTTTGCATAATTGATGACAAATTGAAATCATGTTAATGTTTCGCCATTAAAGGCCTAAATATACATATGTATCCTTGTATCCATAAATTGTATAGCTACAAATCTATTTTTATTGCTTAGTTAGTCATGCAAAATGAAATGCAACAACAATTAATGCTAAATTTTCTCACTTATTTTTGAAAAAAGTAAACAAAACACAACTTTCATGTTTTCTTTTTTTTCATCCGACTCAGTATTTCTTCATGTTTTCTATTTACTTAAAAATTGTATCTTTGCCTCACTAAAAACAAGTAAGAATACTCTAGTCGAGTGTGCCCGACTCCGAGACTCCCTGCTCCCAACTTGCATTTCAAGAAGTTCAGCGGCAACACAAGCAAGCAGTCCACTTAACGTGTCCAGTTCCTGTCAAACTGTTGTTTATGCCTGCTGAGACGGGGGTAATAGATTCTTCTACAACTTTGGTGTTATTTATCCGATCGTGATGAAATTTACACAGCTGATCAACATTGATACAACATATATGTGTACCAAAAATCAAAGCTTTATCTTTAAAATTGTGGCTGTGGGAGTCTTTTGCGATTTGCGGGGGTGCGGGGAGTGCCAAGTTTGGTGTCTCTAGCTCTTATAGTCTCTGAGATCGACGCGTTCATACAGACAGACGGACAGACAGACGAACATGGCTCGTTCGTCTCGGCTGTTGATCCTGATCAAGAATATATATAGTTTATATAGTCGGAAATGCCTTCTTCTGTCTGTTACGTACATTCGCAGTACTTTATAACTCCCTTTTTCCCATTTTTAATGGGAACAGGGAGTAAAAAAACAAAGCTAAAAAAATATTAATGACTAGACGAATCAAATGTCGTTTAGACCGTTAGACGCTTTCGTATTGCAACTCCTTCGATTTGTATTTTTGTCAATGTTTGTGCTTGACCATAAATTCATCAAGTGGCCAAAATCAAATTGCCAATGGATCAATTTGTGGTTGTCCGTGTTTAGTCTCTCCCTGGGGCCGTATTTGGTGGTCGTAAATCGAAATGAGCTTCACATAAATTTTCAATTGGTCAACTCGAACGTGGTTGTGACGGGGAAATGCAAATGCTGTGGCTTTAAATAAATAGAAGCTAATACGCGTTAGTTGGGGAAATGTTTAAGGGAATTGTACTCTAACTTAGTTTTAAATATTTGAGTATGAAAAGCCAACACTTGGTATTTTAGTTGGCCATCAGTTAGAGCTCTAATTCATATTTAACAACTCAATCTTGTATTTAACAAAATTTCAAAATGCTAGCACCAAATTTTCCAGCCACGCCATTGGATCTGCTTAATTCCTTGGAGCTATCCGGTGAAGAGGATCTCGACAAGCAGATCACCAACTGGATCATGTGGGACAGAAATGCGGCCACGCTGCAGCAGGTGGTTGAAGCCATCAAGGAAAAGGATTGGGAGGCACTACGTTTACGTCTAGGTCATTACAATTCCTTTGGGACGGCTGGCATGAGATCTGGAATGCGTGCGGGCTTCGATTCCATCAACGATCTGGTTACCATACAGGTGGCTCAGGCCCTAGTCTACTATCTGCAGGATGTCTATCCGAGTGTACAAAAGCGAGAGACTCAGGGCGTAGTTATTGGCTTTGATGGACGCTACAATGGGAAACGCTTTGCACAGCTTCTATCCACTGTGCTTCTAAATGGTAACTTTAAGGTATATCTTTTTAATCGAATGGCCCCTACGCCATTTATATCCTTCGCCGTGGTGTACCTTAAGTGTCTGGCCGGCATCGCAGTGACAGCATCGCACAATGCGAAGACCGACAATGGATTTAAGATATTTTGGACTAATGGTGCGCCTTTATTAACACCACATGATAAAAATCTACAAGCTACCATGCTCAAACACCTGGAACCTCTTCCCACATCCTGGGACCTTTCCATACTTGATGATCATGCCCTACTCTCAGATCCCTACCGAGAGGTCTACCCGGCCTACTATGAAGCAATGAAGAGTCTATTGCCCAATACATATCTGGAGACGAATGAATGCAGTCAGCTGCGCTTTATTTACACTCCCCTACATGGTGTGGGCTTTCACTACATTCGCGAGGCATTCTACCAAGCACGCCTCAAGCCTGTCATTCCAGTGGCGCAGCAAAAAGATCCGGATCCAGAGTTTCCCACTATTACTTTCCCCGATCCTGTTGGTAAGCAATATAAGAAAGTAATCATTGAAAAATCGATGCTTTTTCGATTAAATCGATTAATCGATAGCCGAAAAGGGGACAAAGATAATTTTTGTTGTTGAGAAATATCGACTACCGATCAAACCAAAAATCATTAATTTCGATTGCTTATACTCTGTTTACCAAAATGGAAAAAAAGAGTATATTTTGTTTGTGAAATGTCCGTGTGTCTGTCCGTCCGTCCGTCCGTATGAACGAAGTTTTTTTCCACAGTTTTGAGGCTAGAGCAACAAAACTTGGTATATATGTTGATATATACCGTAGGCAGACAAAATGTTGGAATTGGCCAGATCGGACCACTATAGCTGACATAGGAACGATCGGTTGAAAAATAAGTTTTTGTAATAAAAACGTTTTTGATTCTCAAGATAACTCAACCTTACTCACTTAACCTAAGTTTTAGAACAGTTTATACATGATGATAAAATTTTATCAAAATCTATATCTTATAGCTACCATAGGAACGATCGGTTGAAAATAAGTTTTTGTTTGAAAAAGAATTTTGTTTTTTAAAATAACTCAACCAAACTCACTTTATCTAAGTTCAAGGAACAGAGTAGATTGAAGTTGGGACTAACCGACTGCAACGTTTTTAATTGTTTTACTTATGCAACAAAGCAGCAGGAATCAAATCATTTAAAATTATATATATACATCTAAGCTATCAATAGTATCGAGTGTTCATTGAACTAATTTGAAGAAGTTTATCTTATTGAAATAGTTTTTTTGTTAAGCACACTTCTGCTCCTAAATTGAAGACTTTTCGAAACAAACTCTATATTGATTTTGTTAATCTAACAGATCTATCAAATAAGTATTTAATTTGTATTTCTTCTTTAAGAGGGAAAGGATTCATTAAATTTGGCCATCAAGAAAGCCGAAGAAGAGCATTGTACTGTTATATTAGCCAACGATCCGGATGTAGATCGTCTGGCAGTAGCTGAACTCGATCCCAAAGGCAGATGGAAGATATTTAATGGCAACGAGCTAGGCGCTCTGCTTGGATGGTGGGCGCTGGAAAGCTATAAGACCCGAACTACCAAACCCAACGTAACCAACTGCGTTATGATAGCCAGCATTGTGAGCTCCAAAATATTGGCTGCTATGGCCAGAGCCGAGGGTTTTACATATGTTGAGACACTCGTGGGCTATAAGTGGATGAGCAACAAGGCCCTGGAGATGCAGGCTTTGGGCAAGACGGTACTCTTTGCCTTTGAGCAGCCCCTTGGCTTTATGTTTTCAATGAATGTGCCGGATAAGGATGGGGTCAATGCGGCCTGCCAGGTTGCAACAATGGCCTGCTATTTACGCAGCACGCGCAACGTGACGCTGATAGAAAAGCTGCGGGAGATCTATGATACATATGGCTATCATGCAACCCGCTTTGGTTTCCTTCCCTACACTAATCCCGAAACGATTGTTCAAATCTTTGATCGTTTGCGCAATTTTGATGATGATCTGCCAGGCACATATCCCAAGTGCATACTGAATGGTGAGTTTGAGGTGCTAAGCGTCCGGGATCTAACCCTTGGCGTGGACACCTCATATCCCGATCGCAAACCCCGCCTGCCCATTAGCCCCAACAAGCAATCGGTAACATTTACATTCACCAATGGAATGACCATCTCATTTCGCTCCAGCAGTGCCGAGCCCAAGCTCAAATACTACTCCGAGATATTTGGCCTGCCCGAGCAGAAGGAATGGGATGAACTTAATGATGTCCTGAATCGCATGACCGAAGCCGTTGTTACAGAGTTTATTCGGCCAGCTGAACATGGCTTGATTTAGTTTACTTAGTTGAATATGTTGAACTCATTTTTATTATAATTCGATAACATTATGAAATTGCCAAAGTAAATCGTAAAACGTAGTACAGATACTTAATATAGTTGGTTGTTTTGTACTAGAATTTATAAAAAAAACAAGTAAGAATGCTCTAGTCGAGTGTGCCCGACTACGAGACTCCCTGCTCCCAGCTTGCATTTCAAGCAGTTCAGCGGCAACACAAGCAAGCAGTGCACTTAACTCGAAAATTGCTTGTCAAAATGTAGTTGCTGCCTGCTGAGACGGGGGAAATAGAGTCTTCCATAACTTTGATGCTATTTATCCGATCGTGATGAAATTTACACAGCTGATCAACATTGATACAACATATATGTGTACCAAAAATCAAAGTTTTTTTTTCGATTTGCGGGGGTGCAGGGGGGTGCATCCGAAATTTGAAATAAACTTGATCTACGTAAGGTCTATAGGAACCTGCAACTTTGGTGTCTCTAGCTCTTATAGTCTCCGAGATCTGTGTGTTCATACGGACAGACAGATGGACATGGCTAGTTCGTCTCGGCTGTTGATGCTGCTCAAGAATATATATAGTTTACATAGTCGGAAATGCCTCCTTCTGCCTGTTACACACATTTGCTGTACTTTATAACTCCCTTTTTCCCATTGTTAATGGGAACATTAATATAATGGAAATATTGTCCGTCTGTTTATCAGTCAGTCTGTCCATACTCCTCACTTCACTCCTTCACTTTAAAAAGTTAAGATTTACTTGCTTTAAGCACTTTTTGAAGTATTTAACTTAACCAAAGGACTAAAACCTAAACTGCAAGGAAGAGGCTCCTCTTATTATTATACATTTTATTTGCATATGCAGACGGATAACAAACGAGCTCACACGAATATCCACATATGGTATATAAAGGATTCACCAGCGACATGTTCAGCTATTGTCCTGTCTATACACTTGTAGGGGTATCAAGATGCCAGCACCAAAAGAACAAACGTCGACAGCTCATTAAAGTGTCAGAATAGCAAGCAGGGGGGTCACAGAAGGCCAATTATGCGTGCGGGCCAATTGCCCAATGCGGCATTGAGGTATGGTGTGGGTGGGGGAGAGGATGGGGTGGTTGGGTGAGGGGGAAAGTCACAACGACGTGTGTGTCTGTTTGCCATTGAGCATATCTGTGCAAAAGTATCTGCCAAGACAAACACTGAAATTTTATAGTTCGCTGCCTAATTGCACTCTGGGGGAGTTTGAGTTTGTTTTTTTTTTTGTTTTTTTTTTTTGTGGCTCTGTTGCAGCCCCTTGTCCAACGAACGTTGTAATCGTTGGCGATTGTACGGAATCAGCAAGTCGGCAAATATAATGAAAACAGTGATTAAGTCCTAGAGATGGAGTCGAGCTGTATACAAGATGTTCATATAATACTGGCTTCAAATTGATGGTGTGCCAGACAGAGCTGTGTTTTCTGTGCAATGTTTAAGTATTTGGTTTTCAGGTCAAACGGAATATTTCAATAGCCTAAAATGTAGAAAGTCATGTGTGGTAAACAGGTGAAGGTAAATACTTTGGATATCCCAAAGGTCGCCGCCAAAAATGTTTCCAAAGTCAAATTTTGTAGAAAAACAAAGGGAAACACACAGCAAAGTAAACGGGAAGCTGAAACTGAGTGATGCCAACGTTTGCTGTCTTCTGTCAGCCATTAAATTTCCCCAAAATACAAAGTGGAAAAATATCCAACGCACACACGTATTAAATATTAATCATTGTCGACGCAGCAGCCATTTCCCACTCCTCTCCTCCCAATTTTCAAAAACCCAACTCAACTCCCAATTTCAAATGGTTGTTTGCATGTGTTCAACAGCATTTGTGGGCGGGTTGCAGGTTTTATTTGGTTAGTGAAGATACTCGCAGGTTAGTGCATTATTAAGCACTGTTTATGCGACATTAGGAACATAAAAGGCGACCCGAAGGCGGCGTAAATAACAAACGAGCTTAGGATATTCCAAATAAAATGAATGCCTTGACATTACAAATACGAAAATTTAAAAGAATTGAAAATTTCAAATGAAAATGCTTTTCAGGCGTATCAAATAACTTACTACACATAGAAAGATGAATAGTTCAAAGTACTTGAATATCATGTTTTATACTTTGATTGTGTTCTCTTATATAAGGTACAGATTAATATTGAATTTAAAATCTACAAAAAACCATCTCATTCTATTTGAAAAAGAAGTTGAATTGAAACGAAACGAAATTTTATCAATCGTTTTTGTGAATAGAGTCGAAAAGCAATATGAAATGAAAATGTATCGCGAAACAATATATTACAATGTTTGAGAACAAGAAACCTTTATAATTGAGAGAATCTATAGTTTTTTATGAACTTTTCTCTTAGTGTAACAAAGAACTTCTTTTATACTCGTTAACTCACACTGGCCTCCAATTGGACTGCAATTCAAGTTGGATTTTGTTGCGCATATGTTGCTGATATTCTATTACAGTTGCAGCAGACACAACCAACAATATAACCGATTCGACCATGCACAACTCACCCTTCAACATAGCACCCAGGATAGGGGGTGTACGGATCCCGGTTATAGCAACAATGGCATCTTAAATTCGCATTTGAAATGAGGCAATGCTAAATTGATTACGTGGCACTTGCTCACATCATCAATTTTTGGTCCATATGCGCGAAAAGCATTCAGCTAAGGGCTGTTCTGAATCTGACCATATAGCACCATTCTAACTGTGGTGTCCAACTTCAAAAAATATACAACACCCGCTCAACTTGTGAATTGAAAAACCTCGAGTGCGGTGACACTCAAAATTTGTGGGTTTGTGTTAATTGCGAGCATTTGTTGACTTTGGTTTGCGGTTTCAGCATTTCACTTGATTTCCTCTAATTGTGATAAGCATCGGTTAAGCATTTGGGTGTGGCTTCAATATAGGGGGTTGCTATTGAAGTCCGAGACCAAATTCAATTGCATTTAAAAGTTTTTAGTTTTAGAGAATTCTGAAAAGGCTTAAAAGCGGGTCACTTATAAAATTACATCTATAAGTATATGTTTTACTTTCGTGCTAACTTAACTTTTTGCCAGAAAACAGAAAAAAAGACATTTCAATTTAAGACTCAATCAAGCAAATACATCAATTTATTTAAAGGAACATGTTATTCTCAATAAAGTATGAGTATAGCTAGTTCTAATGACAAGGTGCGTCGATGCTTGCCTATATTCGTCTTTATCTGTCGTTTTATGACAGATTTTGATTATTATTTCGAGGCAGAACATATGTATGTACAATGTACATGTATCATCCAAATGTACATGTGGTGTCATACGGATGATAACACTACATCATAATCATCAGCTAGGCGAAAGAGCTGTAGTATGAACAACTTTTATAATTTACAGAAACCTTCAAAAAGCATTCCCAAACCCATTGTTAATAATTATTTACAAAGTCTGTAAACGTTAGATATTGAACCTGAAATCTTAATAAAGAAATAAATATTTGATCTTCAAGTAGAATTTTCAAACAATTGACAAATTCATGAGGAACACGTAAGAACGTTGCAGTCGGATGCACCCGACGGGGCGGTGGTGGGCGTGTTCAAATTTTTTTTATTCAGATCAATCAAGGAAGTGGTGAGTAGCCCTTGCGTTAAATTTGGTTACTCTAGCTGTAAAACTGTGCAAAATATTGGTTTTTGCGGTTTGTGGTGGAAGGGGTGGGGGTGGGGGGGGAGATCTTGAAACTTTGTCTGCCTATGGTATATACCAACATGTATACCAAGTTTGGTTTCTCTAGCTTCAAAACTGTGAAAAAAACCTGCGTTCATACAGACAGACGGACAGACGGACATTTCACAAACCTAATATACTCTTTTTTCTTTTTTTTTCAAATAAAATAAAAAGAGTATAAAACTATGAAAATCTTGCGAAATTGTCTAAGCTATTTCCAAGTATAATATATCTTTGCTTTAGCATAATTGCTTTCCATATCAAAAGTCAACAAGTTTTTAAATCAAATTGAACTTAAACTAGGACTTTGAATCAAATTTAAACTAGGACTTTCCCAATTTAATAAATTGTCAAAATGTAACTAATTTGCAACCGTTTAAGCGGACTAATGTAATTGTAAACGAGATTTGCTTAGAAGGGACAGCATACAATGGTGTCTCAAATATTTTCATATGATTTGAATAGTTTCATGGCAGCTGCAAGGATCTCTCTATAGCACGATTTGTTTGTAGTTTTTGTCGTTGTTGTTGTTGTTGTTGTTTTTGGGCTATATTGTTTTCACTTTTGTCGCATAAAAATGACAACAAATTAGTTTGACTGCCGCGCGGTTTCCCGCTGTGTTTTTCACAGTCCTCTTGTATATATTTTCTTTGTTTTTGTTTTTTTTTTTTTATATTTATTTTTATGAGTGCACGTCCTTGAGTGCTCATTGCTCAGAGCAGGCGATAAATTATGTGGATGCTGTTGTTGTCGTTACTTCCGATTCTGAAGGTAGTATCATAGAACAACCCTCACTCCCCTTACCCATAACACTCGATAGGGGAGGGGATGGTATGGAAGCGCGAGGGCGCTTCAGTCAACGTGTTTGATTAGCTTTATTAAATATGCAAACAAATGAAATTTTGTTTTGTTTTTGTTAAAAAAAGTGGAAAATTTTGTGACATTGAATTGCGAGTACAATTCAATTAAATGACCCAAGTGGAAAAATAAATTTAATTTTAATACCTTTACCATTGCCTTTTCGACTATCCTTTAAAATGTTTTGTCCCAAAACAACCGATTCTGAAGGGCGCAAAAAACGTTAAAAAAAATGTAATGCATTTTAATTTGTTCTCAATTTTTTGTTTTACTTTTGAGAGAAAAGTTGCCGTCATAAATAAAAATGTTGCAGACAAATTTTGATGTGGACTCGCACCCAAAAACAAAAAAAAAAAAAACAGCAACGGATGAAGCAGGAATCGGAACTAGACTTTGGATGCGATTTATGACCTTAATGAATTCTTTAATCGTAAAAAAAATTTGCATATTTTTTTGGGAATCGCATCTGTATGAATTTTGGCACGAGAATTAAGTGTTGTAAAAATGGTTTTTTAGTAACTTCACTAATAAATTTGTTCCTAACATAATCATGAATACATCTACATGAATTGTTTAATACCTTCTTCCTTTCTTAAAGATATTTTTGAATACTTCTCATTCTACTTTCTCAAAAGCAAAACTTTTAAAACTAAGTTTCTTATTAATATTTGAAATCCAGAATAGCTAATAATATCAATTCCGAATGCTTTGATCGGAATCGGAATTGGAAACTGACCTGTTTATTATTTGATATGAATTAATGTAAGTAATGCTTATAAAATTACTTTTTTATTACTCATTAATTTCTATTTTAGGTGAACTTAATGAGCTTATTTAACATTTGAGCACAGAAATCTTAGTAGTGTTTACACTGATGATGTATTAATCTTTAAGAAAGCGATTGCAGGCAATGAATCTTTATCGAATAGAGTAAATTTTTAATATGCTAACATATTTTATTCATAATTTAAAAATCTATTCATTTAGGTAGGTAAGTGATTCACGTTAACTTTTGCATTCATTTCGATAGTATGAATATCAATATCAATTGAAACAGAAACAGAAACTTTGATAATAGTTACAGAAAAACAAGTTTACTTAAGAGTGTGTTATTGATCATTTTTGAGCTATGGAAGTAGCCAACCTAACTTGTTAAGTTTAATGTGTGCAATTGAAACATTTTTAAATGAAACACACAGATAAATTAGATTATTAGGCTCGTTTTATGTAATTTTTTATGTATGTACATTTATCTAAACATCTTTATCATTCACTTTTTTATACACTCTATGAATAAAGGTCTTATATATAATTAAAACAAGCACAATCCGTGCGAACAATCAAAAAATGGGTTGTGGCCATTAGTTTTTCTTATGCGAATGCCAAGAGTTTCCAAGCACCAATAAGAATAAACTGTGGCTGTCGCTAAGAGCGGCATTTGTTGAATAAGAGAGCAGCATGCTGAAAGAGAGTTTTTAGCTTAGAGTGAACTGCTTTATCGACGCGCGCTCAGTGTGAAATGTTTTGAATTCTAGACTGGGCCAAAAAATGTATAAAGCTTTGGATCTAAGCTCAGAACGATGGAAATGGTAAAGCGCAGTTTAAGGGATTCAGTTTTAAGTTAAATATTGAACTTATTGAAAATATTCAAATTGTTTATAAATAAAATTATAAATGTTAATAAAAATAAAATAAATTTAAATTGTTTTAGAAGATGACCATCATTTTACAATATTTGCAACATGTTGCCAAACTTTCAGAGTCTCCAAAATGTGTCCAGCGACATGAACTTGAAATTCAGTTTTATATTTATTTTTTTTATGTTGATTTCGTATGTTTTCATTTTATGTATGTCCTGCATTGTCAACCACGTACGTGTAAGTGGATGACTAGAAATTCCCAGGGGCTCTCAACGAAAATCCGTACACGAATTCGTAGTATGTGCATATGTATGTAGATATATGCTTACCGTTACTGTTGCTGTACTTTTGGGTCGAATTCCACCCTTTTACAATTGGCAAAAGGGATGCACTCACTGTTCGTTTCACTGCCAAAAAATAACAAATTACTAAATGTCAGGAAAGTGCACATATTGTATAAAAAGGCTCATTAACAACATCAATTAAAGTTGACTGCCTAAAATGATTATTTTGTACTATGCACCAAAAATTAAATCGGTATTTTGCTGAAATTATATTAAGCTGTATTTTCGATACACTAAAACTAAAGTAAGAGTAAAGATAATTTGGTCCTTACTGAGTTATTATTATAAAATGTAGCTGACGATGGAATTAAATGTATTCTTTTAAACTACTTTCGAGTTTTCTAAGACAGGCGAATGGTCCAATTTTAAAAGTATAATTTCTGTGAATTCAAGAGTTTGAAATAATTTGTTAACTACTTTTAGCTTCTGATTGATTTTAAACGCAGTTAAAGTTTTTACAGTAGAAATTTGGTATGCAAAGGCTACCTTAAAACATTTTTCCTTTTTATTTTTTTTTCCCCTGTTTTCTTTACTAATTTTGAGCTATTCATCAATTATTCGAGCAACAGTCAGACTTCATCACAGTCCTTAGATTTATTGCACAGTTTGCTGCCCTGCCATTGCATTGTTTAACAATTAAGGGAACAAGTTGTTTAACTTTACCTAAACGATTTAAGTCAACAGCCAAGCGAAATGCATTTCCATACTCCGTGACAGTCGACCATTGAACAAAACTTGGCTCATCCTCACCTTCATCCCCATCCCCATACTCATCCTCAGCCTGGTCCTTGTCATCAGCACATCACAGAGGCAGAATCAGAAAGCAGCTTCTGCTTCCGCTTCCGATGCTGACGACAAGAGACCTTGCTTTTTTTTTTTTTGTTATTTGTTCTTCTTTTTTTTCTGTGCTCAGATCCAGCCAAACTTTTTTTTTTGTTGCTGCTGCATCTGCATTCATCCCAAACTGCTTCGCTGAAATGGCAAAAATTTGTCAGGCGATTTTTGTTAACGTTGTTGTCAACAGTTTGTTGATTTGCCTCGTTTTTATCACCGTTCCTCCTTTAGACACTCTGTTTGTTAACTTGCTCGTCAATTTCTGTGGTGGGAAAGTCCCAGTCCCTGTTCCACACTCCAAATGTTTAAAGTCCTATAGTTGTTGCATTAAAGCTGGCCAAGAATCCATGTTCATCGTATCAATACCATTCGATATTTAAAAAAAAATTAATCGATTTTAGATCTAATTTTTAAAAACAAAGTTTTTTTTAAAAAAAAAAAGACACTAGACAACATTGATAATTTTCATTACAAAGAGAGAACGTAACAATTGCTAGTTTTCAAATATATCATTGATATTATTATCCGTAGTGAGCTTTTCAAAAACAAAAAAAAAAACTGTGTAATATTTCTATATTATTTACAACAATTTAAAACTTTTTATGTCTTTTCCTCTGGTTTTACATTAAAAAGGCTCGTAAAACATTTCGAGTTGATAAATATTTAAAAACAAAAAGTTTCGATTTGCTTCAATTAAAAAGAATATCTAACCTGACATCGATATTTTGCCATCAATACTTGCTACCGTAACTAAAAACAGGTTTTAATATTCTGCAACATTTTTAGACTATCGATAGTATGACATTATTAACATTCAAATGTATCGATAACAACAAAGAAATAACATTTCTAAAGAATCGATAACGAAATCGATATTTTTGACAAGTGTTTTCAATTGTATCACAGTAAATGTTATGCAACTGCTCAATTTGCATTTCGATTTGCCATCAAAGACAATTGTGGAAAGTATCGATAGTTCTATGTAGCATAATATTAGCTGCATATTGGAGGCAGCTGTGCCGCCCACCCAGAGTCATCGACATACTAATCGATCCAATAATTAAATTTGCGGGCATATCGGCGCTTGCTCAATGGAATTAACTGTTGTCAATTATCCATGTGAGGACCTGCCGCTGCTTTCATGCCTCTAAATAGCAAAAACGTGGCCGTCTCTTACTCTTTGGCCGCCAATAAAATGTCACTTGGGCAGCGTCGCCAGCGGCATCGGCAGAGGCAGCGGCAGCGGCAGCGGCATTGACGCTCGTGTCCGGCGCTGTGGCAGTCGTCGCGGCATTGGGTTTGTTTGTGCACTGAATTTGGCATCGCCTGCAATGGTAGCAATGGAATGGATCGGCACGGAATGGTTTGGATCGTGGACAGTGTCTCTGGCCAGGTGGCGTCTTCTGCGGTGGCCGGACCACACAAGTTGCTTAATTTGTTGCGCTCCATGCCCCAGCTACAAGTTGTCTCCGCTTGACTCCCCATCAATCAGAGAGTGGCCCGCTTTTTACTCTTTTTTATGTTTTTTTGTCCCACCGCCAATCTTGTTTCATAAAAATTCAGAACACGACTGACGCTATGTGGTTTTTGCGTATGCCCCATTGCTTGAGTATTCGATGGGTTTTCTCCTTGGCCACTATGGTCATGACAGTTCCATCAAATTGTGCTTCATTTGTTGCTAATAAAAACAACAATCGCAGATACATATGTTATTACATGCTTTTATGTAGTTCAGTTATATTTGTTGGTAATTTAAATAATAAGAGTTGACCTTACTTAATGCAGAGTTATCAATTTTCGTTCTACAGTTAAACTACTTTTTAGTTTTCTTAATATTTCTATTCGAAATCTATCTCAAAATAACTCTTTCGACTCTTTAGTTTTTCACATTGTAGATTCTTCTTTCTCCTTTCTTTATTTCTTCTTTACATACAATAATAAACTATCTTATTCTTATTCTTCTCTTTAGCTTTTCCACTATCCAAACTTCATTCTTTCCAATTTTCCAAATTCTGTATACCCTTCTATAAACAGCTACGAGTATATTACAAGTGCACAAGATATTTGTGGACCCTTTCAGAACAGTTTCTCATAAAAAGCTATCGAAACTAATAACTGGCGTTAAGGTTGCTTTGCTTTTAAGAATAATGCCAATTTTAAAACCCCAAGCAAGTCTTAATTTTGATTTAATGCATGTAAATTCATTACACTTTTACAATCACGTGGAATAAATTATAATAAAAGACGATGTACACATGCGTGATCCAGAACCAGCATCAGATTCAGAATGAATACGCGTAGAACCAGAAGCAGAAGGCATCTAAACGAATTTGCCGTAAACCTCAACATAATCAAGTAAATTAATAGCTGTGCCAACAGCCAACAGCCAAACAGGCAACAGTCGTGGCCCAAAACAGTTGCGGCAGCAGAGATCAAAGTAATTAATTATAATAATTAAAAACTTTTGAAAAGCCGTGCGCCAAGTCGACAGTAAGCGAAGTTTGAGAAAAGTTTTCAAACATTTGTATGTCGCACTCGGAAAATGGAATGGGGTGGAAAATCTGTCGAGCTGTTGTACGCTCGTGTGGACTTATATTATACCATACAAAGTTGGCATATGGGGTATGTTAGGATGAGTTCAGGCAGCATAACCTTATACGTAGGGGTACATTATATCAAATAAATCACTTGTACGCGAGTTTGAAGTCTAGTGACAATGCATATTCAAGCCACAAAACTTCTAATGCTACATTTTGTAACGAAGTCTTTTCTCATTAATATAAGAACTATTTTTAATAATAAAATTAAAGCAATACATTCGATTGGTATATAGCTCTATCTGATCGGATACTCACAGCAAATCTTTCATTCTTGGTGCACATATTGTTATTCGACTTTCACACTTTTCGTATTGCTTCGTCACTAGCGTGTACTGCCGTCCACAGTGATGTCTAAGGCCTGTTTCTCATGTACTAGTTAAAGTTGATAGTTAAACTGAAGCCTTAACTTATTCTGAAATTCTTAAAATTGTAAACCAGTATTGTTTGTTTATGAGAAATCGAATAAGTTTAAAAACTTACTTTAACTTTTAAGGCAAAAGACTGTTCAAGGGTACCAGCGCATTAACCGAAGATTTGCAACGCGTAATGTAAGCTGTGCAAATTACAGAGTATATTAAAGTCGAGCAGCTTCAATGTTTACGGTTTTAACTCATTTTCGAAGCGGCAGCTAACATCTTAGCAGCTTCTGCCGATGCCAAAGTGCGTGTACCTGTTGAGATTTGGCCAATTCCCCAAGCAAATAACATATTCATATCTTGTCCTGGCTGCTGCATCTTTTGATTTACATACACACCTACCACCCATTAGGCAGCCAGGATATGTTGCATAGTTTGTCATCTTGCCACTACACGTAGTTTTAATCAACGCTAACAGCCTCCGAGGCAGCTCCATTAGTTCCGCCTGGCTAAACAAGTTCACTGAAAGCATTTACCAACACTGGCGTCGCTTGCACACTTGCACACACTGCACAACACGCCCACTTGTCATTGTTTGTGCCCAGTGGAGCAGGCTGTGCACTTTTTGCGAAATTAAACAGCAGTCGAAGCAGCCTACTACAGCCTGCAGCCACCAGGTTGCAATCATCTAAAGTGTCTGCCAGGAAAACCTGACGCAACGGCAGAGGCAAACCGCAGTGGGCGGTATCTTACGCCCACTTGAATTGAAGCCGATTGAGTGACCTTCTGAGAGCACATGTGAATGTGGCTGTACAATTTACCTCTTTGTACGCTTCAATGGGTAACAGGTCTAAATTGTAAATAAAAACAAGAAAGATATGTTATCTTCGGGGTGCCGAAGATATATACCCTTGCAGATAACTTTTGCATACGAATTTTTCCTATGGCAGCTATAAGATATAGGGGTCCGATTTTGATGAAATTTGATTAAAATATATAGAATATGCTGAAACTTAGGAAAAACGAGCTTAGTTGAGTTATTTTGAAAAACAGACAAGTTTTTCATAAAAAATCTTATTTTTAATCGATAATTCCTATGGCAGCTAAAAGATATAGGGGTCGGATTATGATGAAATTTGATCAGCGTGTATAAAATATGCTTAAACTTATAAATAGTGAGTTTGGCTTAGTTATTTTAAAAAACAAAAAAGTTTTTTATGACACATTTCGTTTCAAAATTATAATACCCTTCACTAGGGTATAAAAAGATCTGTTAAATATTGATAATTACGTTTTGGAAAGTATTAATTAATTGGTTGACAATCAATATGAGCAATATTCAAAAATATATTACAACTTGATTTCAGGTTCTTAAGAAAAATATCTCAAGGCCTATACTTAATTTCCAACGGACGATTATCAAGTTTTCAAATGAACCACTTTTCTGCACAGGTATATTTCTTCGCACAGATAACTTTTCTTTCTTGTTCAGTTACAATACTTCCGTTTTATCCTTTAATCTCTTAAGTAATTGCAATTGGAAATTTAAATAAACTTAATTCGTGTTTTATTCTTTAAAAAAAAAGTCTAAGCATCATTTTGTTTTTATTTATTTAATTTTTGATACAAACTCCAATATCTCTCGATATATCTTTGGAAATATCAAAAAGAAAAAATGTTACTTCATATACCGATAGCTCTAATACATACTTAGTGATTTTTAATTTTTACTAGGGTAGGCAACATTTGTGCGGTTATATCTCCATTGGCCATCATTACCGACGTGGCCAACAGTCTCATGGTGTTGGTGGTTACCCTGTGCATCCTTATGGTCGCTAAAGGTAATAGAAACACCCTGTGGCCTGGCTGGCCTCTGGGTGCCCGCAGGTTTGCTAAAGCTGGAAATCGAATCCTCGCCGAAACGTTGGCTTAAATCAACATGCACAGGCCTGAAATGGTAGTATTAAATGGTGTTGAGCAACCAAATTTATAATTATTTTAGCAATTTCTACTTACTGCACAATCTGTTGAACAGTGCCTCCGCTGATGCTGGAACCATCAGGATTTTCCACATGATGAGTTGAAGAAATAAAAGTGTTGCCATCGCCAGTTGAAGACGATGATGATGATGACGACGAAGATGAGCTAAATACCTGACGACGAAGGCGTCTCAGCAGGCGAGCATTGACTGGATGCACATTCGACTGGTGACCCTCGGCATCCAATTGAAAGATTGACCTGGGCACAAACTGGCCAGCATCTGCAATATATTGAAAGAAATTTACGCGGGTTAACAATAGCTATATTTTGTTGGAATTTTCTGAAACTGGAGAAGCTAAACATTTTTTCAATCAATTATGAAATTGCATTTTTAAATTGTAAGTTTTCTCAACTTTAAAAAAAATCAAAAGAATTGTTAGCTTTCCCTTTTAGGTTTTGGCGAAAACTTTAGTTTTATTATTTTTTGTTTCGAGTTTGGAATTAATCGCATAATAAACTAAAAAAATTTCGAGTCAGAGCTTTTCGTCAATCAAAAAGGAGAAATTTAGAATGAGTTACGTCTCATTTTTAGCCAAGGGCGATTGTTTATCTAAATATGTATCGAATGATGTTTTGAACAAATCTTGGAACATAATAAACAAAAAAGTGTTATACAACAGATTTTCGGAAATTTTTCACACTTGTAGATTGAGTTTTCTGAAATCCCTTCTTAGTGCTCAGTTACTGTGAAAACTTTAGCTTTCCACCTCTTACGGTTCCCGCTGTGCGTTAATTACCAGTCGACTTTTCAGTCAGTGAGGTCATGTTCTTTTATACAGATTTCAATGGTAAGTTAATTTAAACTGACTAAGATCAATATTCTTGATGGAAACATTCTCAAACATAGATTAAGTTATGAATCTCAAAACTTATTCGTCAGAGGCCAATCAACTTATCACTTTTTTATGCCCGAATCATGCATATTTATCCAACTCAAAAAGTTTCTTAAGATTGGCTCTCCAACTGATTAATCGTAAGCATATTCCACTGTGTTTCTTTTCACTCTGTCAAAACACATACATTTATATTTAAATATTGTTCTACGAAGCTTTAAGTGTTTTTTTTTATCAAATATACAGAGTACAACATATTAGCATACACGTCTTCAAAGACGCTAATAACGAATAACATCAAGATGAAGATGATAATAACAATCAATGTGTTTGTTTTCTAATCACCAAAACGCGTTGCTAATAGACGATGATGTAATTGCGTGTTTGAATCACTAACTTTAGTATCTTCTTTAATATCATATTTATAATATTGCTGAGACATGGATGACGCATGCCACATCAAGTTGGCATCAAGTTCATATACTTACCGGAAGCGGCATATGCCACGGCGCACAGGGCAAGAGCGATCACTGCGTACTTCATGTTGTTTGATTCTTTCCACAAATATCTACAAATTCACAAACACAGACACAGAATAATCAGCAACAATGATGATGAGCAGGTTTAAGAGTGGGTGCGGCGGGCAGGCAAGAGGCAAGGGTGCAAACACTCACAGAACGAAAGACTTAGGCGACGAACGCAGAACGACAGGTAAGAGATAAAGTTCCAAAACGACTAAACTTACGATGTCGATGCTGGCCGCTTTTATATGGAAATTTTTAGCGCTGACGTAGTGCGAATAAGAAGAAGCAGCAAACCAGACGGGCCCAGAGCCCAGGCACAAGCCCCGCAGCTGAAACAAAAACAAAAGAGCGCAAGTAATAAAAAAAAAAGTTAACTGAAAAAAAAACTGCCAATGCAGAAATAAAGCTTCAATTGCTGATTCAGCATAGTTACAAATAAATAAAATTATGTGTTTTTAAAAATTTGTTTTCTATTTGAAACTTCAAATGTAAATATTTACACGTCTCCAAAAATGAGCGAAAAAAAAACCCATTTATGATAAACAGACGCACATTCACATAATAATAATAATAATAAAGAAAACTTGCAAAACAAGATCAGAAATAGGCGGCTGTTAATTTGGATTAGTTGGGGATTTTATCAAACTCGATTTTGGTTTTACTTTTTTTATGATTTTGTTTTGTTTTTTGTTTGCTTTTTTTATATACATGCTACACTGAACCCGCTCATGGTTACTTCAGTGGCTCTTCCACGTGAGCCTCTCTCAGAGTACTCAGTATTCGTGTTGAAAGTTTCTTTGTATTTTGGCCAAGTGTTGCTCTTGTGATTTGTGATTTGAGTGTTGAATTTGTTTTCGCTGACCTTATTCGTGGCTTTTCTGCCATTACTTCTCATGCCGCTTGGGGCAACAACCTCTTTCTTTGTGTCTGGTTATAAAAGTACGTTTGCTGTACTAAGAATACAAATTTTATTAAGCAAGTACATTTGTTTCTTTGATAAAACAGAGAATATTTCAAATATTTAATACTAGCGAATATTAGCTAGCTAAAACAAGCTTTGGAATTTTTCCATAATCTACTAAAGTATATAGTTTAATAGTGCTCCCTTGTTTTATTTTCAATATTAACTCTAAACCAGCTAGATTCCAGTTACTAATTTAATAAACTCGATTAACGCTAATTAATAAATCGATTTACATGTTTGCTGAATTCGATTACCAAATTAAATTGTATGAATTTATAATTTGAATATTAAGAGTTTCTTATACAATACCAAATAAAACCAAAGTATAAAACGGTAAAGCTTCTCCTTTTAAATAAAAATAACATTTGCAAGTTTATCAATGCGTCACATTAAAAGCAAAAAAAAAACCAGTCATAACAAATATTCAAACAGTGTTAAATAACAAGGCTTATTCAGCTTATGTGTATTGCCTTTTCATAACTTTCCTTTACCTTTATCGGAGCTATAACTCTCCAACTTGCCGTCTATATCATTGCGTTTTCGTTACTGACGAAAGTGGAAGACGGAACAAGCCTGATAAGTTCAAATTCAATAGGAAAACCTGAAATTTGAACAATCATAAAGAATTCTAGCTGATCTTTCATTGTTCCCTGTCTAAAATGTTGTATTTTCAAATCATTTTAAAAAGAATATTCAATTTTGCTTATGAAATTGAGCGCTGGTAACTATTTAGCTTTCGAATAAGTTGATCAGAATCGTATTTAAGAGCAGAATTGAATGTTTTATATTTGCCATATTCAACTTTTCTGCAAGGGATTACATCTTATAATAATTATTCCTTTTAAACTCCTCAAGTGATACTCATGTTGACCGAATGGTTTTCTAATACAAATAGGAAAATAAACATAAGCCAATTTCCGCAGGATTTTGAATTTCGCACACGTTTTTTGGCCAAAGATTAAATAAAAATATTTCTGCAAATGGTGACAGGGCAGTTTTGATGCTCACTCTAGAAATACTCCACTGTTTTTTCCTATTTTTTGTTAGTAAAACAACGAGAAAAGGCGCAAAAAAAGAACGATTTATTATTTGCAGTCGAGAACTGCCAGCACATTAATCATTTGTGTCCGAAATGTGGACACTGGCGAAAATTTGAACAACATTTTGGGCTTGCCAAAACTTTTCGATGTACCGCAACAGCCCTCGACTGTTGCAACGTGTTGAAATTACAAACAATTTTCTACAATGTGTTAAAAAATGAACGGCCAGCCATAATAAAAAAAAAAAACAAAATAAAATAAAATATTTCATTCACACAAAGACAAACGGCATAAATTTCCTTTGAGAATAGATTCGTTTACTCCGAGACAGACGCTACAAAAAAAACTTGGACACTGATGAGAGGGTGTCCCTTGTTCTAGTTCCTGTTCTCCTTCTCGTCCTTTATGGGGGCACTTGCGGCTCAAGGTGATTGTGTTTGACAGCCGACCTGGGACAAATGCTGGACAACTACGGGACATGGGTACTAAGTGCTAAGCTCGAAATTCGAAGTGCCGAAATTGGTTCTATCAATGTGATTTATTGGCTTCCTTCAATTTTTGCCACCACTGTACGCAGTCTTTCTTTAAACATTTTTAATTGTATATAAACACTTGAAAGCTCTTTAATATTTTCTTTTTCTTTAAAATAGCATCACATTTTACATTCACTTGACATTATAATTCATATTTTTGTAATTTCCCAATATCAACAAAAAAGTGAAGAATTAAAGCAGCTCACTGTCAAGATATGAATTATTCAGGAGTAAATTTAAATTTTAAATGGATGAGGGTATTATAATTTTGTCAGCGTCATGTCCATCTGTCCGTCTGTCTGTCTGCTTATATAGGAACTAGTTCCTCAGATTAAGAGCTATCGTGATGAAACTTGGCACAGAGGCTTATTTTTTCTGCAAGCAGTAATTATGTCAGTGCACTATAACATATAGCTGCCATAGGAACGATCGGTTGAATGATAAGTATTTATATGAAAAACTTTTTTTTATTTTTCAAAATAACTCGACCAAACTCACTATATCTAAATTTAAACACGTTCTACACATGTTGACCACATTTGATCAAAATCGGATCACTATATCTTACAGCTGCCATAGGAACGATAGGTTGAATAATAAGTTTTCTCCTGTAAGGGTATATACTATATCTTCGGCACACCGAAGATAACATTTCTTTCTTGTTAAATTTCAAATCGATTCTTTTTTTAACTGCACAAAATTTTTGATAAAAAGTTTTAACATACTTTGCATAATGAAAATCAAAATGTTCAAATTGAGTTTCAATGTTTTTCCAAAAACAGAAATGACAAAATTGTATCAAAATGTGTGAATGCCCCTGTCAAGTTAGTTGATTACTTTTAGAAATCCAGGAAATTCAATTCAGAAATGTTGTCTAGCTGATACACAGGTCACGATTTGTGGCTGAGAGTATGAGTTGTGGTTTATTGGGCGAATTCTAACGCACTTTGCTGATTTCTCCGGCGATTTGTGCAATCAGAAAATGTGCACAAAATAATGCATGGCAGCTGGAACATGATTAGTTTCGCCTGGTTACAATATGAATAGCAAGTGGTAGTGCCTAAAAATGTCGAAGAGACACAGCCGTTTGTCAGCTCACATGCCAAATAACTTGGCCAGGAGCTGCCAAGGACTGCCAAGGACTGCCAACAAATCAAGAAATTCACCAAATTAAAATGTAATGAATGCAGCAAGGACAATGGTTGAGTTGTCTGCCTGCTACGTGATGGTCAAACTGAAATATAGTGAGGTAAGTGAAATACGCGGATTGCATAAGAATAGGAATAAGCACCGACAATGAACAAGGATGTCCTGTGACAATCCTGCATCCAACAATTCCATGTTGCTTCTGAGCTAAGCTAACTTTTGTTTTCATGTTGAACAATCGCCGCTTCTCACAGAAATATCAAGAGTCCTATAAACCTTAATGATAGTTGTATTCTAAATTTACTTATTTAAGTTATGTTTGAGAAATTTAGAAAAACTGTTTTAATTGAAAGATTGCTCTGTTACTTTCTTTAATTCAATTCTTCCTTACTTTCTTAAAATGTAAGAAATTGTAATATTAAAAGTTGAATTTAAACAATAAATTTTAAATTTCAAGCTATTTAAATAAATAATCGTGCATTTCATGTGCACATTAGCCTGTCTTAAGATTATAAAAGATACTATGCTATAATGTTTATTGATTTAGTTACAGTTGAAAAGCATATGTCATATGTATGGCCTGGGACCTTATATCCTTATCATTTCTTTATCTACGACTGCATTATTCTTTTGTTCCTGGGAAAGGCAAACAATGCCATTTTGGAAGCTGGCACACGCCTGGACATGATTGCATCCGCCCAGGAAGCTGTATACGAGTATGTTTCCGGAGAAGACTGCTTCCTTTTATGCTTACATGTATCCATTCCGTCCGGTATCATCCGCAATTTTCACGCCCACTTTGTTTGATGATGACAAATGTAGTTGCGTGTTTGCCGATTTGAGCCAGTTATCCAGATTGGCCCCCTGTTCAGCCCATTTTGGCATTGCATCCCGCAGTTAACGTAATTATGTTTATTTTTTTGATACTGCTTCCGGCCTCATTTAGGTCACGTGGCGCCAGCAGGTCGACTGCGGGGAGGAGTTGCAGATCGAACGAGCGGCACGTGCTAATCGGCGGTTGCATGTTCATGTTGCAACCCCCCCGATACAAGCCTGATAATTGAAATCGCTAAGCCCAGCATCGAATCGAAATGGCTTCATTTAACTGACCATTTCATAGCCAATATCTCGTACTCCAACAATAATGAATTGTATACGCATCGGTGAAAGTGAATATAATAAGCACTTAGCTGATTGTCTTGGCCAATTTTCATAAATTAATTGACTGCCATTTGTATTCTTCAACTTTTGGTATAACTTAAATGTTTTTGCTCTTCAAACTTGGTCAACAAGAAACTTCACAATAATATCTAAAATACATGAAAATCATTATCAAATCAAAAGCAATTAATTAGATGAGTCGACATGCACTTTTTGTTGAATATATAATATGTAGGTAATCTATCACAATATAATATGAAACTAAGAATAAGAGATAAGAACATCAATGCTTATATTAACTTGTAAGAATATTTTATTGCATTTAATTTAAGAATAAGAACACGTAACAAATGCAGTCAAAATATAAGAAAATGTGAGACTTTAAAAAAAGATTAAATTTTAATTTTCCTCAAGCACTTCTGCAAAGCAAACAAAATTAATATGATTCACTATTTATATGCAAGATATATGTGTAAATCTTAAATCGCATATAGAAAGTAAGGGTATATAAAATGATGTTGATATAACAACATAAGAACAAATGCGAAAGAAACCCACTTGAATTTCTCTTAAGGAGAGCTTGCCTTTAAAAACTCTTTGTTAATTGACAGCTGCTTGAATTAAGCTTATTAAAGTAGATGAGTGTTGCATACATTTACATACACACACCCACACACACACAAATACACACACATGTGGGCCAATGAGAGTTCTTCCTGTCGCCCTGTGGACGCATAAATTATGAATAAAAACCTCACACAGTCGGGCCGCCTTTTATGAAAGTTGGCAGCCAAGAAGTGTGCTAAATATTTTAATATGTGAAACCATAAACCTAAGTATTTATGAATTAACTTTTAGATACTCAAACATGCCCACACATACACACACACACACACATGTGCTTTGAAAATAGCTGACCCTTTGGCTAAGGACAAAGGACATGCCAGGAGCATCATCAGAAATTCTCACTAATGTGCTTGACTTAATAATAATCAAATTTATATGCATGGTTATGTGCTTTAAGTGATCCAACAAGCAAAGCAAACAATATACGAAACTGAACCAGAGCACTGCAAGAAATTTATAAGATTTAGCTAAATAAATATAAATAAAAGTTTAAATTAAATAAATTAGTTCTTAAACAAACTTTCAATCAAATTATGCATTCCGAAAATCAATCAAATGCGATTTTAAAGATTTCACTTTGAATTTGTGGATTGAAAACTATGCATCAGTTTTTTTTTATGCCTGAGGTTTGGAAGTGGATTTCGTAAGACACAAGTAAAAAAACATTTACCGTTTTCGAAAACTACGTGCAGTTCTTGAAATAATCGCGGTTTTTGTTTTTTTGTAATGTAGGGTTATGTTTATGTATATATCTTCAGTTTAAGCCACCCGATCGAATAAATGAAATATTTCATAAATAGAAAATTTAACATCCTTAATATGATACCCAGAACTATTTTGGATATATCTTATAGTTTACGCATAATAATTTTTTAACTTCGAAATTTTAACAGAAAATTATTTTTTATCTATTTCAATCGAATGGCATACATCGAAAATTTTTTTATTTTTTTTATTGTTTACGCTCAATATTTATGAACAAATAGGGACGTTTTTGAAACGAATCCAACAAATACTAACAAAGATATTGGCATTTTATTAATTTGGTTGCTTAATTTAATCAAATGTTTGTGCAAACTGTGTACTCTATTTTTATCAGTGTTGAATTGAAATGCAGACACTGAGACTGCGACTGAAAAAGAGGTTTTTCAAAATGAAAAGTGTCAATATCCCTGTTAGAAATGTGTGCTTAGAATTAAGGACTAGCCCTGGGTCTTGAGACAGCCAGACGAGGTGCGGCAGGGTTCAAGGCAGCTGATGGCTTCTGCGAAGGTCAGGGTGTTGTTGTTATTGTTTGGACCACGCCCACACAGTGTGCACGTACCGTTATTGTGTGTGAATGTGTGTGTGTGTTGTGTTTGTGCTGGACGCACTAAATGGCCAAAAGGTTGCTCTCCTGGGAGTCGCCAAAATATCCTGCACTTTTGGTCCACTGCAGTGTAATGATGAGTCTTGAAAATGTACACAAAAATTAATTATGAATACCGTAAGGATATGCCATAGAAATACACACACACACACACATATACAGCTGAATGTTGTTTATGTTATTTTGACAAACATTTTTTATTTAATTATATTTGGCTACCATCTTTGCTGGACCCAGCTTCAGATCGTCGCCGTCGCAGCCTCAGCCTCAGCTGTGGCAGGACCTTTGTGTGTAGAAAAAGTTGCCAGCCAGAGAGAGACAATAAACACAAATTACAGTTACAAACAACGCATATGACCAAATTTTTTCCATATTAACATTTTCACGTATTGCGACCAGGCAAAGCGCACATTAACCCCTTTTTGGCGCAGGGGTTGACAAGGCGCAGGACTCGTGGTAATCTATCGCTGCGGCACTCGAGATGTGGCAGCAACAGAAATGAAAAAAATTGAAATAAATTACCAAAACTAAAGGCACAACTGTTCGCATAATGAAGTCAAATTATATTGTAAGGGGCACAAACGAGCTGGGCGTTAGCACAGGACACACCCCAGTACGAAGGACGAGTAGTGCCTCAAATTATGCAAATCGCGAGTGGCAACAATCGAGGCTCCGTCTCCGACAATGTGGCATCAATAGATTTAGATATACGTTGATATAGATAAAGATCAACCCCAAACTGTGCAACAGGCCGTAAAAAGTGGCATTAGCGTCAACAAGCATTTGGACAGCCATCCATTTTGTGGGTGCAAGTGTGACATGCCACACGAGGCATGGAACAGGGGCATCGACATTGTCCAGTCTGTCAAGCGATGTTATCATTTAATTCGTTGAAATTAACACGAACATTGTTAACTGTAAATGAGCTAATTAATCTACTAAATGTGTCATGCGACTAGAGCAAATGTTTCCCCAGCCGCCCACACAGCCCCTTCCTTACCCCCCCAAACACCATCTAGTTATCATGCCACGCTGCCACATTGCATGATGCGAGCACTTCGCGTTTTTTTTTTTGTTTTTGTGGTTCTCCAGAGGATCCACACACGGCACACGCATGTTTTAAAAACCCTCCCACCCCTCCAAACATTTCACTTCTTCACTTTGGACTGCATTCGTTGTTGTCCCTGTGGGCGCCACTAAACCCAAATGAGATGCATGAGGCACATCGTAAACTTACCCAAATGTGCTCTAAATAATTTACTCATCATTTTAAATACAATTTTAAATTTCAAGTTGATATTCTGAACTCTTCTACGAAAGCAAAGGGCACACGAATTCCGCTTTCGGTTTGTTTCTAGTCGTAAAGCTAAGCAGCGTTCAGAAAGTATATAAGAAAATTAAATAAATAATAAAAGAAAAACATTTATTAACAAACAGTCCTTTAAGTGTCTTTATATTTGAATCTTTTGCGTTAGTCACAAACTCAGTTGATTTATAGTATTTTTTTAAAAATTAAAAGAATTGTGCACTGCATATATGTACATATACTCTACCATAATCAAAACAAGTAAGAATGCTCTAGTCGAGTGTGCCCGACTACGAGATCCCTGCTCCCAACATGCATTTCAAGCAGTCCATAGGCCTGATTTGGCCTTAATACAATAGTTAACTACTAACCTGATCAAGAGAGGCCATAGTAAACTCTAACTCGGTGTTGAGCGATTTCGATTCTGAATTTTGGATTCATAATTATCTGCAACTTCACTCAGCTCTCCAATCTGTACTACATATCGGTCATTTCCTGATCAAAAACCACTTTTAAAAAAAACTTTTACTCGAATAAATTGATTTGGAATTCTGAGTGAAGTATTTTGTAAAGAATTTTTTAAAATTTCATTTAAAATTATTTATTATTTAAAATTTGTATACCATAAAAAAGGAAAAAAACGTTTTCTTTTCTTAAATTCAATCCCTTTCAAACTTCAATTTTTTTCAAAACTACCTCCAAATGTGCCTTATTTCATTAGCCTTTCATACCCCAAATATCAATTTTGGACACCAAAGTTTGTACGAGCTGTTGATGAATATTTATGCAGATCACTTCACCAATTTGTGGCATTTACAAATTTTTCTTATCTCGATGTCAAATATGTTTGAACATTGTACATAAGTCACATTTGAGTATATAAAAACAAAATTAAGGCTAGTATCTAAACAAACGGTGAAAAATTAAGTGTTTATTTTATATGAATGTGGTTGACTTTCTTGTGACAAAATTAACAACTTTCGATTTTGATAAAAATTCAGTTTTTTTTACTCCTAAAGCTTACAATAAATTATATGACCTTAAATTAAATCAAAACTTAAGTGATCTATTCCGTTTTGATCAATTAAAGCCACAAAAGGTTGCAGTTATCGAAGTTAAATTAAACATAAAACCTGCATCTAGACTTTATTTAGTTGAAACAACAATTAAAAATACATTTGTGTGCATATATTTTTGTTTTGGCTAACTATAATCTTTTGATTTGACCATTTGAAACATTGCATGCCAAAAACAAATCAATCTTTGCCAATTTTGGACAGCTTTGCTTTGAAACTTATTTATTCCCAAATTTTAAGCGTTTTCAATAACGCATTTTTCATAAGATTTTTCATTTGATTTCGTATGCAGTCGCTTATTTGGCATATTGGAAAAAAAAAATGTGCGTATTTATGGCATGCTTTAAAGTTGTTTTCCCTTCTTGAACTTATCAGTCTTTTGAGATCGCAGAGAGTCCGACCAACTGGTAAATATTTATGAAATGTGCATCATTTTTGTAGCTTTTTTTTTTGTTATTGTCTCGAACTCAGAAACAGGTCTCTGGACTGTGTGATAAGCTACCAACTGGGAAGTGCATCCATTGAGATGTGCGAAAAGGTTCAAACACCTTCATGGGCTGTGAGAATGTTTTTGAACAGCATACAGTCCTTTACGCAACGTAAGACCCATAATAAATCTGAGCAAAAAACTACAAGAATATATGTTTCTTATGTAAACAAAACCTTTTTTTTATCGAACCCAAACTCAAACCCAAAAGCCCATGACGACGTTTAGCAAGCGCTTTGTAAATATTTAAACTGTTCTCAATTGTTTTGAGAAAATCGTTGCATTTGGTCAAACACGTGTTTGAGATAATTTAATTAAATTTACTTGGCTTTTGTGTTGTTTTTTTAGAGCTGTCTAAACTGCTGCCCAACCCACCGCCAAAGGCTGCCACGTGCCGCTCGACCAGCCCAGCTCAGCTTCGACCTGCCCCCCTCGTTCGTGCCACAGCAAGTTGCACTCCAAGCCTAAACTTGACTCAAGTGGCAAACACTTCAGCACTCGGTGCTACGTTTATGTTGCGGGGTAATTTCTCAATTGTGTGGCAAGTGCAATTGCCACTGCTTAAGGGCTGTTCCTCAGCTCTCTTACTCTAAACTTTGATGACCCAAGAAAACTCTATTTGCAACTTTTAAACATACATTTTTCTATCCACACTGATCGAAACTTTGGTGGTCTTCTGTTTTGTTTGCCTCGTAGACAAAGCAACTGTCATATGTTGTCATTTCCAAAGATACTTTTATTGTTTAATAAACCGACGGCATCTGGCATTATAACAATACTCATACACAGCTCAAATCCGTTGAGAGATCTAAGATTCTTGAGCAAATTCCATGAATAGACGATGATGACTTGAAGAACTTGCACTGAGCTACCTTTCTCTACACAGCAAAAAAAATAATCACTGAAATTAGTCATCAAATTGTCTAAATATGAAAAAATAAGTTTGTTTATCATTTCCTATATTATAAAAATAATAAATCAAACATTTGCAAGTCAATTAAGTCTTCCAATTAAATTTTTTGCTTGCCCAAAATCACGTTTTTGTTTTTAGTTTTTCTTCTGTCTTTAATGATCATCAATTCTATGAGAATATTTAAAATAAATATTGATCTTAGAACAACAAAATTATAAAATTGAAGCATGCTAATTCTTAAACAGGGCCTTATCACTTGATCCTATAAAAAATTATTATGCAATTATCTTTTCATGTACGAAATGTAGTTAAAGTTTTGACTTTGGATTGGTCCAATATCTCAGAATTTCAAATCTTTTTTAAAGTCTATATTTAAGTTTCAGAGAAACTCTTACACAAATTTAATAAAATGTTAGATAACTGGTAGTATAACTGAATTTAAACAAAGTTTCAATATTCCAAAATCTAAAAAGATTTTTTATGCAGTATTGTTTCAACAATTGATATGTTCAAATAGATTCATACAGATCTTTATTTTTTCTCAGTGTTCACTATAAAAATTCTTGAACTCTCAGACTCTCCTATAGCTAAGAGAATAAAACGTATTTGACTCTGAGAAACTGAGACTAAAAATGATTTATCTTCACGGTCTGTTGGCATAGCATCTCATTCTGCTGCCGTCGCTGCTGCTGCTGCCCCTGCTGCTGCTGCCCCTGCTGCTGCTGCTACCCTTAACATTACTTTTAACTAATTTGCATATTGGTTTGCAGTGAATGCCAGGAACAGGAATAGGAACAGGAACGGCCAGGATCCCAGTAGGATCAGAAGCAGGCGGCACACTTAAGAAAATGCATAAAAGGAAACTAATTAAAATGTTCGCGCCTCAAATTTCCACATTTTCCCCGCTGGTTTATTTATGACTTGACTCTGACTCTGTGAATGTCTTGCATATGGAAAAGTTAAAATTATTGTTCTTTTTTTCTCATTTCTATTCTTTATGGTTGACAAATGGGTCATTTACATGCGAGTCTTGTTTTGTCATTAAGTACATTAAAATTATTCATGGCTGCGATTGGAAAGATGGAAAGATGGCGTCTTAGTAATTCAAGTGGAACCTCATAAAACTTTGATTATGATAGGAAGTTTTGGGCTGAGAAGTCTACAAATTGAATTAATTAAGTAAAATACTGAATACAGTTCTTAAATTTGAATAAGAGTTGATCTTCGATTTAAGTATTGGGCGGAATAAACATAAAGGGTTTGAGCAAATAGAGACTTAAAAGAATATAATGGTACTTAACCTTTTATGAACTGAAAACATTCTCCCTCCAAACTCATCTTAACTCTAATCTGTGTTATTAAGATAAGCTTCTTAATTTGTTTTTATCCATGCAGGGAGTATTCTTACTACTTTTAATTTTGAGTAAAATAATGAAGGATACATTTTTGACTCAATAAACCCCTGTACCGGTATCCACTTTCGGCAGAATTAAAATTCTCTTAAGCGCTCAAAATGTGCTTATTATAGCTGCTAATTTTTTGAATTGAATCCTTTCTCAATTTCAAGTTCATTCAATTTTTCATCAAATAAAAGTGAATTCAATTTAAAATCTTACCCAAAGTGAAAATGAGAACATTTAAGGGAAACTCACTTTTGCAATACTTTACCGAAATTAGCATAGGATATCATCTGCCGGATCTATGACTATATTATACATATAGCTACTATAAGAAAGAAATATAAGTACCACTTCTTTACAAGATTTAATTTAAATGAGGGAAGCATATAGCATAACTCTCATAAAAACAATTTAATAAGGGTATTATATCTTTGGCAGTAGAAAGGCAGCTATTCATTGTTTTGTTTGCTTTGGTTAAAAGTCAATCCGCACATTAAATGTCAGCAATTGTAATGATGAAATCCTTTGCTCGGGTATTCAGTTGCACAACTTTGCTAATCCCAGAAGTCACAGCAAGAATTTAATTGGCAGTAACAGTGGCATGGCGGGGAGATTAAGTTGCTGGCAAATTATTTAGCAATTGGTTAGTAAGCCTGCCATGTAATCCAATTGAAAACAATTCAAATTTCGGGTTTCAAATCATTTGCAATGGGCCAAAAACAAACAAGGCGCAAGAATCGAAGGGCAAAACGGGTTAAAGCGAGTCAAAGAGGGGCGAGACGAGGCGAGGTATTCTATGACAGCTGGCAGGCGTGGAATAAAATTCGGTCCCAGTTCCAGTTGCAGTCCCTTGGAGAATAGCGCGTGATAAAAGGGGTTAATCGAACGTCCGCTCGAGTTGGACCAGAGACCAAATAGGACTGACTATTCGCTCGGGAGCATCCAAGTCGCAGTCCCTGCCACGGATTTTGTGGTCGTCGCGGCGTTAATGAGTGCCACATACTTTTGAGTTCACTTCTTGGTATGGAAAATTCAAATTTTTTCTTGAATTTTGGCAGAAAAATAGAACAAGATTTGAGTTGGTTGGGGTTGACTTTGTCTTGAAAAAGTTTTGGTTAATTAGCGACGTCTGGGGACATCTTTTGTTGCCCTTTTTGAATCGAGCATTAAATATGTATGTACTTGAAAATTCCTTGCCTTATTGACTTATGTTATTCTATTGGGAAACATTTCAACTGTCACTAGCTATTCCAAAATAGCTGACAATTGGAGAGAGCGTGTGTTTTTGATATGGAAATTCAGTTTTGTCCTTGACATAAACTTATCTTGTTGATTATCTGTTATATTTGCTTTAGAGACATTACTCCTGTGTAAATTAAACATATCTTGCAGCTATATACTCTTATATTTGAAAAAAGACTATTTCCGATTGCATTTAGGGCATTCCCTGTGAATAGCTTGCTGCACTTGCAACGATTTGTGAGTTTTGATTTGGTGATTTAAGAATTTGCATATGCAAGCGTGACAATCGAATGAGATTAAAACACCCCTCAAATTAATTCACAGAAGCCCAAACAAACTCACTGACATATGTGCCTTCTCACTCTCTCTCTCTCTCTTTCTCTTTCTCTCTCTCGCTCTCTTTGTCTACTTCTGTTTCATTCTATGCTGAATGAGTCCCCGACCGCATAGTGAGAAACCGCAAATGCGGAAAATGAGAATTGTTTGCTTTGCTTGCCTGCCTGTTGTTTTTCTGACGAGGCGTGAAAATTTGTGGGCGGTTTCGCTTATGTTTGTAATTTTCACATGACACGGCTCGTTGCTAATCCGGCTCTGAATAATGGTATGAATACGAGTAGGTACTCGAAACTGTTTGACAACTTGCTCGAAGAACGAAAAGTGGGTGGGAGCCGGCAAATCCAAGAAGTCATATTGTTTCATTATACATACTTTCTAAAATATTCAAAACCTGTTTAATGTCTTATGTGTTTGTATTTCACTTAAAATTAAATAAAGTTATCTCAGTATTTATACTAAATTAGCAGATGAGATGGGTACATATTATATAATACAAATGTAGCATCAGATAACGCGTGAAACCTTGTTCTGAGGAATATAAAGTATTAAAACATTATAGATAATTTGTGGTTTCTAAAAATGACTGAAAAGAGTAGAAAAAGAAATTAACTTATTATTAAACTAACTTAAAATCAATTGAATGAATGTAAATTGTTTTTCAAGATTGAGTTCATATCAAAATTAAGCCATTAAAATAAATTTTGTTTAAATTTGACTTAATATGTTATGTTTTTGAAGCTTAATTCTTTTTAATTTCAGGCAAAGTAGATAAAATAGTAAAAAAACATAAGAAAACTAAAAGGATTTTGCAAATGATATAAGTTAAATATTTTAGTTTTTATCTTTTTAGTTTCTCAACTATAAGATAGACGAAAAAATATTAATAATCTGCAAATTTCCCAACTATTTGGATATTAATAAAGACCAATGGATAAAAATTAATAAAATAGAATAATATCAAGTCAGAAAAATATTTAAAACTAAACAAGAATGAAGCAAAAACTCCAATTAAAGTAAATTAAGAAAGAAATATGACTTGATATGAAAAATTAGGATAATTTGTATAATATTCAATATGCTTGATTAATGCATTATAAAATTAAAAGTGCTTTTCAATTTAAATTTCGTTGCGCCATGAAACTGTTTCAACATTCCACACGTTTCGCACTGCTTTGCCGATGATTTGTTAAGAGCAGCTCTGTCGCTCTCTCGCGCCGCAAGTGCGCTCTTTGGCAAGCAAATTGAGTGCCATTGTCAGCGCAACGACCAATCAGCGTCGAGCAGACAATGACATTTTGTTTCAATTCCCAAATGTGCCGTCTGTGGAATGGGGCGTTGACACATTGGCTGCTGCTGCTGTTGCTGCTTCAGGCTCCCAGGGTCCCAAAAAAATGTTGGCAGCCGAGTGCCTGGGAATAGCCATAGATAAGCCAAAGCAGCAAGGGAACACACAGAATAGAAACTTGGCTCAATGGGGCTGTCTAGCAACACGCCTCAAAGCTACAGAGAAGACGTAGGCAACGCTGTCGCAGTCGCTGTGCCAATTCACAGCGTTCCCGAGCCCCACAACAGCGTCGGCGTCCTGCATAGAGACACACACACACACACACACGCTCTCTCTCTTTTGCGCTTAGTGCACTGCTGCTGTTGCATCTCACTCTGTCGTCTGCTCGTTTGCTGCTTGCTGACAGTTCGGCTCTCAACGGACGTGCTCAGGTTTCCCTTTGGCCTGGAAAAACCACCACTCCCAGCGATAGGTTAGATTTCCATTCGTTCGCTAAGCTCTTGTGCACCCTCTCCCGCTGCCGCTGTCGCTGCCACTGCCTCTCCCACAACTCCTACTCCTCATCTATAGTTGCCACAACCGCCCCGCTGTGCTCCTGCGGCGCACGCTCGTTTCGTTTCCACAGCGATTTCAACTCTCGTTGGTCGTTGCGCTGCCTGCGCTGCTTGCGCTGCTGTGCTGTTGGCGTCGCAGTTCGTTGCTTGAAGCTGCGCAGTTGCCTTGGCCGTTTGCCGCTTTTGCCGTTCGCTGTTGCAGCAGCATCGCAGCAGACTCGGGATTCAGTTGGGGTTTAACAGCCACTCGGGACGGTAGCGCGCGACGCTTAAACTTGTTGCGAGACCAATTTTCCGAAAATCCCAAATTCTCTACGGTGCATCGACACACCCACACATCAAAACACACATACATATATACAAATTACTAATACTAGCCTAAATTCTCAATTACAATTTGTGTCAATTTGTGTGTCCACATCCGCAATCATCCGCATTTCGATTCGCATTCGCATATCCGCGCTTTATCGATTGCCGTGTTTATTTGCTCCTCGGGGAGCATCAAGTGAAACCCAGACAGAAACCGTTACACCTGTGTTCAGTGTCATATTGCCGCAATAATTGCAACAGCAACAACAATTTACAACACGGCTGCCACAATTGCCACAACGCCCGTTGCAAGCAACTATACTAAAGTGAGCGACTATCCGTACGCTGATCTTCACCAGCATCATCACTTCGCTAGTGCAGCGCCCCTGACAAGCGGTGATAGCTTCAAGCTGCGTTCCGAGGAGCCCGTGCCGGGCTTTAGCTCGGCATCGCCCTGGCCCACCCTTGAGCTGGGCATGGAATGGGGGCGTAAGCTGTATCCCACCGCCGGACCCAGATCCGCCGGCGGTCTCATGTTCAGCTTACCGCCCTCAGCGGCTGACATGAATCAGCCGCGTGGTCCAATGACATCCCTCAAGGAGGAGCCCCTCGGCGGACGCTGGGCCATGCAGCCAGTTGTCGATCAGACCAAGTAAGTAAACTAGCACAAAGTGAAGATTGAAGTATTGGTTAACGCAAATTATGCTTATTAGTGAGAACTTTGCAATCGTTAGCTCCCGACTGTCATTTACTCTGTTTCCAGTGATTTGACTTGTTTTGGAGGGAAGTAGTTGCAAATTTAGTTCTTTTCTTATATTTTTATAAGCATCATCGATAGTCCTTTGTTAAATTTGTCTAATCGAGGCTTTAGCTCATTTGTATAACAATTATTGAAAGGGAATTGCAACTACATGAAATATAAAGATATTTTTGAAATTATCTTTTTAAAAGTGACCTGTATTTTTGATTAATATTTTGACATTCTAGAAAGCATGTTAAATTTATCTTAACTTTGGAGTTTGTCCTTACATATGAAACTGTTCAAACTGAATCATTTAATGACTGACTGATAGATTGGCAACACTTTCACAGCTTATACCATAAAGGATCGAAAGCTTAATTTTTCAGAACAGCTTTATCTTATGCTGAAAATGCGAACTAAGATTGGATTTTGGAAAATTCAGCTGGAAAATGTGAAACGTTCGCGGAAAACTGTAGTGATCAACTTTTTTGTTTTTTATCCGATCAAGTTCAAACTCATTTTCAAAAATCTACTTAAAAATTCATAAATTTCTGCATACCAGTTTTCTTAAAATTTCACACACTCGAGTGGGAAATGGGTGCTCAAGGCGCGAACTTGAAGCAAATCGTTGATATTTTACAGAGTGATAATGCTTTACGCCTGTTTAAAGTAATTTTAATAAATCCAAACAAACAAATGTGGATTATATATTAAGTGTAATGTTGTGAAATATTGAAGTGCAGCCAACTTAACAGTGCATTTTAAATGTGTCTCACTTTATGTAGTGCATAAACATTGAAAAGTAAGCTAAGCATAACCGAATCATGATATACATGGCATAAACGCAGAAAAAATGCAAGTAACATTTGCTAAATGTGCTTTTGAAAAGATTTCCTTAACTTGAAAACATAGCTTAAGCTGTCATTATATTCTAAAATAATGGATATTTTAGTAAATATTGCTTTAAAACGCCAATCCTAAATACATTAACACCGAACCGTTAATTGTAGTCTTGGCAACATTTCTAGATCTTTTTAGCAACATTTTTCATGTTGCGGCAACAAAAAGTTTGCCCAAACAAAAAAGTCTCCAAAAAAACGTTTGTTTACATTTGCACAAGCCAGCACGTTTCAATTGGAATGACACCCGCAAGGGGGGAGCAATACGCAAAAACGTAGTCAGTTTGTCAAGCGAGGTGCTTTTTATGGCCCACAGCAGCCCCCGCAAAGGTCCACAGGCTCTGGCAAAAACATAACAACAAAAGTCACTCAAAGTTTCACTCAAAACGAAGCTTGGCTAGACGTCTTCACGCACTTTTTTCGGGGGTTGACTTCTGATGCCAGAATGCTTTGAGGGGAGCTTGTTTTTTTTTTGGGCTTTGTTCGCTCAAAGGGATGTTTTTGTTGGCGCTTCACTTTCACTTTGACTTTCACTTTCGCCTTGGCGTTGCGTTCATTTCAATTGAATTACAAAGAAGAGCGCCTCCGCGGCTATAAGATTTGCTCAGAAATGTACTCTGTGGTGGTCGTCCAGTAGCTGTAGCTAGAACATCTCCCCAAAAAAGCTTCTCCTTTGTGGCCAGTGTTTGTTTAGTTGTGTCTGAGATGTTTCTAGCGTGAGATGTTCGCGCCGAGAAGAAGTGCGCGTGTGGCCGATATTGAAAGTGCGTGTCTCAGTGCCACATTGGTGAAAATGACAGCGGGCTTTCATTCTGTGCATTCAGCGACGGCAAATCAACAGCAACAACACTCACATTTACATTCACAAACACAGTCACAATCACATTTACAACCACATAGCCATCATCAGCAATTACAGCAGCAGGACAATCTGAATCAGGATCAACCACTGAGCAATACTAACAATAAGATAATGCGCTGTGATGTCAGGTAAAAGCCACACTTGAAACTTTAAAGTACTCAATCAAATTATCAGAAAATAATGAACCGCTTTCTATGAAACATAATTTCAAGAATTCAATACGATAGTCGATTTCAAATTCTGCGTTCATAAAATATTGAAACTTAACGTTAAATTTCTATCTGTAATTGAACTGTTTTGTAATTGCAAAATTAAGAAAAAATATAGCATACAAGTTTTTCGCCAATTCCTATTTAGTTCAAAACATTTGAAAACGGAATTGATACCTATTCTGTATTCCGAAAACTTATTTGAAGTAAAAATTCTTACAATTATCATTAACAGTTTAAGCCTTGATTTTCAAATATTATTTTAAGTACTACAAATAATGTTTTGATATCATTTTGAATTTAACAAAAAAGCTGATACATCTTTTACTGTTCAAAAATGTTTAAAGCTGTTGTTTTCAAATGTTAACAGTTGTATTTAAATTTTGTCAATATTATCAAGAAAATGTAAACAAAAGAAAAAACTTTACTCTTTTTGTATGCTTACAGTTATTATACATAATCGAGTGTCATAAAACTAGAAATTATCAATTTTAAATTGAAAGTTAAAATATTTTATAATAGCTGCAGGCAATATTTTTCAGAGCAACATTAGTTTCTTGACATAAAGTAAGAAATTATGCAAAAGATAACCATCAATCGTGTTTATTGAACCATTTTCATAATTATCTTAATATGAAAATAATTACAAACAACAAATTACTTTATCAGCGCTTAGATAATTTGAATTTTAATCGGAAATTGTGACTTAAACAATCAAAACAATTCATAAAATTATGTTTTCAAATTCACTCAAAAGTTCAAAATATAAATAATGTTTAAAAGCTGCAAATGCCTTAATCAAACCTCTATTTAGTATTCATTTTCAATGATTCGAAGTATAAAACTGGAATTGATGTTCAGCGAATACTATATGAATTTACTTCTTGTCCTAATCCTATCTAAACTAAGCATTTGAACAGATTTGCAACACAATTGCGTTGCAACTAAAAGTTGAATTTATTGTTTATTTTGTGAGCAACTTAGTTTTAAACAATGCTGCGCAAAACTTTGTCCAGTAAAATAAATAACACAATTATCGGTTTAGTCAATATGTTATTGTTACATTTAAGCCATTTATTTATTTATCTATATCTATTGTCACATATTGTAGTAAGTACTAGTACTAGCACAAAACATATAACAATTTCGATCATAAATCAGAAATATTTGAAATTTATTTCAACAAAGATTGCTGGCAAAACTGCAATCGAGTAGACAGACGGGGGGACCTGAGAACAATGCAACAATGGCTATAAAATGTGTTCAATAGCACAACAACAACACATTGGTAAATAAAGTGTCCTTTTTAAAGGACAATTTCAGTACTCGATGAGTGCTCAGTGTACACAAAATAAAAAAAAAGAGACAAGAAGAAATACATATAAAATAAAAATGCACGTGCACAGCATAGGCAAAACGTGACCACGAGTCCTGCTGCTGGTTGCTGGTTGCGATTCGAGTGCTGTCCGTGTCCTGCTGGTCACCTGGGCATCGATTTCCGACAATTAAATGTTGGCATAATAAAATCAACAGCAAAACGGCCACAAAACGTTTTTCGCAAATTGGCGGCAAGTGCAAACAAGCCATAGAATGAAAAGCTTCACTCCACTTTAGTTGGAAAAGTCAACAATCGAGTGCCGCTGCTTAGGTCCCCCAGCAACCAGTCCCAGTTCCCAGCTCACAGCTCCCAACTCACTGTAGCCCCCAGTTACCACTCCCCCAACCATTCATTCTTCTCCACAACAGTTGCAGGCTGAAGAGTCGCAGTTTTTTATTTGCCAGCTTACACTCATTGTATTATTTTGCTGTTCACTTTTTTTTGTTTTTTTTTTTCTTTTTGGATCCCGACGCCAATAACAATAACCTTTTCGCTTTTCGCCCAGAATGTTGAATCTAACATGTCTGGCATTTATGTGTCGTATTTTGCCTGAACTCGAACATAATGTGAAGGTTTGTGTAGATTGCCATTTGCCATTTGAATCGCATCGAATGGGCTCATGTCCTTTTCATTCTCCTGTTGTATTTTGGGTTGTGCAATGGCTCTGTTTTAGTATCCTGCCATATATACATATCCCTGTTGCAGTTGCCCACAAATTGTCTAATTTCATTTGTTTTCACAAATTGCTAAATTGAAATTGCATTTAAGCACGGACAAATTTTAACAAGTTTAAAACCAAGATCTTTATTGAAAAACGTATTGCAAATTGAAGAAATAATTGCAGAAAAGAATCTGAAAACTGTTATATTCAATTTGATATATATTTGGATGATCTTTTGCTGAGCGTTTGTTTTAAAGTATTTATACCACAAGTTCATTAAAAATTAAGCATGCTTTTCTGTTTTATATAGAAAGTTTCTTTTAGAAATAAATAGATTGATTACGTTGCGTTTTAGTTGAAATTTGATAAACTTAAGAATCGTTATGCTTTTGGAAATTCAATATTAGATAAACATTCTTAGCTGATTTCTACTAAATGTACATATAACTTACAAAACATATATATATACACAATTTTCAGAAGTAAAAAAAAAATATATATACAAAATTTTCAGAAATAGAAAAAAGTTAATATAATACCCATAAAAATACACTCAATACAAACTAATTTAAACTTAACCCTATAGTGGCTGTAACATTTCCCATCTTTTAAGGCCTTCGGCCATAATAATCATTTCTGTGAAATGTTTCGAAATTTATAAAATCAAAAGAATATACTATTAATTTTTTTATAATAACTACAGATAATTGAGCCCTCTCAGAAAACTATTAGAAACATTTGTAGGTTTACATAACTCACATAAAATTACAGCTCTCATATGTACTATATTCGATATTTGGGTTGTGGGAGTAGATAATATTAAAGCGATTTATCATTGTGACTATCATTAGCTGGTCCCAGTTCGAAAAAGTCCACTGGCATTATCCTTTGGCAAATGTGTATATAATTGCAGGCGCCGAGAAGCGCGACAAGGCGCAGGACATTGGTCAGCGGACAGAGAACAGAGGGCAGCGGACAGTGGACAGGGGGCATATGCGATACTTCTTGACATTACCTGAATAAATAATAGAAATCTGATAAAATCAGCATTTTCTAAATTAAATTGTTCGTTATGCATACGAAACGAAACGAAACGAAAGCGCAGCAGGACTAAGGCGAGGGTCGAGCAGCTTCTGCGATAGTTAGCATTGTCCTGTAATTGCGCTGACAGCCCCAGACAATGACAGGGAACAGGATGTGGGATGGAACAGTGGCACACAGACACGAGTCAGCCATAAGGTGAGCAGCAGACACAGGAAAAGTAACAGGAGCAGGAGCAGGAGCAGAAGCAGGAGTCAAAGGAGTCGCCGTGCTGACATTTGGCATATGAAGTGGACAAGCCTTTTGGCCCATGTCCACGTCCATGTCCTGGCTGTGGCCTTATAATTACTGTGTTTGCTTGGCCCACATAACATAAATATTTGTTGTTGTTTGCAGACTGACGAGTGCTGTCCTCATCCAACCCCCTTGAAGCTGTTGTGTGTTAATTCCTTTATTCATCAGGATTATTGTGTCACGTTGAAGTTGCTTATGCGCTTTTAATGATAGCTGTCACTGTCCACTTTCCACTGTCCACTTTCCACTCACCATCGTCCACCGGCTGCTGCTGGTTAAATGTAACTGTCAAGTAATTGAGTTGTCCCAAACTGTGCTGGCCCCGAGCACTGCTAATTGTCCGAGTAGGCCCTCTATTTACACAACTAATAGCATAATTAGACTGCTATTTTCAAGACCTGTTTAAAACATATACATTTTTTGTTATTGTCATTTAATTACAGCCTGGGCATCGGACGCGCCCACTTTGAGAAGCAGCCGCCCAGCAATTTGCGCAAGTCGAACTTCTTTCACTTTGTGATTGCGCTCTATGATCGTGCAGGACAGCCCATTGAGATCGAGCGTACCGCCTTCATTGGCTTCATTGAGAAGGACTCGGAGTCGGATTCAACAAAGACCAACAATGGCATCCAGTATCGGCTGCAGTTGCTATACGCGAATGGTGAGTTGTAAACTTTGGGCGCCAATTTGAGTATGTTATATCTAAAGGTTTGTTTTTTGGTTTTCAGGCGCTCGACAGGAGCAGGACATATTTGTCAGACTCATTGATTCGGTAACCAAAGCGGTAAGTTTTTCAATTCATATTCAAAATAACTGACATCATTTTAGAAAAGGTTTCTTAAGCTTTGAGAAGTATATTCTAATTGTTAAAAACTATATAAAACAAACTCATAATTTATCAAAACTAGTCAACAAGTTTGATGTGTGCTAATTTTAAGCCGATAATATTATTATCTGATGTTCACTCAGATGTTTTTAAATCTTTTTATTCGACAATGTGCTCTGATTCTTCTGATACTTTTTCAAAAAATATATGGTGATTAGGTAAATCATATTTCCATACTGAAAAAAAAAAAACAAAATAGTTTTAGATATTTGCTTTTAAGGGATATGGAGTTAAAAAGAGTAATTAAAGCTTGTTTAATTCCAAAAAACTAAATCAGGATAATATTTTTTCGTATAAAGTTAAACAAACCAATCCCTATCAAAAAGATAAAGAAAATTATTTTAAACTAACGATATAATCAATATTGACATTGACGTTTTGGCATCTCCATTATACATCTGCTTGTTTTTTGAAATAAGCTATCGGTCTCTAATTTACATAATCTTAAACTGAGAATAAGAAGACGGGAATCCAATTTGATTTCAATACAAATAAACAGAACTTTAGCAATAACCTGTTAAAATGAGCCTAAAGCAGTTAAACAAATTGAGTTGACAATTATGTACTTCTTGATTACATTGTTAAGTTCTATAGAGATTCATTTCAATACACTCAAAGGTTAACTCCCCTTCCGACAGCTCTATCTATTCCTGCGCCTTCGCCTTTTACTGCTGCTCAGTTTTTAGTCAAATGTTTTTTTTTGTGCCACGCAATCGAAAACTAATTCCTTCCACTTGGCTGGTTATCCTTTTTCGCTGTGCAGTCGAGGTGTCTCTTTGGGTTTTTGCTGATTCGAGCATAAGTTGCATTCGAAATTGATTGTCATGGCTAATTAAGTGTGTCCTGCAAGTCCTGTGCGCAGTGCCAATAAATTGAGTCGTCAAACGGTCCTGCTGCTGCTGCTGCTGCTGCTGCTGCTTCTGCTTCTGCTGTTCCTGGTCAGCCAAACGAGCAATTCATTCACACAAAGCGACGCGACACGACGCAGCGTCAGTTGCGCCTCCGAAAGGGGTGTAACTGAGACTGAGCACTAAGGACTATGACCCAGGACCTCGGGCCCAATCCAATTGAACATGGTTAATGCGCTTTGTTGTGGGTGCCTTGGTATATGTGCGTTATCCTTGCTGCAGGCACTAACAGTGCACCATATGTCTGCTTTGTGTGGGCCTAATGCGTGTGTCCTGCCTCTTGCCTCCTGCCTCATGCCTCATGCCGCCTGGCCCCCTTTTCAAGGGCAATTAATTTCTCGAGTGACAAATTTTTATAGACGTTTGTTCGCCTGTCCTTTGCTTTCGTGCTTTCTTCGTATTCCATTACTTTTTTTTGTGTTGTTCGCCCATTGTGGGCGTTGCTTTTCACCCGATCGCAATAAATTTGTCCACAAATTATCGATACTTTTCCCCCAAACAAGGCCGGTCACCAATGTTCGAAAATCCATTATGTGCGCATTTTCTGTGCAAATGAAATTTAATCACAAAATATTTAACGTAGTTAAAATCCTTTAGAAAACAGCTCACATTACAAGCAAATCCATTGATAATGTAATAAAACTGTAGTTTCTTGCGTCATAAAAACTTTTCAATAATGCATAATAAATAATAATTTTATTGCCATGATAAGTAATCAGAAAATAACAACATAGTCCAAAGAGCAACTGTAAGAAACCCATAAAAATTGCTGTGCTATGAACAAAAACATAAAGCTATTGTTAACAAAACGAAGATGAAATACCTTTGCAAAAACTGATTAAATCAAATCAAATCAAAAATAACATTTCCAGCACAGCTTTAAAACTGATGTACTTGGTTTTAAAGACAGATTCAAAGAATGTATAAACAAAATAAAGCTGAGCTTTCATATAAAGCATAAAAAGCGTCTTCATTGAAATCATATTTCTGTTATTAATGGACGAACAAATCTTGAAACTTATCATCTATAAACTTATCAGGTTTATTTCTTTTAACTTTCAAATATTGGTCAGATATAGTGAGTATATATGTGCAACCGGAATATACTTATTTAAGAACTTACCAGCTGTTCAATATATAAAAATAAAAAAGTGTAAGCGCAAAAAAATAATCAAAGAATTTCTATACTTTGGCTGGGATTTTTTTTATAGCTTAATAAAAAAATTTATGAAGTTAAATACCAAAAATAAAACAAAACAACTTATATGTAAATCTGTTATATATTGTTTTTAAATAATGTTCAAGTATTTTTCTGCCATTGATTTTGAACTGGAAATGTTCCCAAGCATTCACCCCACGAATAGCCGAGCTACATTTTGAAGTATGTCAGTTGTCAGTCGAATTTTAAAAAGTGTTGCAACTGCGAAAGTCAAAAAGAGCAAGGGTGTACAAAAAGAGCAATCATTTGATCGGATTAATTCGGTTTTAGCCGTCAGCTTAGTCAGATATTGTATCTAGTACATAGACCTATTTATGTTAACTAGGGATGGGCACGTGTTTGAACATAAGCTGCAAATACGGAGGGTTACAAATTTGACATTAGCAAGAATATTCTGTTTAGTTTTGTTATACAATTTGTTTAATTCTATATAATTCATTTTTATAATATTCTTAGCTGACGCGTTTCATTGCATTTCATTTTTATAAAATTTGTGCAAAGAAATCAAAATCTCTTTTAACAAAATACTTAAAAAATTAAATAAAAATATGAGGCCTATTCTGATTTCCACTTTCGGTACGTTTTGGCAATCGCGTTTATGCCTTAAATGCTCTCATTTTCACTTTTGGTAAGATTTTGCGGATTGAATTCATTCTCATTTGATGAAGGATTAATTCAAATTGTAATTGAGGTAGAATTTAATGCACAAAATGAGCATCCATTCGAAAATTTTGAAAATGTAATATAATTTTGATCCCGCAAAATGTTGCCGAAAGTGGATTCTGGTATATTTGATACGATATATAACACGACAAGCGCTCATCTCCAATATAGACCTGGAACTGGTCAAAATCGACCTTTCTTATTTAATTTTTTTTTGTTTTTGCATACGCGTGGCGGGCGATGTGCGCTTTGCTTTATCTGAAGCACAAACAGTGCGTAACAGGTAAACAGGAGGGCGGAATTGGGCAGAGAATAATATAACCGGGTGGGAATGAAAAGTGAAACTTGAAACTGTAGCAGCAATACGATTAGGAATACAACAACAGAAACAGAGTGTGCTCTGAGGACATTGTTTTAGGTATTGATGTGAAAGCAATGAAAAACGCAGCACAATTGTCACGTGCCGTAGTCGAGAGAGACGCGAACCCTTGCCAAGAGTTAGCGATGTTATCGGCATGAACTCAGTTTGGAGGCTGGCAAATGAAGCAAATCATCGTCATAATCATAATTACACTCGATCAGATAACTGGCGATAGAACGTAACCAAACGGCCCGCCCCGTCCCGTCTACGGCGCAATTGCAATTTGAGCTAACGAGCAGCAGCAGCAGCAGCAGCAAGGACCAGAAACAGGACGAGTACGACTCAATTGCTGCGGCGTTCGCTTCATTTGCGCTCATATTTCATGACGCGCTCGCGTTCGCGTCCTGCTCTGGCCCCAGCATAAATATGAAACAAAAGCGATTGCCAACTGCGACAACTGGCCAAAATCCTTTGGTTCGCCTACCCCGCTACCCAAAAAATCAAGCTTATCGCGATTTACACGCATTATGCGGCCGGCCAAAAAAGCGCAGCGAAATTCTAAGCCCGCAAAAGCAAAGGGCGATTGCCGATAGACGATAGGCGGCGATTAATGCACACAGATAAGCGGGCTTGTCAATGTGTATGTGAATGTGCATAGCGCTAACGGCCTAAAATTGTGTAGCCTGTTTGGCTAGATGAGCTAATGAATCGCCTAAAAAGCCGTTGTTGCAGTTATGACGCCATATTGCAACATTCAATGCGTATTAGTGATGGGCAATATGCAGCTGTTACTTGTGACAAGCAACTCAACTTTATGTATCTATATATATCTGACAGCCAAACATATATGTGCATGTATTTAATACTTTTAGAATTGCTTACAACTCGTTATCAGCATAATCTTGACTATAACATTTAAAACAACATACTTTTACCTGCCATTGAAATCGCCAAATTGCGCATCACTAATGAATTTTATCACATACAGGCACCCATACATTCATCACATGCCGTTGCCTGCTGCCTATCTATTTGTCTCGCTCTTCATTTTGCATACAGCTGACTCTACACTCGCTCTATCTTTCTCTGTCTCTCTCTCTCTGGCGCGCTTGCAGCGCTCCTTTGTCTGCTTGCAGCGTGTTAATTAAGCGATAATATTAATTTGTATGTCAACACTTAAAAATAAAGCGCGAAAATTTTCGATTAATAACACATTTCACATTTCATTTTGCCATTTTATACACTGCACAATTGCTTTTGTTTTTATTGCAGTTGCTGTTGTTGTCGTTGTTGCTTTTACTGTTGCTGCTGCTGCAGGCGGCCCAATAAATTCAACAGATTATGCAGAAAATCTCCACATTTGCATCTCTACAATGAGCGCCATTTGCACTGCTGATTTGCTTGCATGTATGTGTGAATGTTTGTGTATACATATGTACATATGTATACATAACTGTTGTTGTTGTTGTTGATGTGTGGCAATACGATAAAAAATGCTTTCACGGCAAGTGCATTTCCATTTCTGCGGTTGGCACCGCTCCGCCCAGCGTAATAATAAAAAAGCTGCACTTCATATCGCCCTCATTATGCAAATGAAGTCCATCGTACACATGCTTGCATGTATGTATGTATGTATCATTTTATGGTCAGCTATGACCGTACGTACATACATACATATGTATGGATGTATGTACATACATATGTACTACTAGACCTTGAGGTTATCCTCTTGCCATTCATGCTCCCCTGACTTTCCTCTGCAGTTTCCAAGTGGATAAGTTGTAGAACGTGTTCTTTTATGCAGAAAACGGAATGTAAGAATCTTTTGTAGTATTTTCATACATATGTATGCATGTATGTATGTACATATGTGGGCAACGCTTACCAGTGATTTGAGAATTCGTTTTGAAATCATAATAAGCTTTTAATTGCTTAAACATGTGTGTACATATGTACCTACTATAAACCAAGTGTAAGCTCTCCATTCTAAAATTTATGTTCAACTAATTTGGATTTATTACGTATGCAAAAAATGCAAAACAAAATTGAAAAGTTTATTCATAATTATTTTGATAGTTGTGCTGTTTTCAATATTATGCATAACATGAATTTTCAAAAAATATAATCGAAAAGACAGCAAACCAAATCTTTGTACACATATAAACTGCTGGAAAAAGCCTAAAAATGAAATTCACTTTAAAATTGTTTACTTCGAAGCAAGCCATTGTATCATTTTTAAAATTGTCCCTTACAATTCCCAACCAGTTTAAACACACACTAGGTGTAGTGGGCTCTTTCGCACGTCTTTATGGAGTAAAGTTTTTTTGTTTTTCTTATCTTATTTTGTTTTTATTTATATGTACTGACACCTCTTCGGACCATTTCTGTGGGATTGGTTACAGAATGCAAGCGGTCCTTATTGATCAACATTTCTGAGAATTCTCTTAGTCGGTGTTGAGCGCTTCTTGCTCGGTTTTCGATTCTCAATTCTCGCCAATCCGTACTATATATTTACATTAAAGACTGTTTTCATTTTTCAAAAGAATGAACTTTTTGAAAATTTAATGTTGGAACTCGGCAAGAAACGCAATACGGCTGCAGACAGGTCCTCGTGCGAGTCCTTGTGTTTATTTGTTGTGTTTTTTTTTTACTGCAGTGTCCTGCAGCCTGAAATTTATGCGGTACCCAAAACCGTGGCTGATCTGATAAATGAAGCTTTAATAAATTAAGAGCAACCCTCGATTCCCTTTTTTTTTGCTCTGTGGACAAAGATTTTTTTTTATTTACATATACAACTTTTTTGCGCTGCTTTTTTTTCAGTATGCTGCGATAATTTATCTTGTTTGGCGAGATTTTTATATACACGTTAAATATGCAGGATGCAAGTGCGTGAATAATGCAAAGGCCGCTGCGCTTTTTATTTAAAAAGCTATAATAACAATTTGCAAAAAACAAAAAACAAAAAACAAGCACAAAGCATTTAAGCGCTCAATGTTCAACATTTTTATGCAAAGCGTTTAAATTTTAACAGCCACGTCAATCGACAACTTGTCAGTCGCCAAATTGCAGCAGCTTCCATTAAGGATGGTTAAGGATATCTACCCAATACAGGACTCGTCACATCAACAGTCGTTTTATACATTTTGTTTGTTGTTTTGTTGACTGTCTGTTGATTTTTGTTTGGTTTGTTTGCTCGTTTTACCATTTTTTACTGTTGTCCTGTTATCCTGTCGTCCTGTCGCTTCTTCTTCGTTGGCTGCCAGCCCAGCCAGTGTGATAAATCGTAGTTTAAACGCTTTTACTCCAGTTTTAGTGGCTTTCGTTTAGTTTTTTATTAGATGCACCATTTAGCGGCACTTTGCCAGTCAGATTTACTCCAGATTTCCAGCCGCACTAATTGTTTCAGCTCTGGCCACAATAATGATTGATGGCCTTGTTTGCCAAAAACCTAAGCTCAACATTGTTTGTTCCAATATTTTGGTTTTTTTTTAAGATTTCTGAATGGAATTTACTTTAATATCTTTGTGTTTCGACTTTTTATGCGGGCTATATCAATGTTTTTATTAATAAGTTGCGCATTTTGTTTGGTTTCTTACTTAAAACTGCCTTTGCCTGATTGTGTATGGTTTTTTATTGAATAATTGTGGTGCAAAGAAATCAAAAAGTCAAGAAGTTATGTCAGCAATCGAACTGGAAACTGGTGTGATGAAAAACATTAATCATCAGGTTTTTAAGAACTCATTGTCAACTTTCATAAAATATTGCCAGCTAAATTTATTTGATGTAAAAAGTTATAATGACCTCTAAAGATATCTTTAAAATGCAAAAAAGGATCTCATTTATATGTATATTTAATGAATTATATTGAATGAAAATCAAGCCTGACCTAAACATTTTTCTGACATTTCCTTAAAAGCTTAAACTATTTATATTATTTTGATTTAATTTTTTTGTTCAGCTTAAACACTGCACACAATAATACATCTAACATTACATAAAGAAAAACAAAATATGTCCAAAAAAGTGTATTTGCAAAACATTGAAAGTCCATTAGAGACATGGACATTTGTCCTTAATCCTTGACGAAGGATGCGCTGTAGTGGCGTGCCAAATCTTGGGTCTGCTCTATAATTAGCTGCACTTGTCCCACAAAAAAAGCAAACCCAACTGGCAACTGCTAACGGATAACTATTGGACATAAAGCCAAGGTATTGGTAACATCCTTTGCCGCATAGTTGTTGTTATCCTAGAGCTTAGAGCGGTAGCAGGGCAAGGTTGTTAATGTTTTTTTTTTGTTGGCATTGTTTCGATAAAAGGGGGTAGAGAATTATGAAGCTAACAAACGGGATAATAAGGGATGATCATAATTTTACATGAGGCAGTAGTAGCTAAGCACAGCAGGAGCTGCAAGTGGGGTGCAGCAGGACATTGCCTGACTGGTTGCCCGAAAAAAATTAATTTCTGATTATCTATTTGGCTTGCCATAGCTGCCGACTGAGCACAAGGATGAGTACCGAGCTAGACAGTAGGCAGGAAAAAACAATGCACATATGCTGATGACGTCAGGAGACGACGTCGTCGCTCGTCCTTGACGTTGCGGCAAGTGGCAGCATTCGCTGGTGGATGAAATGATTGCCAGTCTCTTCCTTTAACTAGTTATTGTTATTACTTTTGCGTGTATATGGCACACGGGTACATGCACTTTTACATGTACATATATTTAGAGCTCGTCCTGCAAGGACGCTGATAGTGATGAATGAGTTTTGGCCAACCCTCAGCTTGTACCGTCGCATATGCCGTGTTTTTTTTTTTTCGTTTTTGCCCAACTAATTCATTGGATGAGTGTTGGATTACAACCCGCTTTAATCATTTTTAAATTAGAGAGAACTATGCGCCTTTTTTCAGCGCCCCCTTTGCAGCAAACATTTGTTTATCTATTTGTTTTTGTTTTGCGGAGGCGCACACTCGAGAGCACATCCCACTCCCCCCTCTGCCTTACGGTATCATCTGAAATTGCAGCAGATTGTCTGACGAGAGTTGCACTTGCGGTTTCCATTTGCCTGCCTCTTCGAGTGGCAAGTGGCAAGTGCGTGTGCCCCGCACATGGCATGATTTTGTCTACTCATTGCCACTGTCACTGACACTAAAATGTTTTCTTTCCCTTCTCACCTAGCAAACAATAGCTACCAATTTTTATTCTTTTTACTGCCTAAGCAAATATTAATATCCCCGCAGTTATTATTAGCCAAATTTTGACCAGCCGAGTGTGTAAATATTTGCACCCAGTGTAAGTCCCATATGTCGCGACCTGCTTGAAGTACTCTCCTGTAGTTGTACTGTAATTAGCATTTATGTCTATTTGTATTTGAATAGTGATTGTTGGGGTTGATCAGGCTTACCTTGTGTGGTTGGGGATGATAAGAGGGCTTTTGTTTGGGCAGAGGGTAGGGGTTCGTCATATCACAACACAGCTAGGCAAACAATGTGGCTAATCATTGGAAATAGATCAGCTATAAGCTTGCTCTAATGGCCATATATTAAGCTCTTTTGGTAAGAAATACTTCAAGCTGAAATACTTTTTGTGGAAAACTAGAAAATCTGAAAATTTGTGTCAAACTCTCTTGCGATATATTACAGTTTGACTTCATCTCTGAAACAATCATTACGATTAAAAGTTTTGAAATGATAAAATCAGGCGTACTTCCATTTCAGAATGCACTAAAATCGTATGTGAATTTAAAGCATAAAGGAAAAATTCGTATATTAACATTTTAAAGATGTATTTAACTTTATTTTTAATAGTTTCTGAAATCTTTTAAAATTAATTTGGTAAATGAACTAAATTTTTCAGTCCGAATCTTAATTTGTGGATTCGGAAATGGGAGCATTTAGATCTGTACACGGAGAGAAATATTATGCAGTATTCATACTTAGCTAATCATAAGTAAGTATGAATTTTGACAGTTATCTGGCAATCATGCATAACAAGGCATAAATTATACACTCTTGTGACTAGCTATTTATGACTAACTAAACATGCAATGCTATTCAGCATAACTTATGCCTATTAACACATAATTTTTACATTTTAAGTTACATTTTATGATTAATTATGCATAAGTTGTGATTGTGAATGATGACTATATGCAGAAATTAGTTCTAAATTAAAAGTACATGATTAGCCATTCAAGAATCGAATTCATACAAAATTTGTGCATAAATCATGCCTAAAAGGCATAACTTCAGCATAGAGAAATCACAGTGTAAATTGGAAACATCCTTACTTACGATTCTTAAGTCTACAAAGAAAAGTTTGTCTAGTTAACCAAATGTATAAAAATCTTCTTTAATCAAACGCCTTTTAGATTCCATACCAATTTATAACTTAAGCTCCCTCATAAGCATGTCTATAAGATATTAGTCTGTTCACATGGACAAAACCATCTAATAAGCAATTACTTACATTTTCTATACGCTATCTTCTATTGCAGGCCATCATCTATGAGGGCCAGGATAAAAATCCCGAGATGTGCCGTGTCCTGCTGACGCACGAAGTGATGTGCAGGTGAGTTCATCAAACCAAAAAAACAGGATTCCTCCAATAATCTGCAAATGATTTAGATGCATTGACTTTTACTTTGAGAGACGCAGTCTCATTGTAATCCACACCTTTGATTCCCTCACAAAGTCTCAAGGGTGTTCTGTTCGTTTGCTTTCCCTGGAGCTTTGTTTAAGTATTTATATTTGGCTTGTGAGCTTTGCACAGCCACTCAAACTGTATGCGAGTCCTGTTTTTACTTGGGCTTTTGCCGGAAATGCCAGCTACGCTCATTTGTTTTTAAGCGTTTTTCGCGTGATTTTTTCAAGTTTTTTTGTTTTTAGTCTGTTTGTTTTGTGCTTTTGCAACCGCTTTACTTGGTGACTGCTTTAATATTGTTGATTTTTGTTAGCTTGTTTCTTGTCCCTGTTCTGTCCAGCGTTGTCCTATCCTATCCTGTCCAGACCTGTGCTGTCTATCGGCCCATGCGTCCTTCGTTTTATTTTTACGCTCAAACGCACGCCAGCTGAAACGTATAAATGACAGCCACTCACCAGCCCCCCCATTCATACCTCTCGCTCTCTCTATCTCTCTTTCTTTCTCACTCTATCTATCGCCATCTAGCATCATCATATCTCGGGGCAGTTCACCCTTCTAGCGCCCAACACAGCCTGACAGTTAAAGGTTGCCTCAAAATAGCACAAAAAAAAAATTTTTTAAAAAATTTAAATAGTTGCCCAACTTGTTAATACCCTTTCATATAATATACTTCAAATGGACTGCCCCAAAAGTCTTTGGTAGACTAGAGGGGCTTATCATGCTTCTAAAGAACTCAATAGACTTTAATAAAAGTTATATATAACAAATCTATAGATCTGAACTATTGATAGTGGCATTAATACTGATAGATAAATTTTAGCTGGTTTATACATATTTAAAAACTAAAACTTTTTTTGTTTTTCGCCAACTATCACTAAAAAATAATACAAATAATTTACTTCAATTTTTAATTTTTCAAAATTTGAAGTTGAATATACCCTAATAAGCCCAATAAGCAGACGGGTATTGAAAACGGCACAGCAAAAGCACAAACAAACAAACAGCAACAAAAAAAATTACACAGATTCGTCCCCTTTAGCCAACGCCCCCCCCCCCCCTTCCCCATCGCTCTGTTCGCTGCAGCTTCAGGGTGCGCTGGCCGGCCATCTTTTATTATTTCGGATTGGCACCCAGTTTTTATGTTTGCGTAGCATTATCAAAAACAAGGGGACAACGCACAGGGGTTGACTTTGGCTATGGACCCCGTTCTCCCCTTAACCCGCCTGCTAACGCTTCTAGCTTTGGCTTTAGCTTGGCCAAGAAAGCAGCAAAAATCAACAGCTACGCGTAACAAAAAGCAAATACAAATACAATGGCGTCGCAGTCGTCGTCGTCGCAGTCGCCGTCGCCGTCGCCGTCGTCGTCGTCGTCGTCGTAGCAGTTGTAGCTAGCAGCATCAATGGCGTTTTCTTTATCGTTTGGCATTTCGCCCATTTTAGTCATCCATGTTTATGTTGTGCCCAGGACGCTGCCAAAGCTCAAGCTTTAGCTAAAGCCATTCAGTTATTGTGCCACCCTGTACAACCCCCAATATCTATACCTTACCCCAACACCCTCCCTGCTGCCCACAGGCTGTGCGGCCAAAAAATTACGCAGCCATTGAACTCTTTGTGTGTGAAAAAGATATTGTTAAATGCATAACCCCAAAAAAACTACAAAATTCTATGCGTAATTTCCAAAAAAAACCGTTATTCAGTTGACAAAAAGTCAAACAATGTTTAGAAAAATTTACAAAAATACAATTTAGGACAAGGTTTTGTATAGGTAACAACATAAATTAAACAATTTTGAAAACTACGCTTGTTTTTTCAAAGAAACTTTATTTATGAAAAGAAATCAACAATTGTATATCATAGGGATACGATGTTAAGTCCTAACTCAAATATTTCGGCATAGAACAACTGTCAAAAAAGAATATTTAATATCCTTATTTTAAAAATTAAAAAAAAGAGCATATGGGGTTTGTTAAATGTGTGTCTGTCGGTCAGTCTGTCCGTCTGTATAAACGCAATTTCTTTCCACAATTTGAAGCCAGAAAAACCAATCTTGGTATACCATAGGCAGACAAAGTGTTAAGATTGATGGCCATTTTTGAAAGATTTTATCAAAAGTCCTATATCCACGACTAATCCTGACTTCGCAAATGGGGTAAAAAAGAGTATATAGCAGTCGGGAGCAATCAAAGTGTAACATTTATCCTTCTTCCTGAATGATTCAGTGACAAAACTACAACAAAATTTTATAGCGAAAAATTATTTATTCAAATTCAGATTTTTTAGTAAAAAATTATTTGTTTAAATGCAGCTTTTTTTGGTATAGGGAGTTAAGGAGAGTATTTCGTAAGCGCTTTGATTTTCTTTATCTTTGTAGGGCTAATGAACTAAATCCTACCTTAATCAAACAAAGTCAAGAAAGAAAAGACTTTAATATTATCACACCAGTCACAAATATAAGTACTTCAAAATAACAAAGAATAAATCAACTTATAATTGAAATCGTAGTCAACATTTTTTATTATAATTGTGTATCATAAACTAAAGTATTACTTAATTCTGCAATCTCTTAAGAATTTAAATTTAACTTTATTGTTAAAGTAACATTTTTTCAAGATTTCTAACCAATTGATTTTGTTTGTTATTTACCTTTAGCCGCTGCTGTGATAAGAAGAGTTGTGGCAACCGCAACGAGACGCCATCGGACCCCGTCATTATTGATCGGTAAGTAGCCATAGTCATCATCATATCATATCCTGCAAGCATGTTGCAGCTTCAACTTTAGCTCCATACAAAAGATGACATTTTAAGCTGCTTTTCATCATCGTCGCTGTACGCTTTTTATTTTGCCTGCCCTGTTTTGCGGCTTGTATGCGTATCGTTGATTTATTGGCATTATTATCAACTGCAATATAAAACATGATGCGGCAGAGGAGGCAGCTTGACAGGATGCGAGGGGGGAGTGGGGTCACATGGCGAGACAGGCAGAGCGCTGGGAACTCAATGTTGAACGACAAACATTGAAACTCCGTTCTGGCCAAAAATAAAGTTCATCAAAATGGCAAAAAGCAAATTCTATTTTCATAAATTGTAAATTGTAAATTGTAAATTGTAAATTGTAAATTGAGACGAGTGCAGCAACTCGCACTGGCAACGCTTTGTGGCATATAGCAATCTGACACCCGCCGCATAGACTCTACACCTCCCCCCTCACACACCCTGCTCAACTTCTGCCCCACCCTCGCGCGCCTGTCACGTGTCAGGCGAATTATGTTAATTGTATGCACATCCTTGCGGCTCTTTGCGAGTCCCTGTCGAGGTCGAGCTCCGAGCCGCCAGCCGGGAGTGCGTCGCCTCTAATTGGCTTCGGAAATATTATTAGAAAAACACAAATTGTTTGCACAAAAATATAAGTAGCCACAGCGGGCGGCAAAAAGGCGGAGATACTTTCTCAGTATATTCGTTACATTTCAATTATTTATTATTATATACAATTGAAAAGTACTTAGTGTAGAAATAGACTCTGAAATGATTTCTTAAGATATTTGAGATACTTTTCTGCAGCAAATAAATAACAGTGATTCGTTTTGAGGTTTTGTGGGATAATGGCAACTTGTCTTCAGATATACCATTTTATTTTATATATTTTATATATTTTATATATTTTATATATTTTATATATTTTATATATTTTATATATTTTATATATTTTATATATTTTATATATTTTATATATTTTATATATTTTATATATTTTATATATTTTATATATTTTATATATTTTATATATTTTATATATTTTATATATTTTATATATTTTATATATTTTATATATTTTATATATTTTATATATTTTATATACTTTATATATTTTATATAGCTTATATATTTTATATATTTTATATATTTTATATATTTTATATATTTAATATATTTTATATATTTTATATATTTTATATATTTTATATATTTTATATATTTTATATATTTTATATATTTTATATATTTTATATATTTTATATATTTTATATATTTTATATATTTTATATATTTTATATATTTTATATATTTTGTATATTTTATATATTTTATATAGTTAGCCATTTAACCCATTTTACCAAAGAGCTTGGGCAGATAGATAGATTCATTTGGAGTTAAAAACCAGTAAATTTGTTTAAGTAGTAGTTTAGTTTAAAAAAAAAACCAACTTTAACATCTTTACGCACGTTTCATTCAACAGTTAATCGTTTAACCATAGTTCGTGATTCTATTCATTTATTTCTGTTTCCATTTATAGACTTTCCTTTGTTTAGTTAGCCCTTTACGAATGATCTAATTACCTTAGTTAGCTTTTAACTTGCGAAACAATTTGAGTTGATCAATTGGATCGCACCTTATGCAGATAACGATCGGCTACATTCATCGATCAATTGTTGATCATGGAGCAAGCGAGTATCATTAACATCTGCGGTGGGTCCCTTCAACTCGAAAACGGGTGTGTTAAACTATTTGCCTATTGGCCACATTTGTACAACATATATGTGCAAGTATTGTATATGATATTATTATGGCAAGTTGATTACCCATCATGGTGGTATTCCACGAAACCCACAACGACAAAAACTTAATGATTCTATTACATATTGCAACAAAGCGTTGAGGGATGCCAAGACTAAGACTTAGACCAAGACTGAAGATGGAGTTGGAGTTGGAGTTCGAGTTGAAGCAGGAGTTGTAGAAGGAGTTGAAGTTGGGGAAGGAGAAGGAGACTCATTTATGCGCTGGCTGGTTGCTGGCAATCAGACCATAATTGGTGTCATAATTAAATTTAATTGATTGTTGTGTTGTTGTTGTTGTTGTACTTAGCTATGGTGTCTACATAAACAGACTATACACTCAAAAAAAATAAAAAAAATAAAATTTATGAAAGCTCATATTTATAAAGGTGAAAGTAACTTGAAACTTATATTTGCTAGATAAAATTCTTTTACTTTCCTATTTTCAAATAGTTTTCTATAAACTGAACACTTTAAGAAATTCATCAAAATTTTTCAGCTAAAAGAATTTATAATTCGGCTTGGTACAACTTTAAATCAAGCTCTATACAAAGCTTTCTACACGCTAAAGAAGTCAAACTTTTCATCAAAGATTGTTATATTCAGGCCTGTTCTGGCTTCCACTTTCGGTTTTGCGAATGTGAATTTCGCTTGAATGTTGCCATTACCACTTTTGACAACATTTTCCGTACTGAATTCACTTGCATTTCAGAAAGGATTCAATAAACTGCCTTACTGAAAAGATTAACAGATGAACCGCATTAAGTAGTTTTTAAATATTGAACGGAATTTCAATGCTCAAAATTTTGACGAAAGTGGAAACCGCAAAGGCCTTTATGAGAAAAACTGTGTAACTCGATTCTTAATTCATAAATTGATTTCCATTTTCGCATTATTCGAGTTTCAAAAGTCTTTTAAATACTTTTACACAGTTTACAGAATGTATTCATTTTTCTTTTATAGTTGTGCTTTCTATAATTAACAAAGCCTCTTTTTTTGCAGTGTATTTAAGTTTCAGTTTGCAAATTAGGAAAAACATTGCACAGTTGAGTTCGGCAAGATCAGAGCCGCTAGCATTTATGATCTTGTTAAAATTACTAAGCGTGTTTTGTACTTGCTACGTGCTCCACAATGGTGCAAAATGGCAATGCCAGCAATCCGTTGCAAGAACAGTTATTGGTCAGTGGCCAGTGGATATACTGGTTACTTGTTGACTGTTTACTGTTTACGGGTTACACAGCAGCTGCAGCTGTAGCTGTAGCTGTCCACGTGCGGAGGCGCAACACTTTGCGCTTGGATATTTACGATTATTAATTCATTTTTCGCCTGTTTATTTGCGCAATGCGATCGCAATGAGGATCGGGCTTGGGATCGCCTTGTTAGCCGCAGCTGGCATTGACCAAATTGGTTAATCCCGTCCACGTCGCATGCTGCTTTTGCCACATGTCGCATTTGTCGGCAATGCCACAGAATCAGAGTCAGCTCCAAAGGCGCATATCAATCACATACGAACACACATACTCATACATATACACATACACTCTCCAATCAGCGTTGGGGCGGCATGGATCAGTCAAGAGTTGCGTCTCATTGATATGCCAGTAGATCATGCCGCCACAAAAAGCGCAGAGAGCGCGCAACTTAGGCACCCAACTCGTTCTGCCTGGATAATCTATGTGTTTGCAACTACATTTTTAGCAAGGCCTACAAGCCTAAAGCGTTAACTTGGCTGGAGGTCCCGCACATTTTGCCACTCAGGCTCAACGCGACATCGTTGAACGACGATCGCTGAAAACTTGTCACTGAGCGCGCAACAATTGCAACTGATTGAAAATTCCGACTCCCCGACTCAACTCAACTCGACTCGAATCGAATCGAATCGAGCAACATTCAACGTTCAACGTGCAACAGTCGCTTGCATTTCAAAGTGCCTTGGCTAAGCCAAAAACTGATACATATGACAACAACCAGCAGACAACACCAATCGCCCTTTCAGCTTCGAGATGTTGTTGCTGTTGCATGACGCTCGAACGTGTGCCGTGAGAGTAGCAGCAACAGTAGCAGCAGCAACAATAACAGCAACAACAACAACAACAACAAGTAGCCAGCCACATGTTTTATTGATGAATTTCTGTTATTCATGCAACGATCTGCAGTTGCGGCTTTACAGATGCCGAAATTGTGCACACAATGCGGCCAACGCACAGTGGGGCAAACTAGTACTTAAATATACTAATCAATTCTACAAATATTCAGCAATTCAAGATTTTATACAAAATGAGTACTCCAAATATCCATGACTAATATTGCAGTACAGTATATTCCCAAAATATTAGTTCCACTAAAATTCCATGCCTAAAATCAATAATTATGAAAATTTTTGGGCAATCTTATCTTTAACTATATTAAATTCAATCATTTATATTTTAGTTTAACTGTCTAATCTTTGACGATTAAGTTTCTAAATTTCGGAAGCAAATTATATTGTGTTTTTAAATTATATGTTTCATAATCCAATTTAACAAATATGCATATACTACCCTTTTCTGGTTTCTATTTTAGGCCAGTTTTTTTGGAGTTGAATATTCCCTAAGTATTCAAATTTTATTCTTTCCATTAAGCTAGTAAGTTTAGTCCTATCTTGATGTGAATTCTGAATCAAAGGCATTTTAATTCAACCCGTAAAATCTGTTTAAAAGTAAAAATGGGAACATTTAAAGTGAGGCATTAAGTAACAAATTTGAAGCAACTTAGTCGAGACATTCAGGCCGGAATGTACCAAATATCAACCTTTAAAAATATGTATATTCAGCTGAAAACAGTATAAAGCTAAACGCAGTGTTGCGATCCCGAAGTGAATACCCAATGTTAGATACGATATCAACCCGGCCTGCCAACTTATCGAAAAGTAGCTGCCAACTTAATGAAGCACACTTATTTTCACGAACTGGCCATAGTCAAATTAAGCTAAAATTTAGCTATAAGTATTTCAACTATAAGTCACGGTTGCTGTAAACAACTGAGGATTTGCAATTACCAACGCAGGTGAGGACGCAGCCTCTGTCTCAGCCTCTTTCTCAGCCTCAGTTTCTGACTCAGTCTCAGTCGCTGTTCCAGTCTCAGTTTTAGCTTCAGCTGAAAGCCCAGTTTTAGTTCAGTACAGCTAAAGTTGAGAGACCGTCTCGGCTTCCTTTTATTTATGATTTGCGAGGACACTCAAGCATTGTGTGGATCGATTGCAATGTTTGCTACGCATTTTTTTGGTATGCGCTTCGTGTGTGTTCCATAATTAAGTGAATTTAAAGCACACTTCGGCGGTGGTCGCATTGTCGCCACTCTTCTGCACTCTTGTTTGTTGCAAGCTCGAAACTCGACCAACTGCGGCATTTGTCTTCTTGTGCTCATTTTTAGTGGTTCTTGTTGTTGTTGTTGTTGTTGTCTGTGTCGTTTGCGACATGTTCCGCGTTTTTTTCACACATTTTTGGTGATCGCTGTCGAAATTGGCATTTGTTTATATTTTTATAATACCCTGTACACGTTTGACTTGGTTAAAAGTCTATAATAAAGTTGTGCAAATGTACGTAGCAGAAAAAACAAGCAAGTCGATTATTTCAGGTTCTGATAAGTCAATCTCAGCTATTAAAAGATCTTCTATACAACACTCAGATTGGTATATATCGATCAAGCTACTTCAGAGCTCTACATTTGAATCAATTTCACGAAAAGTATATTTGACAACTTTGAGAATCTTCAAAAAATGATAATAGCGTTCAACAAATTCTATTATTTGCTATGATAGGCTACTATCTATATCCATATGTGTATTAAAAGTCATCGTATAATAAACAAAACAGTTATTTCTTTTAGGAATATAGGGTAATTCTCAGTCGAAAATTCGAACTTGTTTTTATATTATTTGTTTTCAATTTTAATTTCATTTTACATTACATGTTCATTATGGGCACATCTGGCGTATGCGTAATGACGCAAATTATGCCGTGGTTGCATTAACAACACACACACACATGCTCTCACTCATACAGCCATAAGGCTGTTAACGATTATCGCGTGTCAAATGTACAATTCGACTTTTTAATTTGAGTAAATTGTGCGCTGCTCGTTTTAAGAAAATCGACAACAAAAAACAGAAAGCAAAAAACACCCATCTGTTAGAAAAAGCTAAAAATTGCCATTTGCAAGAGTGGCCAATCAAATGTTAAAAAAGAATAGCACACAATCCGAATTTTGCCGCTTTAGCATTTATCTACGTCATTGGCATTTTCTTGGCTTTATTTCAATTTTCTATATTTTGCCGACGCGACAAATAAACTAAGTGCAAACTCACGGACCGCCCCCTACACTCACTACAACCACTTAACCCCCAAGCGCCCCTACCCAACCGCTTCACCTACACTCGACGGCGACAAATAGAATTGACATTTTGTGGTGTCCAATATGCAAACCAAGCTGAATACAGTGGCGACCATAAAAATAGGGTTACCTAATCAACTCACATTTGCATTTCTTTGGGTTTTATTATTTCTTCCGCCTAATATTGAAAGGATAACAAAACAATTATGTAAGTTAGTAGACTTTTTCTAAGCTCAATCAACCAATAATAATAAAACATTACTATATTTTGAAATACGTCCAAAGCATATTTAAACAAAATATTTAAATGTTTCAGGATTAAATGCACAGATATGTCTCAATTTTATTGACACATAAGGCATATAAACAAATAAATTTCATTCAACTTTAAAATTTTTAAAAATATATACACATATAGTTATCTATAAAATATTATAATTTTTATTGAAAATGCAGTTTAAACTTTGTGTTTTGGCAATGAAGCATTAAAGTTTCAATGCATTCAAGCCTGTTTTGGATTACGATTTCGTTCGATCAAATTCCTCAAACGGTCAAATGTTCTTCAAAGTTTAAAGATTACACATCAAATTCAAATAACAAATTCTTAAGCTCAATTTTCTTATGTTATGTAATAGAATAGAATAGTTTATAGATGCTAGAATAGTTTCTAGATGGACATATTGCTATCAAAACACAGTATCCGTAAATATTTCAAAATTTATTCATTTTTACTTTTAATATGCTTGGAATTCAGAACAGGCTTAATAGTCACTTGCTATTCGGGAAACGCGAACCACAATCGCTAAAAGATAAATCTTTCTGCGACGAATAGCTCAAGTCAGTAGCTATACCCAATATAAGATGCCACGACTGTAGCTTAGGGCATTGGCTGCGTGTGGCAAGCCAATGTTTTTGGCCATTGCATGCCTTGATAATCGCGCTTAAAATGATGACAAAACTGCTGCTAGTTGTGGCTACAATTTTTAATTTTCTAAATGCATTCAGGCACACCATTCGATGGTTTTTGTTGAGGTAAAGTGGGGTTACAGCTGGAACTGAAACTGAAACAGAAACAGAAACGGAAACTGAAACTGGAGTGAATAAGGTGAATGGATGAGAGTGCCTGGGCTGCGTGTGCGAATATGAATGGATGAATGGTTGTGTGTGCGAGTGTTTCGGGGGGGTGAGAAATGTGGATAGGGGCTTTGGCCACTCAAATATTCAAAACGACGCAGAAAAAAATGAAACGCAGACACAAATTTGACGGCACTTGTGGTCAGCAATCGACAGGCCATATAAAATATTGGGCAGACATCGCAGACAGACATAAAGTCCATAACAGTTAATTATTATCGATAAAGATATACGCTCGTATATTTGACTTTTTATTGTGGCACAAGCAATGCCAGACAGTCCCAAACCAATTTCTGCTGCGAGTATCTTTGAAGTGCAAAAGTATCTCAGCTTGGAAAAGTATCTCATGCAGATATTTGGCTAAGCTGCGGAGTGCACTTGATTCGCACCTCGTAAATCAATTGAACAATCGAACGAAATTCGAATTGAATTTTGCATTTCAAAGAGCGCACAATTTGCATATTTGTAACCTGTCTATTGAAATTGAATTATTAATGCAAATTGTGTGCTCTTTCTATATTTTCTCTTTCTATTTTAATGGTAAATGGCATTCGAAGCGTATAATTTACGAATCGTTAGCTCCTGGGAAATGCAGTTTATTCAATTATAAATATCTATTTTTCAAATGCAGTTAAACATTTTTTCCAGCGTGTTCTTTTTATGATTTAAGAAACTTGTTGGAAATTTATCAAGAGGAGATTTCTGTGTTAATCCTTTAAGCAGTTAACACGTTTAGACAGCGACAGCCTAAATATTAGTGAACATTCATTTGCTATTGCGAAATAAAGGAAAATGGAAATGTTTATTTATATTTACATATTTTTTCACTTGTCAAGCAATTAAATTTGATATCGGTAGCTTTCCCACTTGCCTACATGTATAGAAACATATATATTTAGCGTAAAGGTCACTTTATCATTTGATATCAAACTTTAACTTTAACTCATAAACCTATGTAAATAACCATGCATATCTACTTATTACTTAAAGATACAATATCTCATATGAAGCCAATGAATTAACAATGTCTTGAGGGCAAAACTATCTCTGATGTGCATAATTGAAGCGACCGCGAAGTTATTTAAAATGTACAGATCCAGTCATACGCTTGATTAGTCAGTTTCTGAAGGAATTCAGCTTAACATCATCATCATCATGCTCATGTGTGTTTCGTGTGATTTTGTTTATTTTCTGCATTTCCTTAGCCATTTACGCATGCTGCATAATTAATTATATTAAATGCGTTAACTGACAGTCACACACACACACACATCTACATACAAACACATGTGTGTAGTACATATAAAATAGTTAGCATAATTTGCGCATTTCAATAAGGTCGATAATTTGATGGCTCAGTAGTTCGCCAAAGGTTAGAAAAGGAAACAGGGCCAAAAGGATAAGCCAAGAGCGTAGCGTTAAACGTTAAAGGCAATGGATTTTGGGATTAGAGTTGGACGCGTGTCGTGTTCGAGTCATGAAAATAATACATCAATTTGTTCTTCTTTATCATTAATTTAACCATAATTTAAACTTTTTGTTTTGAATACCGAAACTTTCATTTCCGCATTTGGTCACACTGTTTAAGAAAGTTTTGCTCTTAGTGGCAAAACCTGCAGTCAACAAATCTGAAAGAAATCCCTTTGTTCTACAATTGTATCTAAAATTTGTATAAAGATGGTATAATAGTAAATATATCGGATAATAACAATAAATGTGAAGATCCTAAAAAAATTCAAAAATTTATTTAACATTGAAAAAGTCGTGCGTGCTCGTGTTGTTTTCAAAATACAAACACGCATCCAACTCCTGTTGGGATAAAAACAAGCACACACATGCAAAGATACTGTGGTATTTGTGTTTTTGCTACTGTATCTTTGTCTGCTTGTAGCTTTTATCGATGTCTGATATTTAACCTCGATATGGTATTTTTATGGTCACACACACACACACACACACAAGAACACCTACACACATGCGTGTGCTTACAAAAATAATCAGTTTAAAGATGAAGAAATCGCAAACAAAAAAAAAAAGCTGCCATTGTTGTTGTTCCCGCTGCTGCTGCTGCTGCTCCCGGTAAAAGCAACAACAACAAAAACGAGGTATTTCCCTGGTCCCAGCGGCATGACATTGAATCCCAAAGCAACCCCCAACGCACACACGCACAAAAGTGAAGTAAAACGAACCCAAAACAAACTCAACTCTCCCAAAATCAGCAGCCTCCAGCCCTCTTCACCCGCAACAGAAACCCACAAGCTGCAAACCGCTGCTTAGTGAGATTCATTCACGAAATGAACGCAAAGCTCCACTCAAAGCATTCAAAAAGTCACTCAAAACGCACTCACAACTCTCTCTCTTTCTTTCTCTCTCTCTCTCTCTCTCTCTGTCAACGTCTGGGAGAATAAGCGAAAGTGTTTCAACAAGTTCCATACAAATGTTCTTCTCTTCCGGCGAAAAGGATGAAACACAACGAAAATGAAAGCGTAACAAACACAAACAACAGCAACAACAACAGCAACAACAACAACGAAAACGACAACAACACCGCATAGAAAACCGCCCTCAAAGTCTATTACAATACAAAAAACCCAAAAGCTATGAACTCTCAACAAGCCGAAGACGTTCAAGTCCAAGACCAAGTGCGATTTTGATAAGGATTGTGACGACGCGGGCGGCGGGAAATCTTTGCAACTGCTTACGTTTGTTTTGCGGGGGGAGGTGGTCTAACGGGTGTTTTTAGCTGTTTTGTGCTGGGGTCTTGTGCGTGTGCCGCCAAGCGTGCAGCGTTAAGCCGAGAAAGAGCATAAATAAATAAGAGACCAACAACAACCATAGCCAAAACAGCATCAGCCCTGAACCTGAACAACAACAAAATGGTGACGTCGGCCGCCATGTTTTGTCCCTGTATGTGTAATAGAGTTGTACTAGTTCGATTAAAAATGAACAAGTTCTGTTCTTCAATTTTAGATAGGAAAAGAGTCGATCATATGAGCTACCTTATCGTTCATTTGCTATGTTCCTTGAATTCGTTTGAGTCAAATTCCATTGTTTATCCTTATTGTTCACTATAAAAATATAAATGTATAGTTCATAGTTATGAGGTACAGCCATTTGCGACTGAGATCAAATTACTTGGCATAAAAACTTTAAGCTTTTAAGTGTAAGCTATTTGAAAATAACTTCAAAAAGGCAAAAAAGCTACTAATTCAATCAAAGACAGGTATACTTAGCAAATGAAATGATTTAAGCAGGCAGAAAAACTTTTATGAACTGAACGGAAGAAATTCTTACTCAAATGGGAAAAGAATTTGAACTTGATGGTCGTCTATCAGAAATAAAGTTCGTCCGTTTAGTTTAGTGAGTCGTTCAATTGAACTCTTTTTGAACCACTTGATGCAACTCTATGCTATACGTGTAAGTGTGACTGTGTTTGCTGCGTGAAAATGCCATAGAAATGGCGCCAAAGTAAGTTTTCGCATTATTTGATGTAGGTGGCAGTCTCTCTCTGTGTGTGTGTGTCTGTGTGTTTTGTTGTCTGCATAGTCATTGACTTTATGCGGCAATAAAGTTGAAAATTTTGAATATTATCGTTAGTGAAAAATTAGCGCCAAGTTGCCCGCAGCGCCTATAGAGAGAGAGAGAAGAAGAAGCAGCAGACAGCATCAACCGCGAACGTTTCTCACCTGTGTCCTGGCGTGCGCCAAAAACGCTTCCGGCTATATTCTGTTGACGCCAAACCACATCCTTCTCCTCCTGCTCCTCGTTTCACAGTGGATACGAGATAGAGATAACATCGCCGACAGCTCCAAACCCAAAGCGATTTATGTGCGTTCGTATTCATCATTAAATTTGTGCGGACGATGCAAAGATAATGCTCTACTTGTTATTATTATTATTGTTGTTGTTGTTGATTCACAAATTCACAGCTAATCGTTGAAAAATTCATGGTACTCTCACTCGACAATTCCTGCGGGCTTGAAAGCTAACAAGCACTAAGACACATTATATTTATTTCAGTTGTCAATTGAAAGTATTATCCAACGATCCTATACGGTATTTGTCAGAAAACTGAGATTATTCAACTTTAATTGATATGCCACTGCTTAAAATAGCTTTTCCGAAAGCGATATAAATTGTACAAGTAACTTTCTAAGTGTAACAGTACACTTACTAGGACTTAAAATAAGTTGAAAAAGGCGATTTCGAACTTGTCATTTCATTAAATATAACAATATACCTAAGTAATGCTTGAATATTGAAAAACCCGTGTATTCCACTTCATTGGCAGCAGCTTAGACTTGAATTTAAAGCGCGTACAGCTACTTAAAAATCTGAAGTAGCCCAAAATCATGACCAATTCGCAGTCCTTCCTCCCCAACCAGGCCAAAATATGAATGGCCAATTATGCACTTCGTTGGGTCTACGTGCTCCAGCTGCCAATTGGTCCATGGTTGCCTATTTTGGCCATTTTGTTAGCCCAATGTCCCAATGTCATGTGCGGGCATTTGATGATGCGTAGCTTTTCATTAAATGAAAATTTCGCGTTGCTGGCAGTCAGCAGGAAAAGCGCGGACAAAGAAAGATAGCAGCTAAGGAAGCTGAGCATAAACTTTGTTGCCGCAGCCGAGACAAAGATGGAGACACTTTGATTTATTGGCAGGACGCGAGCTGAATTTTTAATTGTACAGTGAGCATGGAGAAGCAAAAAAAAAATGAGAAAAGATTGGCTATGTTGGTCCGAGTGGCAGAAATCCTGTCAGATTAAATTGAATCAGCAAGGATTCTTAGAGAAAGATACATTCGAGCTAAAGTTTGAACTGGCATATGCAAATGGGAATTCTAGACGTTGTACTCTACACACAACATACAGAGCACTGGAAATTTATGCGTCCTGTCAGGATATTTGAAAACATTGTAATTCAAGCGTGAGACTTACGCAGTATAAGTTACTTCCGAGAAAGTCAATTAGCTGCCCATAAAACTGACTATGCTGGGCTAGTTTTTATTTTCGGGGGTGGCTGCAGTTTGAAATTGAAATTAGTACTGTGAATGAACCATAAATGAGTTAACCTATGCATAATGCCAAAGCAAAAACCTCTCAATATCCACTCGATACGTATTCAAATTTCAATGCCGCGTTGACAACAAAACCGGCGACTGCAGTTGCATCCGTGAGGGTTTGCACTCTATGTAACTTGATATTGTATCTGACAGATACACGGCGCTCAGTCCCTTTGGGAACAAGCGATGGCTCTGTTAATGATGATGCTCATGTTGTTGTGCCTGCTACACTGGATAACAAACAAAAACACAGCAACAGCAACAACAAGAACAACATAAAAACAATAAACACACATCTGTTTTCATTCCCGTTCTCCAACGAGCCCAACTTTGACTTCAACAAGTTCACAATCAGCTCGCAACTCAGCACGCGTGGCCTTATATATGTTATATATGTTTGTATTTCTACATTATTCATAGTCCAAAATGTATAATTAATTTCGCTCGACGCTTCTACAGAAATCTCTGATAAGGCCAATTTGGTCTGGCAAGTGTATAATTTTATCGAATATAGTTGAACTTGAACATATTGAGAATGTCAAAAGTATTTCGATAGCGCCAATAATATTATATACTTTAAAATGGGTTTTTTCAAAATAACACAAAAATATTAAAAATATAGAAAACCAGCAGAAAATATTCATAATTTCTAAAAACTCAAAAGTCAGCAATATATGTTGAACTCCCTTTAAAGCAACTATATTCAAAACTGAGCTGAAACACTTGACATACACCTTTCAACACGCAATGTCCTGTAGCAGAGGAAATGCTCTTGAAGTACACTTTATGACCCAATAACAACAACAATAAACAAATTTATGGCACACCAAGTGTGTATACATAATACCTATATGCAGATGTGCCGTGCGTATCCCCGCGTTCCCCTTAGCATCAATTCGAGACCGAAGCGAGTGACAGTGTACGCAGGGGCATGCCACGCCCCCCTGCACTAATTTGTCCAATTTGTCGAGTGAGAGATACAACAAAAATGCCTACGAAAAAAAAGAAAAAAAGAAAAGAACGGAAAATTGCAGGCAATTCAGCGGGGTGAACCCCGCAGCGAAAACGGCAGCAAAAATATTATTTCAGCAAATAAAATCAACGGGGTGTTGGAGGCGGGGATAGGCTGTGCGCTGTGGGGTTATAGTATATGCTCTGGGTATATTTTACCATTTAAATGCGCGACACACGGGTGTCAATTTCGTATATCCTGCCCGCAGGACATCCCATTCACATAACTGTCACCCCAAGTCCAAGCGCTTATCACACGCTGCGTTCTCGCGCCTCGGGCCAATGACTGGTCCAAGTCCAGGCAAATGGGCAGGAGGCAGGAGGCATGTGGCAGTGGCAGTGGCAAGTGGCATGGCTCAAGCCCCGAAGCCAAACATCTGCTGCTAAAAATGTGGCAGCAGCGGCAAGTGGCAACTGTAAAAGGCGCAACCAATCATTAGCAGCTAATCAAGCAGCGATACAGCCTCTTTAAACTTTAAATAATTCGAACTCAATGTGTTACTCTTAAATGTATAACATTCGCTTATCATAACGACATCAAATCTAATCAGTTTAATATTTTTCTTTTATACAATTTAATTACTTCAATTACTAATTGTTATGTTTTAATTCTTTGTATTTGCAGCTTTTTTCTCAAGTTCTTTTTGAAGTGCAATCAAAATTGCCTCAAAAATGCTGGCAATCCGCGGGACATGCGAAGATTTCAGGTTGGTGTTAAAACTTTTTCTAATATAAGCAGTACACTTATTGAAATTAAAAACTATTTTTAATACATTTTAAAATAAGTCGTTGTTTCAATGTAAACATTTCCAAATACAATCAAAAATTGATTGAAATAGTAATAATGATTACAGGCCTGTTCCAAACGGAGCTCGAACACGAGTTTTGATAGCAATAAGTCTGAATAAATTTTATACTTTTTTAAATAAGTTGAAGAGTTATAAAAATTAAGTTTAAGAATTTGGTTTTTATATGTCCTATGTATTCTGGAAATTACTTTATATTCCGCAGACAAAAAATCAAAACTTCGAAAAACCTAAAGTGTTGATTTTTTGAGGAATTCAGAAAAGCAATCCGTTTTTGGAACTGGCCTGATAATAGTTTTTTGATATTAGAAAATAACTTTTACAATATTGAAATTAGATGTTTATGACTGATTCTATTTTATATTTAAACCACAATGAATTCCATTCTTAAAAAAAAAAAATATTAAGTTAAAAGTTGTTTTCATTCACTTTGAAATATACCATATGTACTTTATTTGGATGTATTATAAAATCATAAAGCATTTTATAGATTTTAATTATATTTTCATTAGATAATATACAAAACAAGCAAGACACAACTTTAATCCATAGCAAATCGTTTAAGTAATACATTAATCCTCCAATCTCTGTGCATATAAAAGCTAAGGATATCTTATTTGTTATATGAATACTTTCAACTCTAACAATCGAAGTCTTTTGAAGTCAACAGCTAATCTTAACTAAAATTACGATAAGGTTAAATAAGTGTATAATGCTAATCAAAATCATTATAACTTTTTGACTCTAATCCAATTATCAAAATTCTTAATTCAACAGGTTGTCATCTCCACCCAAGTGGCCGTTGATGGACCACTGCTGGCTATCTCGGACAACATGTTCGTGCATAATAATTCAAAGCATGGACGCCGTGCCAAGCGACTGGACACAACGGAAGGTACAGGCAACACATCCCTGTCCATTTCCGGTCACCCCCTAGCGCCCGACAGTACCTACGATGGTCTGTAACAAAATTCCAATTATTCGAACTATGTTCTTTTGATTTCAATACAGTAGCAATTGGCAAACTCAAAACCTCTTTTTTTTTTTGATTTCTTGTAATTCCCAAGCAATGTCCTTAAAATACACAAAAACAAATAAATTTAACAAAAACATTTACTGGATAATTTGCAGGTCTCTATCCACCGCTGCCCGTGGCGACGCCCTGCATCAAAGCGATATCTCCGAGCGAGGGCTGGACAACTGGAGGCGCCACCGTCATTATTGTGGGTGATAATTTCTTTGACGGCTTACAGGTGGTCTTTGGCACAATGCTGGTGTGGAGCGAGCTAATCACATCGCATGCGATACGCGTCCAGACCCCGCCGCGACATATACCCGGCGTTGTCGAGGTCACGCTCTCTTATAAGAGCAAACAGTTCTGCAAAGGCTCTCCAGGACGCTTTGTCTATGTCTGTAAGTAGTTGTTGTCTATATATTTCCCTTCAAAAGCATGTCTTAGCTTTCTGTTTGCTTTTACCATCGTTCAAGCAGCACTCAACGAACCCACAATTGACTATGGCTTTCAGCGCCTGCAGAAGCTCATACCCAGACATCCCGGCGATCCGGAGAAACTGCAAAAGGAAATTATTCTTAAGCGTGCCGCGGATCTGGTTGAAGCGCTCTACTCAATGCCCAGGTAAGTCTTCATTTAACACACCTCACTTTGCCACTTTACGCACAACTCTAACGCTCTCATTGCTGCAGCAGATCACCCGGTGGCTCCACCAGCTTCAACTCATATGCTGGTCAGCTGGCGGTTAGCGTGCAGGATGGCTCTGGCCAGTGGACGGAGGATGATTACCAGCGTGCCCAGTCGAGCAGCGTCAGTCCTCGTGGTGGCTACTGCAGCAGCGCCTCCACGCCCCACAGCTCCGGTGGCTCCTATGGCACCACAGCAGCCACCGCCGCCGTTGCAGCCACTGCGAATGGTTATGCCCCAGGACCCAATATGGGCACGCTCTCATCTTCGCCAGGCAGCGTTTTCAACTCCACCTCAAGTAAGTGCAACAAAGCCAGACTTTTCTCTATGCAAAGATAGAATTGAATAAGTCTACTAACTTTAAGCTAGGGTGGTATCGATAGTGTATCGATATAATCGATATTTATTCGTAGGTATCGATATAATCGATATTTATTCGCAGGTGATATCATTCCGACATTTGCGACAATGCTTGTAATTTCGCATCCTTATCCATATGTAGAGCATAGTTTCTTGGAAAATAATTCTATAAATCATTTTGAACTCTTTTTTTGTTGTTCATGACTCAAAATTCAAACTTTCCAGTTCTAAAGTTTTCTTAATTTCGAATATATTCGAAAGTTTCTAAAACAAATAGTAATTGGAATTAAAAAATTGTAGAAAAATGTTCTAAAGTTCCAAAATTTTAGTTTTCGCTTGAAATTAAAACCTAAAAGTTTAGTTCAATCAAAATGTTTCTGAAATGTATTGATTTCTGAAAAAAGGTTTAGATTAATAATTTCGGATAGTGTTCATTGTGTTGTACTTAATTCATTTACACTCTTAGTTTTCGAATATTTTGTGTTTTTTTATGAAGATCTTTTTATAAGCACTATGTAAATATTTTGAATTGCACTCAAAAACAAAACACCTACTCAGAAATACTTACTCCAAACAAAGTGAAACCAAATTGCTCAGCAAGTGCATTTTCGCCATTAATCCTTAACAGTGTCCGTGTCGGCGCCTTGGCATACGGCTCTAGTGCAGCATCATCACGTCGCCTCCGCCCACCCGCATCACTATCCGCATCCGCATCAGCCCTGGCACAATCCTGCCGTGTCAGCAGCGACAGCGGCCGTTTAAGTGCAGCAGGCAGCAGACAGCAGGCAGCAAGGACGAAGCAACATGGACAATGAAGCAGCCAATATAAACACACATCCACACACTCACACAAACACACATGCGTACACATACACTTACATGCAGAGCACATGCTTATCGGCAGCGACGCCCCCAAATGCGACATGGCGACAACAAAAACAATCATCGGATGGCGACTGCATTCAGCTCAACAACAACAACAACAACGACTACACTGAGTGGGTGTGCTTGGGTGTTTGAGATTCTGCCGTTGTGACCGTCATAAAACACATCCACCACAACAACAACAACAACATCAACACACAACCAACACATGTTCAATGGTATTTATAATTTTTTATCAATATTTTTAATCACATGCGTTGTTATTAAGTTTACTTTTCAAAATTTACGAATATTCAGCAAGTTTTTTTTCAATACGTTCCCAGAAAAACAAAAGCTTTTATTGCATACCTTTCGGCGGAATTTAAAATGTTGTTGCTCTGAAAAGTATGCTACATTATCTTCATTCTAACTAGATTCTAATTCAAAACAAGCAATGGAAATTAAATAATTAGACTTATTTCGATTTCCACTTTCAAATGAACTGAACTTAAGTAAATATAGCATATTTTTAGGATTGTCATAAAATTTTATGAACGCACTAGAAAACTTCATTTTTTATTTATTCAGCTCCAAAAAGTATGATAGACATTATTTTGTTGAATTGATTCGGAAATGGAATTCGGAATTCTAATTCTTAAATGTCACCGAAATCTCTAAACTCTTTAGTTTTTAATGGTTTATAATACAGACAGTATTTACCAAGATGTTTTTATATATATTGAAACATTTGTATTTGTAAAAACTGTACTTTTTCATGGGAAAACGGTAGATTAACTTATTATTTTTAGTAGCTACAGAATACAAGTTCTTGAAGTTTTGTAAACAAGAGACATTTTGAATGGTAAAAACTAAAATAGAACACAGAAAGGTTTTCACATTACGATCTATAACAAAACAAAAGACAAAAATATCCTACGCTTAAAATTTATCCTAAAATAGTTTAATAAATATTTTCACAATTGCATTGAATTTCTTATAGTTTTTCTATAATCTTCCATTTGCAGGAGTCAGCAGCTTGAGCTTCAATCCATTTGCCCTGCCCACCTGCAACACCCAGGGCTACAGCACCAGTCAACTGGTGACATCAACCAAATAATATTATTATTAAATGAGGCTTTCGGCTGCTGTTGTCCTTGATACGCCCTGAACGCTCTGAAGACCTGCCCTACCCAAAAAGTTGACCTTCCGGGAAAGCCACAAATGAAAATTGAAATCAACTAAAAGACGCTCGAAAGTGCAATAAGCGATGCAAATGTTTCCAAAATTCAACAATATTCGATATACATTAAATATTTATTTGTATAAATATGCAAATTGAATACAAGTTGTTTATTTCATTTTGGATTGATTACTTTATTTTAAATGTCCTTTGTAAATTAATTTAAACTCTCAAAACATGTTTAAGCCCATATCAAAATAACTGAATACATATGAATAAAAGATAAAAAACGCAAATCATATCATTCGTGATCTGTGGAACACGCTATAAACTAAGATCTAAGATAATGCGATCCGGCACTATACTATATCAAAAAGTCGATTCAATGACGGGCACACTTCTGAATCGCTTGAATAATATATCTATATATGTATATATACATACATATATATATATCAAATATTTATTGGATGTAATAATCGGAACTGTGAATAGAACAAATTATACCAATTTACATACAATACCTATGATGATCTGAAACTAATACGAAAAAATATTATACAAAACATAAATAAACTTTAATGAAATTTTGGATATATCTAAATGCTTGTATACGAACATAAAATACCAATAATATTATACAAAACCAATATATCGTGCTGCAGAAGCTGTACATTGATATTTTTGATTGGAGATCAATCAATGAAATTATAGATTCTCACATGTCATATCATTTTCCAAAAGTTATACGAACAAATTTTGATAAAAAAAAACACATAACAATTTATGCCGAGACATTATTGAACTGGCACCGTAGAAAAAGAAAACCATAATCAAAATGATATATACCTACAAAGAATATTAAAAAAAAAAAAAAAAAACAAAAAAAGTTTGGGCTACATAGCTAATTACTTAAATCCGAAAACATTCAGACTATCTAAGCTTAAATTTGCATTGTATTAAATAAATTAACTAAACATGAAACATACTTATTAAACTTTTGGCAGTCATATCATGCACTTAATCGATCCCATCAAAACACGCATATTTAAAATTCATAAATTAAATCTAGACTACATTCAAACATCATTGAGATATAAAAACAAAAAAAAACATGCGCTATTCAAAGTCGAAGATTAATCCAATTACCGATTTAATGCCCAACATTTGTTGACTACAATTTAAGCATACTATATACATAATAAAAAATATATAATTAAATATACATATATGTAGATGATATTGGGGGTGCATATACATAGTAAGTTTATTGTTTATTATTCGATCTGTAGGGATTAATGTAATTGATATTGTATTATATGCGTATTTCTAGAGACACATACATTTATTAAAAAACAAAAAAACTAAATAGAAGCAAAAATAATAATGCATTAAATGATACAGACATATTTCTAGTTCTAAGCATTGCATAAGCCATACAAATTAGCTCCTGAAATCGATTTGTAAATTATAATTCTAGTAATGCTCTCTGTTTTGTAAATCTCACCAAGTTATTTAAATAAAATTTATTTAAAACATAAATAAACTTAAAATACAATACTATTCTTTTGAAATTTTACATCCCAACATAGTTTTGAAAATCAAGGGTGATAAATTAGATTTCCCAGATTTTTAATTCCCTGAATCTTTGATTTTCAGGAGGAATGCCGTTGCCTATGACAACTATATATATAACTATATATAGTTGCCCGATTTTGATCAAATTTTGTCAGCAAGACAAAAATATACTAAGACACACAGATGGTTAATTTGGTTAAGATAAAAATTTATTTTTCTACCGAGTCAACCGAAAGCTATTAGATACAGTCGCCAGATTTTATATCAGACTTAGTCAATATACATGCAACATAATGCCATTAAGTACTACAGAGTTTGACTGAGATATCTATATAAACATAGTTTTTCATACAACTCATATTTCAACTTATTGTTCTATGGCAGTTATAAAATATAGTCACTGTTCAAAATTACAAAAATCTTCTTAAACTAACAATGGGTGAGTTTGGTTGTGCTAGTTTAAGATACAAAAATATTGTTCATGCAGCTCCTTGTCCAAACGATTTTTCCTATGTGAACTATAAGATATATTAGTTTGATTTAGTTAACGTGTTATAAATAAGCTTATATAATGCTAGAACTCAAAGCTGTTAGGTTAGTTTTTCTCTTGAAAAACAATATTTTCGACCGATCCTTGCAGCCTTGTGCTATAGTGGTCCAATTAGGCTGATTCTGCCATATCTGTGCCGATTCAAGCATCTGTGCAAAGCATTAAGACAAACAGACGGACAGACTCGGCTGTTGATGCTGATCAGGAATACATACACTTTATAGAGACGTCTTCTTTATACTCATTGTAAATATGCATAATCATTAGGTGATTTTTTTTTTTTTGGAGTCATGTACATGGCTTTATTAAAATTAAAACAAATATTTGTTGTAGCTTTCCTATACTAATTTTATAAGATCTTTGCTGTTTTTACCCAAAAGTTATTCATATTATTTAAATGATTACTGCACAGAAGTTGGCTTAAAAATACTTGCATAAGAGCAGATGACAAAAGTTTGTTACTTCATTTTACAACCAATATTTAGCTTATAAATAGTCAAGGCGATAAACAAAAGCCACATTTCATATTAAAGGTCTTAGGTAACTTTATTAGCGTTAAATATTTCAATACATACATAGATGCTAAATCATCAAGATGAACTCGTCTCCGTACAGACTTACACATGCACTTATTAATATAAAATTTCAACTTAAGATTGCCATTGATACGTAAGTGTACGTATATATATATATTTTATTTGTAAATCTACATTTCATAATTCATAATTCTTGTTAAGACGCAATATTGCTTTTTTTATTTTTGGGTAAATTAAAAAAGAAATATGCATATGCATGATCTATTATTCAGTTTTAGTCGCAGTCTCCTCACTCTCCTTAAACAGAATATCATGTATTTTAGAGCGCACATAAAGCTTGCGATTAACCGACAATTGTCGCATAATAGGCACAAGGCTTAAGGCAAAATAATAGTCATCATCCTTGGTCTGCTGTTCCTGTTGCTGCTGTATGACATAGCTTAGCTGCTCACTCACCGTGGTAAGACGCTCAATGGAAGTTTCCAAATTGTTTTTCAATGTTTTTGCCGCGCTTGTTGGCGCTGAGACAACAGTGGCTACTACTGGCGTAGCAGCTGCTCGACTGGTGCTCATCATGGTTATCTTATCGCTGCTGTCTAGCATCTCATCCTCAACAACTTGTATGGGACTGTAGCAGAGCGGATCTTCACTGTATATGATGTCCTTGATATCCTCGCTGATTTCCTCGTTCTGCTCGTACTCCTCCCACTTCTGTGGCAGTGCACCAGTTATGGATGAATGTGCATCCAGCCGTGGTTTCGCCACACGTATCGGCTCTCGCACAACTTTCGCCTTGGCAATACGCGACGTTTTCTCTGCAATTGGAGAATGAAATCAAATTTTGAAAAGATTTGTTCGATATGTCAATCAAATTGCCGGCAAATCAGTCCAGCTGTAATAATGCAGGGCTGGGTGTCGGCAACGTTTGGCGATAGTTTTCCAATTGAGGACAACAGACGTGCGCATGGGATCGATAGGTCATTGCATGCTGTGTGTGATAAGCGCTCTTAAGTTTTACCTTTCTTAATTGTGATAACAGCTGGTCGGCTAAGTGGGCGTTGTTGTATGGGATTTACGAGCACCTCATCGGCATGCTTGTGCCTTAAGTGCGTCCACAAATTGGTTGTATTGTTGCCCTTTAGATTGCTGGCCATGCCGCCACGCGATATATTATTGCCGCAATAACGGCAAACTGCAAAGTTTTCGCACTCTTCATTTATATCGTAATGCTGCCAAACGCTGCTAACTCGTCCTTTTGGCATTTTACAATCCTATTTTTTTTTTTCAACAACACGGCACAATTACAATTTTCTTTTTCCCTCAAAAACGCAATAGCGATGTTAGCGTTGCTTAGGCACGGTGTTGTAAAGCGTATGCAATAAAAACAGTGCTGCAAAATGTGTGTTGCTTGTCAAACGAACACACAACAAAGAGAAAATGCATAAATGCATATACATATGGAAATATGTATGTATATACATACATATATATATAAACAAACAAAACTAAAAGATATTTGTTTCTCAATTGGAAATAGTTTTTATTGTTCACAGCACATTTAGACACGTTACCGTTGTTTATATTTCTTTTATTGTTTTCTATCCCGTTTCTTTCCTACGCACACAGTTGAGTATTGTTTTTCATAAAGGAATTGCAGCAACGATTTCTTCCAAATCGGTTTGGCGATCGCAACCAGAACACAATTTATCCGGCGCGTGAATTGTCCGACACATATATCAACACTAGGATAAGCAGTGGCGATGACAACAACAAATGCTCCCGCTAACCGCTTCGAACACGCGTGGCAGTGTGAGGGGGCGTGCGTGAATTATCAGATACAAAACCTACCGTTAGTCGTGTGCAAGCATCTATGGCGCAATAGGCTGCCAGTGCCCGTTTTGCCACTGTAGGACAATAGATCACCACAAGTTTTGCAGCAGGCATACGGTTCTATTCGATCATCGCAGGACACCAAGTTAAAGAAACGCCAAACGCAGCTCTTTGCATTTCGTGGCTCCACCAATTTACAGCGCTTGTCTCCCGATTTGAGCAAACTTCTTAATTCCGATTTCTTTTCGACGTGCATCATAACAATCCTATGTTTCAAGCCGTATCAACAAAATAATATATGAAAAAACAAATGTAAAATGTACTATGCGACACGCATGTCACGATTTTTAGTCACGCACAAAACCGTGTTGCAAAGCACGACAGAGCACAGTGCTTCAACTTTACCAGCACTGGCATGGCTTTGCAAAAGGCATTGTTGCGTCACAAATACACACTTTACCTGTGTAGAGACAATTGAGATTATAAATGTTTATAAAATGCTAAAATGAAAAAATAGATTCACTTGAATACTTTAAAATATAGTTCATTCATAATTGTGCGATTGCGTTATAATTCACACGATTCAAATCTAGCTAACTGTGTGCCCTACAAATTGTGGTGGCATGCCGATAGACCTTCTTTCGATACACGCAGTAAATTGAACAGCTACTTTTTGTAAAATTAAACATTTTCCTATAAATGGTAATACACATAACTCCAAATTAATTACTTTAAGTACATAATACTAATTTTAAAATACATTTGCAATTGGCCTAGTTAAATTATAAAGCCATATAGGAATATTTCCAGCACTTGAGCGCCGATTACTTATGGCGGTCGACCGATAGGCAGCCAATAAATTGAAGTATCTATAACAAATATTGTCAAAAATCAGCTGCTGGTTGTCAAAATATTTTTCTGCTTTTCAAAGCTACCTTTAGTCAGATATAAAGAAAATAGATATCTAGCTTAATTCGTCGCTGCAAAAGTGTTTTAAAACATTGAAGCTTAAATTTGCAAAAAAAAATAACTTCTACTGTTCATCCACTCATTTAAAGGTAATGACTCATGACTCAGCCACAACACTCTTTTTGATTCGCTGTCAATACATACATATGTAAATTTGTTCTTTCAATAGAAACATCACTTGCAAAATGAAGACCGAATACGTACAATACGACAATACTACAATTAGGGCTAAAATTAACACTGGCGAGTTTAAGGTCACTGCCAAGCGAAGTCGGAGCAGAGTGTGGGATGTATTTTCCAGAATTGTTGATCAAAATGGAATCGAACTAAAGAATGTTATCTGCCGAACATGTCCAAGTGTGTTTAGATTTCATGGCAGCACGTCAAATTTGGTACGACACAAATGCTACAAAAATGCTATGGAAGATTATGATTCAAATGAAGCAGCTAGGGTTCATATGCTTAAGGAAGACGTAGAATACTCTAATGATTCAATGGATCCTCTTGATGAAGAGAGCAGCTCAGAAGCAGTTGTCGACCATGAAATCAAGGACAAACTTGCCCATGCTATATCCGACTGGACCGTGGAAAATTGCCGTCCTTTCAACATTGCCGAGGACAGTGGATTAAAGAAATTGGCAGCGCTACTGGTTGATATCGGTGCTAATTATGGTAGCAATATAAACATGGAAGAACTTTTACCTCATACTGCTATCATAGCCTCCAATGTCGAGACTTATTATCAGGATGCGTTGGATAAAGTGCGCACATCCGTGTGGAATGCAAAAACAAATGGTTATAGCATAACCTGTGACAACTGGATGGATAATTATTTAAGAAGTACTAATCTATGCCTTACCATACATTATATCAAGGATGACACACTGGTTAACCGTCTCCTTGCAGTAACCAGCTTGAATGAGGTATCCTGTACAGGTAAGCATAATATGATATTTAGTTTTGATTCACTTAAACATATAAGTTTACTTATTAGGTTTGCAATTGAAAACACACATTGACAGCATTTTAAATGAGTTCAATTGCAAGCTGGATGAAGACCAGCCCATTTTCGTAACACCCGTCAGTGCGAACCTTTCCCATGTCCTTGGAGAAGGACACATTCGTTGCATTAATGATTTGCTAAACAATGCTATCGAGAGAACATTTAATGAAGTTAGCGAGCTTAAGCAAATGTTAAGCCAAACCAAGGAAGTTTTCAATTACCTATATAAAGTTACCTACGAAATGTCTGATACGTTCTTAAACTTAAAGAACCAATTGATTAGCTATTCGCCAAACAAATGGAATAGTTTATACGAATTGTTTTTTTCAATCGAAATCAATTGGAAAACATTTAATACATTACTGCAGAACCTTGGACGCCAGGAAAGCTTTAAGATCAACGATATTTCGTCAATTGTAAACATTCTCGGGCACTTTGAGAAATGTAGTAAGATTTTGGAAAATGATACGTCTCCAACATTGCATTTGGTCATACCACATATGCACAGACTAAAAAAGATATGCAGTAGTCAATCTACAAACAAATTGGAAAAAGATATGAAACTCAGTCTGAAAGATTCCTTAGAATCCCTGGCGAAAAATGAAGTTACCAAATTTCACAAGATGGCGTTGTTTCTGTTTCCTCCAACGAACCAACTATTACAATGCACACAAGCTGAAAAAGATGAAACAATTGAGGAATGCAAAATATTGATGAAACTATTTTGTCCCCAAGAGATTGAAAATATTGATATGAATGTTAAAATCAAGCAAGAATTTGATGATGACCTTTTTTCTGATTTTGTTACCATGCACTCACCAGAAGATGGGATAGACAGGGAAATTCGCCTATATTCTGATGTGCACGTGCCCTTGAGCGATGGTTATGACGTATTAAATTGGTGGTATTCAAATAAAGATAAATTTCCTCTTTTATACCGAACCAGTTGCAGAATCTTGGGTACGCCGGCTACCAGTGCCACCTCAAAGAAGGCATTGGCTCAAGCACGAAATTTGTTAAACGAACCAAAAACTAATACACCGATGTTTTACGACGATGTCGTAAATAAAATAATGTTTTTACATAATAATTCTCCATAATAAATACCATATAAACGTGGTGTTTATGTAGTTATAATTAGGGAGGTGTATTTAGATTTAAGATTAGAAGACCAATCGAATTCGGTTATTAATAAAAATGCCAAAAATGTTTTTATGCATTGAGTATTCGTAAATGTGATAGTAACTGTTTTTATTTCCTTATTTAATGTAAGCTAAATTTTATTAATGTGGTAATAAAAACGTTAAAATTAAATTAATTTATCCGTTAAAGTTACGTACATTTTAAAATTAGAGGCTACTATTTATTGAACTTTAACTAAATTTATGCGTCTATTAAAACGATGCTATAACAAATAATAATACACTCGATTGGGATCCACTTTGAATAATTTATGGTTGACATACAAAAATGAATGCGAATGAAAATGATTCACATGATTCGATATTTAAGCAGCCTCCGTTCCGATAAGTTCTTGTCGCAGGTCGACTATCGAGTTGTCGATTGCAGTGTTGATAAACGCCAGTCCAACGTTCATCGTCGTTGTACAGCACTGACACACAGAGAAAATTTTGGTTGAGAAGAAGCAAGTTGTTATTCGATCTTTGCGTGCTATTTAAATGAATAGAAAGTGTTTATTTAAGTGAATAATGAGCGCGAATTGTGTAAAATGCATATGTACGTAAACAGGCAGTGCAGTAATGTAAAATTCAAGTAGAATGTGCGTTTACCACGCACACATACTTTGCTTGTTTCGGTCATCATTTTGGTCGTTGCTCACAAACTGACGTCAACGTTGGCGTCGCTGCCGCCGTCGGCGTCGTCATCATACGCCTTGCCCTCAATGAGAGCGAAGAGCATAACAGTGTCTACCAGTTTGGCAGCGTATCGCGCATAAAAGAGAGAGAAACAAACGGCGAGCGCAGCAGCAGCAGCAACAACAACACGAAGGCAAAAAACGAAAAATTGTTTTTCATTTATTACTGCCCTGCCATCGCGGAAAAGTGGAAAATTGCAAAAAACCGCAACTGCCACGCCAATAATTGTGCACTAATAAACCTAAAAATAATGCGAAAATATTGAAAAGTGCGTTTCTGTGTCAACAGGGGCATCAAATTGCAACAGCTGATGCTGTATAGAAAAAAAAATCATTGCCACCTCGGCCGCTGCCCCTCTGCTGCGTCGAACTGCTGCGTGAACTGCTGCTGCACTGCGCTGCCTCTGCTTCTGCTGCCGCTGCCTCTGTTATTCTGTTATTGTGCCTAGCATAGCTCCCTCCCGTTACCGCCCACTGCTAAGTTCGCCCAGTGAATGATTCACATTTTTCCTTAGCTAGTTTTTTTTTGCTTCTTCTCTTACTACTATTCTTCTGCTCCCTTTTCTTCATTTTGTTGTTGTTGCTACCGTGCTGCGCGAATTGTTGGCAAATGCGTGCGCGCAATTAATTTGCAAAAAGAAAGAAAGAAAAAAAAACGAATAAAAAAGAAAAATACAATTCAAAAATACATAGTTGTTAAAGTGCTTATAAATATTTATGTTGTATGTGTATGTATGTATTTATAGCTGTGTTTGTGTGCGTGATTTTAGGCTGAAGTGAAAATTCCAAAGCCACGGAGAGAGGCCCAACAACAACAGCACACAAGAAAAGATAATAAGGAAAGTGTGGAAAATACATCGACAGCAAACAACAACAGCTACAACAAACCGCTTGGCCAGTGAAGAAAGAAAAGTGAACTGCAAGTGCAGCGGAGACTGGGCGTCGGACAGCCGGACGGAGTGTGACATCCGTCATTTGTCGTCGCCGGCGTCGCCGTTGCCGCAACAACAACAACAATTGCAGCCGACATTTCATTAAACGATTTTAGTCAAAGCGCGTTGTCATCTTCATCTTTAGCTGCAACATGGATGTCGAAACACAGGAAACGCGACAGGTAAACATATTTTTAGTCATTATTTTAACCCTAATCCCATGCAACACCCGTTAGAGTAATACACACACATACATGCATATGTATGTATGTATATATATATGCGCTCATTAAAATTCCTGCACTGACTGCGACGTCGCCGTCGACGTCAAAGTTACTCCCCAAAGAATTAGACGTCGCCGTCGCTGTCTTCGTCGTCAATTTGCTTAACGCCTTTGCAATGCGCTCATCAAACGCTGCCTCTGCCGCTGGCCATAAGCGTAACGGCTGACGCTGACGTCGCGTCGCTGCTCAGCCACCTACTCTCTTTGCCAAAATGGTGCGCTGAGGTAACCACACACGCCATGCCGCCGCCACCTCTCCTCTCTGTTTTAATATGCGACCGACACCTACTTACCGTTTGACTGGTTTTAAAATCCAATGCAAACAACAACGCAGCAGCGACGCTAGCAGCGGCAGACGCAGCAGCAGCAGCAATGGCAACAATTCAAACAGATTGGCAAAACGCTGCAGCGGCTGCTGCTGCTGCTGTTCGATCAACTTAAAAACTCCATTCATAAATGTGTGCATGCCGCACAAATTGGTTTCAAAGCCGGAAAATGCTTTTTGATGTTTTTGTTATTATTGTTGTTGTTGTTGTTACTCTGCCACTTGGCGTAAACTTGTTTGTTTGTTTGTTGTTATATTAACTGCTGTTGCATGAGCTAATCGTTATATTTAAACAAAATACGAACAAACTTATGCACATACATATGCACATTAGAGTTACAACGATTCGTTCAGAATCAGATCGATTGAACAATTCGGTAAACTGATCAAAAGAACTATGCTTCTGAGTGTTGTTCATTTAGTTAATTTATAAATATATATATAACAGATCTGATTTGAATAAAAATAAGTAGTATTAGGTAAGAAATTCTTTCGTTAGCTTGCCATAGGAATGAACTAGTTCATTTGAACTACATACAACTGCTGCATACGCATGCGAAAGTTAACGAAAGAGAGACAAAAATGTAACTGATTAACCGACTTTTGACAGTTTGGCAACCTTCGTGCCGCCCAGCAACAACAATCGTATTTTTTGGGTGTGCGTGTGCTTGTTTGTGTGTGTGTTTTGCGTGCGTGCTGCTTGCCCACCCGCCCCTCCATATACACATATTGAACCAACTTGCTAGAAAGTTAAACGCCTCACAAGCAATCGACTATTTAAAACTATTTATGTTTGCTGCTGTTGTTGTTGTTGTTGCTGTTTCGGCTAAGCTCTTTAAGCAATTAGCGCCTTATGGGCTTTTGAAATAAAAGAAACAACAAAAAACAAAATTTGAAAAGCCATTCAAAATTTAAAGCGCACGCTTGCCAGCTTCAAGCACCCGTCCATGGTGAATTGTTAATAAGGTAGTGCGCTTTTATTTATGAGTTACCAATTAGCAAATTGATTGGAATTGAAAGCATTTATTTTTGCAGTCTTAATTGCTATCAACTTTATTCAACAATTTTTAAAAATAATTTCAATTTTTAGTCCCTGTTTCCGTTAAAAAATTGAAAAAAAGGGAGTTTTAAAGTACTGCAAATGTGTGTAGCAGACAGATGGAGGCATTTCCGCCTTTAGAAACTATTGTATATATATTCTTGATCAGCATCAACAGCGGAGTCGATCTGGCCATGTCCGTCTGCCTGTCCGTATGAACACACAGATCTCGGAGACAATAAGAGCTAGAGACACCAAACTTGACATGCAGGTTCCTGTATACCGTACGCAGATCAAGCTAATTTCAAATTTCGGATGCATCACCCCCGCACCCCCGCAAATCGCAAAAAAAAACTCCCAAAGCCAAAATTTTAAAGATTTAGCTTTGATTCGGTACACATATATGTTTAATCAATGTTGGTCGGTTGCGTAAATTTCATTACGATCTATTACCACCGTCTCAGCAGGCAGAAACAACAGTTTGACATGCACTGGACAAGTTAAGTGCGTTGCTTGCTTGTGTTGCCGCTGAACTGCTTGAAATGCAAGTTGGGAGCAGGGAGTCGTGCACACTCGACTAGAGCATTCTTACTTGTTTTAATTGTTTTAGGAGAATCTTATTTAAGTAAACATGGAATTTTAAAATTTACCAGATTTAAAACATCGATTCTACTAAAAACAAAATCGTTTATGTTTTTCAAAAAAAGTTGTTAAAAGCGATGAATTGATTCGAACATCGATCTTATAATTATCAAAAGTAATATCTCAAAACTTTCCTATTCACAAGTACTTATAAACTTGTAACTACCTGCTCACTTTACACCACCCGTGAATATCACACCATGCACTCGCCGATATCATCTACTTTGTGCGCTCTCTTTGGCTCTCACTCTCTGCATTCTCCAAAAAAAAGAAATGAAAGAATGAAAACAAAATAAAAACAGTTTGCACGCATTTGTCAAAGCCAAAGAGTTTTTGTGTGTTTTCTTTTGCATTTATATTTAGCCTATCGTCGCAGCTCTACGGCATGCCAGACAACAACAAACACAACAACAACAACAATAACGAGAAGAAGCAGAGCCAAACTGCAAGATAACGAAAAAGTATCATAAATGCCGCCAAGCCGCAATTTGAAATGTGAACATTTCCATATGCGCACACACACACACACATAAGCATACTTAAAAATACATATTTATATATGTATGCAAGTACATACTTATTAATATATATGTTCTATGCCTGCCATCCATGTGGGCGTCCAAACCAAAAGCGATTTATTATTTTGTTGCTGCTTTGCACCAAAGTGTTTACATTTTGAAATTTGAGTTACGAGTATTTATCTATGTGATTATGTATCCCAAAACACAAAAAAAAACAAAAAAAAAAAATGAATACCATAAAAAACAACTGCAGCTCGTTGTTGTTGTTGTGGTTGCTGTTGTTGTTGTTGGGTTGGGAAAGCATGAGAAGCCAAACTGGTTGCACAGGAAGTGTGTCCACCTGTCCGGCAGTCAACTTGTTGGCCAATTCGCATAGTTCGACGGTGTGCGACCTACGCCAACATATTTGACACACGTTAACCTGTTGCTCGAAAACTGCTGTACATTTTTTCGAGATTTTTCAATAGCTTATTATGGCTTATTGCTTTAAATTTTGAATTTTTCTTTTAGATATTTATATTAAACTTGTATTCAATTCAGTAAAATAGTTCAGTTATTCGAATTCCATTATCGTTCCGTAAATCATTTGAGTTATATTATCGTTCAACTGATTCCGAGTCTCAAATTCAACTTTAATGACTAAAATGAACGATAATCGGAGACTACGTCCATTCTGAAGCTTATTTCAATCGATCTTTTCCATTTTCACTTTTGAACCGGTTTTGCGGTTTTAATTCACCTTTAATCAAGGATTGAATTCTCTTGTCATTAAGATAGAATTTAATTCAATAGCTCAAAGAAAAGAATACAAAATTTAATATTTAAGAAAAGTTCAAATTTATTTTCTAAAAAGAAAGTTTTAGTTAGATAACAAAACGTTTGCTTAAAAATCAATTAAGTTTGCCGAAAAAAGTATTTTTGGAGATATATTATTTTAAAAGGTTTCAAAGATGCAATGTTTGACAATCGATTGAAGATTGAATAAAATTGAAAATTTTTTAGAAAACTAAATATATTTTTAATGAAGTCTTCTTGAAATCTTTTAAAAACTACACTCTTATTGATAAAAGATAAGTCCCCCTCTCCAGTGCATTAAGTAAGCTATAAATCTGTGTGTATATATTTATTTAGGATCAAACAGATTATTGTTTATGTATCTCCCATTTCAACTCTTATCTATTATTTAAGAATCTTCCCTTTTGGTCAGAACCATATTGATAAGTGAATAGATTTTCTCTTCAAACGTAATCCCTAGTTAAATACAGTGTGTGTAAATTGTTCAAAATCATAATTAACTGAAATTATATGTTACTTTGCTTATCAGGTCGCATTCCTTAAACTGGCTACACAAAGTACAACTAGACGATAAGACAAATTGAATCACACAATGTTTAATTTTGTTAGCCTTATCTGTGAGTGCTTGTCTGAAAAGCATTTTGGACTTAACTGATCGTTTCTCCTCATCCAGAAGCAACCTGCCCCTGTTCCCCTTCCAATAAAATTCCATTAAGTTTCAATTGCAACCAAAACTGAGGCAGTAAAAACTAATAAGAGGCCGTTTTCAAGTTGCTTCTAAGAAATTGGACAAAGCCAAATGGACGAGCCAAACACTGTGGCGAAATGATGAGTATAAAGTGCAGTTGCAAATGGAAATGAATTTCGCTGACGAAGCATTGCGGCACTTCAGATTCTTAAAGTTGCAACAACAGCAATGCAACGCTGTCTTCCAGTGTTGCCCACTTTTCAAAGTGATCAGAAAAAGCAAAAAAAAAGTTTTTTAAACGAAAAATTTAAGAACAAATTAATGACGTTCAAAATATTGCCGTTCTGAATTCCGCATATCTATGGGAAAATTCAATGGAAAGAGAACTATTCAAAGTTATATTTGAAAATAAAGAACTATTGCTAATTCTTTCGAAAACGGTTCAAAATGAAAAATTATCGAAAATGAAAACAGGCCTCAAATTATAGCTTTAGTTTACAACAATCGTATTTTTTCCAAAATTCACACGTTAAAAAAAGTAAACACGTTTCCATTCCGAATGTTTTACGTCCTGCTGCACTTAATTCCATTTTTTTTTTTTCAAAACCGATTTATAAAAGTTTTTAACTCTTTTTTCCTTAGATAAAATAAGAAATAAAATGTATTGCAAAATACAAAAGTAACTTTTCAAAGTTGACAAAGAAATTCCATTTTACGGAATTTAGAACAGCGAACAATTCAAAATGCAAAGATTTCAATCGTAAACAGCATTTGTAACAGTCCAGATTATTTGCATTTTTTGCGGCAATCCATTTCTGAAGTTGGAGATGACTCATGCATACGATTCATAAAATAAGCTGTTTCAATAAAAACCGCCAGATTTGACGGGAAAAAGGCAGAATTGGCAACACTGCTGCTTTGCCACAGGCTTGGGGTCTGCGCCTGGGATTGGGCCTGGCGATTCCCCCATTTTCATGCTGAGTGACCATCAGCGAGCCAAACATCCAGCCAACATACACACACACATGCACACACACACACACACACTGAAGAAACGGCGCACGCCAAGCCAAAGCCAAACCAGGCGAGTTTATCGAACTCATATTGAAGATTGAACGCATGGCTACACATAGATGCAGCAGCAATGTCTCGAGGCACAGATACAGATACAAATTGCACTTACAGATACTTACAGACTTTATAAAAAACTGCAGAGTGCGCTACTTAATTGCTCCAATATTAAAATGCAAACGTAAAATGCGCTCTGAAAGGTTTTCTTTTTCCATGTGGCGGGCTACACAGATGGCTTTCCGGCTCAATTTTGTTCGTTGTCTTTCCAAAAAAAAACCTTCTCTTTTATCCGGATGTAGCGTTTAAATTGAAACGAATTGTTGTAGATTTCAATTGCAACAGTAGCTTTGATATTGTAATTAAATCGTTACATTCAAAATACATTTATGATCAAAAATGTATAAAAATTTTTTTCCTTGAGTGAAACTTAAAAAGTTTCATCAAAGTCAAGCAACTAAGTCTTATAATGAGTTTTTATGTGCAGACTTTTCTGTAATAGTTTATATTTTCAGCACGCTGATTAAAACTTTAAGTTCTTGCTCATCTCTAAAATATGAAATTTTAATTTGATTTAATAAATCATTCAACTAATTGATTTCATTTTCTTTTAAGGCTCGTCAACGTGCTTCCGTCAAATGGCTGCTGTCGAAAGCATTCAACAATCGTGTGCCAGACAACATTAAGGAGCCGTTCTATCGGGATCATGAGAACCAGGAGCGCCTCAAGCCGCAAATCGTTGTGGAATTGGGCAATGCGACGCTCTATTGTCAGACATTATCGATTTTGTATTCCGATCCCAATTACCAAAGCTTAAATCACTGGTCAATAATACAGACGCTAGCGCGCAAGGGTGTTCCTGTGGCCGAATGCGCGGACATGCCCATTACCGAAACGGTATTAATTCAAACGAATCCGTTGCGAATTGTAAGTTGAATTTAATAACAATAACTGAACAATAATCAAATCTTTTGCCATTTTTTAAAATGTAGAATGCCCACATGTCTGTGATAGAATCGCTGATGGTTCTGTATGCGAAAGAAATAGCATCGGGTGATCGCATTATGGCGGCCATACGAAGGTAAGTCTTTTAACAATTCAACTAAAACTGGCATTAACAAATTTTTGTTTGCTTAACAGAATCTCTGGCAGCAACTATCAGGCGACGCCGGGTCAGAACTATGAGCAAGCGCTGCTCGCTTGGATATCGCATGCGTGTGCCGCGCTCAAAAAGCGCATTGTCAAAGAGCTGGAGTCAGGGTTGCCGGATGAGATCGTAAATGCATTAGACTAAAGTTCCAAAGTTGCACAATATTAATTGTTATGTTTTGTTGTTGCAGGGCACGCGTTTGCAAACGCCGGATATACCGCCCGTGCGTGATATACAGGATTTGTGTGATGGCATCTGTCTGGCGCTGCTCATTTCCTACTATTGCCCCAAGGTGGTGCCGTGGACAAGTGTACGCATCAACTATCTGCCCGCGGTAGAGGACTCCATACATAATATACTGCTGGTGAGCAGTTTTTCACAAAAGCATTTGCCATACGGCGTCTTCCACATGACGCCCGAGGACATCACATATATGCGGGGGTGTGTTTCATTGTTTACACTATGAATTTTTAAGATTTTTGTACTATTACTTTTCTATTGACAGCTCGATGAAAGTGAATCTGGTCTTGCTGTTAACGGATTTGTTCAATCTATTTGAAATACATCCGGCCAAATGTGTCTGCTATCCTGGCATGGATGGGCAGGGTAAGTTACAGTTCATACTTCATACAAAACTATGCACCGCATCGCATTCCAAATCAACCTGTCAAAAATGTTCCCAAAAAAACCCATTGGCCTTTGTGTGTTTCCATTCAGGGCATGTTTTGCGTTGTCGTCGTCGTCGTCGTTTACGTCTTATTTGTTCTGTAAAATGATTTTATTTTTTGGTTTGCATTGCGATTTTTTATATTTACTTTTTTTTTGTTTCGCTGCAGATTTTGTTTCTTTTTTTTATGCTGTCTATTTTAAATGATGAGAATACGTTTAATTTGTAAATATTTTTACAAGTTTAATTAATAAACGTGGGAGAGATTGGGTTCCTTAGGACTTGCAGTTGATAAGAAACAATAGAAAAGCTACTAGAAACGACATTGACTCAAATTTCTCACACACAACAATACACTTGTATTTTTGCATTAGGAAAAATGTATATATAATATAAGTATAAAATGTATCTTATAACTTAGCTTTTTTAGCTATGGGGTTGCTCACGATCACTGCTAAAATGATTAATCTGTTTAAAAATGAGCTTTTTATCGTGCACAAAAAGTTGTTTAATTCGAATTCAGGCATGTTTCCAATTCCGAATCAGCAAATTCGGTTGTGGATTGATAACTTTAATTGAAATTCAACTAATTGTTACTACTAATCTAATCAAAATTTACCTTAAATTAGATAGATTAACTAATAAATTAAATTTAAGGTGAAAGTCAATTGCGCATCAATTCACAGTTGGCAACAGGGTTTAACTCAAATAACTCAAGCAGTAAGCAAGAGTTACATTTATTTTGTTGTTGTAGAGGATATTTGTTTTTAACTTTAATCGATTAACCAGTTAAACAGTTGTCGTGAACACCCCAGATGCGTTTTTTTTTATGCTAAAGACATTTTGTGCACAGCAAAACTTGTATTTAAACACGACACTTGCTTTACTAACCACAATTACAAAAGCTAATAGAGGCATACAATAAGGATTAGAACAGATAATTAGTTTGAAAACTGAGCATACACAAATGAAATCAATAGAATCACTCAACTTTGAAGTCAAAGTAAACCAGATCACTTAAAAGTCAATAGTTTATAGTAATGTATTACTGTGGTTGCCCATTACCATTACAAAATTATGAACCACCATCCAGCACTCATTTGAATTTGAATCATTTAACCGGTTGCAGCCATCCCGCACCTGTGTCATTTTTGGAAAGCAATATAAAAATAGCTAAATTAATCAAAAAAACACATTTCAATCAATTGTTAAACTTGATTCTCTTTCTTTGTTTATGTGCAAAATGCTTTTGCAAACTACAAAACACCAAATTGAATGGGTGTTAAACACAATGCTCTCTTTCTCCACTCAACACACAACAACAACAACAACAAACGACACCTTAATAACAATAAAACAATCCACCAACAATTTATATTCTTTGATCGATTCACGCCTCACGTAGATGTCATCGCTAGGCGCAGCCTAGGCGCCAATGAGCACGGAATCTGCCATCGACGGGGCCTCACCGTGCAGCCCGTAACGCCCATACCCGATTTGCGGAGCGATCTTGACCAGCCACCAGTTGGGTCGCCCTCCAATCGGCCACCGTTTCAAGGTTTATTTCTTAAACTTAACGTTAATTGCAAACTTCTTTTGTGCAATCCCCACGAGAGATATGTATTATGTATCTGTGTGATTTTTGTGTGTGTGTGTGTGTGTGTGTGTGTTTTTTCCCCACCTGAATTTCCATTTGTTTGTTGCCCTCGTTTCTTAACTTGAATGTTTTTTGCATTTTCATTGTTTGTTGTTTGTTTAATTGTTCGTTTGTTTGCTTGTTTTACTCATATTATATCGTTTCTGATGATTATATCTCAAACATACGACGCTGAATTACTAATCGAAAGTAACTGTATTATTAAGTTGACTAATATTGCATCAAATACTTGCACACATCAGCTTCACTTTGTTTAGAGAAACCCGCTTAGCAACAAATAATTTCAATTTATTTGGGATTCATTTGTTAAGGTTTTCAAAAGCTTGCTCAACATTTTAAAGCACTTTTTGCACTTGGACAACAACTAACTGACTGCTTTTAAAAGACGTGGCCAAAGGTATGTTTTATCAGTTTGGATAAATAAGAGAAGGTTTCGGTTTAAGTCACAATTAAGGCCTGTTCTGAATTTGTATTATGTTGGAAATGTGCGGAAACGGAATTGATTGTTGTTCTGAAGTTCACAAAACGTCATACGTTTTCGTTTTTTAAAGTTTAACTTTTTTGCGTGCGGAATGAAAAGTTATTGCCAGATTCCACAAGGAATTAAAAAAAACAAATTCTTAAATTTTCTTATATTCTTTATCATATTTAGATCATCATTAGATTAAAGTCACTTGAAAAATTGTCTGTAAAACAGAAGCGAAAACGTACAAGAAAACGTAGCTGTTCTCGATTCAGCAATTCCTACTAGATGGCAACTAAATAGACTTTTTACTTTGAAAACTCGTGTTCGAACTCGGCTTCGAAAAAGAGAAAACGAAACCATTCAGATAGGAAGTCAGAACAGTATTTCGAAAATCACTCGGACTTCATTCGTTTTTACTTTTTTATAAATGTACTGAATTCGGATTATAAAATTCCTAAAACACAAGTCAGTTTCCAAGTTTTGTTTATAATCTTTAATTTGAATAAGAATTTAGTTGAACCTACAGATAAGTTGATTAAAGAGGACGATATTCTCTTGGCTGTTATTTGAAAAACAGGAGAGTTTTAAGAGCTATATATGCTGACATTATTTTTGTATATTCTGAATAACTTACAAGAGTTTTACCAAAGATTTTCATGAGCACAAATATTACTTACTTAATTTTACTTAATAATTATAAGTTCCAACAGTTTGTGAATACCCTTTACTTTATATATAAAGTTGCTTTTGTTATGCGAAATGCCCAAAAAAAGAAAAAAAAAACTATGTTTTGCTTATACACTTAATTATTATGCTAATTTTGAATATTGTGTAAATGATTTAATTTATTGTTGTTTGTGTGTGAATCTTTTTTTTACTTTTTATTTTTAGTTCCGCACACAAATTCATTTAGCGGCGGCTTAAATCGCAGATCAACTCCGCCCACCGAATATCAAACAATGCAGTCAAATAATAATTTTGATGGCAATCAAAGCGAAGGTAATTAACAGCTTAATTTGTTAATTGATTAAGTTTTTATTTGAATTTATAATTTGCATAAACCTTATTTTTGTATTAATTCTTTGTGTGTGTTTTTTTTTTCCTTTTCTTTTTGCTCAACTACCGAACTACCCACATATGCTTTAAACACTGCCAACTACCAATCACCAACAACAATTGCAACTGCGCCTTTCCGCCTAACTGATTCCAAACGCCACGCCCACCCTGTCGCCGTGCCACTTCTTTTTTGTTGTTTTTGATTCGCATGTGGCAGCATTCGTCGTGCACAAGTCGCGTGGCATCACCACACTCTCATCCATGCACTCGCAACAGTTTCAGCAACAGCACCAACAACAGCAGCAACAACAACAGCAACAACAGCAGCAGCAGCAACAAAGTCAGAGTCAAAGCCAGACACAGTCCCAGCAGGAGCCCTTGGTTCCAGCTCGCTTGCGTCAGGCTAAAGAAAAGAACAATGTCGAGTCAAAGGCAGACGAGAGAGGTTTGGCAGTCTCTTTTTAACTCATATTTCATTCTATTATGAAACCATCTACCGTCCATCCATTTTCCATTTTCCATCTACCACTTTCCATCTCCCAATTCAAAGTTGTATTCATTTTCTATCAACTGCCACACAGTAGTCACCTTTACAGCTTTTTTTTCTTGTATGACGCACATGAAATTGTTTCTAGTTCATTTGAAAGACTCGGTTATATAAAGCCAGTTAAGTAAAGAGTCTAGGCTTGAAAAGGCTCTATTTTTATTATATTATTTGCATTGTTTATTGTACTCGTTTTATAATAGACTTTTGTGTCTGTTATCATACACCTTTCGTAGGCAAAGTTTTTTAAGTGAAAAATAAAAAAATAATGGTTGCAGCCATATTTTCCAACTCTATTTGTGTAACTTAAAAGTGTTACGTTTTCTTGTTTTCACAAGAGCAAGCGGTTAAAGAACTGTTTTCAAATTTTCTTTGTGTTATTTTGAATCGAACAGAATAAGATATATCACAGGAATTCAATTTATACTAACTAGCTAAGCTTTTTTCCTGGCTGTATTTAATCTGTCTCTTTCGTTTATGTTGCTTTTGTCGTTAAAGTCCCATTCTGGTTAATTTTGTTTTATTTGAAGTTGAATTGCCTTTCTTTTTTTCTCTTTTTTTTAGAGCTGAAGAACATTTCTTTTAACAACTTTTCTCCTAACCAAAAGCTTTTAAAGAATTAAAAGAGAATGGCACTTAAACAAACAAGAGAAACATTTGTTAAAAGTTAAACTTCAATTAAACTATAAAGATCAAAGCAATGCAATAAAAGGTGACAACACTGGCAATAACTAAGGCCGCATTTAGACGATGAAGTTTCTTCGTTAAGTTTTTGTTTAAAGAGAAGAGGTGTAGAGGGATTGCCTGCTCCGCTGCATCTCTTTTCTACAAACGAGAACTTGACGAAGAAAACGCCATGTAAAAATCATCATCTAAATGCGGACTCAGTTATTTAAATTTCCCAAAATAACTAGCAATTGCCAGAGTTGTCAACCAAATTCATTTTTATTTGAATATACATTTTATAGTTTATATTAATTTATAATTTCTAGTGCATCATACAAGTAACTTTCGTATGTTTTTCAAATACAAAATCATATTTGTTTATAGATTTTTATAATTTCACAAATTATCATCAAATTATTATTTACTGTTTTTGTTTAATTATGTATATACGTTTGACTCGTTTTGCTCCCAAATCAACAACAACCGTAACAGGCGATTTTGTCGCTGCGGGTCGACCAAGTAACTGGGAACAGAGCCGACGTCCTAGCTTTGCAGGTATGCTACAAATCTACTAAGTCGCTGTTTTCAATTCCTGTGCGTGTTTTGAATTGTGTGTGAATGTTTTTTTTTTTTTTTATTTTTGTTAACGTTACTTTGTCATTGTTTCTGTAAACCAAATGCGAGTAGCTTTCCCCAATTTGCATCTAGATCGCAAAGGTAACAATCAATATTAAATAAGTATTCAACATTTTCAGGTCGTCGCTCAAGACGCAATTCTTCCAGCGAAGATTCACAGCTGACGATTGAAAATTTTGGTGGCTCGCAGGATCAGATAAATACGCTGGGACGCTTTGATCGCGAAAGGGACAGGGAAAGGGAACGTAAGCTGTCAAACACAAGTGTGGGTAAGTGCAAATCTCCGGGAAAACAAAATTTTTTGAATATATTGTACTAAATAAAAAACTTATTTTCAATAGTTGTGGCTGTGGCATTGCGGTCTTCTATTGCTGATGCTCGCGGCACGCTGCAGCTGGGCTATGATACGGATTCGGGCTCAGAGAAGCAGGATCGCGAAACGGAGAAGTATTCAATGCGTCGACAGGCAAGGTTAGTAACTAGCACATTAAACTAGAGAGCAATTTACCTAATTCTGTTTATATTTTTTATCTTTCTTAGCAGTGCCGACAATGTGCCCACAGTCTCGACGCATAATCTGTCCAATCTGTCAAATGCGGGCAGTCCGTTGCCGCTGGCGCGTAACAAGCAACATTCCATCGATAAGGACTACACAGCTGCCGAGCACTACAATGATGCCAGATCGACTGGCTATGATCCGGAGAGTACGCCCGTGCGTAAAGTCTCAACCAGCAGCATGCCCGCAAGTCCGGCTACCTGGCAGCTCGAGATCTGCGATGATGATTTGCGATCGCTGGAGAATGCCACCAAATTGTCCACCATGCGCATGAAACTGGAGGAGAAACGCCGTCGCATTGAGCAGGACAAGCGCAAAATCGAAATGGCGGTGCAGCGGCATCAGGAGAAGGTAACAAGCAACAAGTGTTCAAGTCATTATGTTATAACAATTCCAGTAAATTAAGTTGTTTAAATTTTATATTGAAAAGTTAGCTAATTGTCACTTTTCATTTTGATTTCAGGAGGACTTGGAATCATGTCCGGACGTCATGAAGTGGGAGACCATGAGCAATGAGTCAAAGCGTACGCCCGAAATAGATGCAGCCGACATGGATAAATATCAGGTAATTGATGCCACCTCTTTGGCGATTTTCATGCATTTCAATGTGTCCACTCCAAGCTTGTTCTAACCAACTGGAAAATTCGCTTGTGTCTCTTTTTTGATACTTCTCCCACCCAACCCATTGTGCAATTTTTGTGTTCGTGGTTGCTTCAACATAAACATAACAATTGTACACGACACACAACACGCTCACACATTAACACACACACACAACACACATATACACACAAACACTTAACACTGGTATTGGATGCGTGGAAAACAACAACAAAAACAGCAAAGCATCGCCATTATGAACATGAATCTGCAGGATATCCAGCAGGATATCCATCGCCTGGCCACACAGCAAAGCCAAATGCAGGCACAGCATCTGCAAGCGCAGCAGCTGATGCAGGCACAGCAAATAGCCAACATGCTGAACCAGGTAAGCGCATCAAGAAATCAGGTACCAGGATTCATGTACCACGAAAACAAGGACGCACCTCGCAAACAACTCACATCAAATATCAAAATTAACATACCATTATTATTTGGATTCGTTTTGTTTTAAAAGCTCTTGCAGAGATTATTTTTGACTACATTTAGATAAAGATCGTAGTTGATATAACTAATCAACTTAAGCTGTCTGTCTGTTCTTTGAAAATTAGTCTTGCCGTTTTATAGCAAAAATGATAGATCGGATAACTATATCCATGGGAAACCATACCTCGACTGATAGTTTTTGTTTTATAAATTTTCCAAACCATTTTACCGTATATCAAATATCTGTCATAGAACTATCAGTCAATAACTTTTTTTTATACTTTAGTATAATAGTTTGTGGGATACGGATCCCTGTTGTTTTTGGGAAATCTTTTGTATATTTTATTAAAATATTTTTACCAAATTGATTAAGTGCCTTTTTTATAGTTTTATAAAGAGGTCAGTATGGAAATATATACTGATCAACAAGATGTAAGTTAAGCATGTCTGCAAGAGTATTAAATCTTTGGCATGCCGAAGATAGCTTTATTTTCTTGTTTGAAACTTTGTTACGTCTGCATTTGTTTGTTTGTTTGTTTGTATGTTTGTTCGACTAACTGTATGCGCTTCCCTCCTACCCTCCATCTAACCGCAACCACAGCAACAAACATATGGCTCGCAGCAGCATCTGGCTGATCATCATTATCAGCAGCGACCCATGCAGCAAAGCTTTGGCTCATCACCGCATCTTCCGCAGGCCTTCAATGCGCCCGCTAGCGCGTACAGCTCCCGTCCGCCCAGTCGTGATCCCTACCAGCAACAGCAGCATCCGCAACAGCAGCATCCGCAGCAGCAGCAACATCATCCACATCAGCAGCCAATGCAAATGTCACCGCTGCAGTATGTAAATGAGCATGGTCAGTACATGTCGCCGCCCGCTCACTATATGCAGCCGCCAAGTCTGTACAGTGACAATGGCGCCAACTACAACAACCACTCGGCGTATGGAGCACCTCCGCCGCCGCAGTATCAGCAGCGGAACAGTATGTATGATGAGTATGGTCAGCCGGCAAATCATTTTTATTTGCACGAGTCGTCACCTCAGCCGCCGCCACCACATGCTCATCCACATCGTCGCACCTGGGCGCACTCGGCGGCAGCGGCTGCCTACGAGCAGCAGCAACATCAGCAGCAGCAACCATTGCTGGACGTAAATGCCTGGCAAACACAGAAAAAGATGCAACAGCATCAACAGCAGCAGCAGCCAAACTGGCCCAACCGGCCGCCCTCCAGCGCTGGCGCCTCTCAGGGCTTTGTGCTGCATCAGAACGGTGGCAGCGGCGGCGTTGGCGGCGGTGGCGAGTTGCAGCATCTGTTTCAAGTGCAGTGCTCTCCTCAGCATGGCCAGCGTTTAGCTGGCGGTGGTGGCAACGCCAACGGCGTACAGCGGCAACAATCGTTGACAAATCTGCGGGATAATCGCTCACCTAAGGGCAACATGGGTCAGCCCATGACAATGGGTCAGCATGAGGATATGATGGCACCGCAGAGCATTTGCTTTATTGGCGACGAAGAGGATGTAGAGGAGCTGGAGCGCAACATTATCGAGTCCATGCAGTCCACACGAATATCTGATTTTGTGGTGCAGCAACAGCAAAGACTCCATCATCATCAGCAGCAACAACAACAGCAGCAGCAGCACATGCCAGCGGCGCACAGCGGACGCGGTAGCAGTTCGGAGGATTACGACAGCGGCGAGCTGATATCCCATAAGTTAAACATCACCAGCGGCAACCTTACCTACCGCATACCCTCGCCTTCGCGCCCCTCCATTCAAGCCAACAGTTTTCAGGATCCACGCGATGGCGGCGGTGACGAGCAGCGGCCCGAAAAGGGTTTCTACATATCCTTTGACAACGATCAGCCGAAGCGTCCAAAGCCACCGCTGCGGGCCAAGCGCTCGCCCAAAAAGGAGCCCAGTCTGGATAGTGTGGACAACCAAGTTGTCTTCAAACGTGAATCGCTAAGTCAACTGCACAACAGCAATCATTCTGCCAGTGAAGAGGCCAAAAACGCTTCCGTTGCCAGACACAGCATCCAAACCCTTGGTGGTATTCAATCCAATGCCACCTACAACAAATACACAGATGAGCCGCCAATCCAATTGCGTCACATGGCATCATCGTCAGCCGAACCCAATGTTCTCGAGCGTCGCCATCTCGAGGATCTCACCAATCAGCCGCATCAACAGCCGCTTTCGCCCACACGACTTAGGGCTGAGCTGAGCATTAATAACGCTGAGGCGGCGAAAAATAAGGCGATTGTCATTGGCGCTGATGCGAGCAATCTGGATCCGGTAAGAGCTTAAAACTGCAAACAGCAGTGTCAATAGAATCGTTGATTTCGTTATTGCAAACATATTTATACACTCTTAGACTGACAATAATAAAATGTTAATTTCTCTGCAGGATTCTGTGGATGAAATGGAGCGTCGCAAGGAGAAGATAATGTTGCTGTCGCTGCAGCGCCGTCAGCAGCAAGAGGAGGCTAAGGCGCGCAAGGAGATTGAAGGATCCCAGAAACGTGAAAAGGAACGGGAAAAGGAAGAAGAGCGCGCGCGTAAAAAAGAAGAACAAATGGCGCGCCGAGCGGCCATATTGGAACAACATAGACTAAAAAAAGCCATCGAAGAGGCCGAACGAGAAGTATGTTATAAAAATAACACGTTTTTCAGATTCTAAATATACTAAATCATTTTTACTTGCAGGGTAAAACCCTAGACCGGCCCGATCTACATGTAAAACTGCATCCGCAGTCATCAAATGCGTCTACGCCGCGTCTTAGACAACAGCGTGTGACGCGGCCACGCCCCAAAACCATCCATGTCGATGATGCCAGCGTGGACATCAGCGAGGCTTCAAGCCTTTCCAGTCGGGGAAAGAAGGGCTCCAGTTCAAATTTAACCGGTGAGCGTTGCGCTTAACTCGATATATTATACACACATCAACAGTATTTATGTATGGGATTCTTTGGTAGAAGATTATCCAAACCAAGATATTGTGCAACTTCGTTGTGATTCCGTTGATTTCTTTGAGAACGTTTCTACGGTTAAGGGATAACATTATCTTATTTGGAACTGAACTTGAGCTTGAGTTACTTTGAGTAATTAGTTTATCAGTCCTGCAATCTTTGATTTGTATAATGTGTATTTTTGATGTGTTCAGATAGCTGACTTGATTTTCCTTAGTCTGTTTCTTTACGGACTAAGTAGTTTATTTTTAAAAAAAAAAACATCCTAAAAACTACACTCAGACTATTAACAAAATGATGCTGCTTTTCTTGTACCTGCATCTTTGCTGTTTAAAAGAATTAGGATTGGATTTAACTTTGAAGCTCAACTGCAATAATGAAAATTGTAACATTTTATAAAGGTAGAAACTGGAACTGCAGTATACTGAACGGGATAGCTTTGAAAAAAAGGTTTTATTATTAGCTCGATGGATAAAAAATAAATTTCAAATAGTAGGGCTCAACATATTATTTCCACTTCCCAAATTGACTTATTTATGGTATTTTTCTTACCAAAGAACCCAAAAATTGTGTTTAATAATGTTTGTTTGTGTGTATTTTTCGGCATGCCGAAATTGTTCAACTTTGTTTCGTTCTTCTGATTGATTTGTGTCGCTTTATTAAGCTTTTTGTTTTATTTAGCAAATTTGTTAAATTATTTTGTTTTATATTTTTGTTTTAACTTCGTTGTGCCCCCCTTATTGTACAGGCTATGGTACACTAAGCTCAAACTCAATGAAAAGAGATTATTACAGGGGTTCACAAGACTCCCTCACTGTAAAAGGTAATTGTTACTTTTGTTTTATTTGTGTTTTTTTCAACCAATTTTATTGTTTATATCATCTATTAAGTTATGTATTTATATTTGTTAAGCATGCGACTGTATTATTGAATTACAATTATTATTATTTGTTGTAGTCTCTTTTTTATCTTAAGTGGCATAAGGGCATTATAAATTTGATTTGAATTTGAATTTTGATTTAGCTAATTTAGTTTAAGTGATTAATTCGTTAGTCGTAACCACTAATCTCGTTCAACAGAGTCCCCCGATGATTATCCCAGCACAAGTTCAACTCCGATTGGACGACGGGGATCTTACAAAACTTCCAGAGGTTGGTGCTGGGTACCAAGTACTAAGTTTATTTTTGTTTTGTTTTTTTTTCTACTCTTGCTTTTTTTGTTTTGTTAGTTAGTTTTGTATTAATAACAGCTTAATTTAGCAAAGAATATGGCCTGGACTTGTGTGCCCAGTTCTTTGATGCTGATTAATACACAGCTTTATATTCATTTTATATTCATTTTCTTTTGTTTTTTTTTTAAACCAATTAAAGCGTGCTTAGCGCTAGAACGTCACGCTAAATCACCCAAAACTACTAAAAACATTAATTAAACGCATATATAACATATTCTTAACATATCAAATGCAAGAAAAAAATAATAATAATACTAACTGCCGGCGCACCTTCTAAAAGATATTGCACTGGGGAAAGGACTTGGAGTAACTGATGGGTGATAGACGATTTTCTAGATATGCAATATATGTTATTATTTCTTAACAGGGACCACAATTAGTGTTTATTTTAATGTTTTAATTAAGAATACTGAAAGAGAACTGGTTCATACACAAGGAGTCAACTGAGTATCCTTGCATGAACGGTATTTTGATTTTTAGTATTTTTCAGTATTTTGATAAATTTTATCTTTTAGAAAATAGTTAATTTTGGGACTCGGTATTTACTCTTTATGTAACTGATTTTCTGATATGAAAACAGAATATTTATTTTCAAGTCAAAAAAAAAGCTAAGAAAATTAAGTTTTAGCTTTTGATGAAAATGAAGATTAATTTAAAAAATATAAATGTTACGGTCGCTGTTTGTAACACTTGTGGTTTGGGTTTCGTTGGTCAAAAGTCGCTTAAGTTTAATTTATACAAATTTCATTACATTTTCTTTTGTTATGTTGTTATATAAAACTATAAGAAAACTGAACTTGTTCCATATTCGTATTATGCACTTTGCGACTCTCTTGCGTGTCTGTGCGTTGTGCCACTTTTTACAGAGCCAGCCGTTGAAAGGGGCCGCACCCTGTCGCGTATATCAGTTGCTAAGGGTAGCACACTTAATTTCCGTGGCCGAAAGTCCAATTCGCTAATGAATTTGTGCGGTAAGAAGAGTTTCACAGCTACAAAAAAAAAAAAATATATAAAAAAAGCTGCTTGCCTTTTACTTTAACTCTATTCTACCTTCTCCTTGCTACTTCATGTTTTATTTTTGTGTAATTGTTTAAATGATAAATATATACTTTTATCTTATTGGTTCTGGTATAATATAGAAATTCTCATTATGTCTTTGTCTGTGCTGCATTTGGTGGCAGTTACTTTTATTCGTTCTTATGTCCTCTATTATTTAGTCAACTAAGTATCTGAATTCTTTATAATACTATTATATCTTTGGTGATAAGATTCGAGTTTGTCTTCGCTGGTGATAGAACTGTCTTTGTATTTGTACGAATAATTATGCTTATACATATATCATATTAATATTTTAGTCTTTGTTTTCCTTGTTTGTTCGAGAGTAATGCAAGAGGAACAACTATTTTTTTAAAATTATACTTAGATTCTTAATTTGTAAACCCAACTTTGCATTCCGACGAAAGCACATTCTGATTTACTAGTTTTCTTTCACTATATCATTAAAATTCATAATAAAAAGAGAAGAAATTTAATTGAATTAGTCAGCCATTAATAATATAATTAATCAAGGCAGAGAAGTAAGTAAGTTTAAGTAATTTGTTTAAATTTTTGATATTCAGTCTTTTTTATCTAAAAATCAAAGTAAAATTGTTTATCCTGGAAATGATCAATTACGATAATAAACAAAAAAGTTATTGAACAGAAATCTTTCTAAAATAAAGAATTCTATCTACGCTTTTCACCTGCATTACTCTCAATTAAGAATTTCGTCCATATATTTATACAATTCATGACTATCACTTTTTCAATTTCATTCGAGTTTATTAGAAAAACATTTGCTTCATTTAGCTATATACTTTATTTATATATTTTCTTATTTATTAGTTGATTAATTTCAAAAATTTAGCTTTGACATTATTTTGTTTAATTTCATTTAAATTATTATTGTTTGCTAACTAATTGGCTATAAAAAATGCGGTGACGGTTTTTGATGGATTATTTTCTGGGTTTGTCAGCTGGCTGTTGTCTAGTTTGCAAACTTCTCTTATAATTCTCAAGAGGTTCTGGTTTGATTTCGTCTTGTAACGTCCTCTTTTTGGGAAACGTATAGTATAGACTAACACACACCAAACGCACAACACAAATATGCCTGCACAACAAACACAAAAGGAACAGGACACACACTCACTCTCACACACACATTAAGGGTCACACACTCACAAATACACACACACATTTTCACTGCAATGCAAAATGCACTCAGTCAGATCATATTTAGATTTTAAGTATTTCTGCTACATTAAATTATCTACGAAATTGCTTAACTAAATTCAATGCACACATTCTCTTCTTTTATTTCTATTTCCTTCAATTCAAAACTTGTGTACAAAAAAAAACCCAAATAACTAAAACAAATGTGAAAACAATGCAAAATGAAAATCTTAATTAACATTCATCGCTCGTTCGCTCGCTTCCATCGACGTCATCTTGTGGCGACTCTAACTAATCCAAAACCAAACCAAATCAATTGAATATTGTGCATGGATGGCAACTTTGCTCTGTAACTCTATCGCTCGCTCCGCTCCCTTGCTGGCTGTGGCTTGTTTGTTGATGCATGCGTGACTGATGTTGATTGATCAATCTCGCTTAACGGTTAGACACAGATTCGGGACTGGGACGGGCAACACCGCCGCGACGCGCACCGTCACCAGGAATGGCGATGGGATCAGGTAGGCATATGCCATCTCCCTCTGGACCAGGCTCTTTGCCGCCAGGTTTGATATCGAAGCGTCGCGGATTTGATGATGGATCAAGCGATATCTCATTAATCATGGAATACTCGGGTTTGTACTTAGTCTCAAAACGATCCTCAGTTATATCACATTCAACACACAATCAACATTATCGTACATACACCATACATATTGGTTCTTCATATACATCAATTGTACATCAATCTTCAACATTTTTTTTGTCACTTGATCTGTTTTAAGTTCAGTTCATTATTCAGTTCAGTTTCAACCATTCCAATTGGTATTTTACTTCTTACATACAGTTCTTATCAACTACATTATATAATTTGAGTCCTACGTATTTACATAAATACATACATACCCCTATATAATTGTACATACTTATGTAGGGGTTGCGTCAGTTTGTGTGTGCGCGTTTTTAATAGATGAAATTCTTATCAATACGATCTTCCATTGCGTCGTCAAATCCACGACTTCGATAGTCAAACCATGATGTGTCTTCTAGTTTTAGAAAATAAGCACATAAAAATTGAATTTTTATTAATCCCGATTGGCCCTTTTAACCGCTTCACAATTGCAGACTTTAAATATATAATATTTAATTGAAATCAAAATGCAAAATTGCAAGCAATTATTATTCCTAAGTTTTTTGTTGTTATGATTTCGTTGTTTGTTTTTATAATTATTTTAATTTTTTGGAATGTCTCACATTTAGTTAACAATTAGCTTAGCTAGTTCAAAATGTAAGTATTAAAGTGAATGTAGAAACTCGGCGCTTTAAAAGGATCATTCATTGTGTAATAAATCTAGTTGTATTTCTAATATCTAACTTATATTGTAAATGGGCAATATCAATTACTTTATCAATTTTAGTTATATAATATTTCCATTTTGTCTAAGAAAAAAAGAAAGAGGCTTTTATGATACTTGAAATTAGAAGTTTTAATAAAAAATGATTAGAATATATTTTCAAAACAGTTTGTAAGCAAATTATACAACTACCGCTATTGGTACATTGAACTAAAGATCGATTGAAAACCAAATTGGAAAACTATCGATACAATTCGAAATCGGCCTTTTGCCATCAGCACTATCAGTTATATCAAAAATTCAGATCTAGATACCAAAATATAAATACAATCGGCTCTTTTCCCATTTCCGAGAACTGTACATTCCGAATCGTTTTAAATTTGGCTTTCCTGTTTTCGAATTTGTTGCTCTTTTCAATACTTTCATTATATAAATAACTATTATATATTCTTCCGATCGTCTATTTCTTTCTAAATGTTTTAAAAGTTTAAAAATATAATCCAGGGATTTCCTAGATTTTGTCATTTGAAAATGCATAGATTTATTACATAAGTGAATGATCCTCGATATGCTACAGGTCCTTAACTCAATGAACAGAAACTGCCATGTTTGACCTGTAGTTAAAGCTCATGTTAAATATAAATATATGCCTTGCAGTTTTGTATGCTCACTTCATGCACGTAGCCTGTATTTTGCAACAAGAAAGCAAATAATTAAAAAAGAAAACGTTTTAAAAGTTAAATTAAGAAGCTTGCCATTAACACTTGAGTAGATATCGTCGATAAATGAAACGTACTAAAAGTTAAGCACTACTAACACATTTATTGTACTGATTAACAGGTCCAAAACTATATAAACAACCAGCGGCCAAATCAAATCGCGGCATTATACTAAATGCCGTTGAATACTGCGTGTTTCCCGGCGCCGTTAACCGTGAGGCCAAACAAAAAGTGCTGGAAAAGATATCACGATCGGATGCCAAACATTTCCTCGTACTCTTCCGTGATGCGGGCTGCCAATTCCGCGCCCTCTACAGCTATATGCCGGAGACAGATCAAGTGACAAAGCTGTACGGCACGGGACCTAGTCAAGTCGACGAAGTCATGTTCGATAAATTCTTCAAGTGAGTATTCGAATTTGAGTTATAAAAAAAAGTAAAACTAAATTTGTTACTGTTTTATATTATAGATACAACTCAGGTGGCAAATGCTTCTCACAGGTGCACACAAAGCATCTGACCGTCACGATAGACGCATTCACAATACACAACTCCCTGTGGCAGGGCAAGCGGGTGCACTTGCCCAGCAAGAAGGATATGGCGCTTGTGATCTAAGAGGACGACTTTCAGCGTGCAACATGCAAATTTTTGCTGCTGAAAGCTGTGGCAAGCAGGCGCTTGGCGCCACATGTGGCCCAAAGCAAAACCAATCTGCAAACTTAAAAACAAACACAACTCCGAAAGCATAGTGAATTAAAAATCAGTTTTTTATGACAGCACCGAGTTATTGCAGTGCTTGGGTTTTTGGGGCATAACTCTTCCTGGGGCAGGGTATGGCATATGGCATATTATGGCTTAATAACTATATAATTGCACACGTTTGATCGCAAGAGCAACAAATTGGAATTGTATTGTTGAAATACAAGGCAAAGAAATATTTATTTTAAATATGTATATCCAGCATAAGCACAACAAAAATAAAAAACATTAATTCAAATAGTAAAACTTCCCACACAAAAGCCAAAATAATATCCAATGGATAAATAAATATTTTTGTCACACCACACACACACACACACACACACACACACACACACACACACACACACACACACACACACACACACACACACACACACACACACACACACACACACACACCTAAACACCTACACTTACAAAATTCAAAGAATCGGATCAAACAAAATATGTAGAAAATCTTGTATCTTATTAATTTGTTTTAAATTGTTATGAAGTTTATTTTATGCGAAATCTTTGATGCCTTTTTTTTGACATACGCGGAATTTGTGAAGCCGCTGTCAAATGATGGGCTCACAGAAATTTCGCCAGTCGACACTAATTTTAATGCCACTAGCTATTTATTTTAACACTAATTAATATTTACTTTTTATGCAAGTTTAAAAAGGAATAATACAACTAATATTTAAACGATACATACATATATATGCAACAAAATGAAAAACAAAAGACTTTTTAAACTGGCTGACATTTAAAGCTGTCTTTGTTGTACAAAACTAAACTCTGTGGAAACCGCGAAACGTGTTTTTATTTAATTTATGTAAATACATAAACATATATGTATTCGATTACAAAGTCAGATGCTCCAAATCAAGACGCAGTCGGACTCTAAAATTCTTAAATTGTATTACACTAATCGTATACTGCATATTTTCAAAACCTCTCTTTTTTAAGTCACATTCTGCAAATGTATTTCTTTTGTTTTTGGGATTGGCCACACTCGCCTAGGGAACTTAAATAACGATGACTCGACCTTGTACGCGTTTAACTGCCATCAGTAACAGTAACTATATAGACACTGTTGTCTTTTCTCGATTTTAAGACCTGTACACTTTTTAAAACGCTCAACTGTGCACCTTAATTCCTAATTCCTAATCCCAATGCAAACCTGAATAAAAATTAATTTTTTTTTCTTTATTTTACACTCATTTCCCTATTATATATTTTCAACTGCGTACATTTATGGGCTGTTTATTTTCTTAATGATATTAATTTCTTGAAATGCCTATTCACATATTTGTAACGATATATATATATATATATAAATTGTAATTGTGTAAGGGACAAACTAATAAGTCAAAAACTGTGTACCGCCATTCTTAAAAGATTACATGCATACCTCAAGCATGTATCAAATGAAAAGTATGAGGGGTTGTTTGATTAACAAATTTATAATATGTATGTACTATAATTATGTGTTGGCGCAGCTGCGCCCTTGGCGTGATAGGCTTCAATATTAATGAATAATATTAATGCGATCTAAACATTATTATATGAAATGTAATAAAGTTATTAAAAATGATAATTTAACTAATTTCAATTGTTGTTTTTCTATCTAACAAGTACTATTCACTTTCTGTATCTCTTCTTTTATAAAAGTTGAAAAGGCGTTTTATTCCAAACAGTCGGTTATATTATATTATATTTTATAATATTTCTTTTGTATACCCTTATAAATTTTATAATTTGTTTTTATATTGGAACTATCGGTCAAGAGCGATATTTTCTTAGGATAAACTCGATCAATAACTTGACGCTCAGGACTGCCTTTTGCTGGTTGACACAATTGTTAAGATCAGATTACTATAAACTAGTAAGAGCAATCAAATGAACATTGTTTGTAGCCCAAGTTTATCTGGTTTTCTTTATTATTTGAAAAAGGGTAGGATTTTTTTTAAGCTTTTCATTAAGAAAAAACGGTTTTGTAGATATATGTATGTATTTGGGTATTTAAGAGAAGATACATGAAACAAAATCAACTTTACATTTGGAAGTCGTCGCGCATGTCATTATAGCGAAGCACATGTTCCTTTATCTTGGAACCATCCACCCAGGTGACAAAATCTTCCAAGTTGCGAGAGACAAGAAAGGCGGGATCCTTAACCATTTCAGGGCCCACACGAACATGGCCCTGTTCAATTAGGTCAGTGGCATGTTTTAGACTCTCGGACATTCTCACTTAAGGAAAGTAACTAAAGTAATTTAATAAATTATAATATTTAGCATAATTTCTACTCACGTTTGACCATCACCACGGGCAGACGACGGCGACAAAAGTGACTAGCCGAAGTTTTGCTGGCGATCTCCAAGGTGATATTATGATTGGCAACACCCATGGCATGTAATTTGTTCATGAGCATGGCAGATGCCTCTGCTTTAAATGGATCTGTTGCATCAAGTCTAGCTATTTTCTCCGTGAGTTCTCTAATCTCGCGCGACAATTTGTTGTATCTGCAAAAGTAAATAATTAGCAACATTTTGTATGCAATTGTTGTTGCATTGTGTACATACTTTGTATAGTCCTCACGCTTTTGTATGCGGTAGCGGCGCAGGATTTTGTTCTCCCTGCTGCTGTTGTCCACTTTCCATGTTATAAAATCTACCTTCTTAAGCAGTTTTTGCTCATGAAATTTCAGTTTTCGCACCATAGTTGTTTTTGTTTTCTATTTTGCTTCAACATGTGCGTTGTTGTGCTGGTGTTGGAAAACGTTTACGCTAGGTTTGTTTACTCTACTCATGTTGTAAGAACATAAGGTGGTATCATGTGACTAGTCAGTCACCAGCTGTTAGCACTGGTCAACAGAGATGGTCAATTTACCATCAATATAAATTGTAAACCAAAACAGTTTAAACTTTCTGTTTTGGCGAAAAAAGCTTGCTTTTTACTTTAAAAGCTTTATTATGAGAAGTTCCAGTAAGCTGTAACCGTCTATTAGTAAATCTGCGACTGGCTAAAAACAAGCATGTCATGAAACAAAGCTTTACAAATTCATGACATTCTTATAGCGTTCATTAGGACCAACTATATATAAGAACATATTCTAGTTCCATTTATTTATGATAGCCATTATAATTAAGGGCTCTCATGGCACCACCTTAAATATTTGCACCTTGACAGTACATACAGCTGTTTTCGCTAAACAGTGTTGGAAAGTGGCTGATAAAATGCTTAGCTAAAATTGAATAATATTTGTGTCTTTTTTGTGAACAATTTTAAAATTCGCTGCGCTTTTAGAATGGCAGCTACTTTAGAAGACGAATCCACAGCAAAGCCAGCCGCGACAAGCGAAGAGGATCCACTTACCGAAGAGCGACTTGGCTATGTGCGGGAAGTTGGTGCACAGGCTGTTTGGAGCTTGTCTTCTTGCAAGCCAGGTAAGTTGCTCTGAAGTAAACAAGGAACATGCTCTTCAAATAAAACTCTCATTTTAAAGGCTTTGGCGTAGAACGTTTGCGTGATAACATAATGGATACATACTGGCAATCGGATGGCCAATTGCCGCACTTGGTCAACATACAATTTCATAAGCGCACCAACATCAGCCAGATCTATATATACACCGATTACAAGCTGGATGAGAGCTATACGCCTTCGCGCGTTTCCATACGATCCGGCACAAATTTCAATGATCTGCAGGAACTGCAAGTTATCGACCTGACGGAGCCAAATGGTTGGGTCCAAATTCCCATTAAGGATGGCAATGTCAAATCCCTACGCACCTTTATGATACAAATTGCCGTCATTTCCAATCATCAGAATGGACGCGACACTCATATGCGCCAAATCCGCGTCCATGCGCCCTGCAATGGCGACAACAAACATTATCCACTCGAATTGTTTGGTAAATTCGGCACTATCGACTTTCAAAAGTTTGCTACAATACGTTAATTAAACCAATATTATATTGGTTTAATAAGAAAATTTTCATTTGCCTTTGTGTTTTTATATAAGGTTCGAGAAAAGAAGCATTTTATTGAGCCCGATTTCGAATAGTCGATCTAGAAAAAGTCTGTACTGCTGTAAATCTAAACCGTTTATGAACAATTTACTTATCTTATTAAAAAAAAAACACGAGAATTTTATTGGGTATATCTCCTAAATGGCGCCCTTCTCATTAAAAAAAACGGACGTTCTGGTGGAATTTTATCGACATAAACCGTTTTTGCATCATCTACTTATCTAATTCCAAACAAATCCTACAGTAAACATCTGACTTCTTTGGATGGTATGCATATTTTTGGAACTTTTAAATAAATGCTAAATTTGCTGTATACAATCAGTTGTTTAAAACTGACTTAAAACTTAGGTATAAATTAACAAACACGATTGTGATTTGTGTTAAAATTATTATCGTTATTGCGATACAAATGCAAATGTTAACATGGAAGTGTCAACAATATAATGCTAACAAACTTAATGGAAGTTTGTGCGAGGCTCTATTCGATTTTCGCCTACAATTGTCGCAATATAGTGCTTATATTTGTATGTGTTCGATTATTTTACAGCTTTGAGCGCCTTGTAATGATCCTTCTCCATAACACCATCCGGTGGCTCTATATCATAGGAGGCTTTCATCAACTGATCTCCAGTGAAAGCTTCGGCCTTCTGCAAATACGCTACAATGTTTGGTAGTTGCTCATAGGGGCAATCCAGTTGTTGCCAACCGTATAAATTATGCAGCTGCTTGCCAAAGAGTGTGCACTTTTCAAAGTTCAAGTAACCGTTGGGCAGCCTGCAAACATAATATAAACTTATTAATTATTTATAATAAACTATAATATAATTGAACGTGCCTGGTGTCATGCTTCTGATTAATGGCGTAGAAATCCTTAAGAAACAGTGTGAAAAATGGTATAATGGCACGCTCAATTTTATTAGCAGCTTCGCGTTCGGAGCGCCAAACGGCAGCTTCCATGTTTGCTCGGAAAGTATGAAAATTGGAGCTTGAATCCATTTGATGTTCCAAGCCCTCAAATTTGGACGCCTGCACCTTGGACCACTGCAAACAAAGCTGTTAATAAAACATGAAATTCAGGAGTTTAAAAAGCAAAACTTACAGTTTTCTTTAGCCGCGTTACGGCAGTCATATTCAGAGCCGTCAAAATGGCCATCAGGCTGTTGAAATTGCCGGTATTGAAACACTCCAAGGCAGTCTCAATCCAGAACTCAACCATCTGCACGCGTTGCGACTTTTTGCCAAGCTGATTGATTTTAATTAAGTTGTGTTAATTGAGTAACATTTAGGCGGAAAACACCCCACTCACCTTAAGTATTTCCGTGGCAGTTAAATGGCAGAGCTGATTGTTCCACTGGACATAGGCAGCAATGCTAACCTGAGGCTGCTTTGCTGAGCAGCAGTTGGAGCCTAATGTGCTTGCCTTCGTTTGTGACATGCAGCTTTGGAACACGCCCATGTTTATCATTTCGATAAACTCTTCGAGGCGTATTTGCGAGAGGTGGGCATATTCAATGGCATAGAGCTGATGTGCCAGCTCAAAGGCGCTGTTGCACTTGCTCAGCACATTATCCGTCTTATAAACATTAGCGGCAAAACGTTTCAGCGATTGAATACTGCTCTGTCGCCCCAAAGAGCTGGCCGAGGGCTGTTTGATCAGCAAATACTGCAATTGTGAGCGTCCATTCGCATCCAGCTGGGTAAGTGTATTGGAAATGGCATCAAGAAAAGCACATATAGCTTGACTCTGACTTTGCTTGCGCAGTTCTTGCAACAGTGTCTCATTGCGAAAATCACCTGGACATATGCGCAGCCAGTGCTTGAGTAGACGCAGCAGCGTTTGTTCTTTTCCTTGGCAATGTTGAATGACTTTTGATAGCAACTCCTGCATGGGTACAAACAAGCGGGCACAGAGCAGAAAGGCAAACTCCATGTCCTCGTTGTTGCAGCTGGTCAAAAGCGTGACTAGCGTGCCAAGTGTACCAGCGGTTGGCAAATCTTTGGCATAAGCTGGCGTTGTGCGTCTTTCATTGGGCTCTCTGATTTGCAAGTGCGTGCTCTACAAAGAATTCAGTTTATTAACTGGGGAAAAATAACTATTTTGATGAACTTACCAGCATGGCAACTGAAACGGCATCAGATTCATCCGCAGAGCTGGGAATGTCACAGTACATAGAATCTGTTTGAGTGTCGCGTGCATCACCTTGCGCGTATGGAGCGCTCATTGAAACGCTGTGGAAGAGTCCATCGTGGCCAGAGTCGCAGCTGCTAATAATCGAGCTCTTGTCGCCCAAAGTTGTGGCCGTCGATATATTGGACGTGGAGCCAATCAACTGATCCGATCCGGTTATGGCAGAGCTGCTGGACATAAGCGAGGCATTCGAGAATGTTTGATTCAACTGGCGTCCAAGACGACCCAGGCCAGTGGGACGTTGATGCGTATCCGCATCAGCCGATAGCTGTGAAGCAAAAGTGGAATTCGAATCGTTTCGATATTTGAGTGCATTTTCTGGCGTTGCACGCGATAAAGCGCTCTGCTGCTTAATGGGCTGCCAGATTTCCTTTTGATGCGACTGATGGTTAAAGTGCTCTTTGGTTTCCACAGTGCGTTCATCAAGCACCTGGCCATTGCGTGAGACTAGCACCTCCTCTGTGGTCGTCAGTGAGGACTTGACCGTAAGCGAGGTTTCTACCTCAATCGGCTGTTGTGCCAGACCCGCACGAAATAGCAGCTGATTCAGATGCTCCACAGCCGGCATCTGTCCATCGAGCAGAGCACTTTTGATGGCACTTGCGTCATCTGCTGGCAGGCCGTCTAATTTAACGGGAATACCGTTAATGAGCAGCACTTCCTCCTGTTGCACCGAGGAGGATGTCTCGCAGTCCACAATTTTAACATCCTTGCCAAAAAGAGATTCTACTGCATTCATAATATCTTCGTCCATTTTGTAGATTTGTGGTTTGATCAGTTAGTCAATTAGGGTATGACAATTAGGTGTTATATTGATATTGATTGTGATATTGACTTTGTGTTTATATTGCCAAAATGCATATATGACCCTGGGGAGGGGTTCTTTGGATTAATATTAATGCACTAGCCTTACCAAGTACATTTCTGTAAGAAGGAATCGGAATAATGTATTGTTATTAGGCTACACACACACACATGTTTTGTAAGTAAATAGTTATATTTATGATAACAATGCACAATGGGGATTAACAAGAACCACAACGTGAACGAAAACGAGAACAGCCTTGTGACAACGGGTTGACAACGCCCACCACTTTCCCCAAAAAGTGGGCTGGGCCGGCCGTCTCGACTTTTGTTAGAATTAAAAAAGAACACACCTGCAGGAAAAACATTGGGTATTTGCGTTCCAATCGACGCACAATCGCCATTGTTTAGGGCAACATCATTTTAATGCACATTAATTGCTCGTTTCCGTTTTTAAATGAACTGTTTTTGTTTGCTGGACTGACGATTTTTATTTATTTATTTATTTTTATTTCCCCACACAAGCAGTGTTGGGTTGTTCACGCATCATTGAACATAAGCTCAAAGAACTGGTTCAAAACATAATCTACTTTTACAGCACTGTTTGCGAGAACAAAGTGCGAAATTTGTCTTTGGTCACACTTCAAATGAAATGGGAATGAGCTCGAAATCGCATTTCATTTATGTTGAATCCCTGAACTTTACATTGTGCAAAGACAAATGTCTAATTGGCGCCAAATTTAAAATGGACATCGAAAACTCAGCAAAGTGCGTTGAATGTTTTAGACAGATTTGCGCAGATTCCGCCTGGCTTATTTCTGGTAACGTTTCCTTTTAGTTAACTTCCTACCGTCACTTAAATAGCCTTCCGAAAATGTACTCTTGGGCCTCTACAAATTAGGAATACTTTTAAGATATTAAAACAAGGAGTTGACGTTTATTTGCATACATACATGCGTGTACAACCCAAACAATTAATATATGCATTAATATTTTCATTTTCTTTTTTTGTGATTTACTTATTGTGATAATCCGTGTGCAATTGAATACAAATATGTTGAGATTTTTAGAGTTGAATGCAGGATGTTTCGTAGTCGTTCACCTTGGACTTGAGCATTCTTTGTTGTTTTATATAAATAAATTGTAATCATATTTTTCCCTTCAAATTTTCTCTAGTAGGCCTTGAACTTCAACTGCTGCTCGACTAGGAAATCCAGCTCTAAAATAATTTCAGTTGCTTCTCCGATTTCATGGGATAAAGAGCTCTTCTAAGTTTAATATTTACTTGTTTTATTCTTACTTTTTTATATATTTAATCTTATTTTTCACTTCTGAACTTATTTGTTTTAAACTTTAACAAACTTTTTTTGTTCTGCCGATCATTGATGCTTGGGGCAAAACTCATCTTATTTAATATTTGTTTACTTATTTTAAAATTCTTCAAATGGCATCCGAATATGGTGTTCGAATATATTCAATATTAGCATTTTCAGGTCGCCCCTACAACCTAAACCAACAGTTTTCTACCCAACAGGGCAAATTTTCCGGAAAATAGGTATGCAGCTTATAATGAATCTTCTTATTGATCTTAGACAATTAATTAAAAGCAAATCGCATAAAAACTCAACTTTTGCCTTTTTGCCACCCACTTTCCACGTGGGAAAGTGAATTTTCCGGAAAATAAGGTTCCCGTATTTTAAATGAATTGAAAATGAGTTTGAAGCAATCCGCGAAAAATTCAACTTTCGCCCTGTTTACCAACCACTTTCCACCCAGGGGCGAAATTTCCCTGAAAATTGGTATGGTTATATAGTTTTAAATAAATTTTCATATAGATCTTTGAAAATGAGTTTAAAGTAAGTCGCATAAAAACTCAATTTTGGCCCTGTTACCACTCACTTTCAACCCGGGGGGTGATTTCTGTATGTAGATTTAAATGAATTTCCATATAGATCTTTGAAAATAAGTTTTAAGCAAATTGCATAAAAACTCAACTTTCGCCCATACAACCTTGACCACCCATTTTCCGCCCAGGGGTTGAATATGCACTCATAAATTATTTTTACTCCCTGTTCCCATTAAAAATGGGAAAAAGGGAGTTATAAAGTAATGCAAATGTGTGTAACAGGCAGAAGGAGGCATTTCCGACTATATAAACTATATATATTCTTGATCAGGATCAACAGCCGAGACGAACCAGCCATGCGCGTCTGTCTGTTCGTCTGTCCGTTTGTCCGTTTGTCCGTATGAACACACAGATCTCGGAGACTACAAGAGCAAGAGACTCCAAATTTGGCTTGTAGGTTCCTGTATACCATCCGCAGATCAAATTTATTTCACATTTCGGATGCACCCCATATGTTTAATCAATGTTGATAGGATGCGTGAATTTAATTACGATCGAATAAATAGCACCAAAGTTATGGAAGAATCTATTTCCCCCGTCTCAGCAGGCAGCAACAACAGTTTGACATGCACTGGAAAAGTTAAGTGCGCTGATTGCTTGCACTGCCGCTGAACTGCTTGAAGCACAAGTTGGGAGCAGGGAGTCTAGTAGTCGGGCACACTCGACTTAAGCATTCTTACTTGTTTTTATATAGATCTTTGAAAAATTTTTGAAGCTGTTCGGATGATAAGCAAAAAAGTTGTTTACAACGGTTTTCCTCAAATTTTCCACATTTTCCGACAGAATTTTCCAAGATACACTTTCGGCATAGGCCTAAGTTACTGGGAAAATTTCAGCCATCTAGCTCTTATATTTTAGGCCCTGCGTTGATTACCAGTGAGGACAATCTTTTTTATATGTACAGATTATTATGACACCTCTGTACCAAAGCTCATTTAGAATAATAGTGTGGGCTTACAAATATTTAGAGGTTTTTGGAGTTGGATGCAGGGTGTTTCGTAGTCGTTATCCTTGGACTTTTTCCTTCAAAACTTTCTCTAGTAGGCCTTGAAATTCAACTGCTGCTCGACTAGGAAATCCAGCTCTAAAATAATTTCAGTTGCTTCTCCGATTTCATAGCTCTTCTAAGTTTAATATTTACTTGTTTTATTCTTACTTTTTATTTATTTAATCTTATTTTTCACTTCTGAACTTATTTGTTTTAAACTTTAACAAACTGTTTTTGTTCTGCCGATCATTGATGCTTGGGGCAAAACTCATCTTATTTAATATTTGTTTACTTATTTCAAAATTCTTCAAATGGCATCCGAATATGGTGTCCATTAGCCAATAAGCTAGCTTCCATGCTGGTGCACAATTCATCTTATTTATTTATTTATTTTAAATGGCATCCTAATATACTCAATATTATTATGAGAAATGAACACACCTCTGTACCAAAGCTAGGCACAGAGTGCGCTCTCCTGGCGATCATCCATGCTTAGTGCACAACTCATTTTATATTTTATTTGTTTATTTTTTTTAAAATTGTTTAAATGGCATCCAAATATGATGTCCATAAGCCAATAAGCTAGCTTCCATGCTGGTGCACAACTCATCTTATTTTTTATCTATTTATTTACTTATTTTTAAATGGAATTCGAATATATTCAATATTAGCATTTTCAGGTCTGTGGTGCTACGCCCCGAATAAAATCATATTCTCACGAAAATTTAACTTCGCCCCTACAACCTAAACTAACAGTTTTCTACCCAACAGGGCAAATTTTCCGGAAAATAGGTATGCAGTTTATAATGAATCTTCTTATTGATCTTAGAAAATTAATTTAAAGCAAATCGCATAAAAACTCAACTTTGGCTTTTTTGCCATCCACTTTCCACCTGAGAAAGTGAATTTTCTGTAAAATTAGTCTTCCGTATTTTAAATGAATTGAAAATGAGTTTGAAGCAATCCGCATAAAAATTCACCCTGTTTACCACCCACTTTCCACCCAGGGATAGGGTTTAGAGTATGGTATAGAGTTTTAAAATGAGTTTGAAGTAAGTCGCATAAAAACTCAATTTTGGCTCTGTTCCCACCCACTTTCCACCCGGGGGGTGATTTTGGTATGTAGTTTTTAATGAATTTTCATATAGATCTTTGAAAATAAGTTTGAAGCAAATTGCATAAAAACTCAACTTTCGCCCATATAACCTTGACCACCCATTTTCCGCCCAGGGGAGGTGAATTTTTCAAAAAAGTTGCTTACAACGGTTTTCTTCAAATTTTCCACATTTTCCGACAGAATTTTCCAAGATACACTTAGAATAATAGTGTGTGCTTACAAATATGTAGAGGTTTTTGGAGTTGGATGCAGGGTGTTTCGTAGTCGTTATCCTTGGACTTTTCCTTCAAAACTTTCTCTAGTAGGCCTTGAAATTCAACTGATGCTCGACTAGGAAATCCAGCTCTAAAATAATTTCAGTTGCTTCTCCGATTTCATAGGATAAAGAGCTCTTCTAAGTTTAATATTTACTTGTTTTATTCTTACTTTTTATTTATTTAATCTTATTTTTCACTTCTGAACTTATTTGTTTTAAACTTTAACAAACTGTTTTTGTTCTGCCGATCATTGATGCTTCTGGCAAAACTCATCTTATTTTATATTTGTTTACTTATTTCAAAATTCTTCAAATGGCATCCGAACATGGTGTCCACTAGCTTCCATGCTGGTTCACAATTCATCTTATTTATTTATTTATTTTAAATGGCATCCTAATATACTCAATATTATTATGAGAAATGAACACACCTGGCGATCATCGATGCTTGGTGCTCGACTCATTACTCCCTGTTCCCATTAAAAATGGGAAAAAGGGAGTTATAAAGTACTGCAAATGTGTGTAACAGGCAGAAGGAGGCATTTCCGACTATATAAACTATATATATTCTTGATCAGGATCAACAGCCGAGACGAACTAGCCATGTCCGTCAGTCTGTCTGTCTGTCCGTCTGTCCGTCTGTATGAACGCGTCCATCTCAGAGACTATAAGAGCTAGAGACACCAAACTTGGCTTGTAGGTTCCTGTATACCATACGCAGATCAAGTTTATTTCAAATTTCGGATGCACCCCCCCGCATCCCCGCAAATCGCAAAAGACTCCTACAGCCACAATTTTAAAGATAAAGCTTTAATTTTTGGTACACCTGTATGTTTAATCAATGACTTTCGGATGTGTAAATTTCAACACGATCGGATAAATAGCACCAAAGTTATGGAAGAATCTATTACGCCCGTCTCAGCTAGCAGCAACAAAAATTTGACAAGCAGTTTACGAGTTAAGTGCACTGCTTGCTTGTGTTGCCGCTGAACTGCTTGAAATGCAAGTTGGGAGCAGGGAGTCTCGTAGTCGGGCACACTCGACTAGATTATTCTTACTTGTTTTATATTTTATTTGTTTATTTTTTTAAAATTGTTTAAATGGCATCCAAATATGATGTCCATAAGCCAATAAGCTAGCTTCCATGCTGGTGCACAACTCATCTTATTTTTTATCTATTTATTTACTTATTTTTAAATGGAATTCGAATATATTCAATATTAGCATTTTCAGGTCTGTGGTGCTACGCCCCGAATAAAATCATATTCTCACGAAAATTTAACTTCGCCCCTACAACCTAAACTAACAGTTTTCTACCCAACAGGGCAAATTTTCCGGAAAATAGGTATGCAGTTTATAATGAATCTTCTTATTGATCTTAGAAAATTAATTTAAAGCAAATCGCATAAAAACTCAACTTTGGCTTTTTTGCCATCCACTTTCCACCTGAGAAAGTGAATTTTCTGTAAAATTAGTCTTCCGTATTTTAAATGAATTGAAAATGAGTTTGAAGCAATCCGCATAAAAATTCACCCTGTTTGCCACCCACTTTCCACCCAGGGATAGGGTTTAGAGTATGGTATAGAGTTTTAAAATGAGTTTGAAGTAAGTCGCATAAAAACTCAATTTTGGCTCTGTTCCCACCCACTTTCCACCCGGGGGGTGATTTTGGTATGTAGTTTTTAATGAATTTTCATATAGATCTTTGAAAATAAGTTTGAAGCAAATTGCATAAAAACTCAACTTTCGCCCATATAACCTTGACCACCCATTTTCCGCCCAGGGGAGGTGAATTTTTCAAAAAAGTTGCTTACAACGGTTTTCTTCAAATTTTCCACATTTTCCGACAGAATTTTCTAAGATACACTCAGAATAATAGTGTGTGCTTACAAATATGTAGAGGTTTTTGGAGTTGGATGCAGGGTGTTTCGTAGTCGTTATCCTTGGACTTTTCCTTCAAAACTTTCTCTAGTAGGCCTTGAAATTCAACTGATGCTCGACTAGCAAAACCAGCTCTAAAATAATTTCAGTTGCTTCTCCGATTTCATAGGATAAAGAGCTCTTCTAAGTTTAATATTTACTTGTTTTATTGTTTCTTTTTTATTTATTTAATCTTATTTTTAATTTCATAATTTATTTGTTTTAAAATTTAGCAAACTTTTTTTGTTCTGCCGATCATTGATGCCTGGTGCACAACTCATCTTAATTTTAATTTGTTTACTTATTTTAAAATTGTTCAATTGGCATCCGAATATGGTGTCCATTAGCCAATAAGCTAGCTTCCATGCTGGTGCACAATTCATCTTATTTATTTATTTATTTTAAATCGCATCCTAATATACTCAATATTATTATGAGAAATGAACACACCTCTCTACCAAAGCTCACTTGGAATAACAGTGATAAAAAACAGCAAAAACCTTTGTTTGATTTTTATTTTTATGATTTGAAAAATAATCATGATTGAATTCTATAATTGATTTTCATTTAAAAAAATAAAAATAAATGTATTAAAAATATTTATAGCCGTTACGGTCCCTGATATCAACCAATCAGCTAGCTCCCATTTCTTTATTGATTTTAAAATTTACCCAAAAAGCATAGTAAAACACTGAAAATTTGTTACAAATTGATTTATTTGTTTGATTTTGAAACATTAGTGAAATGGTACTAATATAATAGACCTACAATATGGGATAGCTGCACTCGGAGGCAATGCCACAGAAGTTCTTGCCACGTGGCAAACGGAAGTAACCGTCTTCACCCCAGTTCTTGTCCCAAGAGTTCTTCACAATCCAGTAATCCTCTCCATTTTCCGAACCATAGCCAACGACCAGTATAGAGTGATTGACCTCGCCCTTGTTGCATTCCTCATCTGCGTAGATGCCACGTTTGTACAACAGTAAGCTCTCCAGGCCGTTAACGGAGCAGGCCAAAGGACCTTGAGTGGCAATAACTGTTTTCATGGACTGTTCGTCCTTTGGCGGAATGGGTGCGAATCCAGTGATCTGAGCGCCAGACAAACTGTTTGTATACTTGCACGTATCCTTCTTGTCCAAATAAGGATACTTATTGCCAGCGGCAATGCCATTCTGCTGTGCTATAAAATTGAAGGCATACTCCTGGAAGCCGCCATCACAGCCGGCCAGACCCAGATCTTCCCTGCCACAATCTATCAGATTCTGCTCCGACAGATTTGGTAATTTGCCTGTCTTGCGGAATACATGACCCTCAATAGCACCCGTTGCAGCAAATGACCAGCAGGAGCCACATTCTCCCTGGAACTTGACAGGCGTCACTCCGCCCTTTTCACGCCAATCAAATGAGTCGGGCACAGGCACATTTGTTGCCAACTTTGGTAACACACGATGCGACTTGGCATTCTGACTGCAAGCCAAACGAGTCATCATCATCATCAGTTTCAAACATATACATAGAAAGAGTGGCAATGTACTTACTCGCCAGCTGATGACTTCCTGCGTCCAGTAAGCTGCTTAAGAAACTCGGCATTTGTTAAATCAGCAAAGGCATTCACGGCCAGCTCATAAGTGGAGGCGCCACTCTGGAAAGCTGCATTTCTGGCATCAACTAAGCTCTTGCGACCAGCAAAGATTCCCTCGCGCAGTGTACGATCTGCCGCTGAAAGATACGTTTTGCCGGATTGTGCCTGCAGAGAATTGTATGGCTCTCATTTGCTCATTTTTAGAATTGTTTATTTGGGTTTGAACTTACCACAAAGTCACCAAAGCTTTGCACATTCGAGAGCAATGGAGGTGAGGGCAATCTGCTGGCAATGCCTTGAACTCCTTGTTGAATATTACTTGCAACATTTCCAAAGCGTCCACCAAGGCCACCAAACTGGGCACTTGTAAGTGCCACAAATGGTAGAAGTACGACCAACAGTTTCATGATGATCTACAAGAAATTTATTTAAATATTCTGTTGTTCAAATTTAATAAAGAACAAGACTAATTTTTGAAAATTGTCCATAGTTATTGTGGATTTATGCAAGCAACTAAAACAGCATTAGTCCACAACAGTTTTTCAGGTTTTTCTCTCATAATTAGTAAAAAATAGATTTAGAGTTTATATAAAAACTGTTATAAAACTGGTTAGTTTTAGCCCAAACAAATTTTGTAAAATTATTTTTGTAGTGTTTTTCAATGTACCAGTTTTACTTGGTTCCTGTACGATTTCAAAAATTTGACTTATTATTTTTTTTGAAATGACCTATTCCATTTCTTAATTCATTTTTCATATTTTTACTTTTAATAAAACTTTGATATTTCGAATACGTTGTGCTTGTATTTTTTAGATATTTACTTCAAATTACCTATTTAGCTTTTAAAAAATATATATTAGTAGATATTTGAGAATTCATATGAATCCTTGAAAATTAAATCTTTTATTAACTTAATTTTCAAATTTAGGTTTTCTACGCTACTTAAGTTCGGGTAATTTTTGAATTTTGATTAAGATATGAGGGTAAATTTGAGATAAGTTAGACAGCAACTTGTCAATGAGTTGGCAGCAAAAGTAGCTAATCTAATTAGAAGATTGGGGAAAATTGCAAAAAACAAAAAAAATTTCCTGACATTTTTGTATGGGTATTTCAAACCATCAAAATGATGATTTATTTACAGTATTTTTAAATTTTAATCAAGTTTTTCAAGTTGTTTGGGGCACGACAGTTAAACATTAAACACGAAATTTATGCACAAATCAAATGAAAATAACTTCTCTCCATCAAGCAAAGTGTTTACTTTCAACATATTTGCATATACTCTCAAACATTTTGTACACATTTCATTTATTTAAATATTTTCACTTCAGCGATTAGGCAAAAACCAGAATGCCTTGAACTTGATAAGTTGAAGTTGATTAAATACAGATAAGTAAATTATTGATTATAATTAACATCAACAGCGACTTGCTACACAGCGCAATTAGCAAATACATTACGTGTATTACGTAAATTACATGACATAAAACGATTGTTTTATTACTTATTGCGATTATGTCAGATTCTGAAAGATTTCACTTCAATTCTTATTCTCACAACACTTCAAAATTTACAGTTGCATCAAAGCAGTTTCAATTTCTAGTTTTACCTCTATTCAAAAAAGTAACCTTTCTCAACTGATCGGACAATATAAATGCGAAGCCCAGATGTCGGAGACTGAGCTTTTATAGCTGCGAATCGGCGTTAATTCAACGTTATCATGCAAATTAAATTAGAAAAGTTAAATACAAACTTTATAAGCTAGTCTTACCTCGCTTCGCACAGATTTACTCATAATATGCATTTGTAAGTAACAAAATAACGACGCTTTACACACTCAAAACAACTGCTCGAATATTCGTCACGCTGCCAGACAAGTGTATGGGCTGCCAGATGATGTCTGGCAAGCTTTTACCAGTCTATAGCAATGTTAACTTGGCCTCACTCATATATTTAAAACAGAAATAACATCTATTTTCGGATAGCCAAAGAAATATATCCTTGTATCAATGTTTTTCTAATCTAAATTGATTTTCGATCCATCGACGGACGCACATTTCTTTTACGAACTCAATATACTTTCCATTTTGTTTAATTTTTAAAAAATGTAAAAAATGTAAATAAATATTTGACTGTATGTTGGACTACTGGACTAAAACATTACTTATTGTTTTACAGAAATAAATTTCAATCAACTTTTTCCCTTCACATTTTCTCTAGTAGGCCTTGAAATTCAACTGCTGCCCGACTAGCAAATCCAGCTCTAAAATAATTTCAGTTGCTTCTCCGATTTCATAGGATAAAGAGCTCTTCTAAGTTTAATATTTACTTGTTTTATTCTTACTTTTTATTTATTTAATCTTATTTTTCACTTCTCAACTTATTTGTTTTAAACTTTAACAAACTTTTTTTGTTCTGCCGATCATTGATGCTTATGGCAAAACTCATCTTATTTTATATTTGTTTACTTATTTAAAAATTGTTCAATTGGCATCCGAACATGGTGTCCATAAGCCAATTAGCTAGTTCCATGCTGGTGCACAACATCTTATTTATTTATTTTAAATGGCATCCTAATATACTCAATATTATTATGAGAAATGAACACACCTCTATACCAAAGCTAGGAACTGAGTTGTATCTTCTGGCGATCATCGATGCTTGGTGCTCGACTCATCTTATTTAATGTTTGTTTATTTATTTTAAAATTGTTTAATTGGCATCCGAATATGGTGTCCAGAAACCAATTAACTAGCTTCCATGCTGGTGCACAATTCATCTTATTTTTTATCTATTTATTTCCTTTTTTTTATATGTCATCCGAATATATTCAATATCATTATGAGAAAAGCTCACTAAGAATAATAGTGATAAGAGACAGCAAAAAACCTTTTTTTTATTTATGTATTTATATTAAAATCGGTCAAATGGTATCCGAATATGTTCAATACTAACCAATCAGCTTGCCTTAAATCTTTCTTTTGCTCCTACTTATTTATAATAAAATGAACAATAAAACAAGGAAAATTGTTACAAAATTGATTTATTTATTGGATTTTGAAAGATTAATGAAAATATTTAGAACTAAATTAGCACTACTTATATTACAGACCTCTCTATTTTGCCCGGCTTCGGAGTACCGCCAGTGCGTGTAAACGGGTCTAATCCGTAATTAAGTTTTATATAAAACTGGCTGCCTATAAATTTTCGATTTGGCTTTATGTATCGCATGAATTGTCGACTGGTTTGGCGATTTATAGCCTCTAATTAGCGCTATTTATAACAGCAACAAAGCAATATGTATATTATTTTTTAATATTTGATATATATTATGTATGAGGGCTACCACTTTATGCATTAATTTTTAGAATTAAATAAATGGAACTTGTTTACAAGAGTGTTCTACTACTTAAACAAACTAATCAAATTGTGAAAACATTTTGAATTTGGAGCTTAATTCAGCTGGGGATTCCCATTTTGTAAGTTTTCTTTCGGTTGCTTCGCACATTAGAAGAACTTTTACTGATAGAGCAACCTAAAAATAATAAGTTGTTAATAAACATATAAAAAAATTGATAATTCATGATTTTAATCAGTCAATCTATATATAGATTTATTTTATGCAAATTCTTTCAAATTTGGATGGTGCATGTAAAGTGAGGCTTCGATCTTTAAAAACACGATTAAGTAATGTGCGTTGCTATAAACTGATGTAAATATGCAAATACAAATACATACATACATAAATATATGTATCGTTTCAATTTATGAAATATTTAGTTAGCAAATTGTAACACCTTTTGCAAGGGCGTTAAAAACACGTTCCCTTCACACCCGTCAAATGATTGTGGATATTAATTAAAATTTGTGTGCTTCGAATTAATTTTGTTAATTTATGCATTGAATTTTAATATTTGTATTAAGACTCTTAATTTAAAAGTATGTAAGCATGAATACTATTGTCGCATTGCTACAGCGTTTAAATGAGTTGTATAATGATTAAATAATTTTTAAATCAACTTTGTATGTAATAAATAAAATTTATTTTCTTAAAATTAAATCTTTTTTAAGTTAAAGATTAATTAGGTAACACATATGCGTCTCTACAGAAACTAAATAAATATTAATATTTAATATTTAATGACTACTCTTGGCGACAATTGGAGCACGGGATGAAGTTATGGGTCTTGGTTCCAGACGCGGTTCGTTAATGGGTGTTGCCAGTGGCAGGAATATGATGGGTTTGCTCAAATCCACTGGAGGAGCTGCCCAACCTTCAGTCATTTCAAACATCTGCAAATGTTAAAATGTGTTAAGTATTATAATTAAAAGAACTTCTAATTGATATAACATACGCCACTGGGTGCCAAAGGAGAGCCACGTTCCAACTGAGGTAGAGCAGATGCAAATGCCAAATATGCAACAAGAGCCATTACAATGATAAGTTTCATATTGAGTATTGTTGAAGTTAAGCTGCTGTTAAGATGTTATCACGATTGGGATGCTGTAATTGCAATGATACTGCATCTTGGAGGATGCCGCTTTTATACATAACATACTTGCTTTCTCTTTAAGAACGGATGCAACCGAAATGTAAGTAATTTTGATAATGTATGAAGCACTTACTTAGCTTCCGTTTCCGTGATTCACCAAATTTATATTGCAATTGTATTCGCGTTTTTGATTTGCAATTGAAGTAAGCAGGTATCCCACAGATACTTTCGCAGTTATTAATACTCACACACGTTCGGGCCTTAAAAGCGAGAGGGCTCGGCTTTCAAAACCAATTGATGTCAAACTTATGGTTTTTACGTATACCTCATAAGATTAATGTGGAACATACATATACGTGATGTGTATCTTGAATGCGTATGTGTAGGTGAAAATTAAAAGATTTATCGGAATGTGAACCTTGCCTTTGCCGAAAAATTTTTTAGAATGTTTGGTGTCTGAATAGATATCTGTATCTATATATATGTTTAATTTTACAATATTTAGCATTGCTTTTCAAAATAACTCAAACAAACTAACTAATTCTAAGTCTTAGCATATTTTATAAACGCTGAACAAATTTCATCGAACTGCTATATCTTATACCTGCCATAGGAACGATCGGTTGGAAAATAAGTGTTTGTACTAAATCTAAGTTTAAGCATGTTTTATACATGTTGACTAAATTTCATCAAAGTCGGACTACTATATCTTATAGCTGCTATAGGAACGATCGATTGAAAAATAAGTTTTTGTAAGAAAAACTTTTTTGGTTTTTAAAATAACTCGACCAAGCTCATTTTATCTAAGTAAAAGTATATTCTATAAATGTATGCTGATCAAATTTGATCAAAATAAGAGGGCTGTATCTTATAGCTGCCATGGGAACGATCGGTTGTATGAAAAACTTTTTTGTGTTTTTACTAAAACTCAACAAAACTCACGTTGCCTAAGTTTATATATGCTGACTAAATTTGATAAAAATCAGACGACTTTATCTAATAGCTGCCACAGAAACAATCTGTTAATAATTACTCTTTCTTATACAAAACTTTTCTGCAAAGGTATATATCTTAGGTAAGCTGAAATTAACATTTCTATCTTGTTTTTTGATAACAACAAAATTATTGTGATAAATAAATATAGAAAATCTGTAAGAACGATATAATATTCTAAAATTGCGCACTGAATTATCCTGGTTACCTGTTGCTGTTGGTGCTGCATTTCAAAGATGTACGTGAGGAATGTTTACCTTTTTGTGAGTCTGAGATTGCCGTTTCAGCAAAAGAGAAACTTTTTATATACGTTCGTTGGACCCTGCTATACTTTTCAAGGTTGTCTTCGAAACCACAAGTCTGAGTGTCTGACTGTCTGGCTATCTGTGTGTGTGTGTGTGTATATACATACATACATATATATAAGTACGCGCAGGTGTAAGACTGTATAGAGTTCTTTCATTAACCACTTTCCGCGGCAGCAACAACATCAGTCAGCAGAACTTCAAATGAACCTCAGACATAAGCTCAAAGTCAGACTTCAACCCGTCTGCATCTTCAACCCCATCTCCATTTCCATCTGCGTCTGCAGAGCATCCAAATTCAAGGGGAGACGAGAGCTTGCAGATGCTGGCAAAGGTGAAGGCGGTTGGTTTTGGCCAGACCAAGACGTCAGTCTTCTGTTTAATGCCTTCTGTCTACAGTGGACATCATATACACTGGCCTGTCGCGTCTTTATCTTAACATAAAAGCCAATGTGATGCGTCTTAAAATTAACAAAAAATGATTTGCACATTTGACTGCAGACAGACAATCAGACAGACAGACAGACAGACAGACAGATGGAAACCAAGCCCAATCATGATGCTTAGCTTTGGCTTTGGCCAAGCCTCTGGCAGGACTTAGCCATGGCAATAGCATTCCTCAAGCACACTTTAAACTTTAGCATCTAATTTATGGTTATTGGCTTTTATGCGAGCATTAACTGAGCCAAATAAATCACAGCTTGTTAAGTGCTAAGCTACGCATCATAAATTTTGACCAAGACGTCAGAGACAGACATACTTATTAGGCAAGGCGGCAAACCGGTTTTGAACCGAACCAACTATTTTATTACTTTCAGACTGAGTACTGCCCGGAGCTATCAAACCGCTTTTGGTTCAACATGTTCAAACGTCTGAAATTCAGAGTCTGATCCGATCCTGAACTGAACCAGAACCGAACCTTAACGAAACCTGAACCGAACCTAATCCGAAAAACTTGTCTAACAATAAAAACCAAACACATATTTAGCAAGGTTTCAAACCTATTTTGATCATAACCAACTTTTTTAACTTTCACCATACCAGCCAAACAGTTCTGATCTAAGCAAGTGACCCCAACTCTTATTTTAGGTCTGAAGTTCAGAATCTAGAACGAAGCTTGATCCGATCATCTTATTAAAAAACAAACCGAGTGAAAACACAGTTCAGTTTGTGTTTTCATTCGATTTCTTTTTGAATATATATATCTCAAGAGTTTCTAAGAAACGACATTCGATAACCAAACTTAGAGATAAGATCTGGGTTCAAACCGTTACCTAAATAACTTACCCAATTTTTTGGGTATATATTCAGAATATATATTCAAAGATTTTTAAAATCATAAATCTATTCTTAAACATTTGTATTTCCCAAATTCTTGCATATCTAAATAATTCACAATATACATTTACCAAATTCGTTTTATTAATGAAGAGTTTTGTCATACAATTAAAGCATATTATAGTAAATAGTATATAAGTAAGTTTTGTCTTAATTCTTTTAAGCTCTCTACTCGATATGCTAATGAAAAAATTCATCGTTAATTTCTATAGGTGATTATAAACTATCGCGAGTCCGCAGAGAGAAGCGACATTTTTTGCATGGATATGGAGCTAAAGCCTCCTAAAATGTACATTCCTCAGTGGAACCCAGGACAGTGCCCCATTCAACTCTCACTAAAAGCTATGTGGCTCCGGCAACACCTTGAATTTGCGCGAATCCTCATTGTTGACCACGGCAGAAGTCTTGCCCAGCACACGCATGGCATTGGAGTAGTCGGAGTCAATCTGTGGAATGATCTGCTGCTCGTTGGGACGCAACGTGCGTATTAGATCGCTTAGCGAGAGCGAGGACTGTGGTGTTAGTTCATCCTTGCTGGCAACAGCAGCGGCAGCACGCTGCAGCTCCTGGGAGCTGGTCATCTTTTCAAAGTCCTGCGCTATCTGCTTGAGGCGCACCTCAATGGCCGGCGACTCCGTGGAGCTGGGCAATGCAGCTGGCACATCGCTGACCCTGGCAGAGGTCTCGAAATGGGATTCCAGCTCAGTTTCAGTCTCCGACTCATGCTCATGCTCGGCGCTGACAGTATCATCCGCATCAGGCGCATCCTCCTCATGCTCCTGGTGCTCATCATTGGCATGGGCTTGCAGCTGTAACTGCAGCTCCTCAATCGAATGCATCTCATTATGCAACTCGTTGTCGTTCAACGGAAACACATGCTCCTTAACGTCATCGGCATCGTTGAGCTCGCGTGCGTGCTCATTGGAGGCATCCGGAGATGTGTGTTCATCGAACTCAGTATCGCCATCAGCCTCATCATGCTCCTCAATATCTGCCTCCGGATCGGCATCCACATCAGCAGCATCTGTATCGACCAGTGAACGATCGTGATTCATATTGAACCACACAGTCGATGGTTGCTGTGAGGCATCTGCGGCACTGTCGGATACCGAAGACTTGGCTTTGGCGAACAGGGTGCCGGAACTGGTGGACATGATCAGCGGCAGTGGAGTTGTCGTCCTGAGATTCAGCAAAGCAGCGGGCGTGCGTGGGGTGGTCGAGGTGATGGGGCGTCTAGAGAAGATCAAAAGTAATAAAAAAAGAGAAAACAGAAAGTCACGGATTTGAGTTAAGTATTATTCAAAAGTAAATATGTGGATGTATATAGAGTATATTGTATACATTAGGGTGTGTCAGTGCTTTTTTTTACATTAAGTGGTATATCAAAAATGTAATTTAGAAGATTTAAAGCAAAGTTTGTTCAAATAACTGTTAGTTTTAAATTTTATATTTTCTTTTTTTTTCTTTCTGATATACCATTTGTGAATTTTGAGCCACCCTAATAAACATATACATACTATATATACATTTATATGTCGATCGACTAGCAGCGAGCTTGGCATTGGGTTAGTGCGAAAGTGCGAGCTTGAAGCTAAAGTTAGTTAGTTGAACACAAATCTTGATGATAACGACAACAACAACAACAACAACATCTATAGAAAAGCTAAGCCCCAAAACCAAACAATTTGTAGCAAAAGTCTCATATAACCCGCCACATAAATATTGTGCAAAAACTGAAACTTTAGAAAACAAGTAAGAATGCGCTAGTCGACTAGGAGATACCCTGTAAGCAATTCTGAAGTAGAGATTATACTTAGTAATAAAAAGATTCTTAAGAAATTTTGTAGAAATTATTCAAAAAACTATTCAAACTGTATTATAGTGTATCTCCAAGGCAACAAATCTTGACTAGACCATATTTACTTGCTGTTAATTAATATAATATTTAGTTTTGTATCAACTTTTTATGATTATTGCAGAATATTTTTGGGTAGCTAAATGGACCGCTTTCGAACAGCAAAGAAGTTTTCGTTTTTGTTTATTTTTATTTTTGTGAATTTTGTTTGTTTCTTTCGTTTCTAAATGATTTTTTAATAGATCTTTAAGTTAGTAATAAGCTGGTAGCTTCGCATTAGTCTTCTGTATTAGATATATTACATAGATACATATATACAGCCAGTGACCCGGATACAGCAACTGTATATAGTATGTATGTGTGTGTAATAATGGTATTGTATAGTTTAACGATTTGGGGGTTTAGCTCACCTATTTGATTTAGTTTTTGTATTACTTTTTGAACTAAACGCTTGGCAGCGTTCCATTTGTGTTTGTAACTTTTTTGTTTTGTTCTTTTTTTTTTGTGGTCAACTAAATTAACTTTTATTAAATACGTATTTTATAAATTTGCTCATTGCATTATGTGTTTATAAATATGTTTATTTGTTTTTGTTTTTGTTTTTTTTTTTGTAACTTAATTAAGGACATTCGCTTAAAGTGCCAGCGATTTATTACGTTTATACTTAGTACGGGTAAATTTATGAATTATTCAAATTTGTTTGATTTATTGTATTTTATGATTTATGCTTTATTATTTGATTATTATTTTTGTTGTTATTTGTTATTAACGTTTAGTGGCGCCCATGCTCTCTAGTTGTCCTTACCCCTGCGCAGACGACACCGGAATGCTGCCATAGTTATAATAATAGCAGCGGGTCTGCTCGCAAATGAAGTCCTTGACGGCCGAGCAGTCCTCGGGCATCCACTTGAGCGTTGGCTGCTTCAGTATTACACAGCCCTTATCGGCACCACTGCTGCTATAAAGATAAGATAGGTTGCCAAAATGGAAAGATGGAGAAAGAACGTTTAAGGTAGCCTCAAGTAGCTGTAAACTGTAAACTGAAACAGGCATCTTGCCCCTGACTGCACAACTGTCGCGAACTTGTCTTACCTGTCGCGTGCGGTGCGCTGCGGGGAGGTGTTGCTATTGTGATCGACAGGATCGAGTAGACCGGCCTGGATGGCATCGGCCGAGTTCTCGAAGAAATCGAATGTGGCATTGAATGGCAAGCCGGTGCTCATCCATAGGAACATGCCCGTGCCCAAGCGATTTCCGGATGTCCAGAAATCGTAATTGCCGTAACCGGCGTTCTTCAGATACGTGGTCATCGATTCAGCCTTCTCCTTCGTCTCAAACGAGGCCAGCTGCAGGCCCAAGGAACGACAGTACTGATAGGCCAGAAAATAGTTCAGCTCCGGAGAGTAAGGATTCATGCGACTGATGAAATACTGCACACCATCCAGATGTATGGTCGTAATGCGTTGACCTGAACATAAGAAAAAATACAAAAAATAGAAACCAAAACTGAATTAGTTAATTCCCAACAAAATATAAGGAGTACAATGAACCCTCAAGACACTCCGCTCTGAATATTGAGTAATCGCAATGCGTAACCGTAACGGTTTTCATTTTGGACAACGAATGCGTAATCGTAGAGCCGACAAAAGATGTCCAAAGTAAATATCATTAAATAGGATTACCAAAAAGAGCCATACGAATGACAAAACACATTTATATAAAAAACAGATTTGGACTTGGATTGGAACTGGGGACCTGGACTTGGGACCTGCAATGGGTGTAAACTTAAAGTAAAGTGTCGAATGATTCATTATTAAGATGGGTCTATGACCTGCAGTAGATATAGATACGGATAGAGTTACAAAAAGCTAATTACACCAAATCTGATGAGAAATAATAGCGTTGATGACATTAATTAGCTCAAATAGACTGAAGAATGTGTTGAAAGAGACGCCAAGAACGAAAGTAACTAACTCTTACAGCATTTGGGGTTTTTTTTCAACTCTTCTTCTTATACAAGCACTGAAGTTTGCTTTCATTCAAACAACAAAAACAAAAAAAAACAGACTCAAAGATGACAATGACTTGACTCGAACTCAACAGGTAGCAGCTCAGGTCAGCAAAAGACAAATCCCTCATTTTTTTTCATTTTTTATTCTGTTGTTGGTCAGGCACTCGGAGCGTGCTAAACAAACACAAACGCAATTTTCGTGAGTGTGTGTGTATGTTGGCTTAAACGAATATTTTCATTTTCGATTCCTCTAGGCAAACGGAAGACTACCTCAGCGAACAGTTGCCTATTTATGGAACTTGTCATGGATAGGCAATAGGTATGCTTTATAGCCATGGACTGACTCTGAGGGCCCAATGTTTGCCAGTTGGATAGTAAACTCATGTATGTATGTGTCTGTATGTTTGTATATTAAATTATTTCCGGCGATTTAAATGCAAGACACACACGAAGTCAAAGTCTTCTGATTTCCATTGAGCAAATGAAGAACTGACAGACGAACAAATAGCTGACTGTGTTCTTTTGTCTTACAATTCAAATAAAATGTTGAAATAATAGTTATCATTAAAAAAGAGTTCATTTACATACACATGAGAACTCTCCTTATGATACTTCAATCATAAACTGTATTAGAATCCATTTTTCAAGAGAAATAACATAATTTTTGTTCGTGCAACAATAATTGGCAGGATTAAAAAAGTAAATAAGCTGCTTAGTAATTGTAAACGTTAAAAGTCAATTCTCAAATTCAGTTCTCCAATTTCAGGTTGTTTTTTTTCGGAACACAATAAGATTAGCAGGTTCAACGGAAAATAGAATAAGCACAATTGGTTTCAAATTGATTTCAACTCTCATTGAATTGGATAAGCATTAAAAGAGTTCGAATCCCATCGAGATATCCAGTTTGAATTACAGCTAATTTGACTTGGACTGCAACTTGAACTCCCATCGGGTAACCCAATAATTGAACTGCATTTTACCCAGTTTCCCGTCTCCAAAACCTACTTGAGCACTATAATTTGAAGGTAATTACTTTTGGCTATCCTCTCATTCTCATTCTCGTTCTCCAGCTAGATAGGAACACGAATCTAGCACGTCTCTAATGATGCACTCAGAGTCAAGTTCTGGTGTTTTGGCCAGATCTCGACTCACGAGGCTTGGGGCACAAATGTAATCAAATGTTGGTAAGTCTAGTTATTTGTTAGCACCTAACTTCCCTCCGGTTAGCTGGCAAATGATTATTATGCACGAGCAGCTGAAGATGCAACCGGGATAAGAACGAAATTGATAAAAAAAAAAAAAACAGAAAACAGTTAGAGAAAAAAAAAGTGAACAGCATAGTCGAAAGCGGGAGCAATCTAATCAAAGTAAATTCCCTCTGTTTAAAATCGATGAAAAAACAGAGAGATAAAAACAACACATTTAATGACTGTGTTTAATGATGGGAATACTTTATCCAATCGTATTTCTTTTCCTGAATTCTAAGTACATATTTGCATAATTATGTGCTTTCTTTTTTCACCTCATTGCAAAAGGTTTGTTACTCTAAAAAACTTCATAAAATCATAAAGGGATAAGCAAATGTGGTGTAAAACTAATTTTTAGACTTAGAAAAACAGCGGAGCTTAAACTAAAAAAAAAATATTCCTTTGCATCTTTTAGCTCAAATATTCAGGTTACTATAAAAATATTTTAAAATCTGTTGTACTTCGTATCGTATTCTTCTTTTCCTCAAAATTTTATTTCCCAAGCGATCTTCAAACCTATTTTTAAATTTTAATCTATTCTATTTTAGCTACAATATTAAAGTTATAGTAAAAATATTTTAAAATCCATTGTACTTCGTGTCTATTCTTCTTATTCTCAAAATTGTATTTCCAAAACGAGCCTCAAACCTATTTTTAAATTTTAATCTATTCTCTAAGGCTCATTATGTATTTTAAATTCTATGATCCTTAATTTATTTATTTTTAAAATTTAATTCTATTATTCAGCGCACACTATAAGTTTTTTCTTTGCTTAAACACAATTTAAATTTGTGGACTCAACAAAAAAGTCTGATTTAAGGATATTTATCCAATTTCTAGATTCCAGTAATATCCGATTCAAGGATATTTAGCTAATTTCTAAATACCATATTGTAGTTAGTTTAAAAAAAATGAGAATTTTGTACTAACCTGCAGCGCAAGCCAAAAGGCTAAGCACACAAAACAAAATAATTTTGGCCATATTCACTTCAAGAGGTTGTTAAGTAACGAGTAACGCGATGGATGCTGTTGAGATCGAGAGAGAACCGTTGGCACTTTTCGTCGCGTTCACTGTAGGCCTTCGACTGAACTGACTGTTATCCAGGCTATATCACGCAACCGCGAACCGTCAAGAAACTGAAGAAGAAACTCGCTGCTGCTGTTGCTTCCAGAACGCCAACACTTCCAATTCCAATTTCAATTCCAGTTTCCAGCTACAGCATGAACTTCCTCTTCCAATGCGCGCAGAACGAAACGAATTGGAACGATGGAAAATGACGATGAGTCGGACCTAGCACACATACACATGCACACTTGTACAAATAGACACACACACACGCACACTGAGTCGTCTTTAATCCTTGCAACAAAATGAACTTGAAGCTGAGGACTTCGAAACGGATTGGATCGGTTAGGAGCTGTTAATGTTACTTGGCCAAGTACACAAAAGTAAATGTCGTGAAGAGGGCCAGTTTGTTAGCTTAAAAAGGAAATTGGCAGACAGGCCCAAAGACCAATTCATATGCCTGTTAATATGTATGTAATGTCTATACAATTGTATGAATGAACGAGCATTGGAATATGGAATAGGCAATGGAACAAACGAAAGCAGCAAAGCCAAAGAATACGAATTCTGAAATGCGATAACAGCCGCAAAGAAAAGACAAGAACCAACCCGAACTCAAATCCAAAGCCAAAGCCGAAACCAAACCCGAACCCATTCCCAGCTCAAAACACGAACAGCTATTTGCGCATTTCGTGGATGTGATTGGAACGCGGTGTGTGTTTGTGTTTGTACATGTGTGTGTGTGTGTGTTCCTTTGTGTGCGTGCTTGCGATCGTGCGGGACGCGGACTTGATGACTTCTTGGTCTTGGTTATAGTCTTGGCCCGAACTCAGTGGTAGACAAAGAGCGCAATAAAGCCGCGACGCTGGCGTCGCCACAAAGGTACACGAAAGCGGGGCCAAAACCGAAATACCAAAACACACACACACACACACAGGCATACATACAAACGTGTCCGTGTTGCACATCGCCGTTTCATCATTCCAATGGGAGTCGCAGTCCGCAGTCCGCTGTTCATTGTTAGTTTTATTCTTTCTCCCACAACGCCGCCGCTTTGGTTTTAGGTTCTGCTGGTCCCACTTCTTACCTGGCTTATGTTATGGCCTCTTTGCCTATCCCGTTCCCTCACCCAACCGTCAACACCGCCGCCTCTGGACATAGCTCCAGCCCTGCGCGGTGGTTCCATTAATTTGGTACGCTATCGCTGTTACCGTCGACGTTGGCGTCGACGCCAACGTTTCGACTGGTTTGTGGTTTCGGTTTTACGATCCCTGCCTGGAAGCGTGAAATGTAATAATGATCTTCTCTTTTGCATTTTGACAATAATTCTGCGGGTGTCCCCCACCCCCTTACCTAATGTACCATCAAGTAACAAAACCCTAAGAGACCCGCAATATATAATGATAATACAAATTTACATACCTAAGTACTAAATTTCATGTAGAAACATAAACATTGTGAAAGTACCCAAATTATGGAATTTGAACTTTAATCAAATAAAATATTTGATTACAAAATTTCAACACTTTCAATTGAAAGCATTCAAATAATATAAAAGCTGAATTAAAAAGACATAAAATCAAAATTATTAAGAAATTATTGTTAGTTAAACTATAATATCATAGATTTTAAGGCACGATTAATTGTTTGATGTTTTACTAATGTATCATTATTCTTTTATTGCCATTGTTAGATTTCCTTAGATTTAAAATAAAATAATTCTTTTATATCTGAGATGAGACATCTGAGAGCATACCTATAGTAATATTTTAGAACTTTTCCGTCGTTTTATAGCAACCAATTTAATTTATTATACGCTATCATTATCATTAAATCAGTTACAGGCTTATACTCTTGAGCCCAAGTATACAATGTTTACAACCATTCTGATATTGCTGATATTTGAAAGATTTCTTAAATATGGATACATTAAATATTAGAATATATATCACAGAAACTTTATTATAATAAATGTTTTCAAGAATATAATTTATGTTTATAGTACAGATACTGTAGACATTATATAATTTCTAATTATAGAATAGATACTGTAGTCATTATATAATTCTATATAGATATTATACAGTTTCCCTTGCAGTGGGAGTTATAGTGTAGGAAGTATGGGAAGTATGGGAAGACAGAACAAATGTCGCAAATGAACGGGTTAGGTCACTGCATCATAAAACTATCATAGGAACGATATTCCCTCTAGGTTTTTGAGGTTTTGAAAATTATATAATACGTACTATATGAATGTAAACTCCAGGTGACATTTTCTAGGCTCAAGTTAAGTGTACAATCGCCATGCTGCCATCGTGTTGCTACATTTTTGCAGGGTATTCTACGTAGAGCAGCGTAATCAATAGTTAATCCGATTCGACACATGGATGGGCAAATAGCTGGATAGGTGGGTGTGGGGTATAATTATATACGAATCCGAGTACGAGTAAATATAATAATGGCCAGGTGATTAAGAGTCATGGGAAATGGAATGCGTTCATTTTCCCAGTTGGCCAGACCCTGTCCGCTTCCTTCGATCGCTGAACATTGGCACTGTCTGGTACTAAATAGGGCTGCAGCTTGTCTCTGAGCTTAATAGCCCGTTTACACAGACTGGCTGCATGTGGAATATGCGATGCAGTGTAACACTAGATTTAAGGCTTGAATTTTCTTTAACTTAAGTTTAGCTGCAATCAGCGTAAGTAAACGTACTTCAATTGTTTGGCAACAAAAATGATTATATACGACTTGCTGCCAATGTGTGTAAACGGGCCTTGAGTCTAGGCGGTTGTTGACTGCTGCTGGGCAGAAGCAACAAAAAGTTTGTACTACGACTAGGGCAGTGTCTGTTATTGTTGTTGGGGCTGTTGTTGATGTCGTTGTTGCTGTTGTTGTTGCTGGGGATGTTGCTGTTGCTGTGCGTGCGTATTGCAATCAAAATTCTATCGAGCAACGCACCAAGATTTTGGGCCGCCCTATGTGCAACGTTTATTGAAGTTGCTGTTGCTGTTGTTCTTGTTGTTGCTGATGCTGATGCTGCCGCCGGGCGGACGCCGACGCCAACGCCGCTGCTGACGCCTGTCGACGCATTCAGTTTAATGTGACCGTCGCGTCGCGTCGGTTGGGTCCTCGCTATCTGGATTTAGTGCTGCCAGGCCATGGATTTTAAAGTCCAAAGGCAGCTATTTGGATGGCCTTCGTCTTAACAGCATTCATCCATATCCATCTCTACATGTTGCTGTTCTTTGCTGGGCTCTTTTACTGCTGTTGCTGCTGCTGCTGCTGCGACTGCTGCTGATGTTGCTGTTGCTGTTGCTGTTGCCACTGCTGCTGCTGCTGCCGCTGTTGTTGCTGCTTCTAGTTGATCTTGTGATCTTCACCATTTGTGTGCTCTGTGCTTACTTTGTTGGCTCTTCTTCGTCTTCGTTGTTGTTGTTGTTGTTGTTGTTGCTGTTGTTGTGATTGTTGTTTCCCTTTTCTCTGCTTTATTTCATTGCTAGTTTTCGCAGTGACTTGTTCGGGGTCTAAAAATAAACTTGGCACAAGATTGAGGAATTTAATTCGCCTTTTGGTTGAAATCCTCGACTTTGCAAACGGACTTTGGCAACACGCAGACGAACTACGCTGGCTTGGGTTTATTTTTGCTTTCAGCCAAACACACACACACACACACATGCACATACTCATACAGACACATATAAATATTTGAATGTGTATCTCAGGTGCGTGCGAAGACGCATTGCTCCTGTATCCAGGGTATTCTCAATCCACTTTAGCGTCAACTTCAGCAATGATGATGATGACATGGTCATGGCATGCTGCTCATTGGAGAACCAGCGGGCGTGCTAAGCCAAATAAAACAACTATTATAAAGGGTGTTCCAAAATAAACGCCAAATTTGTATTTCGCGGCATTTTGATTTTGTAAAGACTAGAAATAAAACGCAAAACATTCTTAAATTTGTTCTTAGTTAAATTCATTTTTTGATGAAATTGGAAAACTCAAAATTTGCTTACTTATTTAGAACAATTTTTTAGAGCTCTGATAAAACGAATTTTATATTAATTGTGACAAGAAATCACACTTCTCTTGCTTTGACAAACTCTTATTTCATATTTTGACGAAATAAATAAATGGCATATAAGATTATGTCAATTTCGAATTAATGTTCATCTCATTCATACCAAATAAAGTTTTATAAATAAAAGTCTACGCTTTTCATAAAAGTTTAGCATTAGTTTTATGAAAACTCTCTACTTGTTGCTTAGCTGTTGGAACACCCATTATATTTAAATTTTCCGCATGAGATCAAAGGATTAAGAATACGGATATCATTCTGGCTCTCTTACTGCCAACAAATATGACATCTAGCTCATCTGATACCCGCCAGTTTGCTAAAGCACATCTGATGCAGACATCATATTTCCACTTGCCTGATTTCAAATCAGAATTGGTATTCTCAATTTGATAGTGGCAGATTCAAACGGGCTGAATTTAGATGCAACAGTTCTAGAATTTCATAAATACCAATTCTGTGATCGCTGTTCTGTTTGTGTCCTTGATCCACGAAGGTCATCAGCATTTGCATCTTGGCCCGCACTTATCACGTGTCGTGAGTGCCAAGCCCACAAAATCACATAAACTAGCCAGAACTGCCCCCTTCGGTTCGGTTCAGTTCGGTTTGGTTCATTCATACATAAATTCATATGCGCAGCCTCATCGAAACATTTCCAATAAGTTATTAAAATATGCGAAATCGCATGCAGCATTTGCAATAAATGCTTAGCATAACAAATGAATTATCAACTCGAACTAAATTGCAGACAATGCTTCTAAAGAGATCCTGTCCGCAGTGTGACGAACTTTACATGCCCTAGGATAGGTACTAGGAAATATTAATTATTCCATAGAGATAGCATGAAAAAATATATACACGTTTACAAAAATATACAACGAAAGTATTAACAACATTGATCAGAACATATTTTTGTGATCTATAATTTTCTTTGTTACTAATTTAATAATTTTTTTTATATATATATTCAATTTCACACTAAATTTATGTTCATAAATTCATGATTTATGTACGTATATCAATCCAAATTTTTTAAATTTAGAACCCTTTAGTAAATACATGTCTTCAAGCTAAGCCATCAGAATACTTGAAATTCCAGTCCAAACTCTGTTGAGATATCTTATTTTCCAAGACAGAATAAAAACACAGATTATTTCTTATTAAAATATCTTTATTAACAAATATGATTTAATATTCAGACATGGTTTTGGCTGAAAATTAAAATTTGCTTTTCTTTTTGTGTAAAAATAATATAAAGACTTATTCGTTGTCCTAAAAAGAAAGTAGTTCTAAAACTTTAAGTGTAGATATAGATTATATATAGTTTATGAGTTAATAAATGCATGCATTCATGCGTTACCAAAATCGTGACAAAGTTGTTATATCTTCATGCCAGAGTATAATATCTCAGATCTGTTTTGTTGCTGCTGTCTTGATATCGAGCAAGCCTTTTTGCCTTGACCATAACCATATCAACGGTAAATAATTTCGATCACAAAACAAACTGGCCAAAAGACATAAGCAAACGAGGCAAATGAGCATTTGGCATGCCCGATTCGCAATTCCAAATTCCCGATGCCCGATACCCGATACCCGATTCCCGACTCCCGATCCCAGCTCCCGATGCCTGTTGCCTGGTGCCTAATGGCCTATGGCTGAAAAGCGCTAGCTGGCAATCAAAGAGAATGAGGACGAGGCAAATTTGGCCCATGCCGTTGATGTCTATGGAAGAGCAAGTACAACAACACAGTTTTGAGTTCTTCTTTGTGTGATTCACGTCATTTCGAATTCCATGTCAAAAGGTGAAGCCAATTCAACGTTTCTAGCGAACTGGCCAAAAAAATCACGACCAACAGGAACAGTCAACAGTAACAGCACAAAAAGTAACAAAGCTAAGAAAAAACAAAAACAAATAGGATTGTTGTAGTCGAGTGTGCTCGATGTGAAGATACCCTGTACTTTATTGTATTGTTTCTTGAATAAACTCAGCACTATCTATCCAGTCAAATTGCAGACTTAAATTTTGCATCTAAATGGATTCTCTACAGAAAATAATGCAGAAAGGGAAAAACAGATCATACAGTTCCGAAATCAGGGTCTAAGCAGATAAATAAACCTAAGCTATAAATCATATAAAACTAGCTGTGACAAAAAAGGAACAACATTTTAAACGTATCTTATCTAACTAATATATTATATGTTAGGTAGTTCCAAATGGCTTCTTCTATCTGTTACAAACATTAACCAAAAATTATGAACAAATTTTACACTTTTTAATGAGTACAGGGTATACAAAAACACAAACCCGAAAAACAAAATCACAAAATAACAACTGCAACAACACGAAAATCGCGTTGAATGAAGTTCATTTCAACTAATTTGTTAGTCTGCATACACGTACTTAGCCCAAGTACAACATGATCTTGTTAGAAGATGTGCTCGTGTCTCAAAGTGAATCTCAATACGGTCCAAATGATGTAATTAAAGTCACTAATATGGCTATTAAAGTTCACCAAAATGGACGAGGCATTCTGCAAGAAGGAAATCAAAATAGAAATACAAAGACGGAAGTTAACTTTAATGCGCACATTTACCGTTTAAATGGGGGAAAAGAAAAACAGTTAAGAAGATTATATTTATACGAGTAAGAGTATGAGTACGAGTACTCATACCAAGTGGCAACAACAGATGGAGCCCAGGCCTGCTTTTTTTTTATTCCCGGACAGGGTCATCACACACTCGGACACCTACTGGCAAGTCTATTTGCGAAATTGAAATGCCACTGCCAAGATTTCAGCATTTAACTAGGCATTCAATGTGATGCGGGTGTGGGTTTTGTTGTGGGTGTGTGTGTGTGTGTGTGTGAGTGTGAGTATGAGTGTGGGTGCGAGTGTGGGTGTCAGTGTGGGTGTAGTTAAGTTCAAGAACCTCTTTGAACCATGACTAACTGAATGACTGATAGTTGAAAGCTAAAGTGCCGTGCAAAATGTTCAATTCTACACTTGACCGACGTCCAGCCAAAGACCCAAGTATTCAGTATTCAGTATCTACTATAAAACCTATGTTAGAACTCAGAGCTCAGAGCTCAAACCCTGCTGACATCAAGTGCCAAGACTGAGTTTAACTATGAGCTGCTCGCCATAATTACATACGAGTACAGATAGAAAGCTTCCCAGTTGTTACTCTGGACTTCTGATGTGCTTGGCTTTAAGCCAGGCTGCTGCAAAAGAACCCCAAAGCCAAATGACCGCCAGCTGAATGTTGTTTTGTGTTTGTGTCGCCTACGACCAAGTCATTTGCTGGCTCTGGCTTTAACTTAAGTCTGAGTCTGCAGATATACGAGTATATGTATTTCTCACGACATCAGCGGAACACGCCGGTAGCGGCATTGTGCCAAGGGCCACATCTAAGACCAAGTTGAAGTTGAAGACGAAGACGTAGAGCAAGGGCGAGGGCGAGGGCTTCAAGCTCAACTAATACACACGATTGCACACTGGGACAAAGTTAATAAAATAATAATGTCACTATTGATTATATTATTTATCTATTACGATTCCAAGTAATACAAGCTTACCAAAAAAAAAATAAACTTAAAAACGTTATATTTTGGGTACAGATAATAGACATAAGCATAAAAAACAGACATCCTAAGAAATCTTTTAATTTTATTTACTAAATTGTATTCTTTTTCCGTTTATTTTCAAATTATTACTATTATTAGTTTGAATTGTGATTACTTCCTTGAAGATGGTAGGCTCCAGAATATATGATAAGTTTCCTTCCATAAATATTTATATACTAATGGATACTAATGGATAATAGATATGTTTTGAAAACTTATTATATAAATTTATGTCAAACAAGTTTGTGCAAGCAAGCACCACTGTGCAGTTTAAGCTCCCATTGCTAGTCTAACTACTTGTATTAAGAATTTAGCATATAAAGACTTGAGCACATTGACACTGACATATGGTATATATAAAAGAAGGACTACTCTTGGTTTACTATTTAGAGTTTAACTAGGCATTTTAACTGTATTTATTAAGTATAGCTAAGACTTTTTTGAAAAATGAGTGCTGATTAAAAATATATGATATAAATGATATAAATAGGTATGTTCAAAAATTTGAAATTTTTAAAAGGTTTCTCTTTGAAAATTGACGGCATAACTTTCATATTGGTTGCACTTAGAAAAAAGGCATAACGCATTGTCGAAAATTATTGTTTTCATTATAATTATAATCAGTGTCTCCAATTCTGACAACATATATCTGTCATAAGAAAAATCGGGTGAAAAAAGGAGTGGAATGAAAAGCTTTTCTGCATGTGTATTTTCGGAATTCGAAGATAGCTTTTCCTTTTGCTCTGTATTGAATTGAACTAAGATCAGTTACATCTTAACTAGGTTTATAATGAAAACACCAGCTTCTTCAAGACCGTCTTTAGTTCAAAGCGATCAAGAATGGCCATAGATAATACGGACAGAGCCCCAAGATTTTGTTTGTTTATGAGTGCGTGCCAGTTAGGAAAAGAACACGCAACTTCTTATAATGGAGGGTCAATGCACAAGGTTGAGGTACGACGACCCGCGACTAAGTTAATTAACTAAAATAAAAAGTTAAGTTTACGAAAGTGGGCATTAGAATGCTAATGATCAGCCATCGTTTGGACTTGGGATGAGCTGAGTCTGATGTCTGGGTATGTATGACACTTAATGACAGCGATTAAGAACGTTTTGCGTATTTTTATTAGATAAGTTATCGATTGTTAAAAAATATATAAAGTTATAAACACAATTGGAACGAGAAGAGTTTGCGTTGGAAACGCGGCGCAGGATTTGCGTTTCTTTTCTACAATATTTATGCGGCTTTCTAGTTTGGGATAGATAACTTTATGTTCTTGAAAGTACTTGGTTAGTACATCCCGATCAATCAGTTGCATTGTAGTGGCTTGTGGATCTCTTGGATCCTTGAAATGTTTGTGACCATCGCCACCATTCATAACAAAGGTGGGCACAATAACCCAATAATATTTATCCCTGTTCAAAGCCTGATAATGCGGAATTTTACAATCAGCACACAGCACATAAATCGATGTAATTCGTTTTCCCTTCGGATGATTAAAGTTAATGACTGCTCGTATTCCAGACACTTGCAGGAAGCCACCATCCTTGTCCGTGTTACGCAATGATGCCGAATGCTCCAATGCCTTAACAAGCTGTTTACCCCTAATACGGCTTACAGACAGTGTGTTGCCAAATGGCAAAACTGTGGCTACATCTGCTCCAGTTACAGATCCATCCAAGCCCGGATCAACGGATGCGCGTATTCCTATTATTAATTCGATTATGCCTATATAGACTACTATTTCCGATACATACCGCCACCATTCATAACCGATATCGCCGCATCCGTCCAATAAAGTCCACCTTGGTCCTCAATTACACGACCATAGACAAAAGCATCTGCAATAAAATTACCAAAATTGCATTCCTCCTTGCGACATTTAGTACGATTGCCGTCTAGCATGACCTTAGTTGTTCCAACTACTTGACCTTCCAGGTCATCTATGGGTTTCCTTTTTTGGTCCAACAATGACTTTATTGTGGGTTCATGCGTAACTGAAGAGTCCAATAGCACAGGAGTGCCTTTAAATTTCACCAGGTGGCCTCCATTGTCAAACTAAGAAATGTTATTTTGATCGATTACAAATTTAATTAACTGTGTACGGATATATTAAAAGGTTAAATCAAAATAAAGTGGTTTTCTGGACGAATTATTTATTACTTCTAATTGTACAAAATTTAATAAATCTACTATATCGACATTAACATCGACATTTACTTAAAGAGGCTTGATCCGTTTGACATTTCCTTATTATTCAATGATTAAATCATATTTAACACACCGTTTATTTAACTATTTCTGATGTCATATATTATTAATATCTCCGTTTTCTCATACTCTTTTATACAATTACTACATTTTGGCACCCTGTACCCATTAAAATGCCCACATTCAACATATCTTCCACCAAGATCAGATAATTCTCCCCCTGAGGTGTTTGTAAGAGAAAAAGCATAATTATTGTCCCATCAACTTTAAACTAAGAATATATCCGATTTCGGAAAAATCACTTTGTGCCAATTGTTTCAAACACTTTTTCAAACCGGAATCCACCTCAAAAAGATGAAAATTAGCTTAAAATTTCTTGTGATTGGCATTAAGCTCCCTTTGCAAGCTCAACAGAAGAATTAATGGTGCATTTGAGTCGCTGATTTTCCAAAATTCATCAATAAGGGCGCAAAATGTACGAAAATACTTTGGCAGGATACTTTTTTGTAAACTTGGTTTTAGCTTAAAACTCAATCAAGTATGGAAAATGTTAGTGAATGTCAAATACTTGGCTGGGCAATAGTTAATTGTACAAATTAGCTCCGATATTGTGCTTAGTACTCACTCAATATGAAAAGAGCACAAAACACATTGTCTTCAATGACAAACAACGTATTATTAACTAACCTCTAAGTCAACTTCTCCCAAAAATTTGGTGTAAGCATACGCTTGAAGAACGGGTACTTGACGCCCATTTGCTTTCGTCACCACGGTGGGATAATTACCCTCTGATTTATCCTGCGTTGGAGGCTTGCCAGTGTATAGAAAGGTGTGAGTATGTCCACCAACGACAACATCAACATCTGGACAACTTCTGGCTATTTCTTGATCAACACTGTAGCCAGAATGGCCAAGTGCAATGATAATATTGATTCCCTTATTCATAAGCTTTTTTGCTTCCGCACTGTATAAATAAACTAATTTGATAACAACTTATTAAAAACAAAATACTTACTTAATTGATGGTATTTCATTGTAGTAAGCAACAGTATTCTGTTGCACTAAGTTTTTTGTTTCAGGTGTTAGGTAGCCAATAATGCCTATCTTCTTTTCAAATTTTTCAATAACTGTTGTGTGAACCAAACTCTTGATATTTTGAAGCTTTGGGGTTTTACGCAAGTCCAAATTGCAGCAGACAACGGGGAAAGTGACCTTAGTGAGAAAGGGGACTAATCCATCGACATTATCGTCAAACTCGTGGTTACCTAGGCACTGCAGAAAATCATTAATTATTATATATATATCTTAGCAAATGTTTTCCATAGTTCCTACCATGGCATCTGGCCCAAGCAGATTCATTAGCTCAGCTGCCAGCTCACCCTTGTAGTGTGTGTACCAGGGTGTGCCTTGAAAGGTATCTCCTGCATTCAGATAAATCGTCGTGCCCGCAGCTCGGGCCTTGGCTACACTGAATCAGTTCAGTGTTAAGTTTTGCATTATTTGAATAGAATGTTGAAGTAACTTACGCGGATGCTACTCTAGCAAATCCCCCAAAGCACAGGCCCTTCTCATCGTCTCCCTTGGGGCACTTCTCGCTGCTGCCTGTCATGGGATCATATCTTGCATGCATATCATTATTATGCACTAGTTTGAACTTAAAACTAAGCCCGTGTTCAAATAATAATATAAATATTAGTAACAAACTACATAAAATTCTTAGCTGAGTATCCATTCGAGTACCATTCAAGTCCAACTAAAGTTTATTTGTCTGCTTTTCAAAAATTGTTACATTAACTACGAGCAAACAAATAATATTTTGAAAACTGTTGCTGAGTTTTTAATAAACTATATTTTTCATAGATCATTGCGGATGAATAGTTCAATAAAAAACAATTAAGAATGTTCTAGTCGAGTGTACCCGACTACGAAACTCTCTGCACCCATTTCTGAAAATTACAACATCTTTGTATTCATTTACACATACAAGCAGTGCATTACAAGCAGTTCATTACAAACAGTGCATGAATTTTTCTTCAAGCAGTTCAGCGGCAATGTAAGCAAGCAGCGCACTTTACGTTTCCAGTGCCTGCCAAACTGTTGCTTCTGCCTGCCGAGTCGGGGGAAAATGGATTCATTTGGTGTTTATTATCCGATCAGTTGGTGTCTCTAGCTCTTATAGTCTCCGAGATCTGAGTGTTCATTCAGAAGGACAGACAGACAGACAGACGGACATGGCTATATCAACTCGGCTGCTGATACTGATCAAGAATATACATAGTTTATATAGTCGAAGATTCCTCCGTCTGCCTGTTACACACATTTGCTGTACTTTATAACTCCCTTTCTCCCATTTTTAATGGGAACAGCGATCGGCTCTGTCTCATACATTTTGGATTCGATTTCCAATTAAGAATTCGCTGTAAAAGAAATAATTATACTTGGGATATTATTAATTTGAAACAAAGCGGATTATAAGCTATTCTCTAATATATACATATTTATATAGACGTTCCTTTCAATGTCTTATACGTTTTATATAGATATAATAATACGAAACATCAAATTTCCATAAATGTTTCATTAAATTCTTAAATAAGCTTTTTATTAATATTAAATACAAATTTTGGATTATAAAATGTTATGCAAAAAGTATTAATAAAAATAAGTTGCATATGTAAATTAGTGTACTGAAATTTAAAGCTTCTGGAATGCGTGATCCAGTAAGTATAACTTCCGGTAATAATATGGTTTTCAGATAATACGTTAAATCTTTTTCAGCTTCTTTTATATCCAAATTATCAATTTGCCGTTTCATTTCCAGCAAATTCTTCATTTCGGCTTCAAGAGGGATCGCACTGTCCAATAATATGGGATTTCCACTAAAGTTTCTTAAATGCCCCTCATCGTCAAACTAAATAAAGCAATTAAAGTACGCATTAAAAGTAAATATAGAAAATAATAGAAAGTTATCTTTGGATCTGGCAGTTACATATCCATCCTTCAACTTCTTAAGGTCAACTAAGTTACCAATAAATTCTTATTATTAGCTCACCTGCAAGTTAATTCTACCCATATATTTTGTAAATGCATACGCTTGAAGAATAGGCACCCTTTGACCATTTGATCTGATCACAACAGTCGGATATTTTCCCTCAGGCTCATCATTTGCTGGCGGAGTACCTGTATAGAGAAAGGTGTGTGAGTGTCCACCAATTACGACATCAACTTCTGGACAATGTAAAGCAATATTCTGATCCATTTCATAGCCAGAATGTCCAAGTGCAATGATGATCTTGACTCCATGACCGAGTAGCCTTTGTGCTTCATTGCTTGAATATGCAATAAAAATATAAATTTAGTAAAACATTTTTTTGTAACTACTACAAGTTCATACTTAATAGAAGGTATCTCTTTGTAGTAGTCAATGCGATTCATAGGAACATAATATTTGGTTAAAGGCGTTAGATATCCAATAATGCCAATCTTCATATCCAACTTGGTAATAATCGTAGAGCGAACTAAGTTCTTAAAGCTTTGTAGCTCAGGAACACGTTGCAGGTTCCAATTGCAGCACACAACGGGAAATTTGACCCTTTGGAGAAAAGGTACTAATCCAGCGATATTGTCATCGAGCTCATGATTGCCAAGAGACTGCCAATTACAGCGTAATGTTAATTATTATATAGATATACATTTTGTTTATGAGTACCATTGCATCCGGGTTAAGTAAATTCAATAGATCCGCTGCCAACTCGCCCTTGTAGTACTTATACCAGATTGTACCATGAAAAGTATCTCCTGCATTTAAATAAAGCATTGAACCCTCTGCTCGAGCCTCAGCCACTCTGAATTAACTTAGTGCTTAGTTCTTATTAATTTAAATAATAAAATGTGGGAGAAACTCACGCGGTAGCTACTCTAGCAAATCCCCCAAAGCATAAACCCTTTTCATCATCTCCCTTGGAGCACTTCTCGCCATTGCCTTTAATCGGTTCATATCTGGCATGCATATCATTATTATGCACGATGGAGAACTTAAAGCCAACACTTTGTTTAAGCAATAGTAAAAGAAGGAACAAGGTTCCGACCACGTTTAATTGAGGTACCATTATAATATGCTACAAGTTTTGTTTTGACTATAAACTATTTGACTTAAAAAGAAATCACGTGAAAGGTTGGTATATTAAATATTCATCACACTAAAGGTTGCTTAGTTTTAGGCTTTTATTCGACATACTCTTTATTCAACTTCTTTGTGGATTCGGTGAGTTTGGATGCGTTTTTGCCTGCTTTGATTTCATATGGAAGGACAGACAGACGGACAGACAGACATACGAAGAACATTTTACTATATATTAATTTTTAAATTTTTGAATAGTACAATGATAATGAATCTAACTGGAAAATATTTATGAAAATATTAATTTAGCTTCTATTTCATAGCTGACATTCAATTTACGATATGAGAATTGCATTGACGAATTCTTCTGGAAATACAAATGTTATATTAAACCATACAGAACCACTTTTCCCTAGGGCAGTGAGTTTTGTAGAAAAACTTTATTATTCCTTTTTATAGAATACAGGGTGTAAACAGAAACTCCGGTACAATGACTATGAATTACGTTTAGAATGCTTTAGATAGGCAAAATGTACTTGTAGGATAAGACAAACTTTAAGAAAATAGTAATTTATCTTACTCATATTGTACAAATATAATGAAATTGCCGTTAGAAGAGATACAAAATACTAATCAAAATACCAGAGCTGTAAATGATCGAATCTTTTTTTTATATTTAAGTCTCTATGACTTAACAATATTTTGTGTCAAATCTTTTTTTTTTTTTAAATTTGAGTTTAAATTTGATTTCATTCAATTTGAAAAAGTGTGAGTCTTTGAAACTTGTTTCAAGTCTTAAAATCGTTTCTTTAAAAATGTATTTTGTTGAATCTTGATTTAAATATTTATTTTGAAATCTGTTTCATGTTACAAAGATTCATACACTTTTGACACAAATCATTTTCTGTACATACTTACAAATATGTTTAATTGAGTGTGAGATTGCAATAAGTTCGGCTATAATTAGAGCTTGCTCGATTCATAGTTTGTTGTCAAGTGAAATACAATATTGAGATTCCGAGCTTGGATCGGTTTGGTACTAAACCGGTTTGCAGCCCTACATTTTAATACCAATTAGGAATATAAATAACATAATTACACATATTACAACTTAATAAAAAACACGCATGCCAATAATTGACAACAGCATCAATGTCAGAGATCTTAATATGCTTAATGAGGATGCAGAGGATTTGATTTGCTCTAATCCTTTGAACACAATACGACCCTCCACTTCGGGGTAGACAAAATCGCGATGTTCGAGATACTGATAAACAGATTCTACAATACTTTTCTGCATATGTATCGAAACCGGATTGGTTTCTTCGATGAAGGTATGCCCATCACCACCATCAAATAAAAACTGTGGCACAATCACCTTGTAATACTCGGTGTCGTTTAGATTACTGTAGGTAGGCACTTTACACAGGGCGCAACGCACTTGGACAGAGACCACACGACTTCCCTCGGGCATATCCGGATTGTATACCACGTGTAAACCAGATACCTGAAGAAACGCGCCGTCGGAGTCCTTAAATCTAACAGCGGCTGCGTGTTCGAGATCATTTCTTAAGGTCTTGCCACTGATTCTCGTCACATAAAGATCATTCTCAAAAGGAAGTACTGTCAATAGATCACTCTGAGTTATCATTCCATCTGGTTTTCTCTCAATTGAGCTGCGTATGCCTGAAATTGTAAAGGTACTTAATTAATCAAACTCATTTCTATTCAAGTATGCGAAATGTATTGAAACTAACCACCTCCCTGAAGTAAAGCAATGGCTGCATCGGTCCAGTAATCGCCACCCTGATCTTCCATAACTCGACTGAACACCATGGCATCAGTAATTAGATTTCCCATATTACACTCTATTGAGCGACAGACTATCTTGTTGCCCTCCAGATCTACCCTGCTATGCCCCACAACAGACTTCTCCAGTGCCGTAACATTCTCACGATAAACCTCCAGTAAATTTAGCAATTCCTTGTCTTGTGCCACTGATGCATCCAGTAGAATTGGCGAGCCATCAAATTCAAGTAGATTTCCATCTTTATCAAACTGTTTAAAAGAAAATAGTATTAATGCATTCAGATCTGTTTAAAATCAACTTACCTTGACATGTAATTTACCCAAGTACTTTGTATAGGCATAAGCCTGTACCACAGGCACTTGTTTTCCACTCTTTTGCTTAACTATAGTAGGATATGGACCATCTATTCTTTCCACACTGGGATTTTTACCATTATATAGGAACGTATTGGTATGTCCACCAATAACGATGTCAACTTCGGGACAGTTTTTAGCAATTTCTTTGTCCTTGTTATAGCCAGAGTGTCCCAAGGCAATAATAATTTTAAAGCCTTGTGCTTTAAGTTTAGCAGCCTCAGCGCTGCAACATAAAATTTAAAGTTTTAAATTATGTTTAATTTACAAATAATTATTTTGTTTTGCTTTAAAAGCTATAAAAACAATAGATATAGTTGTTCGATTTTAATTTAACATTGACTAGGCATGAGAAAGTTTAGTTGAAATATGTGTTAAACAATATTGTTTTCATCCAAAAACTAAAATCTTGATCTAGTTCAAATCACATTTCCATAAAATTTTTGGTATTTCAATGCCTGAATGATTCTCAGACTCACAGACAGTTAACAAGTAAGAATGCTCTAGTCGAGTATTCCCGACTACGAGACTCCCTGTTCCAACTTGACCTTCAAGCAGTTCAGCGGCAACGCAATCAAGCAGCGCACTTAACGTGTCCAGTGACTGTAAAACTGTTGTTCCTGTCTGCTGAGACGGAGGTAATAGATTCGTTGATATCTTTGATGTTTGTAATCCGATCGCAACGAAATTTAGTCGGAAATGTCTCCTTCTGCCTGTTACATATACTTGCAGTTCTTTATAACTCCCTTTTTTCCATTAATGGGAACAGAGAGTAAAAAGAGGAACCAAAAACAAATTAAATATAATATTACTGCAAGTAAGATAATGCAGGCTAGTATAATTTAAATCAATTGGTTTAAATCAAATCATTATCACCTAAAAATAGAGTACCGAGTCAAAAACTCACTTGATCGAAACAACTTCTTCATTGAACACAACGTTGTTTTTTAAAGACAATAATTTCGTGTCTGGCGTAAGATAACCTATTACAGCAATTTTGGTACCATTTGCTTCAATTATAGTCGAATTGGCCAAATGTTTAGTGGCAGCCAAAGTGGGTTCCTTGGTTAGATCCAGATTACAGGCTAAAACGGGGAAATTAACCTCATTTAGAAAAGGTATTAGACCTTCTACTCTCTCATCAAACTCGTGATTTCCTAGTGACTGAAATACAGTATATAGACTTAATTATAAGGAATATATTTAACTTAAAACATTGCTTCTTACAGTTGCATCGGGTTGCAGTCTATTGAGAAAATCGCTGGCTATTTTATCCTTGAAGATTGTGAACCAAGCAGTGCCAGTATATGTATCACCAGCATTTAAATAGAAGACCGGGGTTCCTCCATTTTCAGCCTCTGTTCGATATTTTCGAATTCTGCAATGTTATGTTATAGTTTAAATATAATTTGAATAATTTGTAGAACACTTACAAATGTGCTACACGTGCAAAACCTCCGTAACATTTATCCTTAGCAACATCCTGTGGAGGACAGCTTTCGCTGTTTACATTCGTCTGTTCAAATCTGGCATGCATATCATTATTGTGAAGAATAATAAACTCAGTAGCTACGGAAGGCTTTATTTCTATAGGATTTGCTGTGATACTCCGACCGAGCAGAAACATGATGGCTAAATGTGTCAACTGTCGAAACATTTTTGAGCTGAAAAGGAAATAGTTCAAGTAGAGAAGATCGATCAAGGAAAATTTGCTTAGCTCTAAAACTGTGGAATATATAGTTTTTTGCCGTTTGTGGGGGAAGGGGTGGGATATCTTGACACTTTGTCTGCCTATGGTATATACCAACATGTGTACCAAGTTTGGTTGCTCTAGCTTCAAAACTGTGGAAAAAACCTGCGTTTATTCAGACGGACAGACAGACGGACAGACAGACGGACAGACAGACGGACGGACGGACATTTCACAAACCCAATATACTCTTTTTTATTTTTATTTTTTTTTTTAATTAAAAAAAGAGTATAAAAATTCACAGGCAATTCATTTACAGTGTAGAATTATCGAGTCTTATTGCTTAGTACATCAATCAAATATTATATGATATTATATTTGATTTCTAACAAAACCGTATTGCATCTGTGTTTGTTATTAATTTTTTAGAATATAAAGCTAAAGCAGCTGTTCATATTAATTGCCAGAAATAGAACCAGCTATAAACTGAACAATTCTACTATAGTCCAGTTACGTGTGTGGCATTTTTATGTATATAATAAATAAATAAGAACGTGATTGAGAGTGCCTTTGGACATTAAATGTTAAACATTAAAGGCAAAATTAGGAATTTTACTAGTCGACTAAAAGTTACTTTGCACTGAGAACTAAATATCTCTTAACTATTGAAAAACAAGTAAGAACGTTGCAGTCGGATGCACCCGATTGGTGATTCTAGCTAAAGGGGTGTGGGAGATACAGACTTTACTCAATTGTGGGGGCGGAGGTGTGCGTGGCCAATTTTTTTTTTACCAGATCGATCAAGGAAGTGATTAGTAGCCCTTGTGCAAAATTTGGTTACTCTAGCTCTAAAACTGTGGAAGATATAGTTTTTTGCGGTTTGTCTTACTATGGTATATACCAACATGTATACCAAGTTTGGTTGCTCTAGCTTCAAAACTTTGGAAAAAACCTGCGTTGATACAGACGGACAGACAGACGGATAGACAGACGGACAGACAGACGGACGGACGGACGGACATTTCACAAAACCCAATATACTCTTTATTATTTTTTTTTTTCAAAAAATTAAAAAAAGAGTATAATAAGCTGCACACATTTTCATTATATTTATACTTTCATAAAAAACATCATATATGACGAGTACACTTTATAAATAGATAAAGCTTTTAAGGGCTCTCTAAAAATTATAACAACTAAATTTGTTTTCCCTATACTGAAACTGTAATAATGCATGTTTGATAACTTATTACCCAAAGATAGCTCTGATAAATATACTTTGTACGAGTATGTACTATTGAAGTACTTCGCAAATTAAATTAATTACTTGTTCTCACTTAAAGCTTCTTATCTATGTAGTATTCGTTAACAATAGTTTCGATTGTTGTTTTGTCAAAGCGAACAACGTTTAAACGACAATCACAACACAACACAACAAAAACTAGAAAGCAAACATTTAAATAAACGAGTTTTAAAACATGAGTGTCGCTTGTCAAAATGTGATTTTTTAACCCAATTAATTTTTTACACAACAATTTTAAAATGACGTTGGCGTTATATGTGGGTGCCAGTTACAACTACAGCTACAACTAAAACAGTTATGCCCAAAACAGATTAATCAGGTTAACAAGTTGTTGGCTAATTGAATTATACTATAACAAAATTCAATTAAATATACTCTAACAAATAGCAATATCATTTAATTTAGTATTACAATTAATCATTTCATTTCTAATTAAGATAAAAAATATAAGATAATTATATATAAGAATATTTCTTTTTTTTGGTTTTAGTTTTGAAACGTTCAGAACAACAATTCATTTCAAATTCGTAACAGATCTGAACATATTCGAATCCAGTTGCTTTTTCTCAAAATATTTGTAGAAAACTTGCAGCACATCAGAAAGCAGATGCTACATTTATACGTCTATAAGTGTATTGAATATTCAGTTTTGCAAATATATCTGTTGTTGTTTAATTGTAATTAAATACTGCACTGGAAATAACTGCAAGTGAATAAACTGCTCATCACCTGCAAATCAACAAAAGTTTATTGACTTTAAGAATTGCTTGGAACAGCAAAAATTGAATGCCCAAACAAAATATTGTTTGGCCTTGAGTTAAAAATTTAATTGCTGTAACAAAAAATTATGGTTAACAAATTGTTGCTCTTCTATTTTCAAATTTGCATTGTTCATGTTTGATTATAGTAGGGCAAAAAGCATGTTATGTATGCTTAATAGATATAATTACTTGTTTATTGAGCACAGCTGTAAAGCTCATTTAAAATAAATATATACTATATATAGTTAATTTATTTGTACAGACTCGAATAATTGAAAATAATAGCATTTTAATAACGGATACAATGACATTGGAAAAGCCACAGCCACAAACAATTAGCAATTAGTTTAAGTACAAACGAATGGTACAGATAACTAAACTAAAGTATATTTATTTTGGAAAATATTGTTTATGGCTAACACTCTAAACAAGATACATAGAATATTACTAAGTAACTTTGGCAACATCTCCCAAAGACATGCCAGACTGCACTAACAGAACATCTGGCAGTTCTTTATAATAGCTCATTTGTTGTCGAATATACGACGAGCTGCCAGTGTAATCAATCAGTGTAAATCAACCTTAAATTGTGTTTGTTCCATTTTCCAAATCAACTTATTTTTGTGTCACTTTGTAAAAATGATTAACAAGTTACTGCAAAGTGATTTCTGCAATTGTCTTTGCGTTTACAATAGATTGAACAAACTGGCACAACTGGCAGCTTCTTTCTATTCCAATATGGTCCAATGTGATCCAATATTCGACGCATTGCCAATGTGTGTAAATCAACTTTAATTTGTGTTTTTTCTATTTTTAATCAAGTAGAGCATTACTTGTTTTTAAGTTTTGATGCACTTTACAAAAGGCTGCATAGATTAAAAATTGAGTTGCATTGTATTTTCTCCGGCAACCAAAATTTCTATCTGCCATTGAAAGTTACATCTGACAATTTCTTACACTTTGTCTTATTAAGAACATACCAATTTGATTTGATAAATGATTATAAATTTGCACAACTCGTTTCGCTGTTAGAACGTACTCAGTTTGCCGTCAACTCTTGAGGATCAGAAATGCAAGTTGTCAGAGAGACAACCGTTGCCAACGACGTCTACAGTTGCACTGCCATTGCAGGCATTCAAAATGCCGGCAAAAAAGAGATCCAAAGAGAGCCAGCGACACAAAGTAGCCGGCTGTCGATCTGGCGATCTGTCGATTTGTCGCATATTGACATTGTTTAGACACTTGTACTTCCCGCTGTTCGACAGCGTATCGCCTACGCAGCCGGAGAGCGATGAGCGGTAAGAGTGGTCGTTTTTTAGAGTTGTATTGAATTGCTTAGAACTAGTTCATTTGAACAAGTGCCAAACTGAACGAATGAGCTAAGTTCAGTTGCTTTCCTTTAGCTTTCGTTCACTTCTCTCACATAATATAGTCATTTGTAAACGAATTCCAGTTGCTGCTAATTTTAAAATGTCTAGAAAAAGAAAACAATACGAAGAATCATTTTAAAGACAGACGTGTAAAAAACATGAAAAATGTGTTTGACGTACGGAATAGGTGGGGTTGAGACAGGTATTCCGTCAGTTTCCTAAAATTCTTTGTGATTTTAATTTTTTATTTTCTAAATGCTGACTTTGTATTTTGCCATAGTAGTATTTCCAACGTTTTCAAATTCCTTATATTTTTAAAAATCCATGTCGCTGGAGCTTACTATAAAACACAATATTCTACAGATTGTGTCTCTGACAGCTCTAAGGTAAAGTGGACAGATTTTGATTAAACATGTTAAATGTCAGATTTGGTAAATATTATACACAAATCTTGAAAAATCTAAATTTCTACCAATTTTATAGTGGTAACAAATCTACAAAAAAACCATTAGTTCACTAAAAATTTAACACCTGAACTAATTAATTAAACTATGTTGCACAACTCTAGAATCTACACTGATAGAGAGAGAGAGAGAGAGAGAGAGAGAGAGAGAGAGAGAGAGAAAGAGAGACAGAGAGAGAGAGACGGAGAGAGTATAAGTGAGAGTGGAAGTGCAGTGGCCTTAGTTATTGCAATGTGTTACGGATACGCTCACATTATCGCACCCGCAGCAGACCTTATTGCCTTATCAGCGATCGTCTATGACGTACTAGCGATCGTGCCGAATCGCATAAGTATGTTTTGCATAGAAATTGTATATCACAGATGCATTTGCATACTAAGTATCTGTGTGTGTATAGATATTTTGTATCTGTATCTGCAGTCGCGTTTGCACTTTCGTTTGCATAAGGTTTCAACTAAAGTGAATAATATTGCACGCCTTAAATGTCTTCATTTGGAAATTGAAGTAAAGTGTCTGTCGACAAGGACTTAAATTTAGAGCGAACATGTTCCAGACACTTTAGTTTATGCGCTGTATAACAAGACAAATGTTTGAAGATATTCTGCGGCAACGAAAGAATACTTAGATCGTTGTGAAGTTTGGTTATATCTTCAACAAAAAGTGCTTTAGGTGGTTTTTTTAATTTTGATATTTTAGCTGTGGAATAATTCACATAGTACTTTTATAGTTAAGTATGTCAAAACAACTTTTTGAACAGCTTATTCTTTGAAAATCTGTTTCGTCTGTTTGCCATGTAGCATTGGCTTATTAGTTTTTCTGTTTTGTATGTATTCTTGGTCAAAGTCACTTTAGCAAGTTGAAAATGGAAATAACTATTTCATTAATCGAAGTCAAATGTACAATGATATTAATATATGACATTTTGTGAACTAGAAAATTATACAACAGAATAATTTTCAAATTATGAAATCATATACTCAATTAATAGAGACTTCAAGTACTAAAGATTAATATAATATTAATTCTCATTTGAAAATTGCAAATCACACAAATCTGTTTATTATCCACAATGCCACTGATAAGGAACACGATGAGATTGTGCCAGAAACTTTTATGATTTGTCATCATAATAATCTCAGTCGTATAAACGTTATAAGTTTTGCAATCGTTTTGTTTAGTTTCTCAAGCAGATGTCACACATACTAGAGCTACAAATAGATGTGTAATTTAAAACTCGTGGTGTACATCTCAAGACATAAAGATACTATTTATTTTATATTTAAACATGTATTTTCAAATCTATACAGTTACAATTAGTTAATGAAACGCGTGACCAGAGATGAAAGCATTATCAGAGCTACAGATCCAATGATGCTCGCTGCAGCATCATCTTTGTGCTCGATGAATATAATGCGACCTTCGATTTCAGGATAGACATAATGCCTTGCCTCCAGATACTGACCCAAGGCAAATTGATCATTTTTCTGCAAGAGTTCAGTGTAGGGATCCTGCTCCTCAATTAAAGTGTAGCCATCGCCGCCGTTGAGAATAAACTCCGATACAATGACTTTATAGTTTGCAGATACATTGAGATTGCTGTAGGTAGGCACATTGCACTCAGCACAACGTACAAGAGCAGAGACAACACGATGTCCCTCCGGCAAGTCCAGGTTATACTCCACTTTAATACCCGCAAACTGAAGAAAACCGCCATTTGAGTCCAAGTTTCGAACGGAGGCTGAGCGTTCTAAAGCATTTCGCAATGTTTGTCCAGAAATACGCGTAATGTATAAAGAATTTTCAAAGGGTAGAACTGTAAGTATATCGCTGCCAGTAATGGAACCATTTACATTCTTATCAATTGTGCTGCGAATGCCTGAAATGTAAAACTTTGATTACAACTTTGCATTAAATCAAATTTAACTTATCTACCTCCTCCCTGCAGCAAAGCTATTGGAGCATCTGTCCAGTATTCGCCTCCCTTATCTTCCAACACTCGCGTGTGCACCATGGAATCGGCAATAAGATTACCCAGATTGCATTCTCTCAGACGGCAAACATTGCCGCCCTCAAGATTAACTTTGGTATAGCCGACAATCAGTTTTTCCAGAGCCGTAATATTGGGACGGTATACATCAAGTAAATCCAACAGTTCTTGCTCCTGTGCAATCGATGCATTCAATAGAATTGGTGCTCCATCAAACTCTAATAAATTTCCCTCTGCATCGAACTGTGATTAAAGCATTTTATTATTATTTATATAAAATCTATAACGTTTTAAATATAACTAACCTGCACATGCAACTTGCCCAAATACTTTGTGTAAGCATAGGCCTGCACCACGGGCACCTTTTTGCCACCTGGCTGCACCACTGTGGTAGGATAGGGTCCTCGAACAGCTTCAGGATTGGTATCATCCTTATCAGCGACAGGTTGACTCGAATCCAGGTAAGTGTGCGAGTGTCCACCAATGACAATGTCAACATCTGGGCAATCTCTGGCAATCTCCTGATCCTTTTGGTAACCAGAGTGTCCCAGTGCAATTATAATTTTAATACCTTGAGCCTTTAGCTTCTGTGCTTCAGCACTGTAAAAATAAAGCAATATATAAAATACTTACTAACGAATAAGTTTTTCTAGCACTTACTTGATAGACACGATTTCCTCATTGTATTCCATTTTATTTTGCGAGGATAGATTCTTAGTATCCGGCGTAAGGTAGCCAATGACACCAATTTTAACACCGTTTGTCTCAAGTATTGTTGAATTAGCCAAACGAGTAGCTGCCAATTCAGGCTCATTTCTTAAGTCTAAATTACAAGCCAATACAGGAAACTCTGCAGCCTTAAGGAATGGTATCAGACCCTCAACATTTTTATCAAACTCGTGGTTTCCAAGTGACTACAAGGAAAAATATAAGGAATCTAAATATATAGTTATCATTTAACAAGTGAGTGCATCTTACAATGGCATCTGGCTGCAGTTTGTTGAGAAAAGCGCTTGTAATGTTATCCTTGAAAACTGTGAACCAGGCTGTTCCAGTATAGGTATCACCAGCATTCAAATAAAAGACGGGAGTTCCACCATTCTTGGCATCTTCACGATATTTTCGCACTCTAAAAGTTATGAAATGGTTTATTATTAATTCAGTTATAAAAGTATTATAAGTACTTACTCGGTGGCGACACGTGCGAAACCGCCGTAACATTTATCCGTATTCGCGTCCTCCTGGGTACAGGTTCCTCCGTTCCTATTTGTCTGCTCAAATCTCGCATGCATATCATTATTATGGAGGATTATCAGCTCCGTGGCAACAGACTTGGGTACAACGGGATTGGCCGTAGTCCGGCTCAGCAGCACAGCGCATGCGATGATAATTAATTTATGAATCATTCTCGAGCTGAAATTTGCAAAAAGGTATCAGTTTGTTTAGTATAATCAATACAAATATATGTGTTTGTACACAAGGGTCTTTAGCCTCAACCGAATTATTCAATGTCAGCAAAATAATGTTCGCTGTAATAAAGTACTTTTGATATTACCATAGTTTCCGTGATAAACGCAATGGATGTTATCTTAAATATCTTGCACATATAAGACTTCAATGACTTTATCAGCGCTCCATTAATAAATAATAGCTTATCAACCAGCAGTTGTTGCAAATTTCTATAGCAAATCAATATTGGATTTTTTATAATAGCTACTAAATCTAATCGCAGTCGTATCTCTAGCACATGTACCTATTGAGTACGTAAAAACCCTGAGCAGAAGACAAGTGATTTGTGGTCTCTTTTAATGCCCTTTAGCTATTCTTGAGGGGTAAAATGGGTAGCATAAGGTTGTACAAGTGTTTGTTAAACTATATAGCATATGCATTCTTGATCGGCATCTAAGACTCAACTATAAGCTAAAGCAATGGATGCTTTTATGTCATATGCAGAACAGGTTTGCTCAAATTTCAAATTTTATAGCTCGAATAAATTTATACGATAGTTATAGTATTATTAATTGTTGTTTATTTTTGATAATACATTGATTTAGCACACTTTGACATAGAACATAGTAATTTCAAACTCGAAATTAATATAAAATATTGAATACGCAGAATATATTCAAGCAACTCACTTCCAACCTCATGCACAGGGTATTTCTTAATCCAGCACACTTGACTAAAGCACTTTTTCCTGTTTATATATGATATGAAAGTATGCATGCAAAAGCATAACAACACTTAAGATTAATACAAGTATTATAATACTTTTCAATTAACAGCTGTTTAGGTGTCTTTTGTATATTCAAGAGTTGAATGAATGCTTTAGTTGACTATATTTGCATATCAAATCAGTGTATCAGATTGCAAGACTATCAACATTTTGTTCACTCGCACTCACATTAAAGTTGATCTTCACATATGCATTCATGTTCATATATTCATTTTGAAATTCGTTTTTATTTTTTTATTTAATACATGGCACTATAACAAAGTTTGAGATTTGCACGATATCAGCTGTCACAGGTAGATTTTATACAATGCAATAAAAGATTGCTTTGGGAAATACACATATTGTACTATAGAATTTAAGCTAAACTCTGTCCAAAAAGTAGGTAGTATTTCAGGTACTCGTACTTACATGCTCTCGACACACAATCCGCTAACAAACTGGCCCGAAAACGCTGTGGAACAGCGGCTATAACCAAAATATTTGAACAATGTCTCAATGAGCGAGCGATTACGGTACGAGTATCGCGTGGCTGTGACTGTCTCTTTTTTTTGTATTTTGTATTTTGTTTTTATTTTTGTTTTTTGTTTTTTGTTTTTGGCTCTGCTTCAGACGGTAAAAATGATTTAAATAGTGCTATTGTATTTATTTGCAGATACCCGCACTACGACTTTAATTGCATTTTGATTATCTTAGCATGTTTTACTTCTTTTTATTTGTTTTGTTTTTTTTTTTTTTTTTTTTGGCAAACTGATATCAGTATCAGGACACAACAATGCTGTTATCATCGACCCAATCTCGCACCTTTTGTATTAAATCATCTGACTTCAGTAGCTGCAAATGTGCGAATAATCATAAATAGTACTTGTAATCAAGAATTTCTGGAAATATGTTATATATTGTATTTATGTATCAAAGTGGCTACTTAGTATATCCCCTGCGTGTTTCATGAAGCAGACAAAATGATTATGGTATATACAGGTAGAGTTGAACGCGTGTCAGCTTTTATTTTGATGTATGAGCACGCACGAATTTGATTTAGAAAAAGTTATTCGATGCGTGTTTGAAATCAAAAAGAAATATATTATATTGATGAATAACTGTCTAGAATTGTTTCAGTAAAATATGAAAACATTTATATGGTATATGTATGTTTTCTGTTTATGTATTTATTTTCCACCAGGGAACTGCATATTTAACGTTGATGTTTGATTTAGTCTGGGGGGGTGTATGTTTGCGCTTGTTTGATTATTATACTCTTTTTTAATTAATTTATTTTTTGACAAAAAAAAGAAAAAAGAGTATATATTGGGTTTGCGAAATGTCCGTCCGTCCGTCCGTCTGTATGAACGCAGGTTTTTTCCACAGTTTTGAAGCTAGAGCAACCAAACTTGGTATACATGTTGATATATACCATAGGCAGACAAAGTGTCAAGATCTCCAACCACCCCCACCCCTTCCCTCACAACCGCAAAAACCTATATCTCCCACAGTTTTATAGCTAGAGTAACCAAATTTAGCACAAGGGCTAATTATCACATCCTTCATTGATCTGACAAAAAAAAAATTGCCACGCCCACCCCCGCCCCCACCAATGAGCAAAGTTTGTATCTCCCACACACCTTTAGCTAGAGTCACAAAATTTTGCAGGTTGAATTCTATTGTTCTATTTAATAGATGGGATAAAAATAATTTTGCCGCGCCCACCCCCGCCCTTGCAAACGAGCAATGTTTGTTTCTCCTAAACCTGTAGAACGGGCCCAACCAAACTTAAATTGATGGCACAACTTGAAAGATTTGAGCAAATATACAATTGCCACGCCCACTTCTGACTCTGCAAAGAATCGAAAAAAAGAGTATATCGCAGTCGGGTGCATCCGACTGCAACGTTCTTACTTGTTTTAGGTGTATTTTCAGTGCTAATCTCAATTTCAGTCTTAAAAAATATTCGCAATCGGGTGGAAAAGGCTGGTCAAATACTAAGCCTGGCAAATAATAATAAATTCAATTGTTAAGCTCAATTGAAATAAATTATTTCCGTTTGAAATTTCAATCGAAAATCGAAAAAACGCTTGAATATCCGCTTGGATTAAACGGAAATTGGAACATGCCTAGTAATCTATTCGTTTTCGAACAAATCATTCCAAAATACTATATCATTCAATTTTCAAATATGTTTGTCATTTCCTGTTCGAGTCGTGTTGAAAAAAAAACTCAACACGCATTCATCTCTAAACACAAATATGTTGTAGTACATCGAACAGTTGCTCAAACATAACGTGTTGTTCCCACACATTCGAGGAAATTAATAATACTTACCTACATACATGGATAAGTATGTACAATGCTTATGTACCCAATTCCCTTCTGTCACTTGACATTGCAATATATACACAAGTGCAAACATATAAGCATATAAATACAATATATATATAGCATATGTATATACTACGAAATGTCAGAGCATAAATACTTAAATATATACATACTCATTCATAAATATGTCCATTTCGAAACAAAAGCAACCACACATTACAAATCAGTTGCCAAAAGTTCGAAAGATCTTTTTGTACAGTGGTCGGTCATATTTAAAACTCTTCGGCTATCAAAAGATTCTAATACGATATGATAACAAAGCGATGTCTTGTTCAACTTCTGTTCACAGCAACAAGTATGTTCGGCTATGCAGCTAAAAGTTACCGACTGCTATATACTCTGTTGTTATTAGGGTTTGGCCATTTAATCAATCAAAGATGTTGATCTCACCATCTGATAACAAAACAATTTTGTGGAAGATAGATTTTGTTCTAGTCTTTTAAGGATATCCTCAATAGTGTTCTTAGCTTTGGAAAGTTAGGACTTTTGAGTGTGGAATATAGTCTTACCAATACACTCTTCTTTTCTTTAAAAATAGAGTATACAAATACCAACCATAAAATGTGGAACATGTGTCGTTTTACCAACGCACATTAATCATATCGACCATAATATACTAAACATACATCATATACCGCTGGGATTTTGTATTTTCTTAAACACTATAGTTCTTTCATTATTTCAAAACATATTTAAATATGCATGCATACATAGACACAGTGTAACCATATTTGTACTTTATGTACTTTAATACCAAAGAAATAAGTTATTTAAAATATTTTAAATAGATATACATATATGTGATCTAAAAAATGTATTTAATATATTCCTTTTACTTACATTTATCTGGGTACTCCAAAATGATGTCATGTCGTTATGTAGACATTTATCTTAAAACCTTTTCAGAGGATATTTAAATCATTTGTTATAGGACATCAGAATTTGGTCAGGCAATGTGTATCACATTGAAGGAGACGACTCAACAGGCGAATCGAATTCTGTGTCTATAAATTCCTATATATATTCTATATAAATAATCTGTTGAAAATAATGGTTGAATTTAAAAACTTTGTACTTTTTACAGATATTTCCACCAAATCAGAAGTGGCCAGTCTTGTTGTATAATACAGTATATAGTTTGGTTAAATTTAATTATCATCGGGAGACCACTATATCCCATAGCTGTGATAAGAAAAACCGGTCGAAAATTAAGTTTTGGTGTGAACAACTTTTCTGCAATCTATATCTATATAACTTCTAATTGAAATAAAGCTCAGAGAGTTTTTAATCAATGTTTTTATTATTTTGTTTTACTTATCTATTATTAATTGTCGTGGCGAGATTATAATTTTCAAAGTACTTTCATTGTTTAGACCATTACACCCTTAGCTTTAAGTCCGTGAAAGTAAATTGTTCCCACATAACGAACTAAAGCAAGTAAAAGTGTTCCTCGACTGGAAGATGCCCTTTACATATTCATACGATATTGAGTCATGTACGAGTTACACCAAAAAATATTTATAATCATAGATTTATGTTTTTTATTAAATAAAATGTTATAATTGGAAAAGTCTTGACTTAGTATGCTTGAGAAAAATTGGTTAAAAGGTTAAACTTATAAATTTCACATGCTGATTTCAAAAGTAAAGTTAATTTTATATATTTACATATTTCAATGTGCTTTTAAAATATTTCTTTTTTTTCTAGATTTTATTGTAACAATGCGACCTTCGATTTCGGGTTGAACATACTCTCTATCCTTTAAATATTGTTGTAGAGCACCCTTATCATCTTTCTGTAAAACCTCAGTGAACGGATTATCAATCTCAACAAGGTTATATTTATCGCCTCCCTGAACAAGAAAGTCCGGTACAATTACACTGTACGTTTCGGATTCATTGAGATTGCTGTAGGAAGGTTCCAAACACTCGGCGCAACGTACAAGAACAGAGATCACTCGGTTTCCAATTTTCTTATTTAAATCATATTTGACGCGAATTCCCGAAACCTGCAGAAAACCTCCATCCGAGTCTGTGCGCCAAACTGCAGCTGAATGTTCCAAAGCGTTGAGTAATGTTTTTCCTGTAATACGTGTTAGGAATAAACGGTTCCTAAAGGGAATGGTTTGTTCCATATCTGCGTAAGTAATAGAGCCTTCCGCATTCATATCAATTGAGGCACGTATACCTATAATATACAAAAATGTTAACTGTGAATTCTAGAATAAGAACTGTTATAAACTGAAATGACACTTACCACCTCCAGATATCAAAGCTATTGCAGCATCAGTTTTATTTTCCATGACGCGAGCGTTAACCATAGAATCAGCAATCAGATTACCAAGATTGCATTCGTTTACACGACATGGCTTGCCACCCACTAGATTAACCTTGGTATAGCCAATAATTTGTTGTTCCCTGGCAGTGATTTTTGGACGATATACATCAAGTAAATCCAACAGATCTTGCTCCTGTTCAATCGATGCATTCAATAGAATTGGTGCTCCATCAAACTCTAATAAATTACCACCTTCATCGAACTATAATTGAAGCATACTTATAAGGTCTTCTAGATAATCATTATCGTAGTATCTACACCAACCTGTACATGTAGCTTGCCCAAATACTTTGTGTAAGCATAGGCCTGCACCACGGGCACCTGTTTGCCACCTGGCTGCACCACTGTGGTGGGATAGGGTCCTCGAACAGCTTCAGGGTTGGGATCATTAATACCAGCGACAGGTTGACTCGAATCCAGATAAGTGTGCGAGTGTCCACCAATGACAATGTCAACATCTGGGCAGTCTCTGGCAATCTCCTGATCCTTTTGGTAACCAGAGTGTCCCAGTGCAATTATAATATTAATGCCTTGATCCTTTAGCTTCTTTGCTTCAGCACTGCAAAACAATTATAACAATGCTTTATGATTCTGATTGAAAAGTAAATTTCTGGCATAGTTACTTGATTGATTCAATTTCATCATTGAATGTTACATTGTTGATAGTATCTTCCTTTGTTTTCGGCGTGAGGTAACCAATTACACCAATTTGTGTTCCATTGACATTAAGAATAGTGGAATTGGTTATTTTATTAGTGTCAGCTAATTTAGGCTCTTTTGAAAGATCTAAATTCGACACCACCACTGGAAAATCCACAGCATTAAGAAATGGTATAAGTCCTTTGATTTTTTCATCAAACTCGTGATTTCCAAGCGTCTATAAATATTAAACAAAAATTTGGATAATTGTTTTGATAATTTCAAATATGGAAAGCTTACCATAGCATCTGGCTGTAATTTTTTCAGCAAAACGCTAGTAATATTGTCCTTAAAGACTTCGAACCAGGAAGTTCCAGTGTAGGTGTCGCCCGCATTTAAATATAACACGGGAAGACCTCCATTCTTGGCATCTTCACGATATTTTCGCACTCTGAAAGTTAGTGAATATATAGAATATTCTATGAATTTTGAAGTTAAGATCATTAAGCATTTACTCGTAGGCGACACGTGCGAAACCGCCGTAACATTTATCTGTATTCGCATCCTCCTGAGTGCAAGTTCCTCCGTTCTTATTTGTCTGCTCAAATCTCGCATGCATATCATTATTATGCAGGATTATCAGTTCAGTATGAGTAGAGTTGGCGGAAGTAATGGGATTTTTATTAAGAGTGTGACTTAACATCAATACTACAAAAACAAAATTCCATTTCTGCATCATTGTTGCTGAAATTAGAAAATAGTATATATATTTTCTTTTTAAATATTATATTTATTTCTAAGCACACTCCTACAACTATGCTAATCTTCCATAAAGTTAGTGAAATAAACACGCTGATAAGATATTTTTACAATAAACAAGTATAATAATTCATTAATAAAAACTTTTACGTATATAAGTACATATGTATGTACGTTTTACTCCCTGTTTCCATTAAAAATGTAACAGAACTAGCCATGTCTGTCTGTCTGTCCGTCTGTCTGTCTGTATGAACAAGTCAATCTCTGAGACTGTAAGAGCTGCAGACACTAAAGTTGGCATGCCGGTTCCTGTATACCATACTCAGATCAAGTTTATTTCAAATTTTGAATATACCACCCCGCAAATCGAAAAAAAACTAACTCAGCCACAATTTTAAAACACTTTGACAGGCACTGCAAACGTAAAGTGCGCTGCTTGCTGGCATTGCCGCTGAACTGCTTGAAGAACAATTAACGCACTGCTTGCAATCCACTGCTTGTATGTGTTATTGAATACAAAGATGTTGCCATGAGCCTTCTTAATTGTTCTTTAATAGTTAAGCTAAAATAATTATAGTTTTTAAGCCCTATTTAGCCCTAGTTTCTGAACACAATTAGTCATTCTCCTATAGATTTTAATGAATGATAATTTGTGTGACACCTGACTGACCTGCAACTGAACGATTCATAGTTTGAATTTCAAATTTTGAAATCAAGTTTTAACTGAATATTTTGGAAATGAAATTATTTACGCTATTTAAAATTACTATCAACTTCAAATCTGGACTTTGAATAACACTCACTTTTTCGCACATGCATGTACTCACCACACAATCACTTCACAAACTAAACTCAAATTGTCAACAACTGCCTTAATATTTCTATACCTCGTAGTATATATGTATACCTACAAATGCACAATAGTATATACAGTAGTCATTCGAAAATTAATACTTTGACAAATTCGAACTTTTCAGAAATTTGTAACTCATTAACGTTAAACTTCTAATTTTAAGAAAATCTTATAAAATAGCTTATTGAGTTTTTATTTGATGCACGAAATGGTTGTTGGAACTGCCAACAAACAAAAGAAATAGGACAAAAATATCTTAATTTTGAAATGTAAAGAAGAAAATGAAATTAGAAACAGATGATGGAAAAAATTAAAAAAAATCATAAAAAAAAAGCCAGACGTTATCAGTTTTTACAAATTATAAATGCGCTGCAAACGAAGCGTTCTAGTTTTCAAGTGAACACTGTACTACTTACGTATATACTGTGTGAATCAGGTTTGCTTCATTTTTGCCAAACGGAACAATCTGATAACGCTAAATGTCAGACCACGTCAGTTTAGGTGTATTGATATTTCTTAATTGAGTGTATTAAAATTCTAATAAAAAATGTATTAAATGTCTCCAAATTTACAAATTCTAATATTCGAATTCTGATTCATTTATTAGTGGTTAGTATTGTGCACTGTTTAGATTGCTGTGTATCTGTTTGTATTGGTCTTTTTGACAAATTAACATTAAGCCGTAAAATATTTGCATTACAAGAGCACTTACCATTTCAAAATTGTGTATTGTTTTGTGATAAGAATTCTTAAATAAGTATATGCTATTATTTTCCTTTTCTCTATCGCCTACTTTATAATCAAGTACTGCTAAAGTATATAACAGCAGGCATCCCCGACCATATAAAGTATTTATATTCTTCTTCGGGTGTCGCAGGGTGTCTCTTTGTCGGGCATACTCGACTAGAGCATTGTTACTTCTGTGATTACAGGTATTAATGAGGTCTTGAAGGCAAGCAGTTCACAAAGCGACCCATATGCTAATGGCAAAGTATCTAGGTTTTACTCGATTCTGTCTTCGAAGTGTGAAAGAAGTGCTCGATTTTGCAATGTGAATTTGCGAAGGGGCAAAAAGCATTAACACCATTTGATTTTATATTAACTTGTTTAAAACATTTAACTTGAATCTTGGTGATTCGCTTTGTTCAACTAAAGTAATATTCCACAGAACATATCTAAATATTTTGGTTAGGACCTAAAAGTACCCACCAACAACACATTGGACAATTGGACAAAAAACAAAATCGGAGTTAACAGTTAATTTTATATATCTTGACTAATGTTTTACATGTTTTCACTTTATCGCTGGTTCCACAATTAAAAGTTTACGTACGCTGAAAGTTGAAAGAAATGGGGATGCTATCTGGGAAATGAATTTCGAACAGCAGTTCTAGCTTTTCCCCATATTGCTTTGAAGCTTGTCTTCAAGTCAATGTTGGCGCGCGCTTTGCTAAGGTTTTATGTAGCCGGATCCTCTCATACTTCTTACTTTTTGCCTTCCTGATCTACCTGGCTTCTGAGCCCAGACAATTGCTATGTGGTTCCCCAATTCCGTCTCCCTTTCCTCTGTTCAAGAGTCGGCGCAGCGTATCAAAGCGATTGTTCCAACATGGCGCAATTTCTCTTATCTTACAAGAAGACAGCTATCTTCAAAGGCATGGATTAGGTACTGTTGTTACTACCTACAAATCTTTCTAATTATAGTGGATATCTGTGTATACCAGGCTTGTCACTGGGTACTAACTCAAAAAGTATTGCCCTCTAAGCGTACATGGATTCTTCTAGAAGCTCGTGACAGACTAAATTTAAGCATTATCTATATATGCTGACGAAATGTCATCAAAAGTGAATCAGTATATTTTATAGCTGTCATAGGAACGAGCTGTAAAACGTTCTTGTTTCTCAAGTTATTAATGTCAATACTCACTTATTCTGAGTTTTTGTATATTTTTGTCATGCTAACCAAATTTCTTGAAAATCAGACGACTATATCATACAGCTATAAAACAATCTGCTGAAGAACGAGTTGCTGAACTATTAAAAAACGTTTTTGTTTAAGCCAATATCTCAACCAAACTTAGCAATTTCAATTTGTACTATACTCTATAAAGTTTTGTCAAATTTGATCAGAATCGGGTGACTGTATCTTATAGGAACAATCGGTCATATATATGAAAATCTTTTCTATAAAAGTATACAGATAGCTTTTCTTTCATGTTTTTATAGTAATTGACAACATTTATATATTTACTCCCTGTTCCCATTAAAAATGGGAAAAAGGGAGTTATAAAGTACTGCAAATGTGTGTAACAGACAGAAGGAGGCATTTCCGACTATATAAACTATATATATTCTTGATCAGGATCAACAGCCGAGACGAACTAGCCATGTGCGTCTGTCTGTCTGTCTGTCCGTCTGTCCGTCTGTCTGTCTGTCCGTCTGTCCGTATGAACACACGGATCTCAGAGACTATAAGAGCTAGAGACACCAAACTTGGCATGCAGGTTCTTGTATACCATACGCAGATCAAGTTTATTTCAAATTTCGGATGCACCCCCCGCACCCCCGCAAATCGCAAAAGACTCCCACAGCCACAATTTTAAAGATAAAGCTTTAATTTTTGGTACACATGTATGTATAATCAATGTCTTTCGGATGTGTTAATTTCAACACGATCGGATAAATAGCACCAAAGTTATAGCAGAATCTATTAAGCCCGTCTCAGCTGGCAGCAACAACAGTTTGACAAGCAGTTTACGAGTTAAGTGCACTGCTTGCTTGTGTTGCCACTGAGCTGCTTGAAATGCAAGTTGGGAGCAGGGAGTCTCGTAGTCGGGCACACTCGACTAGAGTATTCTTACTTGTTTTATTTTGTTAATAAAACTCAGCAACCACTGAAAGCAAAATGAGCCCGATTTTTGTTTTCAGTGCATATGCTAGGTGTGCACTTATCATTACAATGGCAGGTCAAAGCGAACTCTGGAGGGGCAACGCCACCAAAATCGAAGAGATGCCTGTGAAGCGTGCCAGCTGCAAATGCTCGATGTGGCATATGCTGAGAGTCAAATACGCTACGCTGCATAGTAGCGCAGCAAGCAGGGCATAGAGAAGTGAGGGTAGCCGAAACACAGGAACAGTCACGAGACAACGTTAAGGGCAAGAGCAACGAAAGCGGAAAGGGAAAAGGGAAAGGGAAGGGACACGAGGCGAGGCAAGGCGAGGCGAGGACGAGATAGCAGGCCGCTGCAGTTAGAGAGCAGATTGTCAGGGGTTGCTTTCGATTGCAGCACAATATCCTGGCTGTATCCTGTTGCCTTCCCGCTTCAGCTGCCGCTGTTGGCCGACAAAATCAAACAGCTGCAACAATTTTGTTGGTTGCTTTTAATTTTAATTTCCAGCGCGGAGCATCCCCTAATGCCCGCCTGTCTCTTTTTTTCCTGCTGTCGCTGTTGGGGTTGCTTTCAGGATCGCGCGCTGCCTGCAACAGTTCCGAGCTGCTCGAGTTGCGCTGGGGTGCATTCAGTATTCAGTTGTTGTGATCGCCAGGTGAACGAAGGTTGTGCCGCGGATAAAAACCCAATTTGAAGCAGCAGAAAACATACAGACTAAAAACTTATTAAAAGGATACTCGCATGTCCGGAAAACTGATCATGAAACGCAAGCGTGCGGATCAGCTCAGAACGCAGCAGGCGGATGAGCAGCAGGAGCAGTCTAATGATGCTGCCGTCGAGAAACGTCAACGCGTGGAACTAGAACACAGACCGCCAACTCCGCCTTCTCCTCCGACCAACAATGATGCAGATGCTCCCAATAGCATTCTAATGGAGGCACTGCAAAAGATCATGGAACTGCAGTCAGAGCTGGATACATTTGAGCACGATTTGGATGAGCGCGAGACCGACGAAGAAGATGCTCATCTGGATGCCGAGGTGGCTGCCAGCTTTGGCATGCCAGCCCGACGCAGTGAAGCAGAGGCTCTGGGCTTTGCCATGTGCGCACGCGAAACATTGCTCTTCCTGCAGAGTGAGGGCATCTCCACGGAGTCCTTGCTGTATAAGACGCTGCTTGGCAAACTGGTTGGCCAAAGCGATGGACTCTTGCAGGCCTAACATTTGAGGCATCAACAAATATCGGCTCCTCGGGGTATTCTAGTCAGTTTACTGCAATCATATTGCAAGTAAATCAAGAAATATTTGTATAAAGCTTGGATTGCACGATTCTAAGCCTGAAAATGAAAATGAAAGAAAATCGAACAATATTCTATGGAAATGTGCAAGCAGCAATTGAATGAAATTGAGAAATTGTAGGTTGTAAGCTGTTTACTCTAGTCAATTATTGTGAACCAATATAAAAATGAAAAACAATTATATAAATAAATTATATACATTTATACATAAGTAAAAATATTTAATAAGGCGTGTGTTTTCTTTTTCACAAAATCGATTGTTTTATAAAAATCCACCATCTTGTTTTAAAATGGGGGTACCAAAAACTTAATTTTCCAGCTCCAAAACAATTTTCAACAACAACAATTTTATCACGAAATGTGAAGGAAGAATGTCTCAGGAAAAAAGTGTTGTATATTCGTGAGTTGAATGGGCCAAATCGGACCATTAAAACATATAGTAGCCATAGGAACGATCGGTCGAAAAATAAGTATTTGTATGAAAAACTTTTTTGTTTTACTAAATAACTCGAGCAAACTCACTATACATAAGTTTAAGCATTTTCCACATAAGTTTACAAAATTTCATCAAAACCGGAACAATTTGTTGAAAAATTAATTTTCCTATACAAAACTTGTCTGCAAGTGTATATATCTTTGGCAAGCATTCTTGTTTCAAATTAGTCAATACGATTTCAATTCAAAATTCACCCCACAGCTTTGGGAAACTGTTACAATGCTGACTAACTAGTCAGATAAAACAGAATTGAATCGATCATTTCAAAAACAAAAGACCACTTATTGAAATTCTACGGACATCAATAAAAAGTTCAAAAACCAATTTTAAAAACTTCTTTGGGCTTTTAATATTGTTTAGAAAAAAAACGGTTAGAAACTTGAAAAACCTATAGTATTTATTACTGAATTCAGTTGTAGAAATACAAATACAAAATTCAATTAAATCGAAAACTGAATTTAAAATGGTGAACGTACAGATAGGGTTGTGTGTAATCGTCGTTGGCAACAAGGGACTCTGATTATATATAAAATACAATTTTCAACCCTCTGACACAATAAATCTCAAAATCGCATATACGCGCAATGTTCTCAAAACTATCCCTTTTTTCGAGCGGATTGTTTTTTTCGATAATCTCTTTATATACCCTTAACATTATAATTGTTGTGTTCTTATGTTAGTTTGTCCAATTGTTTCTATGAAAACTAGTCTCTAAGTTTTATTATTATTATAACTATCGTAATACAGCTTGTCACGGATGCATCTTTTTGCTGCAGGAAGTACATATGACAGAACCGAACTGGATTGGATTGCTATAACATACAGGAACAATCGGTACAACATTTTCCTTATTTTAGTTAACTCGTCCTAATTTACAAATTCTGGGAAGAAACACTATTTTTTAGAGCTGTTATAGAAACGATCTGATGAAGAAGAAAGAATTACATGTAAAATATTTCTGCTTTTACGGATATTTGATCTTAACTCAGAAATCGCAAGTTTTATTACCCTTTAAATAATACTGTCAAATCTCATTGGTCGAGAAAGTTTTCGGTCCGATACACCCTCTGTATAACAAAGATAAGGTATACAGATTAGTATATATTCATATTTGCTTTTGTTCCAAACCCATTTTCCACGTAATAAATAAAAGACATTTTCAAAATTTAAATGATTTTAGCATACATTTTAAATATATTTTTTATAATTTTTATTATTCAATTGTACATGTAATAATTAATGAGAATATCTCAATATTTTAATTGTTTCGATTTTGTCATCATATTTTTTTTTATTGTATTTAGGGCGGGGAATTGTTTAGTATTGAGTATTATTATTATTATTATATTTCTTGTATTGTAAATGTGTTTTAATTGTTTGCCATATATTAATGTTTTATATAATTTAAATTCTGGATTTGGATTTTTGGGAATCTTCTTTTAAGTATGTATTTTTTTTATAATTTGTATAATAATAACAATAATTATTTGAAATAAATGAATGTAGTTTTTTTGTTTTTTTTTTTGTTTTTACTGATGTTGTTTTACAATCTAGATTTTAATTGTTTTTAACAATTTAACGTTCACATGGTTATAAGTAAATGGTTCATACGCTTTGCTTTAGTTGCAACAATTTGCATTTTTGGACAAGATAAATTATTTATCTGATTTCATTATGTTTTGCACTTTACTAACAATAGGTTAGAGTTATTAGATTCATATTTTTTTGCTCATCTTAAAAGTTAAAGTTATAAAATAATCATTTTAAATTATTCAAATTGTTATAAAGTGTAGAAAGGCATTCATTTTTTAAACCCTTTATCATACACATAAGTAAAAAGTTAAGGTAGAAAAGTTTAGTTGATTTGCAAAATAGTTTTGCGGGCAAAAATATTGCTCAATCGGTTATTATTCACATTTGGCACAAACATATGCATTTCAAATCCAAGAATTCTTACAATTTGGCATATTATATTTACTTCTTGTACCATTTTTGAAAATATGTTTTCAACACACAATATCTAGTCAATTAGCAAAGAAAGTTCAAATAAACTAATTAAGAGTTCTTAATAAAAGTGAAATAAAAATACAATTGGAAAATAAATGTTGAGCTTTACGACACTAAACATCTTTATACTTTGTGTCAATTCATCAATGAGTATTGTTTGTTATAATATTTTAGTGTTTCTTTGTTTCAATAAAGTAATCATTTGCAGCATTATCCACATATGGGCTTCTTCTCACAATCTTTGATTAATATAAATATATGTTAAGTTTTATGAGTATTTAGTTCGTATTTGTTTATAAATAGCTTTACATTTGTATTTATTAATTTGTTATTTGAATGTAAATATTATATTCTGTATATATATTTAAATTATTTTAAGTGTGCCCAATTATATAGTTACTTTAAGTAGTTAAATCTTATAGATTTCCTCCCCCCTCGAATGCGTGTTCGTCATACATACATATATATCTACTATACAGACTCGATCGCCAGAATAGAAACAACAAAACTTTTGAATTTAAATGACTTTTTTAGCACCCAGAAAACTAGTTTTTGGAAATCGGTTTCCAAATTCAACGAATCGACAGATTTTCTAAGATAATCCAATATTGAGAAGTATATAAATTATTGTTGTTCTATTCTGGAGGTCGAGAGGTGTACAAGCAAATACATATGTATGTAATATATTTTAATATTTTGTGTTTTTAGCATTTTGTTTTGTTTTGTAATATATATATTTATATGTATTAGTTTTATATTTATTGTATTATATATGTCAAAATATCATAGCCAGCTTTAAGCTGTGCTTATCTAATTATTTAACGGTTATATCTTTTGATAATTTGTCAATTATTCACGCACTTGAAATACGAGTATCTTAAAGATGTTTTGCTCTTTGTGTAAATATAGATTAAAAAATCGGACAATATATATATGTATGTATAGTATCCATCGACATAAATTGTCCTGCGTCCATCAGCCAACACAAAGTAAAATGTCAATTTGTAGATCCAGCTGTATAATCTTCCAACGATTTCCTTGCACTCAAAAATATAAATATATATATATAGGTACATATATTATGTATATATGTATATATATATATTTAAATGTATATAATGTATATGTTTGTATTTAGTTTTTATATGTATAAGTATGTATATCTTAAGGTTTCGTTTGTAAATATTCATCCCTTTTTAGTGTACAAAGTATTTGTGATGTTTTTCCTCTCAACTTGTTTTTATTGTTTAACAGTATATTGTTTACTGTTTTTCATTTTTTTATTGTTCTGTATGTGTTTTGTTTTGTTTTGTTTTGAATTGTGAATCAGAAAAACTGCACTGGTAAGAACAAAATCTCACGAATACGAAAATGTGGCGAACGATTAGAAAAGCTGTAAAAGAATGCAAGTGTTTGTATTTTTTTAGAAAAATGTCAAGTTGATTTTTCAAGTCAACGGCTTTTACCGAATGCAAATAAGTAGTTTTTCCATGATGTTAAATAATTTTCAGCTAAATATATGTATTTATATGTTTTGTGCTTAGGATATGTAGGACATGTAGTTATGTATGTTGAAGCAAGCAGGCATCATGAAATTGATCTATATATTTACATTTGTAGAAGCCGTCACGCATTTTGGGTGTGTGTGTGTGAGTGGGTGTGTGTGTGTGTTTGTGTGTGTGCAAGGAGCGATGAAGAAGTACTTGAACTGGACTGGACAATGATTCGTTATAATGCCCACTTAATAAATTGTGCTGGAAATTGATTTTTTATTACCTTAATACAAGCAATAGTGTGTAACCATTGTTGTGTTGTTCTTGTTTTTGATGCCTAGTGTGTGTATGTTGCTGTTGTTGTTGCTGTTGTTATTGCTGCTGCTGTTGTTGTTGCTGTTGTTATTGACAGCTAAAGCATTATTTTGGCCATACTTGAGTTCCTTTTGTTGCAGTGTATGCGAGGATACTGCAAATCTTTTCATGGTCACATCGATGTTATTATAATAATTATTGTTGTTTAAATGGTGCTGGTTGCTGTTTTTATTGTTGTTGTTGTTCGTGTTGTGCGGTGGGTAATTTTGTTGTGGTTGTTGTTGTTGTTGTTGTTGTGGTTGCTGTTGTTGTTGTTGTTGTGGTTGCTGTTGATGTTGTTGTTGTTGTTGTTGGTGTTGTTGTCGTTGTTGCTGTGGCATAAGATACTCATAATTATTCCCAGTGCTTTTATATTCTAATCTATTATTTCGTGCCTCATCTTCCAGCTGATGAGCCACATATTCAATTCTTGTTACCTGTTTGCAGCTGTTGTTGTTGTGATTGATGTAGTTGTTGTTGTTGTTGCTTTTTTCATAGCTTGGCTTGAAATAGTTGCTGTTGTTGCGTTTGCTATTGCTGCTTTCTACAATTTGGGCATACATGGTCTGATTTTGGGTTTTTGGTATAGGATTTGTCGCACTTTCTGTGCCTCTCACACCACCAACATTGCTGCCGTCGCCGTGTCCCAGCAAATTTCACCTGTTAACATGGCTGCGATTGTGATTCGAATTGATGCCTGCTGCGTTGTTTTGATTTGATTGCGCCGCAGCGCCACCAGCTGCAAAGTAATAAACATGATTAAAATTATCTTCGCACATGCATATATCAAATTATTGTATAGATAATAGTTTTATGTCTATCCTGCATAACAATCAATGAAAATATCAATATTATCAATAGTGCTGCCAGCATAGATTTTAATTATTTTTGTTATTAATAAAATATGCCTCAAATGTTGAGTTGACAACAATCCCAAAAACTGAATATAGCTTAATTATTTATTATAGTTTAATGTGACTTCTTCACTCATTCATAGCATATTGTAAACAGAAAGTATTGGCTTAAATTGTTTAGTTTTTGGTAACAACTCTTATTAAAGAAGCAAAAATTGATTTTATACATTATGTTTATGGATTTTTGATAACAGGAATTGTCGAAGTGAGTCAGTATCGACAATACGTACACTTGTTCATTTATTCATTCATTATAATCATTCATTTTAACACAGTATAATTTCAGTGTCCCAAAAGCAAAACTTTTCAATCGGAATTATCAACATATTTTCGGAATACAGAACAGCTAAAAGAGTCGCTTGCACTGGGGTTGTAAAAACAATCGACTAACTTCGAAATAAGTACTCGAAATCGATTATTTTTGGGTTGCTTCTGTTATCGGTCATCGATATTTCATAAAGAATAATAACTAATTGTTTTCTATATCTATCTAATTTGATCAACTAATTTTCATCTCAAACAAATGTACCTGCATAGCCGGGTGAATGTTGATAGTAGTCCCTTCGCGTGTATTCCGATTCATAATCAGAAGTATCATAGTGACCGCCACGCCCTCCGCCGCCAACACCACTGAGGTTGCCAATGCCACCCAAGATGCTTGTGGGCGGTCCATGCGGACCGTGTCCATGTCCGCCATGTGATGAGTAGTTGTAGCCGTCGTAGGATTGATGCGGATCGTAGGCAATGCCTTCTTCATAGCCACGTCTGCAATTAAAACATAAAGTAAGGAATTACAGGTATAATTGTAAAGCATTCAAAACGCACCCATAGGTTTCATCCATGGCAGTTCTGGCCTTCTCGAGAATGGACATGACTTTTTGCTTGGGTGCCAGGACATTTTTGCTAAACGACGGCTGCTGTGCGCCTCTGATTTTATGAAAATTAATTGAATTAACTTGCATAAATGCTTAGCAGGTAGCTTAACCTTACCTGTAGCCATGATGACCGACATTTTTGGGTTGACCAGCACCGCCAGAATTGGTCGAACCGGAGCCACCCATGGCATTAGCTCCAGAATTACCACTCTGCATGTGCAGATTTTTCTTATAGTTGCTCTTGATATTGAGCTCGTTATCGTTAAGGCTAGTGCTGTCCATTAGCTCGCGCAGCTGCTCCTGCCGTATGACATCGTTGCTATCTGGTATCAGATACTTGCGCAACTCGGCCATGGCATACGCAATGCGTGCATATGCCTCGGCTGGTGGCGCTATCGTTGATATCTCCACATGCAGATCGCTGTTTAGATGCGCATACTTGGGATCTTTGGAACTACGCAGCTCTTCTTCCTTAGCGCGATCTCGCATCGAGTTCCTGCCCAGCACAGTCATCTTGCACAGCGTCTCCTCCTGCAGCCGACGCAAAGAGTTGCCTTTGGGACCAAGCAGCTTGCCCACAAAGTTGAACTGCAACAAAGAATGATCAAAAATGATGTTAATAAAATGAAACTATTAAATATAAAAATGTTACTACTAAACATAAGACTTGTACTATTAAATTTTACAATCGTTACAAGGAAACTTATTGAAAACCGGTTGAATTAGTAGTTCAAATCTTAAAAAAAAAAATTATAGCTTCTGCATTTATGCACATATTTTTTTAAGATATATCTTTTAATCTTCATAAAAGGTCATTTTATATTTACAAAATACAAGAGGTTTCATAGGTTTCTATTTTCCCCAATTTTGTAAACATATTTATTTATTTAACTTGATATCAAAACTTACATATTAACAGAATCTGCAGTGTTCCGTTAATCGAGAGTTGCTTGTACCGAGAGTTTAGCTAATAAGAGAGTACTGTATTTTGTTGTTAGAGCGAGAAATTTTAGAACCAACTCTATCTTAAGCTAAGGAAGCGATCGTTCGAATATGCTGTATGCAAGACAACTTCTTTTTAAAGCTAACTCTATCAATCTGATCAAAAAGAGTATTATTTCTAATTTTCACAAGTTGACAAAAAGAAATATACAAATCTGAAGACTATATTTATGAATTTAGTTACTACAGTTACCAAACAAAGAAAGCTACTAAGCTACTAAATACTAGAGAAGTAATTTTTGTTGTCACCTTGGGATGCTCGCGTATGGGCACCAAAACCCGCTGTGATATGCGCAATGGCTTCTCCCGATATATGTCGGCATACTTTTGTTCCCGCGATGGTATGCGTCCCGTGGTCTGAACTTTTTCAATCTCTGCAAGCGAATCATCATTAAAATATATGTGTTAATTTGAATATTTCTGTTTCTCTTTCATATTTTCATATCTTACCGCCTCCCAGCAGCTTCTCAGCAATGGGGAACTTTCTGTCCATGCGATTCTTTTCAGCCATGCAGTCGCGTATATATTCGTTGGCCTTCTCATTCAGCTGCACATTACCGCTACCATCTGATGCGCCATGCAGATCACTGTCGCCATTGTGTGCACCACCGCTGCTGGCACTTTTGCGCGGTTTGCCACCACCAGCGCCACCTCCATACTCATTGCTATCGTCCTCATTGTAGTAGTCCCCGTTACCGTCGTACTTCTCGGTCATCTTTGCGGCTCAAATCAGTGTTAGCAATCAGCGTTTTAATGGCAAGCAGTTAATCAATGATGCTTTCAGCAGCTGAAAAATATAATTGTTTAATATGCAAGTGTTCAAATTACAGTTCGATTGCATTGAACCCTTGAAAGCATCAACATTTAAAACAAGTTTTAAATTTGTAGGTATATTCAAATATTGTCCCGAACTAAACCACTTAGAGCGATCTTTCCAAAAATAACCAATTTCTATTTAAATCCAAGCTAGTCTCTCTGTTTAATTGCTTAAACGAAGTAGAGATTAGAGACGACATCGAGATAGAAACTCATTCCTGATCCCAACTGCCCAAAAAGATTTTTATCTTTTCAATCCTTGCCGTTCCAAGAATTATTAAAATTATGAAGCGGGCCAAAAATCTTGCCCAAAATCTTTAATTTGAGTACATTATTAACATGTTGTTCTGAACTTTAAACAAATTTAAGCCAAAATTTGGAATAATTTAGATAAGAAATACATAATAATCTGAGGTACCAGTGAAATAATCGGGACTTGCGGAAACTTCGGGATAGCCAAGTTCTCCCGCTTTAAAACTTGATCCGATTCTGAAGTCTTTTATAATAGAAATTCTTTTAATTCAAGCAAATTAACCGAATTCTTTGGAAATAATTGTTACAAATTACTTTTTAAGAAAAAATTCGATTTATAATTTTGCAAAATTTGATAAAAATCGGTTTACTATATCATATATATGCAGTTGCCATAGGAATCGTTATAATAGCCATATATTTAACATATCTGATAGGGTATTCATTCGTCGGTACACCGAACATAATTGGTTTTTGTATTCTTTTATAAACGTATTCAAATTCAATTGCAGCTACTGCCTGCCCCCTCATCCCCTCAGCCACCCACAAACTTACGCGTCACTCACACACATACACATACATACACAAACAGACGCACACAAAATCAGACCAAAAACAACCACCGTGCGAAATTCAAAGTCAATTTGTTGCCCAAAAGCTACAACAAAAAACCGGTAAAAAGCACACACACACACACACACACACACACACACACACAAACACATTTGAAACGATTTTATTTGTTGTGCATTTTACAGCTGCAAACAATTTATTAACTTTTTTGCTAGTGTTGTTAGCCAGTTTTCACCCGCAGTCAAGCACTTCTTGTCTGTCTGTCTGTCTGACCGTCGTCTGTCCGTCCTGCTGCACTTTCACTTTTCAGTGGGACGCAGTTGTTTCCACCTACATACATACATATGTACATACTTATTGCATTTTTTTTTTTGTTAGTATGTTTTACAATTGCTTTTGATTGCTGCTGTGTCGCTTTTCAATTTTCAACTTTATCAACTTTCTTGAGCTCTTGTTTTGCGGATTTTGTAGTAGTTTTGCCGTCTCTTAATTCTTTTTTCAGCGTTATATGTTTTATGGTGCAGGCAATTTAATTTTGGTTTTAGCCAGGGCTGCACATTTGCGAAAGAAAAAAAACAATGCACATAGCAAGGAGCTGCAGCCAAGTTAGCTTAATTTCGAATTTCGAAAAACAGCTGGAAAGAGGTCTGTGCTTGACGAAACTACTCCACACTTGACGAAATATTGCTCCACATACTATTTAATGGTATATTTTTGTATTGACTTTTATTTCGCTTGCCTTGTCTGGTTACACTGGCTCTTAGAGTTGGGAATTATAGTTATTTTGCGGTTGAATGAACTAGTCGTTTCATTAGTTCCTTTCTGAATAAAGAACACAACCGTTTCTTTACTTTAAAGATTCCTTAGCAAATGAGTTAATATACAGTAGACATTACTTGTAACGACTTCTTCCTTGCCATCTTATACACCTATTTAATGGCTACAAATGTCAGTGCGTTTGTAGCTATACATCATATATTTTGTAGAAATTTTTGAAAATTTTATATTGAAACTTAAATGTTCAACGAATTTCTACATACGCAAGAAAGAAACAAACTATAATTGAAAAGGGGACTTTCGAAATTGCTGAACTAAAGGATCGGAACTTGATAATAGCTATAATCGAAGATATAAATTTTAACAACGAATTTACAAAAAAAAAATATTTATTGACAAACAAACTATTTTGAATTAATAACTTCGCCAAATTATTTTATTTCACTACTAAAAAGAAATTCCCGATAGTAGTTGCATTCGACGACCCGTTCATTGGTACTAGTTCAGAACGGACCAAGCCAACTCTACTGGTTCGTTCTTTGTCTGTGCAAAATATTGTTTATTTGAGTTCATTTAATTACTCCAAGATATGACAAAAAAGCTTGCTTAAGATGTCAAACGCCGCGAACCAATGTAACTCCAACTCCTGCGTGGAGACGCCCACAGCACCCGAATGGCTCTCCAAGCTGGAAAGCAGACGTGAGCTGCTGAAGCGTTCGAAGCTGGGACACGAATCGGGCGCCGGTGCACCCTGCAGCGAGTGCCAGGAGAAATGTCCTGGCTTGGATTTGCATTTCTGGCGCAAGGTGTGTCGCAACTGCATGTGCCGCAAGGATCAGCATATGTGCACGGATGATGACGCCACCGGTTGGGCGCAGTTTGAAATACTTGGCCAGATACGTGCAAAGCCAGCTTGTAAGTTGTAATCTAAACTATTTGGCCATATTTTATGTATAACTCTCAAATCTATCATAGACATTAAAATCAAGGCCTTGGCCAGCCAGCCAGTGCAAGTGGAGTGGGTGCCACCGAATGCGGCGCCCGATGTCGTCTCGGATTACATGGAAAAGCTAGGCGCTGCTCAAATACCCATTGCGGGCAGCGATGCCGCCAATAAGCGTAAACAACAACTGGAGTTTCAGGTGCCGCCGCATGATCTGGATGCCGCACTCTGCGACAATCTTACCGAAACCGAAGCCCAACAGCTGCAGCAATATGTGCAGAAACTACGCGATCAATGCGTTGGACAAGGCATCGTTGTGCGCGTTGGTCGTCTAACCCATGGTCACGTCGAGCACGTTATGCCCACACAATCCTGTCTGCCTCATGAAGCTGCACGCATGCTGCTGCAAACGCTGGGCCTGCCGCCCGTTGTCGATGCCACGCTGAACGAGCTGCTGTCCAATCCGAAAGTGGCGAATGCGCTCTCCCAGCAGACTTCGCATGCACAGCCCAAGCTTTTGGTTGCCTTCTCTGAACCGCTGAGCGATTCCACAGCCCAGTTCGATGCACATGCCGCACTGCGTGCTCAGACCAAGGAGAAGCTGCTGGGCATTAGTGGACCCGCACTGCAAAGCCTGGTTACCCACGGCGTCATCTATGACAAGCTGCTGGGCATGTTAAAGGTAAAGCTTGCTCCTTGCTTTGGTTTACACATTTAAAAACTAAATTTTAATGATTCATTAACAGGAGAAAAACCTAAACATTTCACGTGATCCAATACTGGGACCCATTGCTGAGTTTCGCAAAGAATATGCCAGCAATCCGCAGTTTAGATCAGAGATTAATACGATCTGTGCACCGCCAGCGCTGGCCACCACACCGCTTAAATCAACGTCAGCAACACCATTCCATTCGCCGCTGCCTCTCAAGAATCCGGTGCATGCTCGTTTCAGCTCACAAATGCGGCAGGATACGCCCATGCGACGTGTCAAATTTGGTGGCGTCAACACCATTGTCTACGATTGCGGCCTGCCCGCGCACATTGACTACGAGCGTGATCCGGTCTTTGCACAGATTGTGCAGGCGGAGCCTTTAAAGCTGGCGCTGCAGGAGACACGCGCCGGTCGTGCCGCACCTGCAGTTATCATTGCCGCAGCGCCAGCGGCCACAAGCAACCTGCAGCAGCTGCAGGGCTTGGCGCCAGCCACCAGAGCGCAGCTGCACCATGTGGGCGTAGACAGGCACATGCTACATTCAGCGGTGGCCAATGCACCCTATTATAATCGACTCTTCCAAACGCTGCAGGACAAGGGCATCAAACATGATCAGTGCCAACTGTTGGAGCCGCTTAAACAAATGCACGATTGGTTGCTGAACGATGAGCAGCTGCTGGATGACATTGACAAGCTCTTTTTAGACATGGCCAATGCTGCTGGCGGCGATATTAGCTATGGCAAGGACACCCTCACCAATTCAGCCAGCAATGATTCCGGCTTTTGCTCGAAACCATCAACGCCTGGCCAATCGGGTGAGGACCTCAACGCAACCCTGGGCAAGTTCACAAGTATTCCGGGCATTGAACATTTGAACATGTATCCAAGCTGCGCTAGCATGCCGGAACAGTTCCAACAGCTGCAGCTAGGCGACGACAAAGCAACGAGGGGTGATTACATCTACTGATACTTTATTGAGTTGATTTTTAACCGCTTTCTTTCCATTTTAGACACCACTTTACCCAGCATCAACTGTCGCGACTGCGATTTGGCCATTGGCCTGGGTGAGGTGGCTGTCAAGGCGGAGCGTGCGGGCAAAGAGATTGCCTGGCATCCCGGCTGCTTCAAGTGTCACACCTGCCGTGAGCTGCTCGCCGATTTGGTATACTTCTTTCACCACGGACAGGTGTATTGTGGCCGTGATCTGGCCATTAAGTTGAAGATACCACGCTGCAAAGCCTGCGATGAGCTCATCTTTACCAAGGAGTATACCGCTGCCGAAGGCGCCACATATCACATCAAACACTTTTGCTGCCTGCAGTGCGATGAGCCATTGGCAGGACAGCAATACATTCCCGACGAGAAATCCAATATGCCGCTGTGTCTGCAATGCTACGACAAGTTCTATGCCGGCACCTGTAAACGCTGCCAATTGGCAATTGGGCCTGCGGATCAGGGCGTCGCCTGGGGCGATATTCACTGGCATGGACAATGCTTTGTCTGTGCTGGCGCCCAGTGCACCAAGTCGCTGATTGGCGGACGTTTCTGTGTTAAGCAGGACATGCCCTTTTGCAGTCCTGCTTGCGTGCGCAGCATTATTCCAGCATAAGCTGATAAATATGATAACCAAACAGTATTTCAAGAATACGCACAAATTATAAACATTTATATAAATTATTTACAGCCACACTTGTATTCCTAGAATAGAGTAGTTTTTAGCCTGCTATTGCAATATGTGCACAATACTGAGGTTGATCTTATTTTACATAGTAGTATTTAAAGTGCCTAACGTTTGTATCTGTAATATATACGATATGAACATATACAATCCACACAAGATTTTTAGCCGTGCCAATAAAATAAAATAATATATTTACACGCTCCAATTTGAGCACATCTATTATAAAAAGATATACATATATGCAAGCCGATTTTAAAATACATTTTTATAACGCATATTATGCAATAAAGTTTTTAAATGCAAAAAAAAAAAGAAATAACTTTCAATAAATACATATTTTAGTGTATTTTTCGTCCTTCCTTATTAAAGGTTAGTTCAAAAACTTTTCATTCCACTGATTCAAAAGCAAAACTTTTTAAACTAAATTTTCTATTGATATTTGGAATTCAGAACAGCTACTAATACGCTTCCGAACTATTCGATCGGAAACAACAAGGGAAACTGTCGTGAATAATATTCACTGAATATTAAATTTAAAAACCTTTGCTTTTGATCTTTAACCTTAACCCTAAACGTAAAAAATGTATACTTTTTTTAGCTCTTCAGGTTGGGGTAGAATGGGGTTATTAAATATGAAAATTAAAAAAATATATATAAATATGCATAACATATATTTATTACTTGAAAACAAGAATACTCTAGTCGACTGTACCTGACTACGAGACTCCCTGCTACCAACTTGCATTTCAAGCAGTTCAGCGGCAACACAAGCAAGCAGCGTACTTAAATTGCCCAGTGCATGTGAAACTGTTGTTTCTGCCTGCTGAGACGGGGGTAATAGATTCTTTCATAACTTTGGTGTAATTTATTCGATCGTGATGAAATTTACACAGCTGATCAACATTGATTAAACATATATGTGTACCAAAAATCAAAGCTTTATCTTTAAAATTGTGGCTGTGGGAGTTTTTTACGATTTGCAGGGGTGCGGGGCTTGATCTTGATCTGCGTCTGGTATACAGGAACCTGCAAGCCAAGTTTGGTGTCTCTAGCTCTTATATTCTCTAAGATCGACGCGTTCATACAGACAGACGGACAGACAGACGGATATGGCTAGTTCGACTCGGCTGTTGCTCCTGATCAAGAATATATATAGTTTATATAGTCGGAAATGCCTCCTTCTGTCTGTTACACACATTTGCAGTACTTTATAACTCCCTTTTTCCCATTTTTAATGGGAACAGGGAGTAATTATTTATATTTGGCTTTAAGTTTGACAATTTTTAGTTTTACAACAATTTACAAGTTTCGATTTGTATTAAAGACCTAAAACTCCGGTTTGTTTGTAACAAATGTCGTCAAGATTTCTGTTTAAGTCAATTCCAGGAGTCTGCTGCGACTCATTCGCTTCACAGAATTTGCATGACACCATTATGCACTCGGTCACGTTGACTCGATAACTTATATGTATGGAGCTGTCTTGAACAGATTCCTTTTAACGGTTCGCCAGTTTAAAGTAGGCGTTATCGGATTTAAGCTGCAACGGCTTTATCCGAGTGCCTGCAGCTGTCAGAAAAGATATGTGTCATGCTTCGTCAGCTTCGGTGCACGTGGCAGAGTCAGAGGATATCAACTCAAACGTATGTTGCCTAGCCGGGCCCCTACCACATGCTGTGCTAGCATGAAAGGCTCAATCCTTGGGAGATGCTGTCGAAGCCGCTCCCCCTAAAAAATTTATAAAAGGGGATAAAAAAGTAATGCAAATGTATATAACAGGCATAAGGGGGCATTTTTGAACTATAAAGTATACAAATTCTTGATGCAAATTTTTAGCATCAACAGTTTCAATCCCGAAACGAGTTCAACTCAATCCCTAATTGGCAATAAACGAAAAACCAAGTGACATATATTAAATTCTTTTGAACCGATTCTTGAATGATTTAAAGCTATCAGGCCTGGATTGAATTCAGTACGTTTTTGAAAAGTAAAAACGAATGAATATCGGACCATTTACAGATTTTTTTTCTGATTTCCGTTCAGAATCGTTTCGTTTTCTCTTTTTCGAAACCGAATTAAAAACAGAATTTTCGTAGCAAGAAGTCTATCTGTTTGTCATCTAGTAGGCATATGCTCAATCGAATCTAATCTAATCAATTAAATACTAATTACATTTTAAATAAGATGACAAATCCAAGAATTTGAGTTTTTGAATTCCTTGTGTAATATGGCAATTTCTTTTAAATCCGCAGGCAAAAAAGTATAACTTTTAAAAACGTAAACGTTTAAGTTTTGAGTACTTCAGAACAGCATTCTATTTCATTTCCGCAAATTTCGAACGGAATCGGAGTACGGAACAGGCCTGTATATAAGTAATACAAACTTTGTTTAATCTTAGCCCATTTAATTTGTCAATTCAAAGACGAATTTGTGGATCGGAAATGGGAGCATGCCATATTATCACAAAATATATAATATCGATAGACATCGAAACAGAACCGAACTAGTTTTTTATAAAAATATGGACTCAAATTGAAACAAAGCTGGTGTCACATTCTATTCAAAAAGTTGTAAATGAATAATAAAATCAGTTTGTTTTGCATAATTTTTTACGTATTTGTTGGTAGTTTTTATTGGTAATTGCATTTCATTATTAATTAATCATAATAATTCCGTTTTGTATATGTATTATGTGTATGTATAAAGATTGATTTGTTTTCTATGTTTTTTTGACATTTTTGAGTTAATTGCAAAAAAGCGAAACAAAAGGAAAATCACATCATTTGCTGAATTACACAAAATTGAAGAGTTTGGAGTTTGCTTATTTCAAGGATACATTATTTGCCATAGAAACTTCTATGTTCGATTTTAGTTGCCTGCAAACCTTTTGCATTTCGTTCAGTTCGTAGTATGCTAATTGTATGTATATGTCTGTGTGTACTCTATATATATATATATATATACCATAAAGATATTCAATCCGTTTATAAACTGAAACAGCTTCTCTATATCGATTTTCAGTGCAGCTTTAAATCAGCTGTTTATCGTTTATCGAAAAAGTTGCCACCACTAGGAAAGTTGTGGCAGGCAGGGTTGAGGATCTGGAGAATATATCTCGATCACGTCTGTTCGTTAAATGTATAAATGAGTTGAGTTTTTCAATATGTTCAGCATGATTTCTATGTTCTTTAGATTTTGTTTTTTTTTTGTTTTTATTTCTCTTCAGAGGTTTTTATCAATTAATTAGTTGATTTTGATCTTAAATTAACACTAATTTTGTTGCTCTCGATTTCTTGTATGTTTCGTTCAATTTTTTAATATGTATTAATTACATTGATAATTAGTTTAATTATAATTTCTGTTCGTAAACAAATTTTACAAGATAGGATTTTAGTTTCTTTTGTTTTTTTTTGTGTGTGTATTTTGCTACAACAAAAAAACTATGCCTTAAAATAATACTTTAGTTACAAGTTTTCATTTTACTCGCTTTGTATTAATTTTGATCGCACTTTCTATACTTTTTCTTTTACTTCTTTTGCATAACTAAAAACAATCAACAAAATGAGTTAAGTTCAAATAAAATAAATTTGTTTTTTTGTAACTAATTTGTTTTGGGAAAAGGATGGAAAGGATGGGCTGTGTGTGGGGGGGGGGGGGGGGAATTGTTTAAAAACGATAATTAAAATTAGAGCTTACATTTAAGAGGTTTGGATATTGGGGTATTGGGTTTGGATTGAATTACTGCAGTTTTGCATAAAAAACACTAATTACAAAGCGGTATGGTGTGTGGTATAAGCGTGCGTGGCGAGGCGGGGGGGGTGAAAAAAGCTCGCGGGGAGCAGACGCACACACGCACGCACACACACACACACACATCTTAAAGCTATACACAAAAAATGTCAAGTTAAATGTACGAAAAGGTTTTTTGCAATCGCCTACATCCAAGGCCCAGCATTATGGATCGTGTAAGCAGCTGCCACGTGAGGTAGCCTCTGCCATAAGCCTGTCCCAAAGCCAGTTTATTATTATCTTAATCATGAACATCGTCATCATCATCTTCAACATCATGAACATTATCATCATCATCGTTTGGAGCGTCGATTGTCAACAATTCGTGTAGACACCTTGAGTGTAATACAGCTCGGTAATCCGCTCGGGCAGCGTGCTGTACAGGTTGGTGATTAGATCGAGTGGTAGGCGTGACCACGCCTCCCTAATGCGAAATATTAAATCATCCTTGCGGGAGAATTTGCGACCACCGTCAAAGACCTCACGTATTAGCCAGCCCCAAATGTTCTCCATTATATTCAAATCGTGCGCAATTGTTGGCCACTTTTGCGTCTTGAGTCCCTCGGCATTGAGCAGCTCCTGGGCGGTGGGCAGAGCATGCGACATCCAATTGTGATCCTGGAGCACAAACTCTGTATTGCTATTGCCACCACCCAGTTTGCTAAGTATATTCGGTCGCTCCCGCATGATGGCCTCAATGCAGGACTCGGGACGCTGTTTGGCAGATGATACCTCCAGGTACAAGGCACCGCCCACACAGATCATCAGGTAGATGTAGACGGAATTGCCACGTGGACGTTGGGAGAGCGTGCGCTCATAGTTGCGCAGATCGTGAAAATAGTAGGAGAAACCATCGGGGCCATCCAGGTTGAAGCGACGCTCATCGTGGAAGATGACGCGACGCCAATGCTCTTCGCTCCACACAATATATGTGTTGGCAAAATTGAGGCGTTCCGTTTGATTGTATTGCGAGAGCAGTGGCTCTGTTTTCAGTTTCTTGGCACAATTGGCTGAGCCGGATGTGGATGTGGACGTTGTTGTTGAGGCGGATGATGTGTTGCCTGATCCTGAGCAAGATGACGACGATGCTGATGATGATGACGATGAGGATGCTGATGCATGCGGCGCAACGCTGCTTGCCGCTGCTGTGGCACGTAATAGCGCATTGGCAGCCGCTGCAATATTGCTATTGCTGCCACTTGCAACACCGACACCGACACCGCGCGTCTGCTGCTGATGATGATGCGCATGCGGATGACTGATGATTGTGGGTGAAACACTGGAGCCGTTTGATTGCTGCGTGGGCGCATGACTGGACGCAGTGCCGCCTGTGCTCGAACTGGCTGCCGAGAAATTGGAGTTCTGATTGAGCGCATGCACAGGCAAATGGCTTTGTTGTTGCTGTTGCTGCTGCTGCTGTTGTTGTTGTTGGCTGGCTTGCACCTGCAGCTGCACCTTGTGCTGTGCAAGATGTGTGGCTGGATGACTGTGGCTCAGTTGCGTCTGTTGCTGCTGCTGTTGTTGTTGCTGTTGTTGTTGGTAGTAGGGATGATGGTGATGATAGCTTATGTGCTGCTGGTGTTGATGTATTGTTGGCTGCTTCAGCTGCAATTGCTTCAGCTGCGTTTGCGACTGCGCCAACAGTTGCTGCTGCTGTGCATGTGCTGCCGCTGCGCTGCTATTGGCTGGCTGAACGGCGCCCACATAGTTACCCTGATGGTTCAGATAATAATGTAATGCCATTAATTTGTTAGCGCTCGAACCAGCTGCTGCTGTCACCGCTGCACTGCCACCCACTGTCGTGCCACCCACTGAAACGGGAACTGCAGTGCCGCCTGCCACTAGCTGCATGCCACCTGGATGTGCATGTTGCACATGCGCGTGTCCATGTCCATGTGCAGCGGCTGCAATGGCGCCCGCACTGGCGGCCAGCTGTGCCGCCGATTTCGGATCGTATATGAACTTGTTAAAGTTCTGCAGATCGTCTGGACTGAGCACTAGCGTTTTCATTTGTCTGTTGTGTCTCTCTCTTGCTCTCTCTTTTTCTCTGTGGAGTGTGTCTCTCTGTGTGTGTATGTGTGTGTGTGTGTGTGTATGTTGTTGTTGTTCTTGCGCTTTAAGCTTGCATGTGCCCTGTAATTTTGCTTGCTTTTTAGCAATATGGCAACACTTGTCTTTTGTAAATGCAGTTGGACAACACTTTAATTACGCTCACGCACAAAAACAACAACGTTGATGACGACGTTGACGACGACGCACTTTCACGAATGCGATCACTGCCGAGATTTCCAAATTCGTGTTCCGAGTGCTTTTTTATTGTTGTTGTTTAACGGTTGTTAGGCAACACCGAACAGCTTCTCTCACGTGCGCGCTCTCACAACGCGCTCTCTCTTTCTCAGCCAGCTGCGATCGCCTGCGCTGCTCTGTGGGCGTCAGTGTATGTGTCTGTGCGTGTGTGTGAGCGTTATCAAAGGGCTGGCCCTGGCCCTGCTTTGCTCTGCTTGTCAAAACTGAGCTTAAACTCTCTCTCTCTCGGTCTCTCTTGGCTGATTGCAAAACTCGACGAATACGTTCAAAAGATGTTGGTTTACTTTCCCACGTACAAGCATACGTGTGAGTTGTATGTGTGTGTGTGTCTGACTGTGTCTGTGTGTGTGCGAGCTCTTTCAATATTGTTATCCTCTTTTGTTGAAGTGGTTTTTCTTGTTGTCTTGTTGTTGTTTTCGGCTGGCTGCTTGGTTGCTGTGCAAATGTTTCCTTGTTTCTTTATTCTGCGTGCCGCTGCTGCTGCTGCTTCGATGTTGCCCCTTGTTGTTGTTGTGTTGCTGCTTTTAGGTATTCAGTTGTCGTCGACATCGATTTACCTGGAATGGAATAAAATAAAGCAGGTACGTAAGTATGTGAAAGAAAAAAATATAAAAAAAAAGAGTCTTGTTGCACACTTTACATTGTGTGTTTTTGTCATACAATACACACACACACTTGCATATACACACGCTGTTGTTGCGAGCCACTTATATAAAATGCATCCAAGCCCACATACATATAAACATACTGTATTTGTGTGTGTGTGTGTGTGTGTGTGTGTGTGTGTGTGTGTGTGTGTGTGTGTGTGTGTGTGTGTGTGTGTGTGTGTGTGTGTGTGTGTGTGTGTGTGTGTGTGTGTGTGTGTGTGTGTGTGTGTGTGTGTGTGTGTGTGTGTGTGTGTGTGTGTGTGTGTGTGTGTGTGTGTGTGTGTGTGTGTGTGTGTGTGTATGTGTATGCATGAGCTCAAACATGTATTTTAATAATTTCTTGGTGAAATCTTCTTGTGCTCAAAAAAAATTTCAAAAAAAAAATATCAATAGGGAACAGATGTTCAACGTACTCAGATTTCAAGTCCCCGTTTCCCTATGCCAAAAAAAAATAAATAAGAAAAGGTTTTATTTCTCTGTCGACGTTGGCATCTTTGCCATATTTGCCTTTTCTTGCTGCTGCTTTCAAAATGAGAGCACACACACACGTACACTAGCACAAGTGCAGTTGCATTTAGTATTTTGGAAATTTTATAGAATTATTTTTTTGCGAATTTCACCTTGCCATTTTTTTTTCTGTGTTCTCTGTCTTTTGTTTTCATATTCTGCATTGACTATGAACATACGCTTGGGTCAAAGTTCAACTGCTCAAGGAGAATAAAAGAGAGAGAGAGAGACTAGCTGTATGTGGCACAGGTAGACAGTTCCGGCAGGTGTTGTATCCAAATCCTGTATGTGAATATAAATCGCAGTAGCACAGCTGCCATGTGAAACATGTTTCGAAATCACTTCGAAAATAGCTTGTGAATGCAGCACACAACACCAGGAACGAAAACCGGTTGCCTTCGAATAAAACTGATATTCAAATGTCGATCGAACAACAAAAACAACAAATTACTACAATATTTTAGTTATGCTTCAAAGCTAAAACTGTCATTTAATCGAAAAAGAAACGTCAAAAAACGAATTATTACTCCCTTTTTCCCATTAAAAATGGGAAAAAGGGAGTTATAAAGTACTGCAAATGTGTGTAACAGGCAGAAGGCGGCATTTCCGACTATATAAAGTATATATTTTTGATCAGCATCAACAGCCGAGTCAATTTAGGCGTGTCCGTCTTGTCTGTTCGTCTGTCTGTCTGTTCGTCTGTTTGTCCGTCTGTCCGTATAAACACACAGATCTAGGAGACTATAAGAGCTAGAGACACCAAACTTGGCATGCAGGTTCCTGTATAGCATACCAGATCAACCATATTTCAAATTGTGGATACACCCCACCGCACCCCCGTAAATCGCAAAAAACTCTCACAGCCACAATTTTTAAGATAAAGCTTTGGTTTTTGTTACACATATTTCTTTTATCAATGTTAATCAGTTGCGTAAATTTCGTTACGATCAGATAAATAGCACAAAAGTTATAGAAGAATCTAATACCCCCGTCTCAGCAGGCAGAAACAACAGTTTAACATGCACTGGACAAGTTAAGTGCGCTGCTTGCTTGTGTTGCCGCTGAACTGCTTGAAATGCAAGTTGGGAGCAGGGAGTCTCGTATTCGGGCACACTCGACTAGAGCATTCTTACTTGGTTTTTAACTGATTTCTGTAGTTTGTTTATAAAGGGAACATAATGGAATAGAACACTCTATTTGCTCAATCGAGATTTGCAAGAAATCTTTAAAAGCTAAATTTACTGATTAACATAAGACTAACTTATTTAAACCTTAATAAACCTTTATTACACATTTGAAACACGCTTTAAGTATACAAATGATGTGGAATGAAACGCTAAACGAATCACCCTGCTTAAATTGTAAAATTCATTCCGAATTTGTTTGAAAGATTTGTCTTGCTTTATAATCTACTTTAAAGTAAATCAAATATTTTTGTTAAACTTTGCAGTGTTCGGGGCAAAAACGAAGCCAAAAATAATTTCGCTATTTTTTTTGGTTGGGCTTGGTTTTGTTTTTTATATACAGCGATAACGCCACGGCCTTTTATTTATAATTATATACATGTACATGTACACATGTGTTTAATGTAATGTGTGTATTCACATACACGTAGGCAAATGTTTATACGTGTATATTCAGAGCTTTATCAACTGACAACAGTTCGATAGACACGGGCATAAGCACGCACATGCACATGCTCCAATCTCCATATTCCAGCGAATCCCCCCTTTCTTTCCACTTCTCGCCAATTAGCTAATAAATTTTGATTACTTGGATTCGCTGTGTTCCAAAACCGCCGTATTGTAGCATTGCTACACAAGATGTGCTGGCTATTAGAAATCCAAGGGAACTGGGCTTTTAATTGATGGTGGGGGGCTTCTCATTTAACATTTCTCCACCGATTTCAGCAGTTATAATAAAATGAAAACTAAAGTCTGCACAACGGGGATGAAAACCAGTTTGGTTTTGTCAAGTAGAGTAAGGGCAGAAAGCTGCTGGGCCATTTGCCCTTATGTGAGAGCTTGTATTCGATTGTGAGAGTATACGTGTCTCTTTGGGGGGTTGTTGTGAGTTTGTGTGTTGCAAAGTTGCAAAGTCGGTCGCACGTCGGTCACTTTAGATCAAAGCGAGTAGTGCAGCAGCTGCTTAGTAGTTTCGAGACCCCAAAACGAAAGCAAACATCAATTGTTTATTATTTTACCTTATTAGAAAAACAGATCATTAATAAATTGAAAAATTAATATGAAATTCTTGCTGCGCCATTCTTAATGTTTCATACTGCGATGAAACTGACTGACATATTTCCAATTTCCAATTTGTTGCGTTGTTTGTACATCACATTTGTTGCGATAAGATAATGAGAAAACAAGCCAATACCAAGGCACAGTTCATAGTTCTCGAAGGGAACTTCTGAAATGTTGTTATGCTGTTAAGACAGGCTCAAATTCAAATACTAATTGCAAATATTTACAGTACATGTTTCATTGCTGGATTTACAATTTGCAATTTTCAATTGATCAATAAAAATGAATTTAAAACTAGACTTGAAATCATGTGAAATTCAGTGCTCATTAGGAATACCGTCATGTGTTCCATTTCCAACCGTTTCAATACATTTCTCAGTTCCATGTTCCAAAATCTTCAATAATTGAAAACCAGTCCAACGATGACATTTGCTAATAACATCAGTATTCGACTTGAAGTTATGACAATATGAAATGCCAGACATTGATTCAAATATTATAGCACACGTTCCTTAACAAAACTGGTTATAATTATTTTATGTTTCACAATTTGAAATCCATCAGTTTTAATAAATTTGAAATATGCCCCAAACGCTGACTAAGAAAAGAAAAACACACACACACACGCACACGCTATTGAGTCATATTATCATTCCATATGATTCGAGGAAACAGTTATTGTTGCTGTTTCTCGCAAGTGTATTTTTTGTTTTTTTTTTGTTCACGTGATTCAGAGTTAAGAATTTATCATTGAAGCTTCACAATATTTGATTTTTCACCATATTCTTAAATTATTATAATTCTAAAACAGCTGCTTCAAAACATTTGTAACGGCACTTTGTGGATTGTTGTCTCCTATTTACGCACAATAACATTTGAATTTCTTTTTGTTGCTGTTGTTGTTGTTTTGCTGGGCGAACCCCATATTTACGTCTGTGCATGTATGTGTGTGGAATGCGTCAAATAATACATAGATAACACATTGCGGGTGGGGGATTGTACCGTTAGGCGTTACGTTGTTTGTTTTAACGTTACGTTACATTGCATATATGCATTTAATGAGAATTCTCCTATTTATATACATACATATGCATGTACATATGTAAATATCCAAAAATATAAACGAACCCAACGACACCAGCAACGGCAACGTAATAAAATCCCTTGCGCTGCAATGCAGCAGCAGCAGCAGTGGATACCGACAGCGCAGTTGCTGCGCAGCACATGCTTCGCTTCTTATTTATAAATTGAGCCAGCCCTTATGTATGTGTTCAACTCTGTCTCTCTGTCTGCTATGTACCAGCCGCTGTCGAGACATACGTACATACATACATACATATTGTCTCTACGTAGTACGTACGTGCAAACGTGCGTGCATGAGGTTTACTTGTGTGTTTGTATGTATGTGTGTGCGCTCTTGTGTGTGATGCCATCGTCGATATTGAAAGTACGTATGTATGTGTGTACATATGTATCAACATTTGTACATAATACGACGTATCGACGTTGCTTTGTACGAATCGTTGAAAAATTGCTTGGGACGATGATCTGATACGAAGTGATACGTTTTTTTTTGTGTTCAGTTAATTCATTATACGTTTCGTATATACATATATATATACATACATTTGTATGCATATATGTATGTACATATCATTTTCATTTTTCACGGAACAAATATGGCTGCACACAAAAAAAACGTTGCGTTGAAAAACGCTTGCGCTGCTTGCTCTTAAAGCACTTTTTCACATTCACACCAATTTTTAATAATACACATATACACAGTACATACAGTATGTAAGCATACATATATTTCTTGTTTTTTTCATTTTTTTTTTTTTGTTAATCAAATATTGGAAGAACGAACGAGCTTTTAATGCTGACTGGCTGATTGGGGAGCGTAGATTCCATTCCGTTTGCGTTGCCGTTTGTTGGTATTGGTATTGGTTTGAGTGCGTGATTACGCCATTTTCTTTACTCTTTGCACGCCCAATTTCACATTTACCTGCTTTGTTAAATTTCGTATTTGTTGATTTGCACACGCGTTCACTGTGTGAGCGTTGTATTCGAAGTTTTTTTTTTTTTTTAATTGGATATTTATTTTTTTTAATGATTTTAAATGCAATCGTTAAAACTTATAAATAAGTTTTTTCACCACTAACCACACACACGACTTGTCGACAGACTCGACTCAGTTTAGGGAGATGGCATGGTCTCGATATTTCGAAATTGTACAAACACAAATTAATCGTTCCAATGCAATATCGATATATTTGTGCGATATATATATTTAAAAAAGAGCAAATAAGTTTACTGTTAAAAATAAAACACATTGTGCTTATTTTGTATTCTAGTGATTTTTTATATAGTACAGTTGAAAATAATTGATAAGAACCATTTGAAAATAACGATCGATAACACCACTTTTTAATAATTGTCCAAATATTGTGAAATAGACAAACACCCTAAAAATAAAATCAACACATGGGTACAATTATAAGTTACATTTCAAGTTTCGTCCCTAACAATCGTTTGATATATGTACCGTGCATTGTTATTCTCAATAAATTAAAAACAGCTTGATTGATGTCAGAATCTATGAATTATCGCTGATGTTTTTTAAAATGTCGGTGTTGCTACTATTTTAAAGTGCAAGAAACTATATTATTAATATAATTTTATTAACAATATTTTTTTCATCCGACCGCTTATAAAGTAATGGATGCAAACAAATCTAGTTTTTCAATAATAAGTAATTTTCAAATCAAAAAATTGTCATATTTAAATGCTGAAATTACAAAGATTTTTACAAATATTCCAATGACTACCAGATATTATTCGGAATTTAGTCTTAATACCGCAACAGTTTGGCACTTGAGAAATATTTTGTGGTTGTTGTCGTGTTTCCAGATGGTTCAAGAAGTGTCCGTTCGTACGAACTTTCAACCAAAATATTGTTTTTTTCATGTTTCTTAATTTTCAAACATCTGCGGTATGTGAAAGTTCCAGTGGTGTCAAACATAAGATACGATAGTATCGTAAAATAACAATATATCGATGACAATATTCATTTAAATATCGTTTGTAAATATTTGTCTAAATATCGATATATTGTCACGATATCAACATCCCTATTATGGTCGATATGACATCACAATAGAGCAGCAGCTCATTGTATAAATTAATAACAAATATAATAAAAATACACTTGTTATTTTGACCTATTTCTTATAAACAAATTGATCAAACAATAATTTAGGGGGGAAAGATAAATACACCAAAGTTGCAGCTATTTATTTTGCCTAATACGCATTCAATCTGTTGGGTTTTGAATAACAATAAGAATAAAGTCCTTGTCAGGAGCGACCATAATTTCGTGTTTTTTAGAGCGTACTCGAAGGAATGTCATATCATTAGATGGGTCCAGATCCCGCACCACACTTCGAGCTTTGTCTGCCAGTTGACTCATCAGGCCCGCGTATTGAACGGTCGTTGTGTTGTCAAGCGTCGATTTTACCGGAATACCTAAGAAGCCAATACGGTGTTAATAAGGCAAGCCATGGCTACAAAATGCATTTATTATCTATCACTACACACCTTCATTGTTGACGACAATAGTACCGACGACACCTTTGTGGCTTTGGATTCGTTTCAATGTTTCTTCGACTTCTTGCGACTGTCAATGTAAAATGTTACCAATGTAAATTATTTAATTTAATACTATTTACTTACCATTTGTAGACTTGCAAATTTAGAAATTTACCCAAATATATAAAAAAATAAACTCTTGTTTGTTCGATACAGCAGAGTGACCAGCTTACTTTGAGTCATAAATACGCGATTCATCAAGAAAAAATACTAAACAAAAATACCACTTTTAATAAACGCTTAAATGTTATTTACAGTGCTAAATAAACAATTTTGGAATTTTTTTTTTATTTATTTAGTGAAATTTTATGGTTTTGGGTGTGTTTTTTTAAATACATATTTCATGATCTTATTTTTATTTATGCCATCGCTCTCTTTTATGATCAAAAAAATCGCAAAAATTAAAATAAGCAACGGCATTTTATCCTTTGTTTTTGTGTTTAACATTTTTCTAACAGAGGCTTAACTTTCCCTGTTAAAAGCCCGCAATCTTTGAAAAAATTAAAATTCTGTAATATACAACAATTTCTGTGAAGCCAATCAAAATCGGTTTTTTTTTTTTTTGTCTCAAATTCGATTTTAGGAAAACCATAGCAAAAACATAGCCTAAATATATATTTAAAATACGTCGTAGCTGCTCAAAAAGTATTGGATTTAATTTAGAATTACTTCCATTATCTACTTATCTACTTATCTTTGCTGTCTACATTTTGCAGTATTCTTTAAGCATGTTTCACATTATTTTTATAGTCCTTACAAAATCCAAAAATCAATATAAATTTATCACTGCTTTCTTTGACCTACAAACCCACAAAACAAGCGTTACCTCTGGGAACTCGCCATGACAACAAAAAATAGATTTTTCCATGTATAACAATTTGAAAAGAGAAAGTAACTAAAGTATATTGTAAAACATGTTTCAGAGTCCTCCAGAAAAGGTGATAATAACAATTATTAAAAAAATATAGCCATATAACCAATATAACCAAAGAAAACACTTTATTTTTTTAGCCACCACGATCACGAAGATATGTGGAAGAAGCATTCAGACAGATTCAAGCTAAGAAAAATATTCGAGATATTGTTATTATAAACGAGCTTGGTCATCCTGTGAAAAGTACGATGGAATATGAAGCTTCCATAAAATTTGTTGGCCTGTTTCAAGAGCTACGGGGAAGAATGGAGCGTGGCATGGAGCGAATTGACCCCACCGATGAATTGTTGATGCTAAGGGTTCGCACAAAAAGCCACGAACTTCTATTAGCTCCAGATTCGAAAATAACTCTAATTGTTGTACAAAATGCAGAAAAATAATGATAAGTAATCTCGTTCTTAATCCATCCGTTAGTTTTATTAAATATAACTTCTAAGTGAGGTTAAATTCTAGGGCCGACGCCACAAAACTTCTGGGTAGCCACTATACTGAAAATCGAACCAAAAAATCTGATTATGGGTCTAAAAAATGCAGAAAAATTAAAGAAAGCGATTCCGGTGGCGGAGGCTGCAGGAATAGGTCCTTAACAAAGTAGCAAAATTTTTGTTTTTGTCGCTGCTTGTGAACATTCTTAGCAAAAAATAAGTCAAACTATTTTAAAAAAATAAAAATTAGGCTAAATAATTCCAGGAAATATTGCCAATTCATTTTAATTTTTGAGATTTTTCGTTAAAAAGCTTTTCTTGAAGGCTGCTAGTTGGCATATTGTCAAAAACCAAAAAAAAGGGCATGAACCCACAAAGCAGCAAAATAAAGGCACAAGGAGAGACGTTTTTCAGTTTATGATTCATATAATTATGTTCATAACTTATTGTTTTTATAAAATTAGCTATCTTTGAACCATACAAAATATTCCATAAATGCAGCACTTTTTAAGGAAAATTGTAAAAATAAACTGTTACTTGAACAGCTGTGCATGCTGTAAATGCTCTGTTGAGCCACTGTAAAAGGAGACATTTTTTGCGTTAACAGTTTGCTGCGTTTCGATATTATATCGATGTCGGTATCACTATCGACAATGTGCCAGATCTAGCGTTTTGACGTGAGTTATCGGTTCGTGTGCTATTTACGTCGTAATTAAAGTAAAGCGAAGCGCGTAATTAATTAATCAAATTTGTACAAATTCATTATATACGTATGCAAATTGTTGGGTTTTACTTTCGCACAAGGTGATGCTTAAAACCGATGCTGACGTTGCGGCCAAAGTTGCTGACGTCGCGCTTCAGTCTAAAAAGGCGTTGACAAAACATACTTGAAAACGGAACGCAAAACGTTAAAGCAGACATCAAAAAAGCAACACAACAAAAAAAAAAACGTAGAAAGAAGCCAACAATAGACATTGTTTAAATAAGTATATCTTATTATATATTTGGCAACTTTGTGTTACTGTGTCTCTGTCTGTGTGACTGTGTGTGTGTGTGTGTGTGTTTTTGCTATATCAAAGTGTACAAGTGTGCGTATTGAAAATAGAATTTGCATACAAAACGAGACACCCGCACAAAACGTACGGTAAATGCAGCGCCGCAAAAATGTGCAGCATAACGCTAAACGAAATGGTCAATGTGACACAGCAGGATTTACACGATCTATTAGAAACTTTCGAAAAAAAATCATTCGAGGCGGTGGCCTTTGAGGAAGGCACAGCGGTAAGTTCAAACAACTTCCAAATAACAATAACAGACACTTAACATACATTTAGGCGCACGTGCCTTAACATTAACTCCAATTGGACTTCAATAGCAGTTAACAGTTGCACTAACAGCGTAAGAAACAAAAAAGTGTACCAAACTTCACTCCTTAAGTAGTGCACGTGCCTTAACATTAACTCCAATTGGACTCCAAATCAGTTAACAGTTGCAGTAACAGCGTAAGAAATCTATGGCTAAACAATTAACATTAACTCCTTAAAGCTAAGGCGGCCGCGCCCAAAAGTCATAAGTGACAAAATGGCTGCTTAATTAATTAACATAAAAAGTTTTACATAGCAACCAAAAACCAACCCCCCCGCCCCCTGTTAACTGGAATTGAAATCGATGAGCGCGTCTCAAGACTTTCACTCATTTCTTGTCTATCCGCCCAACAACAAACAACGCTCGACTGCCTTCCCTCTTCTTCTTCTTCCTCCGCCTCCTCTTCTTCTTCAACTGCTTTTTCTTGCCGTGACTTTCATGCGCTTTTCTTCTGTCTTGCCCTCATTTCCAAGTTACGGTTACGTTGTTTCTATGCACTCAATATGCAGGTTACAGCATATTGAAAAATTGAAAAAAAAATTACAAACTTCATACATATCTCAATTATATCATTTGTTTTTTGAAATTTTTAATAGTTTCAAAAACACTAGAAAGCTGCGGTGCGAAATGTTTTACTTTTGAAAATTACAAAGTTGGACAATCAAAGTTTCGTTATCGCCAAATTTTTGCAAATTCCATTTCAAAGCGCAAAAAAAAGGCGTTCCGGAAATCGAAAAACTTTTGCGATTTGAACGCAAGTAATTTCAAAAAGTATATTGCAATTTTCATATAAAAGAAGAAAATGTATTTTTATTCAACTCTCAATTTTTGTTGAATTATTTTGCCATAGCTAATATTTAAAATGTATTTGTATTGAATTTTTAATTATACATTTATTGCCCCTAACAAAAATTTCATTGAGGAAATTATTGGCGATTTGGCTTGAATATAGTATTGAAAACTGTTTGAAAACGCATTCCTAAAGCATTCAAATAAATTTTCAATTTTTCAGTCTACTATACGGGGGTGTCACGGAAATCTCTAGAGATTTTGGCTTTGATAGGTTTTCAAATTTCTTTAAAAAAACCGTAGGTGTCACAAACGTTCGAGAGATTTCATTTTACGAAGCAACATGACTGCCTCCATTGGTTGTCAGCACACCAAAGTAACTTTTTGAATTTTGTTGGTTTTGTCAAATTAAATTAAAAGAAAGAAAATTTTGTAAAATTTTACATTTAATTATTATTTTTTTGGAACTTTAGTTTACAAATTTTTTAAAATTTTATTTCCACCAAATTTAAATTATTTAATTTAGTTGCTTTTACCAACACTTATCGATAAAAAACTGAGTTGCCATCTCTTGAGAAAACACGAGAACTTTGAAATCAACCCAAAGAGATTTCTGTGACACCCAATTGGAATTTGGTTGGAAAAGCTTTGCGTGACAGAAACGAAAAAGACTGATCTGTCTGACTTGCTGTAAATTTAACATTTGCTGTTAATGTTAAACAAACATACCGAATGTTAAAGTAAAATGTTCAACTGTTAACCGGCAACAACAAAACTGCTGCTGCTGTGTGTGTGAGAGAGATAGAGAGAGCGAATGCATATATATGTATATATATATATATATATATATTTAAATGTAAATATGTAAACCACAAACAGTTGGCAACAATAAAAAAAAGGAAAAAGAAGAAGCAAAATATACCTTAAGCGTGGCAATACGTTTATTACAAAACTTGGCACGTTTTGTGCAATTTGTTCAGGTGTATGACAAATACTCTTAGATAAATATATAGCTTTGTAATCAATTAAATAAATAAATAGAAAAAAAGAAACAATGCAAAAAAATGTTTGCCTTTGTTAACATTGTTGCAGTTGCTTCCAAAGTCTAGAATTTTGTTTGTTTATACTGCCTCTGCCTCAGTTTATCACAAACATTTGTCGCTTATCAGCAGAGCGTAAAGTATTTTCTTATCAGCTACAACAACAACTGCAACAACAACAGCAACGTCAACGTAATTTTATAGCACAACAATAATAAGCATATGACACTTATTGCTCAATCAGAAAAGAAAATTTTAAGTCAAATTAGAACGATTCTGAAGTTACTAAATTTCAATATGAAAATGGGAAAATATAATCGATAAGAAATTTGAATGAAATGGGTATATTTAAAGGACAATCGAAAGTGGATAGGATAGGCTGATTGGATAAAAAACAAGTAAGAATACTCTAGTCGACTGTGCCCGACTACGAGACTCCTTGTTCCCAACTAGCATTTCAAGCAGTTCAGCGGCAACGCAAGCAAGCAACACACTTAACTTGTCCAGTGCATGTCAAACTGTTGTTTCTGCCTGCTGATATAATAGATTCTTCCATAACTTTGGTGCTCGTTATATCGATCGTAATAAAATTTACGCAACCGATCATGCCAAGTTTGGTGCCTCTAGCTCTTATATTCTCTGAGATCGACGCGTTCATACAGACGGACGGACGGACAGACAGACGGACTTGGCTAGTTCGTCTCGGCTGTTGATACTGATCAAGAATATATATATATTTTATATAGTCGAAATTGCCTGTTACACACATTTGCAGTACTTAAAACTTCCTTTCTCTCATTTTTAATAAGAACAGGGAGTACAAATTTATTCCCTTTATTTGAATGCTATTAAACCCCTTTAAATACTGTAAGACGCTAAGACAAGCGTGTTTTACTTATTACAAAACTGCAGTTCGATAAGTTAGGGCTGCATTTCAGTTTTTAAAATGTGCAGTGGTTTTTTTACAGCTTTCTTCTTTTTTTATGGTTGCTTGTTGTTGTTTTCTTTGTTCTGTTGTTGTTTTTTGTTTATTTGTTGCTGAGAAAAAGAAAGAGAAAAAAAACAAAATTATTTATAGCTCTTTATGCCGGCACGTGAGCAAGCAATTTGCGTTTTAGATTATATTGAGCTTGCATAATGATTAAGCGCCACATCGAGCAAGATCTGTTCAGCAGAGCAAAGTTCCATTCTGAGGGGAATTACATAAGCGAATGCAATACTTACTTACTAACTATATATATATACATATATATACATATATATATATATATATAGAAATACACGTTTAATTTATACGTGCTACGTTTTTAATCGCGCAATGTACGAATATTGAAAGAGTTCTCGACTTTAAAATCCATCAACTATAATTTACTTCTTTTTTTTTTTACTATATTTCAAAAATTCTTGTCAATGTTTTTGTGTCTCTACAAATTGTGTGTTTGACGAAATTTGAATAAAACATCGATTAGTTAGCATCGCGATTTTTGTGATTTAGTGTCAGTTACAAACAGACAATTAAACATGCTAAATGTGATACCTAGCGTATTTTTGAATGTATCTAAACAAATATAGAAAACCTATAAAATTTGTGAAATCAAATTTTTTACTTGTAGCTTTCGAAAAAAAAGTGCAAATCTAAGCCTGAAAGCTCTTAAACGTATCTCTCTAAATGTGATTTTGAAACGGTGTGTTGTCTATTTGAGTGACTTTTAGCATTTTCCCACTAAACTAGCGGTTTTTTAGAAAAATTTTAGAGCTAAATTGCTCAACTTATGACCAAACCAAATTCAAGTTTCAATTTTAGAAGCTTTGCTACAAACAAACAGAGAAACAAACCAAAAACTGACTTTTTATATCTTTTTGGGCAGAGATCGAAAATAAAACTTATTTCATCACATTAAAACAAAAACAAACTCACAGTGAAGGAAATTTACTATAAAATTGTGGAATACACCAAAAAAATTGGTCTAATATTCAAAAGTTTTCAAAAAGTGGAATAATTAATAATACAACCAATTTTATATAAAAAACTATAAATCACTAATAAGACCTATTTTCTGACTCATATTATATAAATCTGAAATAAAAGTTATAGTTTGAGTTTTATTATAAAAATCTGAAATTATTCTAATTCCTTGACTTTTGTTTTAAAACTCATAAATAGTCAACATTTATTCCATAACTCTTATTTTAAAAATCAATAAGGGCTATTCAGAATTTTAAAATAAAAGTTATAAAATAAGAATTATTTTTGATCTTTGAAAAAAAAGTAATCTTTAATTTATGGAATAGGAGTTTTATCTGATTTTTATACTATTTTTTTTCATTTTTTTGAAAAAAAAAAGAAAAAGAGTATAGTGAAATGTGCGTCCGTTCGTCTGTCTGTATGACTTCTGACTTCGCAGAGGCGAAAAAAAGAGTATATCGAAATCGGGTGCATCCGACTGCAACGTTCTTACTTGTTAAAATATAAGTTATGGAATAACAGATATTTCTGAATTTTTATAATAAAACTCAAGCTATAACTTTGATTTCTGATTTATTTAATAGAAGCTAAAAAAAATTCTTGTTCTTAATTTATTGTTTAAAAATCAATCAACACTTTTACTTGTATTAATTGTAATCGTTACGATTCCTGATTTTGGAAAGTACACTAAAAATGTAAAATTCTTATAACTTTTGAAGCGTGTTGCTTCGTCACTAGCTTGAAAATATGTTTCATGCAAAGAAATTTTTAAATTTTTTCGAAGGCATTACTTTAATAACCGTTTAATCGCTGGTCTATATCTAAAAATAAAAGCATTTCAAGTTGTCACATCAAGAAATTCGAACATTATTTATTTAATATTTAAGCACATCTAAAAAAAAAAAAAAAAAATGTATTTATATTTGTATTTGTATATATATGTAAATATAGATTTGTATAATTAGTAGTAGACACCAAAGATATGCCTTTTAGGCATATCATCAAAATCGATGATCCTAATCGTGTTGCATTGCCCGCTGTAGTTCCAACTCAAAGTCAAAATCATCGTCCTGCAGATCGTATCTCAGATTATTGTGGTTATTGTTGCTGGCGACGCAGTCATCGTTTTCCAGCTTGCCCTGTGCCCAGAGTATCAACCTGACAAGGAACATCATTTTGGGCTCCAAGTTGCTGGCCAGCTCGCACTTAACATCCTGATAAGGAGTAGACTCCTCGGCCTGATCCAGCTTCTCCCCCAGTTCTGGACTCTTATCAATCTTGCGTGTCCGAATGAGTTCGAGCAGACGCAGCTGTTGCATGTGAAAGTACATATAACTGTCGCTCTCGAAGAGCCTGGGATACAGCCGCTTGGCCATGTCCAAAGCATACTGAACTTGGCTCGAACGCACCGCTTGCCGTATTCGCATCTTATACTCCTGCGTGTCCAGCTGTGCGCCCGATTCCAGCTTGGCTATAACCTCAAATGTCTGCGATATATTCTTGTAGCCCTCTGTAGAAGTTGAAATATAAATATGCATATTTTTAAAATCCTATTATTATTATTATTACGAACCTCTCACTAAGTTATTTAGTATTAATCTATTGATATCCGTCTGTTTGCTCTGAAAGCTAATCATACGTTGAGCCAAGCTGGCTCTTTGATTACTGGACGCCATTTGAGTTGTTCCTCTTCCAAAAACTGTACGAAGAGAGTAAATTGTTGACTTTCGTTTGGGAAAAATCTCAAAGACATAAAATTTCAGCTAATGTTTCAGTTGCTCAAAGAGTGTATTTGTAAAGATAATGAGGACATAAGTCGCAGATGCAATGTACAATTAAAAGTAATATATAAATTGCTGCAAGTAAAGTTCAGAACGTTACAATGTGGATGGAATTATTGAAGAATCTTAATTTCAGTGCTTAATAACATTTAACATTGTTTTCTGTTATTAGCATTTATGTTAACATGGCTTGTAAATGTTATTAACAGCGCGGCTGTAAAAGCACTTCAATAACATTTAAGTAACATACTTTTCTGTTAGTTGTTTAGTAGCATTTAAGTTAACATAGCTTGTAAATTTTATTAACAGCGACATATTTTTACTGCTTGAAAAAGCACTTCAATAACATTTAAGTAACATTGCAATCAAAAATATTTAATATTGGTTATATGCGATTTTGGTATCAAAATGTGCGGGAAAATTACTGGAGTTTTTGTTTAAATAATTTGACCGATTTCTTGTTACAGCACTGTTAGCGACCTTTAAGTGGTTTTTACTATATATTCCGGCAAAAAAAAGTCGATTTCCGCTTTAGACTCGTCATCCTCTCATTTTTCCGGACATTTTGATTTTGGTCTCAAAATGTTTTGTTCAAGTATTTCTTTGGAGGACCTAAAACGAAGATTTACCAGTTATTCTGTATAGCCGAATTTCTCAAAAAGAAAATTTTTGTAAAATTTCAAGAAACTCTTAGCATAATATACAGGATGTCTCACAGTCATACAGCAATATAAGAAATACAGGATGTCTCACAGTCATACAGCAATATAAGAAATACAGGGTATTTTATAAAAGACACAATCTTTCATTTGTTTATAATCGGCTTAAATCTGTTGTCATGGCAACAGCTGATTAAACGCTGAACTTAAAATGCACAAAAACAAAATAACAAACGACAACAACAAAAATAAATAATAATTATGAAAATGCAAAAATAGAAAAACAAGCTAACGCCAATATATTTTGTGCTATTGTGCTAAAAACACTTTTTTTTTATAATTGTTTTTGGTTTGCATTTTGTTAATTCTCTTATAAGAAAAGCTTGCGCCCTTTATTCTCCCCTCTCCACTGCTCAGCTGCAATTTATATGTAAATGTGTGTGTGTGTGTAGGTGTGCGTATGTGTGTGGGTAGACATTACCCGTTATCGTGTGGGCGCCAAAATAAAATGTTGTTGTTGTGCTGGCCTGAGGGTAAAAATAGAAGCTGAAATCGAATGAGAAATACGCGAAAAGTGCACGATTTTTGTTCACTTTCTATAAAAGAATTATTTTCAAGTACTCACCTGTTGTTGTTGTTGTTGTTAATAGAATTGTGGTTGTTGTTGTTGTTGCTGCAGTTGTTCAACGTTGTCGTCTGGCAAATTATCAATGTTAAACAGCAGACAGCCAAGTAGGTTGCAGGATTCGACTAGCAATCGAATTAAGCAATAGAATTCCAAAGCCAGCAGGCTAAGGAATGCTAGCAGAATGTGATCTTCCAGTTGCAAATCCATATGCAGGACATGAACAGGACACACACAATAACTTAATAACTTTAAATAAAATTCAATTTGAAAATGATTATTTTATGCACTTTGTAATTGAATTTATAATTACTTTTGTCCAGGTCGGCTGTCCAGGCCTAGATGCGACTGCGAATGCGGCTGCGGCGGCTGCAGCTGCTGCGCTTCCCTTCCGTGCTGTGCTTTTCTGTATCTCGACTGGCAGCTCCACAATCCAAATGGCTTCCAGTCTGCACAAATAACGCCCACGCTGCTCGTTGCTCGTTGCTGCAGCGGCAACAGCGCAGTTGCAATACACAATATGCCTTTTTGGGGGTTGCATGCAGCCAGAGTTTACAGTGTGACCGGCCTATGTGCAACCGCATTCTAGTCTTGACTGCGCAGGACATCGACGTCATCTGTGTCTGGCTTTAGCTTCGCTCTGTTGGCACTCGCTCTATGCTCTACGCTCTGCACTCTGCATTTTGCTGTGCGCCTGTGCCGGCTGGCAGCGCCTGTGTGGGTGCCGCTTCGCACAGTGGGCACTTTGCACCATTTTCGTTGTCAAATAAATGTATAACTCTGCTCGAAATTTGCTTTATAAATGTCATTTGATTTCAATCCAATGCAAAAAATTAAACAATACATTTCTAAAAGAGTTGAAAAATATAAGAAAATTGAGTTTAAGAATTTGTTGCTTAAATTAATTAAGTAATCTGGCAATTATTTTTCATTTCGCTGACAAAAACGCAAAGTTTAACAAATTTTTTTAATTGGAATTCAGAATATTACTTAATAAAGTTCTGAACTCTCTTAATGGTCATCATTCTTTAACATATAATTATTTTGGGTTAGTCGTCTAGTAACACTTAAATAAATTTGTGTTAACTGTTTTATTAATTATTTTTTTCAAAAATATTTTTTCGATTTACAAAATTAAGCATAACATAAACATAAAGCATTTATGTTTTTTAAATTTTTTTTCGGATATTTTTTATTTTGTTCCATTGTACCGTGCATGCAGGCCCATAGTCGACGTGGCGCCTTTTGGTGTGGCTGTTGCGTCGATGTGTGGGCGTTTTGGAATACGGAAGACAGGCGCTCATAAATCAAAGAAGCCGCCAAGCTGTGACGCTTTCGAGCGCAGTGGCAGCAATGCCAAATAACAGTGCACAGTGGGCAACAGCTTAAAGTTGATTGGGTGAAAAAGATGCTCAATGAAATTGGAAAAAAATTTAATTTGCTATTTGTTTGTTTAAACCAAGCATGAACTTTGAATATTAAAATTTGTTTGCGGTAAAATTTTCGCATGAATGAATTTTTTTTTAAAAACAAACGAATTAAAATAAGTTTTATGATTTTATTTTTCTAAAATAATTATTTGTCATATTTAATTTTAAACGTTTTTTTTCGCTCCATTGAAATGGAACGATTAAAATTTGAGATTAATAAAAAACGAGGTGTAAATACATTGACACTTTGTCTGTCTAACAACATGTATACCAAGTTTGGTTGCTCTAGCTTCAAAACTGTGGAAAAACAACTGCGCTCATACAGACGGACAGACGGACATTTGACAAACCCAATTTACTGTTTTTATTTTTTTTACTCCCTGTTGTTCCCATTAAAAATGGGAAAAAGGGAGTTATAAAGTTCTGCAAATGTGTGTAACAGACAGAAGGAGGCATTTCCGACTATATAAACTATATATATTCTTGATCAGGATCAACAGCCGAGACGAACTAGCTATGTCCGTCTGTCTGTATGAACGCGTCGATCTAAGAGACTATAAGCGCTAAAGACACCAAACTTGGCTTCCAGGTTCCTGTATACCAGACGCAGATCAAGCTCATTTCAAATTTCGGATGCACCCACCGCACCCCTGCAAATCGTAAAAAACTCCCACAGCCACAATTTTAAATTTTTGGTACACATATATGTTTAATCAATGTTGATCAGCTGTGTAAATTTCAACACGATCGGATAAATAGCACCAAAGTTATGGAAGAATTTATTTCCCCCGTCTCAGCAGGCAGAAACAACAGTTTGACATGCACTGTGCAAGTTGAGTACGCTGCTTGCTTGTGTTGCCGCTGAACTGCTTGAAATGCAAGTTGGGAGCAGGGAGTCTCGTAGTCGGGCACACTCGACTAGAGCATTCTTACTTGTTTTTTTTTTTAGTAACTACAAAAATAAAAAAAAAAAGATTATAAAAGTATCTAAATATTATTTAGTTTTCAATTCAATTTATTGACGACTGCTGGATCACTTAGTTTTGCGAGTTGAAAAGTAAAAGCTGTTAAATCTATTATTTCATTTACTTCTTTCAGTGGCTCTTCTTCTTGTTACAAGCACTGTCGTTGCCAGCTACTCAGACTCATATCAGACTTGTGGCAACATCATTACGTATTTGGCATTTTAGCCCACTGTGCGTGTGGTGCACTTTGGCCTTTGTGTGTATTTATGATTGCCTGTTGCATGTTGAACGTTTTGCAATGAGTGATGTTGTGCGTTGCACATCTTTTGGCCTTGCAACAGCTTTGCTGTTGTTCAATTGGGGCTGTCGAATGTTGCGGGTCGCGCGTGGGTCGTGTCGCAGACACTTGGCACAGGTGCGCAGGAAATGGGAACAATTGCGCTAACGGTACTGCAACAGCACAGGCGCATGTCCGGGAGAGAAATAGAAAGAGAGCAGAACCTTAGCCTCAGTGTGAAAGTGCTGCTGCAGGAGCTGCATGCAGCGCTGCGCTGCACGTTCGATCCAATTAGAACTGAAGTTCCCATCATATTTCCAGGGGCGGGACACTAAATGTCGCCAGATACTCGCAACATTGCAATAGGACTTCTGGGGCAGCCACAGTCGCAACTAGGTTCGCATCAATTCCACGAATTTACCAGTTGGTTTGGGGAGCAGGTTCTTCTGCCGCTTTGTTTGTTACTGCTCCTGATATTGTTACATCCCCTGATGCTGCTGCTGCTGTTTACTGCCGCTTGCTGCTGCTTTATGAATGCCTGCTCATGACCAGATAAAATCGATAATAATTGAAATGGCGTCGACTTCAATGGCGATGACATCCCGCTAAGCTCTTTGCTATGGCTGCTGGCGGCGTGTTATGAACAAACTCCAATTTTTTGTAGATGGGAATGAAAGTTAGTTTCAACTAGAGTCGAAACGCACTAGAATATGGCATTATGAACTTGAAACAAGTTATTCGTGATTCGGACTGTCGATAGTATAGATTAGATTGACTTTTAAAATCCAAACAATTGACACTATCATTATGAACATGTTTCACTTTGTAATCATTCAGGTATTTTATTACCAAAAGTTTGAATTAATTCATTTTTGAAATTAAAATCAAAATCAAATTTAAACAATGCGTTTTTAAAGCAAAGAGTTAAATCAAATCTCAACACAAATCATTTGAAATAATTTTTGAATACAATTCATTTTTGAAGTAAAAAACTAAATCAAATTTAATACAATTCGTTTTTAAAGTAAATAGTTAAATCAAATTTAAAAACAAATCATGCTAAAAGTAAACGAAAAATTGTATAAATCTTTGTGACTTGAATCAAAATTTCAATACAAATTATTTTTTGAATTGTTTTTAAAGCAAAAAGTTAAAGCTAATTTCAACACAAATCATTCTTAAAGTAAAGAGTTTAATGTCCAAATTTGAAACGTCTTTGTAACTTTAACCAATTTTCAATTCAAATCACTTTTACAAATCAACTTTAAATAACATTTTTTTTTTTTAAGAGTTGAATCAAAAAATTGGTATTTCATTGTGACTTAAGTATAAAAAAGAATCAATCATTTACAGCTCTACAGCTAAACTTCAGCTAAGTGTTTCAAAATAACTTTTCAAACATTCTTCAACTTTCTATATATATATTTTAAATATATCTTAACTTAAATTAATTTAATTTAAAATTATGAACTCAGAACTGGAACAGCTTTAAAAAACTATCTGATTCGGGGCAATATTTTCAAATCAAATAGCTACCTGTTTGATCTTCTCTTAATTATTTCAATATATATATTTATATCAATGATACGCATAAAAACATACATATGTACATATTAATTAAATTAGGAGTAGGGGCTCGAAAATTAAAAATTGACAATTAAATTTTTAATTAGTAAATTCTTTTAAAGCTGATAAACTATATTTATACTTCATGACATTGAATTTGACTTCCTCAATGCGTTACACAATTTCTTGACGAGCTTAACAATTTTAAAATGAAAATAAAAAAACAAATCTTGTTCAAAATAAATATTCGTTATGCACATTTTAGAAAACATTAGTTTTGTAATCATTATACTCTTTTTTTAACTTTTTTGAAAAAAAAGGAAAAAAGAGTATATTGGGTTTGTGAAATGTCCGTCTGTCCGTCTGTCCGTATGAACGCAGGTTTTTTCCACAGTTTTGAAGCTAGAGCAACCAAACTTGGTATACATGTTGGTATATACCATAGGCAGACAAAGTGTCAAGATCTCCCCCCCACCCCCACCCCTTCCCCCACAAACCGCAAAAACCTATATCTTCCACAGTTTTATAGCTAGAGTAACCAAATTTGGCACAAGGGCTACTTATCACATCCTTCATTGATCTGGCAAAAAAAATTCGGCCACGCCCACCCCCGCCCCCACAAATAGGCAAAGTCTGTATCTCCCCCACCCCTTTAGCTAGAATCACCAAATTTTGCAGGTTGAATTCTGTTGCCCTATTTAATAGATTGGATAAAAATATTTTTGCCACGCCCACCCCCGCCCTTGCAATCAAGCAATGTTTGTTTCTCCCAAACCTGTAGAACAGGCCCAACCAAATTTTAATTGATGGCAAAACTTTAAAGATTTGAGCAGAAATTCAATTGCCACGCCCACTGACTCCGCAAAGAGGCGAAAAAAAGAGTATATCGCAGTCGGGTGCATCCGACTGCAACGTTCTTACTTGTTTTTTTTAATATTTCGTAATACACAATATGATTTTTTATGCAGTTTCATTTACTGTTAATAAAGATGTTAATTTCTGTTAATGAGTGTCCATTCTCATTCTCATTATCATCGTCAACGTCATCGCATCGATATCGATGACATTGCGACAATGACCTCTGACAGACTTTCGGATGAACTGATTGACAGGAGAGCATAAAAAGCAGGCAGTGATCGAAGTCGACGCAGCGCAAGCTTCCAAATTGCAGGAAGAAACTGTACGTCTGTGTGTGTATATATATATTTGTGTGTGTGTGTGTGTGTGTGTGTGTGTGTGTGTATCTTTGTTTGTGCATTTATTTGAAATGGGTGGGCGAACGGGTAGACACAAACATAAACTCTTCCTGTTTGCAACGGCCTCAATTTAAATGTCATTTGCCTGATTTTTTAATTATAAGCTCATGTTCAATATACAATTTTTAATACAGTTCCGGCTAATGAAGCATCTAGTTTTGCTGTATTTTGTCTCGAAAGCTGTCTCGCTAGTCTTTTGAAAGTTAAATGTAAATAATTGCATACACTGCAAAAATATACAAATTGTCTTGTCAAATTTGCATATTATTAATGTTTATATTTATGGGACATGGCAATAAAAAAATAGAAATTGTGTTTATTTGATATATTTTTATTTTTGTTGTGTCTGCTAAAAAACGGAATTGCTCGTATTTCGATAACTGAGTTTTGTTTACCGAAAAAATGTTTATATTGTCTTTTATTTTAACTGCGCTTTGTTTATCGAAAACATGCTTACATTCTCTTTGATAGCTCTTATTTCGATAACTTAGCTTTGTTTATCAAAAACATGTTTACATTTTCTTTGTTTTATTTATTCGATAACTCGTATTTCCATAACTGCGCTTTGTTTATCGAAAACATATTTGCATTCTCTTTGATAGTAAGTATTTCGATAACTGAGCTTTGTTTATCGAACACATGTTTACTCTTTCTTCGACAACTCGTATTTCCATAACTGAGCTTTGTTTATCAAAAACTTGTTTACATTCTCTTTGACAGCTCGTATTTCGATAACTAAGCTTTGTTTATCGAACACATGTTTACATTTTCTTTGCTTTGTTTATCGAATAAATTTCTTCAATAACTCGTATTTCCATAACTGAGCTTCGTTTATCTACCACATGTTTACTCTTTCTTCGATAGCTTTTGTTTCGATAACAGACCTTTTTTTTTATCGAAAACATGATTACATTCTTTTGGTAGCTCGTATTTCGATAACTGAGTTTTGTTTATCGAACACATGTCTACTCTATCTTCGATAACAGAGCTTCGTTTATCAAACACATGTTTACTCTTTCTTCGATAACTCGAGTTTCCATAACTGCGCTTTGTTTATCGAAAACATGTTTACGTTCTCTTTGATAGCTCGTATTTCGATAACTGAGCTTGGTTTATCGAACACATGTTTACTTTTTCTTTGATAACTCGTATTTCCATAACTGCGCTTTGTTTATCAAAACCGTGTTTAAGTTTTTTTGCTGTAAGGTCTTTGAACGCAAAAAAGCTAAAAATAAAAAATAAAAACAATTTCTTGTAAATACAACCAAAAACAAAAGGCAACAACGAAACGGAAAGGAACGAAAGAAAACAAAATATGCATGTTCCAAGGTGTGGTCAGTGGCCCCCAGATGTGAACTTGTTTCCACTGACGCTCGCCCTAAATAATTCATTCAAGAAAAGCAATTTTCCGTGTTCGGCGATTGATGAATATGCATTAATAAACAATACATACAAACAAACATATATATACATATATACGTGACGGCCGTGATAAGCCTTTGCCAAAATGCAAGCGAAGCCTAACAAGACGTTTTATTTACATGTTATGCTTTATGCTACCTTTTTGATTTTTCTCTTCTCTTCTTTTCTTTTCTTTTCTTTACTTTTCTTTGGCTTTACTTGTTTCTGTTGTGGCTGCTGTTGCTGCTGCTGCTGCTGTTGGCCTGGTCTTGGTCTGTCATGGCGTCGGTGTTGCTGTCGCCTTCGCGGTTGCTGTCGCTGTTGCTGTCGCTGCCGCAGTTGCTGCCGCAGTTGCTGCCGCAGTTGCTGCCGCAGTTGCTGCTGCTGTTGTTGTCATTGGTGTTGGTGTTGGTTTCTTGATTGCCCGCTCTGTTGCAGAAAGCATTGGGGCTGAATGAAAAACTGTGTGTGAAACTGTGTCGCGGCTGCAGCGCTGATTTCTGTTTGCCCAGCATTGCCAAAGTCTTCAAAATCCGGGTTTGTAAGAAAACTGCATTGCTTGAGCCCAACGAGCCTAGCAAAAAGGAGACACACACAGAGCGAACGAGAGCGAGCATAGTTTAAAATAGAGAGAGAGTGAGAGATGCGATGTAAAAAAAAAGCCTAAGCCACAAACAACCTTCGTCTTAAATTTGTTTGTGTCTTTTTATTTTTTGGGTCATGGCGGCAGCTGTTGCTGTTGCTGATCGCTGCTTGCGTCAAAACTATTGCATTTTGGCGTCTCATTGTAATCGCAATAACAACAATATCAAGAATAACAACAATAGCAACAACCACAACAATTGTGCAAAAAACTATTTTGGTTTCGCGCGCGCGTCTGTTTGTTGTTTTTAAGTTTTACAGCGCCTGATTAACAGGCGCACAGCGTTCAAAGCACAGTCAACTTGCATGCTGTGTTGTGTTGTGGAGCTCGCTGCGCTTACAAAGAAAACAAATACACACATTGTGCACTAAACAACAACAACAACGGCAACAAAAAAGTGCAACAACAATATGTGAAACAGCAGCAACAAGCAAGCAGTTCAATACACACATAAGCAAATTGCTCTTTGTGTGTGTGTGTGTGCCTGTTACAATAACAACTACCCCCTGCCCACTTGTCCCCTCCCACACGCTCTCTCTCACTCATACTTGCAGCGTAACGGCGAACAAGTTGCCGATAAAAATGCCAAGACTCTTGCCTTCCCCCCATTACACACACACACACATACACTCATACATACGCTCACACATACGCTCCAATATGCGCGACGCTCCTGGGCTCACTCTGTCTCCCTCGCACCAACTCTTGCATGCTGTCAGAGAGCAGAGATTACAGCGCATCAGCTGCCTTTTGTACTTACACTTAAAAGTATAAGTATGTATGAATGTGTGTGTGTTTACGTGTGTGTGTGTGTGTGTGTGTGTGGACTCGTACTACTCAGCGACGTTTCAGCGTTAATGACGTTCAATTTACTAATGTAAACAACAACAAACTATTGGCCCCCATTTATGTGGTTGTTTTTTATGCTACTTCAGTTCTTATTCTTATTACTCTCGGCCCTTCATCAAAATCAAATATTATTGTTATATTTAGACTTGACACAGGATGTACTAGTACATTGTGATAATACACACGAACATATTCAAAACTGATAAGTTTTAATCACGTTTGCCACATTTGATACATAAGTACCAAAACTGGTACATTGTGCAGTCGGCAGGCCGCGCTAGTGACGAAGCATCACAATAGATGCAAAAAGCGCCTAGCATTATAAGCAGGAAGAATGGAATACACCGATCGAAAGCTATAAACTTTAACTATGAAAACAGCATAACTAACTGACCTAGTTCATTAGATATGGATGCAGGTGAACTAGGTAAGGCTGATGGGTTCGCTGGGGCCTTTTGGTAAAATTGCTTAATGCAGAATTGTGATCTGATCCAACAAGTTACGACTAGCAATAAGAATGTGTGAAAACTTTCATAAAGAAATCTGAAATAGGAACAATCAGCTCAAAAATTAGTTGTATTCAAAACTTTTTTGTTTTCAAGATATCTCACTCACTCACTCTATCTAAGTTAAAGTATGTTCTTCTAATGCTAACCATGTTTTTTCAAAATCGGACGACTATATTTTACTGCTGTGGAGGTAGAAATCTTTTGAAAAATAAGTTTATATATGCAAAACTTTCTTGAAACTTTGTCTGCCTATGGTATATACCAACATGTATACCAAGTTTGGTTGCTCTAGCTTCAAAACTGTGGAAGAAAACTGCGTTCATACAGACGGACAGACGGACATTTCACAAGCCCAACATTCTCGTTTTTCTTCTTTTTTTTTCAAAAAAAATTAAAAAAAGAGTATAAAAATGTATACCCCTCTAGGGCTAAGCACTATAACACTTATAAGTAGATTTAATTTTAACAGCTAGAGAGCTTAACAGTTAGGTTTATGTTTTATTGCTGCCCACACAAATCACTTTACACCAACAACTCCCACGAAAACTCTCTCTCACCCACATACACACACACAGCGCACAGCAGTGAGAGCGGTTTGTGGTAATTGCGTTTTAGTTGTTTTGCTCGTTTGTTTCGCTATGCTTAGTTTTCGTTTACATGTATATATTTGATGTATGTTTGTGTTTGTAATATACTATGTATGTATATATGGATTTGTACCTGTGGGCGTCTGCATTTATTGCCACGTTTGTTTTGGTTAGTGGTTCGCTAATTTGCTAGTTTATGCCGCAGTTGGCAATTGTGTTGTGCGTTGTGCTTTTGAGCATTTTTCGCATTTCTCTTTGTTATTGTGCGTAGTTTTTGCTTTTGTTGTGCTACAAACCTGTTTGAACGGCATCCATTTCTGTCAAGGTTTTGCTGTCTGTGCATGTAAGTGTATTTGTTGCTATTTATTATGTATGTATGTATGTTTATGTGTACGACGTAGTCGCCATTTGGGACAGATGGCAGGCCGGCTGAGCCCCTCTCGCCGCCGCGCACTCTCCTGGCCTGCTTGCCTTCTATTTTTAGCGTCTCAACAACCTTTAGATTTTCCCCAGATTGGCAATAATAAATAAATCGCTTTAGCAAAGATTCTATGTACATTTTTTTTTTTGTGTTTGTTTCTATTACGACATTTTATAATTTTAATTTTCTTTTTTGATCGCTTATTGTGTCTGCGAATACCGTCAGACAAGAGGGCGAATCAAAAAATTGTTGTGAAGGTTGCAAAATTGAAGATATGACATTGACATTCTGAATAACTATTCCAAAACATTTTCTTCAGAAGTTCGTTTTGCGCTCAATTTCTTCAACAAATATTCTAAAGATTTACTTTTTCTGGTTTTCCAACTCACTTTTATTTATCAAATTAAAACTGATAGTAGTAACTGTTTGGTGTTGAGCTCTTATCTATACTGATTTTACATGATTCAGAAACCCCTGACTTTTCTGATATAATAATACTAAAATGTAACTGATCCAGATGAATTATAAAAACATTTCTTGGTTATAGTAGTTTCAATTTCCCTGTTCAGATTCCATTGAACTCTCCAAAGCAATTGGAACAACACATATTATATACGTTATACCAAATCCGAATAGTAAGAAATCCATTTTAAACTCTCTCACCTCTGTATTTAATGGAAACGTGGCTTTGATTTGAATGCCAGCAATTGACTTTTGAAGCTCTGAGAACATGAACAATATTTCAGTGTAATTTGTCGATTGCAAACAGGAATTTATAATTTTACGGCTACCCGAGAATTTATATGTACGATAACCCCCCACGGAGGCCAATGGCGTTAAATTGCGCCGAGACTTGGTTGATTATGGGATGGTTGTTTTAAATTTCAGGCGTGTGCTGTGCCTCATATAAATAATAATCGTATATTATAATCTGCTAACTAGTTACATTTCTGAAACCCAAGTTTTTGTAATCCCTGATACCAGATTTTGACTCTTACCATGCATTTAAATATATGTTCATGGGTTTCTTAGATTCCAATTCACATAACTTTGTCAAAACTAAAACTGATTTGAAAAGTTTTTAGTTTTCGATGTTTAGAAAAATGTACCTTTCTATTATAGATTTAAGGAAATATAATTTTGAAAAATGTAAACCTACGAATTGCATATTTTAAACGATTGCGGGCACCGATCCAAACAGATACATATATGTATAGTTTATTCGAGTTATTCGAAGTCAAACAATATAAGATTGTATTGTTTCCAATTTCACAAGTCATTTGAAGAATTCAAAGATAAAGGTCTAAAAATAAGTCATTTATTCGTCGTTTTTATGGAAGGAAGAGTTTTATGGTGGATCAAAAAGGCAACAAACATCGATCAGGAATATACCATTTATATATGAGGTTTAACATTTTTTGTTACGAGCATTAAGAATGTGTATTATATCAATTCTTAAAGTATTATATTTACATAGATTAACATTGTCAATTACTTGTTATTGAATCTTCTTAAAAATGTCTCATGTATTTTCGGTTCTCTCCTTTATATTTACAGGAGTATGGCATCTCAAAAAAATGCGAATTTCTGTTCAAGCTCGACTACAGTCTTATTGAGCTGGACAACTCGAACGGGCTGCTGAGTCCCCGCTATCCTGGACGCATACTCATACCGGAATACGAGCATGGCCACATGGCCAAAACCCTAATACCCAGCAATGGTTTGAATGGAGGCGGCTCAACGGGCACAGCGGCAACGGGAACGCCGCTAACAAGCAGCGTCGGCAGCAATGGCAGTGCCACAGGCGTGGGCATTCAAGCCTTTGTGACCTTTGCCAATCCGCTGCAGTCGCAGCAGCAGCAGCAACAGCAACAACAAGCAGTGCCGCAAACACCGCAGCAGCAACAGCAGCCACAGCAACAACAGCAGAATACCATCTATGAGGATCAGTATGATATACAACGCATGCGGGAACTGGTCACCATGGCCAAGTATGCACGCTGCCGCCAACGCTTTGCCGTACCCGTTATTATGTATCGGGGCAAATATATATGTCGCTCGGCGACATTATCCGTGATGCCAGAAACGTACGGCCGTAAAGTTGTGGACTATGCCTACGATTGCCTCAGCGGCAACTATGCGGCGCCCAACGGGGAGGAGAACGAGGCGGATACGACAGATGAGTCGCTCATCAATCACATCAACGATCAATCACAGTCACAGTTCAGCTACGACGAGGTCATCAAGAGCGATATACAGTTGCTGCACACGCTTAATGTGTCCACCATAGTCGATTTGATGGTGGAGAATCGCAAAATAAAATACTTTATGGCGTAAGTTTTATAAAATTGGAAGATATAACTCTTTTAATCTATCTAAATCACTTTTACAGCGTCTCGTCGTCTGAGAAAGCCGATCCTAATAAGCATTACAAGAGCTTTAATCTACTATCGCTGCCGTATCCGGGCTGTGAGTTCTTTAAAAAGTTCCGGGACAACAATTATATGGCCAAAAATCTGCACTACAATTGGAAACAGTCGTTCAACGATGCCAATATTAACATACCCAATCTGGGACCCGCCGCCGACATTGATATCATTTGGCCAGAGTATCGTGACTGGGATCTTGTCTCCATTACGCAAAACTATCTGCGTGCCACATTAAAATACATACAGGAGGATAATTCGGGTCTGCTCATACACTGCATCAGCGGCTGGGATCGCACGCCACTGTTTGTCTCTTTGGTTAGGTTATCCCTGTGGGCCGATGGCCTCATCCATCAGTCGCTCAATGCACTGCAAATGGCATACTTTACGTTGGCCTACGATTGGTATTTGTTTGGGCATCAGTTGCCAGATCGTTTAAAACGTGGCGAGGACATCATGTTCTTTTGCTTTCATGTGCTCAAGTTCATTACGGACGAGGAGTTCAGCATTGTGGAGCATCGCAAGCGCACCAAAACGTCCAGCAGCAGCGGCAGCAGCGTCATTGTCATCAAGTCTGATTACTGCGACGATGAGCCGCTAAAAGAGTAAGTTAATCCTGTCTAAACCTAGTTACACTTATTCATTAGTTTCTTTTTTGCAGGGACTACATTCTGGCCTTCGATCAAGATAGCAACGATAGCTATTCAAACTGTTCCAACTGTGATATGTCCATAACAGATAATTTCTATGCCACCACAACAACAACTGCAACAGCAGCAGCAGCTGCAACAACCACTGCACCACCAATGCTTGTCAATCCGCTCACCAGTCGTTCCCCTAATCCAAAGCGGTATTAAAACATATTTGATTCCCAAAATCATTATATCTAACTGAATATATATTTAACTTACAGATCCCGCACCAGCCCTATTTCAGTGCCCGGCTCAAATGCGCGTCAGCGTCAGGAGTCGACCTCATCGAATGGCAGCTGGCAGGTAGTTACGGACACTGGATCCATAGACTCAATGATGAATGGCAGCTATATGATGCGATTTGTAGCCCAACAGCATCAGCAGCAGCAAACAACAGACAACATTCCAATGTGCAATGGCGGCAATGGCTATCATTGCAACATCAATACGCCCAGCGGCTTCCCCAGTGCCAGCATCAGCAGCTCCAACAGCAACAGTAACAGCAACAGTAGTAACAACACGCACGGTTTCGTTAACGGTTCCTCGAAAGATGCAGCCAACGGCAGCGCAGCCGCCTTCAAGCAATGCATCAATTTGTAAGTGCATCCTTATGAAAATGAAGAATTTTCTTAAAATGATAACATGAAAAATTGTACTGTGTTTTTACAAATTTATTTAAAATGATTGGTATCTTTTTCTTGTGTAAAAATCTAATATGTAGGATACACATTAAACCTATAAGCTATTATTATCGTATTAATTGAACACAATTATTTTCAATGTTTTCAAGTATTATATAAACTGAAATATGAGAAAGTTATATCTGGACATACAAACATAAAACGAGTATATTGAAATCGATATTGAATTATCAAACGGAACCGTTTAGCAATGTTCTGGACAATTTTCTGTATAGTTTAAACTTAGATATATATTAGGCCTGTTCCCATTTCCGATAACATTTTATTGCGAATAGTTTTCAAGTTTGCCAAAAGAAATAAAAATAGTTTTTCCTTTCAAAATTAAGGTTTGAAGGTTTAAGTTTCTCATTCTCTCGCACAAGAAACCTTATATTGCATCGATATTCGGAATACATAATGCTAATATTATCCGATTTCAAATATTTTGAGCGGAATCAGAAATGTAAACGAAACGTTTAAATTGTTGTCAATATTTTTTGGATGAGTAGATAAAAATAGTTAATTTTTATGAACAGGATAAAAGTAAATTGACTTTTGCTGGAGGTTTTTTTTATTAGGAAGTTGATTAAAATAACCTTATTATAATATATTTATTCAATTAAATAACTAATTAAAACTTTTTCTTTTATTTTACAGACGCAAGCAAAGATTAAACGCTGTGCGCGCAATTTTCATACAAGCATATGGCAAAACGATCGGACTGAAATTCAAGGAAGGCTCCTCAATGAACTTGGCCACGTTTATTGGCAATTTAGCGGATCAGCTGTTTTGAGTTGTGGCAGATGATGCAGATGCCACCCACAAATATAGTATGCCACATCCACATCATCAACTGACTGACTGCTGGGTTGTGGCTTTGTTGTTTGTTAGTTTATTCTTGTTAGTGCTGCGCCCGTTTTTTATTTTATTTTATATATATTTTTTTTTTTAAAAACCATGGACTGTATTTTGTAGACATGTTGATTTATGTTCTTGTGACTATTGTTGATAATAATTAAAATACATAGTAGATGAAAAATGCAATGTACAACGTAGCCAAGTTCCTTGCGCCACGCTCAGCCAGCAGCTGGCAATAATATCCTAAATAGCCAAGCATGTTCTCCAGCTGCTCCTGACGTTCAGTGCTCCTGTTGCCTGGACACAAGCAATGTGTGTGTGTGTGTGTATGTTTTTTTTATAGCGCAGGCATATAATTGTTTCGAAAACTGTTTGTTTAGTGATTATAAAAGAAAAATCAAATCAGATTAAACAATAGCTCTAAGTTGTAATTTATAGTAATGTATTTTTTAAATAAACTTATTGTGCATTTGATAAAAAAAGAAAATAAAACTGCATTCTCTCTTGTCACTTCATGGTCGCCAACGGCATATAATCGTCCACATCAAAGCGCTTCAGTCTTACTCTTAGCTTTTTAACATAATACTTGGCGCTCTTGACAGGCACATAGCGCAGTTGTAGACCCTTCTGTATCGGCAGCTGAGCAATTTCAGGCGCAACTTCCGATTTAACTTCAGGCTCAACTACAGGCACAAAGACAAGCTCCACGTCAGGCGCATCTTCAGTTGACGGTTCCTTTTTAATGATCGGGTTTGTTGACTCATCCTGTGGCAGTGGCTGCTGTTCCTCATTTGCGCAGTGCACGCTGCTAATGATTAGATCGCTCTGACGGTTGTTAACAATAATGTTGCTGAGAGGACGATCAGCGTTCTTGGTAGATAAAGCCATTTTTCTGGCAGATGAAGCCATTTTCCTGGCAGAAGCAGCTTTTTTGTTGACAGATGCAGCTTTGTTGCTGACAGAAGGAGCTTTATTGCTGACAGAAGGAGCTTTATTGCTGGCAGCAGGAGCTTTATTGCCGGCAGAAGGAGCTTTATTGCTGGCAGAAGTAGCTTTGTTTCTGGCCAAATGAGCACCGTTGCTAGCAGAAGCAGTTATGTTGCCGGCAGAAGGAGCTATGTTGGTTGCAGGAGAAGCATCGTTATTATCAGAAGCAGCTCCGTTGCTGGGAGAAGTAGCTCCGTTGCTGGGGGAAGTAGCTCCGTTGCTGGGGGAAGTAGCTCCGTTGCTGTCGAAAGGAGACGCAGGTCGGTTAAACTGCGTGGGTAGCTCCTTGACGCGTATGGTCTTGAGAAACTCATCGTATTGATTCTGCACAATGACATTTGCTTTTGCGGTCAATGCCTCGCTGCCGGAACGTATATTCCGCTCGTGAGTTAGTATGGCATCGATTACTTCCACCTCGAGACGCATTTGCTGTGCCTTGGACAACTTCTGGACGAGTGGCAGCTGCTGTAGTACAAACTTTTGCGCTGGTTGCACCTTGTTGTTCGCTGGTATTCTGTTGCCCATCAAACGGTTGATTTTACCAATGATATACCACAGTGAATCGGGTATTTTGCCGCATTCTTTGACAAGGGATGGGCAAATGGGTCGCAAGATTTCCCAACGCCACTTCAGCTCATCAACGGAGAAAGGTGCACTCAAATCGAATCCCTCGTAGCTCATGTTGAACGCCTGGACAATTTGATCCCAGCCCCATTGCTCATAATCCTTATCGCCATGCGTACGCACAGCATTGCTTAATAGAAATGGATATGTGTAGAGCAGCTCGAGCAGTTTAAGATCATTTAAGACTATTTGAGAGTTGGCATTTGTGTTGGAGATGTTGATTTCCATGTTGGTAACGCCATCTTCTTTGTTCATTGTTAATATATTTCCGTTTTGAAAGTCAAGTTCAGTAATAGTTTTTATTTTTATTTTTTTTTTTGATTGTCAAAGCTTTCTTAACTAATTTTGTTGTTGTTTTATTTTAAGTAAAAAAGAATAAAACAATTTCGTTGTATTTGAGTTTGGTTCTTTTTGTACAGCTGTTTTTGTTGAAAGATGGCGTGTACAGCTGTTTTTAATTTGAATTCGTGTTGGAAGAAAAAAGAGTTGCCTTGGTTTGTCTTAAGAAAATACTGACAAAGTCATAGGGTTACCAAATGAACTTCTAAAATATGAATGGTCCCTTTAAAAATGATATGAAATCTTATATAAATTGAGGCTGGATTCCGTTTTGATGGCTTTTATAACCAGAAATCATCGATAGCATTCCAATAACAAACTGAATGCTTTGCTGCTGTGTTTGCAGCTTGTATGAGGTTCATGTATGCACACACAAATTTTTGTATTTATGTTTTAAAATTAATCCAAGCTATATAAGCAAACTTTAAAACAAATCATATACAAATCAAAATAGGTTTCATGCATCCGCCATTACTCTTGAATACTCCTAATGCGGCTAGTGTCGATAGCTTCAAGCTAGTGCGATATATTGAAAGTGTATATCGATGTGCAATATTACTCAACAATTCCTGCATGCATTGACAAGCTAGTTAATTTAAATAATTTAGTTTGTTGCATTACATGTTGATTGTTAAGAGATACAAATTAATTGATTCATTTTATTAAATAATCATACATAAACAAACAATTCATTATCACACAAAAGATCCAGTTCGTTCACTTCGGAGTTTCATATTTCTTGGCGTTATGCAGCACTAATTTTTAAGCATCTGCCGGTGATTTGCGGTGCCTATGAACACAATATACACACATTTTTAGTTTGTAATTTGGTGGAAAAGAAATAGTAAAGTGAAAACAAAACCAAAGCCAAGATGAGTGGCGGCACAATGTTGTATGGCGGCGATGAGATTGGCGCTTTGGTATTTGACCCGGGCCACCATTCGCTGCGCGTGGGTTACGCTCAGGAGGATTCGCCCAAAGCTGAGATTCCTTCTGTTGTGGGCATTGGAAGCAGCGCGCCAGAAACCAATCTCGATCCTGAGACGAAAACGGACAACAATGCGACGCCAAACAGTGAGTACAATAAAATTAAAATAAAATTCAAATATATAAATGTGCACATGCCACCACCCTTATTACATGCCCCCTTCCACCAACCTTAACAGACGCCGACACACGAAAGTATTATGTGGATACAAACTATGTGAATGTGCCGCGGGCACAGATGGAGGTGCAAACATATATGAAGGATGGCATGATTGACAACTGGGATCTGTTTGAGAAGGTCATCGACTATGCGTACGCAAATGTCATACAATCGGAGCCGGAGTATCATCCGGTGCTCTTCTCGGAGGCATCGTGGAACGTGCGCAACAATCGCGAAAAGCTAACCGAGCTCATGTTCGAGAAATATAATGTACCGGCCTTCTTTCTGGTGAAGAACGCTGTGCTGGCGGCATTCTCCAGCGGACGTGCCACAGCACTTGTGGTTGACAGCGGCGCCACACACACCTCGGCCGTGCCTGTGCATGAGGGTTATGTGCTGTCGCAGGCAGTGGTGAAGTCACCGCTTGGTGGCGACTTTCTTTCCCGGCAATGCCGGCAACATTTGGAAAAGCATGGCATCGACTTGTCGCCAGTGTATAAAATTGCATCCAAGGATGTGGTTAAGGAGCGCGATAATGCACGTTTTACGCTGCGCAAGTTACCCGAGAATCTCACACAGTCGTGGCAGAACTACATGCTGCAACAAATGATGCAAGATTTTCAAATGAATGCGCTACAGGTGCTAGAGAATCCCTTTGACGAGCGCGTCGCCTCGCAAATACCCATGGTACACTACGAGTTCCCCAATGGCTATCATCAAGATTTTGGTTCCGAGCGCTTTAAAATTGCCGAAAGCCTCTTCGACAATGCAATGCTCGGCGCGGGACAACTCGCCTCCACCAGCGTGGGCATGTGCGATGCGGATGTACGTTTGTCGCTCTTTGGTTCGGTTGTGGTTACAGGTAGCTTAAGATTGTATTAAATAAGTCGCAAGTTTATTAACCATTGCCTTTGTAGGTGGCAACACGCTGCTGCAAGGTTTCCCGGAACGCCTCAATCGGGATCTACAATTGCGCGCGCCTTCGAACACACGCTTGAAAATGATTTCAGCTAATGGCACCGTTGAGCGAAGGTTTGGCGCGTGGATTGGTGGCTCGATATTAGCCAGCATTGGCACCTTCCAACAGATGTGGATATCATCGCAGGAGTACGAGGAGGCTGGCAAAAGCCAAGTGGAGCGCAAGTGCCCCTAAATGCAGCTCTAACCAATTCCAATTTTAATTGTAAAGACAGTAAACCAGAACGATTATAATTTTATGTGTATGTGTAAACCATTCTGAAACAATCTGCATATAATTCTAAGCGCTGACCGATAAAGGTCACATTATCAGAATGATAAATGCACTTTTTATTTAAATTATTATTGTTTGTTTTCTTTTTAAATTGTGCGAATTGCGATAAAAGACGACCTCTGCACTTATCAAATTATAAACAAGATAAACTCGCTTTAAGTTTCAAATATTGTAAAACGTGCTGACTAAAGTTCTTTGAAAACAATGAAATTATGGCAATCAATAATGATTAAATTACATGATTTTTCACTAAACCATTTTGGGAAAGAAATGTTTGCAAGCCAATGTTTTTTTTCTACAGTTAAAATAACAAACAGTATATTTAATCGGATTTCGGAATTAAGAACTTCTAACAACTGTTCTGAATTCTGAATAACTTAATCAACCAGGTGAACTAGGTATTAAATTACAACATAGCTCTAATTTTGAACTAACAAATTACACAGCTAAAATTTATGAATTGAATTGACAAGAAAACTTTAAGAATTGACTTGAAAAATTAGCTGTTCTGAACTCCCAATATCGGTAGAGTTTGGCTTTTTTGGATTGAAAAGTATTCAAACTTGTCTATAAAAATGAAAAACGCTTTTGCTTTTTTATTCAAGAGGAGGAAAACAAAAACGAAAACGATTCAGATTAAAAAGTTCTCAGAAATAGAAAAAGGCCTGATTATTTAGTTTATTATATAGTTCAATTTATTGCGGCTCTGACAATGTTACAAGATACATGATAAAAAAATGCGCTCGTTATGGTTATATACATATTATAAACATTTAGGATTGATCATTCGCTGACGAAGTTTGTGATTGATTTCGATTTTCTGGCTTGATAGTAAACTCCTGTCTGCCGCTGCCTGGCTCCATTTCATAAGCTATGGATATGGAATGAAGTTTTGGCGTGCGCTTCTTGTAGTTGGGGGTAAAAGTTGGTAGGATGGGTGGTTTTCTGCGCCTAATTGTATCTCGGGTTATTTCGGTGCAGAGTTTTAAGAAGCGTCACATGGCACCAGACATGGTATTGTTGCAGACGCATTGCTGAAAATGAGTAACAAATTCAGAAGTTAGATTAGTTTATAATTTAATTTGGTTTATTGTGGGACCCTACCTTAGCATTTAGAATATCCTCAGACCAGTCCTCCTTGGCAATGCGGCCAACAGCATTCACCAAAATCTTCTTCACTTTGACAACATTCTCGGCAAAGGTCTTGAGCACATCCTGCACATTGACGCCCTCGCAGCCCATTCGCCAGCAATCGTAATCAGTGGCAATGGCAACCGAGCCATACAGCAAACCCGCTTCCTTGGCCAGCACAACTTCTGGGCAGGTAGTCATATTGATTAGATCTCCGCCCCACTGTCTGAACATGTTGCTCTCTGAGCGGGAGGAGAACCTTGGCCCCTCAATTGTCACAATGGTGGCCTTTTCATGTGCTGCAATCTCTAGCTCCTTGGCCGCATCGAGCAGCAGCTGGCGGGTTCGCTCCGAAAATGCCGGATACATGGGCAGATGGCAGACGCCAGTAACGCCAGCATGCTCACCATCATAAAAGGTCTGCATGCGCTTCGTCGTGCGATCTATAAAATCATGCGGCACCACCAAATTGCCCGGCTGTATGTTCTCTCGCAGGGAGCCGCATGCCGTGGACACAATCAGATGTGTGCAGCCCACCTGTCGCAGTGCCCAAATGTTGGCACGATAGTTGACACTGGATGGCATTATATCGTGTTTGCGTCCATGACGCGCCAACAGCACACACTGAACACCTCCAATTTCACCCTCGATCAGCGCATCTGAAGGTGAGCCATATGGAGTCTCTACAATCTTTTCCTGACGGTGCTCCAAAATGTCGGGATCATCCAGACCAGAGCCGCCAATGATGCCAATCTAAAGACATTTACAAGCGCATGTATAAAGATAAAAATAATATATATATGTATGTATATATATGTATGAATATAGTTGTGTGTATAAAAAACAAAGATATATCTTTGTATTTATTTATAAATGTATAAAAAACAAAAATATACAAATGTCAACTCTTACCTTGACTGGAATCGGATCAAGATTAGTATCTTTACATTTAATGTGTAGCATTTTTTAAAGACGGTTGCTTTACGACGGATTGAAGTGCAGTAACTAAGTGAGACTGATATTAAAACGTGCTAAGGAACTGTCGTTGTTTCCGCGCTGATGGCGTTGTTGATAAGCTGTGAAAAGTGTAGCGCAGCTTTAAAATTGCAGCATATTGATTTCAGAGATAACTGATTTTTCTTTAAAAACTCAAGTGACATGTATTCTTAGTTTTCGTAAAAGTATCCTGTATTCAAAACATATACTTTATTTAATTTTTCTTCAACTGAAAGCGATTTACTCATGATAGTTATGTATGCTGATTTTAAACTGCTATACAATGATAGAAAACTGAAGTTTTAAATATTTTATTATAATTTGTATGTATGTATCCTTTTTTTTAAAACGTAGTTAGAATACTTATCATTCTCTTTTATCCCAATGAAAAACTTTTAAAACTGAGTTTTCCATCGATATTCTAAATTCAGAACAGCTTCTAATTCTAATAATTCTGATTCGAATGTTTTGATCGGGATCGAAAATAGAAATAGCTATTTCCGCTTATTTCCTGAACATTTATATGAATATATTTATACATAAATCGGTATGCGTATTTTGGCAATTTGTTATTTACTATGTGATTTTATGTAAGAATAGAATTGTTTAAAGTTATGTACTGGATTACATTTTATTTTAAAACTTGATAGCTTTTAAGTGTTGTGGATGTTTATAAAATAACGAATGGATATATTATAAGCTATTATCAATAATACCTGATACGGTATTGCAAAGTCGTAACAGCCCCAACCCTAAAGCTTGAGCTTACAATTGTAATTGTCAACAACAAAAAGCATTGTTCAACACTCAACTAACATAGCCTGGTCACATTGATTGGACAAGAGGCAGAATGATGTAAACAGCTGATCCTACGCAAGCACATGTGTGTTGCAACAATTGCAACACGAAATCAAAGGACTAAAATGGGATTTGAAGAGAACTTGCCTGGCAACGATATAGACGATATCGAGGATTTAATATCGGCTGAAGATGTCAAACCCCGCGAGCGCTATGAAAACAAAAAGAGCGTTTCAGTGCGCGCCAAAAGGCGCTCGCAAATCAAGCCGACGTTAAACGAGGATGCGGACAAGGAGAGGGTAGCTCAGCCACAGAAGACCATACACGAGAGTGTTATACCTGGCACACAAAAGGTGTATGTTAAGACATGGGGCTGTGCACACAACAATTCGGATTCGGAGTACATGGCTGGTCAATTGGCGGCATATGGCTACAATTTGAGTGGCAAGGAGGAAGCGGATTTATGGCTGCTTAATAGCTGCACTGTGAAGAATCCTTCGGAGGACACGTTTCGCAATGAGATCGAGTCGGGCATGCGCATTGGCAAGCATGTCGTTGTGGCAGGCTGTGTGCCGCAAGGTGCACCAAAGTCAGAGTATTTGAGTGGCTTGTCCATTATTGGAGTACAGCAGATCGATCGCGTTGTGGAGGTGGTTGAGGAGACGCTCAAGGGACACAGCGTGCGACTGCTGCAAAACAAGAAGGTGCATGGTCGACGTGTGGCCGGTGCGCCTCTGTCGCTGCCGAAGGTACGCAAGAATCCGCTCATCGAGATCATATCGATCAACAGCGGCTGTCTTAATCAATGCACCTACTGCAAAACGAAGCATGCTCGCGGCGATTTGGCCAGCTATCCGCCAGCTGAAATTGTGGATCGTGCACGCCAATCCTTTGACGAGGGTTGCTGTGAAATTTGGCTTACGTCGGAGGATACGGGCGCGTACGGACGCGACATTGGCAGCTCTCTGCCGGAGCTGCTCTGGCAGCTTGTTGAAGTTATTCCTGAGCACTGTATGCTACGCGTCGGCATGACTAATCCCCCATACATACTGGAGCATCTCGAGGAGGTGGCCAAGGTGCTGCAGCATCCGCGCGTTTACGCTTTTCTCCATGTGCCCGTACAGGTAAGCAATGTAACTGTAGTCTGCAGCATAATTCAATTATCCAAGTATATAGTAGCTGATAAGACCCACCCTTTCCCAGCCTATTGTTTCAGCTTGAGAACCACTTACCGTAATTCCCGCGAAATGTTTTTGCAGGTGCCTCTTCCGATTTTACTTCCAACGCCATTTTGCGGAATTGAAATTCCTTTCCTCCCAAACGAGTTTAAGCCTGATTACACTAAAACTACATTTCCCATACAACCTTAAAACATAAATTTTCAACTCAAGATCGTGAATTTCCGAAAATTAGTGCAATATATACATTCTGTAAAAAGTTGTTCATAAAAGGAATCAATTTTCGTTTTTTTAAATTAAATACTATAATAATCCGATCAGAAATTGCTTCTATATATCGCTGCTCGTCTTCCTGCCCATGATTTCCTGAACAAATCCATAAACCTTTTGTAGAAGCATACCAAAGTTTGTAGTTATAAACAATCTTAATTGTAATATTCAACTTAATTTATTCATTCATATTATAAATATTCAATGAAAATGCATTTCTTATATATATTTACTTAGAGTGGCAGCGATTCTGTGCTAGGCGATATGAAGCGCGAATATTGCCGCAAGGATTTTGAGCACGTGGTGGACTTTTTGCGCGCACGTGTGGCTGGTTTGACAATTGCCACCGACATCATTTGTGGCTTTCCCACGGAGACGGAACAGGACTTTGAGGAGACAATGACGCTGTGCGAGAAATATCGCTTTCCCAGCCTATTTATCAATCAGTTCTTTCCACGCCCGGGCACACCCGCAGCCAAAATGGAGCGCATACCAGCGAATCTGGTAAAGAAGCGTACCAAACGGCTAACCGAACTCTTCTACAGCTATGAGCCGTATGCGGGACGCGAGGGTCAGCTCTATACGGTGCTGGTCACAGAAATCTCACACGATAAGCTGCACTATGTGGGCCACAACAAGAGTTACGAGCAGGTGCTGCTCCCCATGCGGGACAATTTGATGGGAACGCGAGTTCGTGTTCGCATTACGGGCGCCACCAAGTTCAGCATGATGGGTGAGATACTGGACGAGGAGCGAGACTGGACGCGCTGTGACAACAACAACAAGAAGACGACAGAGACGCAGCAGGAGCAGGAGCATAAGCGCAGTAAAGGGGAAAGCTATGTGGGCATTGCCCTAATTATAGGCACCATAGCATTCTTGATGCAGCTTGTCTTTCGATACTTGTCTCAGTAAATAATGAATAAAAATGCAAAAATGAAATGTTTGTGAATTGATAATTTAAGTAACGATTTGATATTAGCCTAGGTATATTTCTATATAATTAAGAAACTTGGTTTGCAGTTTAATTATTGGCATGGGCCCTAATAGTCATCGGAGGGCTCAGTGCCAAAGTAGCGATCGCCAAAGTTACCAATACCAGGTATAACATAGAATTTGCTGTTAATCTCCGGATCCAGAGCAGATGTAACAATTTTCACCTGCAATATAAAATACTTTATGCTGTTTCTGATAGAGAGTTCAAGAGTTAAAGATTAGTTTACCCTGGGAAAGGCATAGGCAATCGAGTGCACACCAATCTCGGCCATTAGCAGCGAGGCAAGTATAATATTCTGCTCGGGCACATCATGATCGAGCAGCACTCTGATGGCCATCATGGCAGCGGCGCCAGTGGCAACTGTGGCATCCATCAGTATCACTTTGTAGTCCTTTATATCTTTGGGCAACCTCAAATAGTAAAGCTCAGGCTCACCGGTCTTCAGATTCGTCTGTATAAGTATCTTGCCAATGCGTATATCCTTGCATACATCACACACAGCCTGCTCCATTGTTTCGCCAGCACGCAATATGGACACGCCACATATTTTACGTGACTCCATTCGCCTACCCTCATATAGCACGCCCTGTGGCGTCTCCACACAGGTGGCCTTAAACGGAAACAAACTTAGCGCATACTCAATGACCAGTCGTATTAACCGTTTCGAATAGAATATAAACTCATCCCGCGACGTATTCTTGCAGCGTATAAAAGTGTGCAGTCCTTTGATTTGGGGCGTTGGATGCAATAAATGCAACGAATCTGGCATCGGCTGATCCTTGTACGAGTTGGCCAATGTTTCACGTAGCTTAAAACCGCGCTGTAACATTTCAAAATAACAATTAGTTAATCAATTGTAGTTTTTATTCGTTTCGTTCAGAAGAAGTTCAATTGAACGTGTTATTTTAATGAACAAACAAACTTGTTCAGTCATTCATCGTTGATAATGGTTCATTTTCATATCATTTTGAATTATTTGTAACGTTTTTACCCAAAAGAAAAGAAAAAGTCACAGACCTAAGTCATAATGAACAAGTAAGAATGCTCTAGTCGAGTGTGCCCGACTACGAGACTCCCTGCTCCCAACTTGCATTTCAAGCAGTTCAGCGGCAACACAAGCAAGCAGTGCACTTAACTCGTAAACTGCTTGTCAAACTGTTGTTGCTGCCAGCTGAGACGGGCGTAATAGATTCTTCTATAACTTTAGTGCTATTTATCCGATCGTGTTGAAATTTACACATCCGAAAGACATTGATTAAACATACATGTGTACCAAAAATTAAAGCTCTATCTTTGTGGGCGTCTTTTGCGATTTGCGGGGGTGCGGGGGGGGTGCATCCGAAATTGATCTGCGTATGGTATACAGGAACGTGCATGCCAAGTTTGGTGTCTCTAGCTCTTATAGTCTCTGAGATCGACGCGTTCATACAGACGGACAGACAGACAGACAGACGGACATGGCTAGATCGTCATGGCTGTTGATGCTGATCAAGAATATATATAGTTTATATAGTCGGAAATGCTTCCTTCTGCCTGTTACACACATTTGCAGTACTTTATAACTCCCTTTTTCCCATTTTTAATGGGAACAGGGAGTAAAAATCGGTGTTAGAAATTCAAAATCGTTTGATTGAAATTTACTTCGTCAATTTAAATCCAAATTTGTGGATTCGATAAAGGCAATATTGCTTGATTTTGATATAGACATACAAATTTTGTACTAAAATTTTGACGACTGAAAATTTGCTGAGCAATTTTAGGATCAGTGTAACCATATATTCCGATTGGGCGCAATGCTTTTAAAGAAATGTTTGTACTGTTCCAATATTAAGACAGTATTCCAACTCTAGTATTTCTCTAGTAACTGACTTAGCTGCTTGTTAATGACTTAAACACTTACCAGTTGCAGCTGCGTGTGCACGTGTTGCACTATTAGAGCTATGGCCACTTTATTCTCGCCGCCACGTGGCACTATAATGTCCGCATGGGCCATTGTGGGCGCTATATAATTAGCATATGACGGTTTCACCATGTTCAAGTATTGCTTAAGAACACCTCTTAAGTCGCGTCCACGCTGTGAGATATCACTGAAATATAAATTAGTTTTGACAATTATACTATGTATACTCAGTCTGTTGTTTATATAGATGCTCTTACCGTTTGAGCCTTCTGGCCAGACGTATGTCCGGATCTGTGTCTACGAATATCTTCATGTCAAGTAGTTTGAGCACCTCTGGACTGTGAAAGGTGAGTATGCCTTCAAATATGATGACATTGGCACCATACATTGTTTTCTGCAAGAATTAAATAAATCAGCTTAGGAAAAACACTACAAAATGTTTAAAATCCAATATACCGTCTGACTTTCGCGACCGTGTGTCACAAAATTGTAGACTGGAACTTCGACCTTGCGGCCTTCCTTTAGTTTGGTCAGCACATCGACAAGCAAATCGATATCAAAAGCATCCGGATGATCAAAGTTGTATTCATTAATGATTGCCTGCTCATGTTGCTTCTCATTTAGAATCTAAGAATTGTGTTAAATTGTGTTAGTTGTTTAGTTGCAACTCGTTTCGTCAGCTCTACTGTGAAACGTACCTTGTAGAAACAATCCATGGATAAAAGGGTCACCCAAGGCACGTCAAGGCTCTCGATGATCTTTTCAGCCACAGTCGTTTTGCCAGAGGCGCTACCACCGCAAATGCCTGCAAGGAAAAAATACGCAATAAATAAGCAGCAAAAAGGATAAGTTTAGCAAATAGTTGGAAACGCACCTATGACAAAGGGTTCCACCTGTTGTCCAGCGCAATTATACCACGGCGGTCGTCCTGCCGTATAAATCGTGCGATTATTGGACCGTATTATACACTCGGACGGATTGGCAGTGGTCGTCTGGTTTCCAATTGATGTTGTGCGCTGTCGTCGTCCTGAGCGCCGTATCGGTGAATCCAGAGCCGACTTCGCTGGCACCGTTGTCGGCGAGGCCGGACAACAGTTAAGCTCGCCGCGATCAGTGCCATTGTTCAGCTCCACAAAGGGATCGACGTAGAGCGGTTCGGTTACATCTGAGCGATCGTCGCTGTAAAATGAACAATAAATTTAAAAAAAAAAGTCGTTAATCAAAATTGGATTTAAACTATTAAAAACAACTAAAACACAATTGTCCATTTAATATACTTCTTTCAAGTGTTATGTAGCTAATAAATATATAGGCAAGATAAGATTCGTTGACACGCGACTTAATCGACATATTGTACATTCATATAAATATTTTGTTTGGAACACATACGCTTGCAGAAATTATCAAGCGTAGCAAATTTCGTATTGAGATGACTGCGAGCACGTGCTATAAAATCACACGATTTATTCATATTTCATATGTAAACAGAACTCATTGTTTAGTCATCTCCATTCGGAATCGCTGTCCGTATGCTTATGCATGTATATTTGTTTAGGAGTGTTTATACAATCATAAATATTTTTCTGCCTCGTGCGCAGTGTTGCCTACTCTTGAGAAGCAAAACAAAAATAAGCTACTTTTGACAGGGGAACTTACAAAATCAAGTAAGAATGCTGTATGAATGAATAAATGCTGAGACGGGGGTAATATATTCTTCCATAACTTTGGAGCTATTTATCCGATCGTTTGAAATTTACGTAACTGATCAACATTGATTGAACATACATGTGTACCAAAAATCAAAGCTTTAACTTTAAAATTGTGGCTGTGGGAGTTTTTTTCGATTAGCGAGGGTGCGGGATGGTATATCCGAAATTTGAAATAAACTTGATCTGGTATGGTATACAGGAACCTGCATGCCAAGTTTGGAGTCCCTAGCTCTTATAGTCTCTGAGATCAGCGCGTTCATACAGACGGACATGGCTAGATCGTCTCGGCTGTTGATACTGATCAAGAATATATATTCTTTATATAGTGGGAAATACCTCCTTACATTTGCAGAACTTTATAGCTCCCTTTTTCCCATTTTCAATGGGAATAGGGAGTAAAAAGTCTGGTTTCGGTTGTAAAAAAGAGAAAACGAAACCAAGCCGATCGGAAATCGGAACAGTAATTAAATACGTCAACCGTTCGGAGTTCATTCGTTTTTACTTTTCAATTACGTACAAATTTTGAAGCAGATCTGTTTATTTCTATTCCATTTAGAAACCTTAATTATCAATATGAATTTGATTTTGTATGTATCATGGGAACAATCAGTCGAAAATTCAGTCTATGTATAAACAATTTTAAAGCTAGGGTATACAAATAGTTTCGACACTCTGAAGACAGCTGTTCTTTTTCATTCTATTGTAAATTCTATAGTTTGAACAGATCTTTTAAAATGACACCCCAATTGTTTAGGTTTATTTGTCTTCCATATTTATGAGGCTAGACAGAGTACAAAAATACAAACGTATTTACAAATAAACAAGAATGTGAAGGCAAAAAAATTTTGTCACACTCGAAGTTAATAAAAACATACAAGGCCCAAAAGAATTTTATCTTATGTATATAGTATATTGAAATGTGCATATGTATGTATAGATTTGTACAGACATATTTTTATTTAAATCAAATAATCCGATTTTACTGATACTGCACATACAAATAAAGTGCATATTTGATTTTAAGTTCGCTACATGTTATTGTTCATGTTTGATTTCGTTCTTTATAACTTTTGACTGGAGTTAGGCATTCCAGTTCCTTTTTTCGGATTTAGTTCAATAGTTCCTTTCTCAATAAAAGAAGTTATATTTTCTTTTATTCCTTTTGGAATAAAATAGCTAATCGTATACTTAGTTTCTTTCCGAATAAAAGAACTTATCGTTTCTTTAGTTCCTTTCCGGATAAAATAGCTAATCGAATATTTAGTTTCATATCGGATGCAGAAACTAATCGTTCCAAGTGCATACATATATGTTTTGCAAATTAATGCCATATTTAAAATTGTTAAAACTTTTGACAGTTTGAAACTTAAATCTTTAAAGAAATTCAACATACTAATGGAACTGTAATCGAAAATATAGTTCAATTCAAAGACCCAGTCATTTGAACTAGTTCGGATCGTATCGAGTCCACTCTATTTTAGTTAGTATACAATTTATGCACACATACATTTGCTCTTTTATATCTCTGTGAAATGATAATACAATAATATTATTTTTATACATTTTAAGCTTTTTTTGCACACAAGTGCTAATTATTTTAATTTGATTTTAATACCTATTATTAACAAAACAAGTAAGAATACTCTAGTCGAGTGTGCCCGACTACGAGACTCCCTGCTCCCAACTTGCATTTCAAGCAGTTCAGCGGCAACACAAGCAAGCAGCGTACTCAACTTGCACAGTGCATGTCAAACTGTTGTTTCTGCCTGCTGAGACAGGGGAAATAAGTTTTTCCATAACTTTGGTGCTATTTATCCGATCGTGTTGAAATTTACACATCCGAAAGACATTGATTAAACATACATGTGTATGTATTAAAGCTCTATCTTTAAAATTGTGGCTGTGGGAGTCTTTTGCGATTTGCGGGGGTGCGGGGGGGTGCATCCGAAATTTGAAATAAACTTGATCTGCGTATGGTATACAGGAACCTACATGCCAAGTTTGGTGTCTCTAGCTTTTGTAGTCTCCGAGATCTGTGTGTTGATACGGACAGACAGACAGACAGACGGACATGGCTAGATCGTCACGGCTGTTGATGCTGATCAAGAATATATATAGTTTATATAGTCGGAAATGCTTCCTTCTGCCTGTTACACACATTTGCAGTACTTTATAACTCTCTTTTTCCCATTTTTAATGGGAACAGGGAGTAAAAATGGTTACTTCTATTAAATTTGCGCTCATTTATATACATGTGTGTAGGTGAGAACTATAAGCGTTAACTGAACATCTCTAAGACTTTACATATACAAATATAATATAGCTTGTGAGTCTACATAAATACATACATTTTCGGAATTGAACCGAAAATCGTAGCACGTCTGTTCGGGAAATGTACGAGTCGGCTTAAAAAATTGTTCAAAAAAGTTTCTGTACATATATTAAGTTACACAAAAAAAATGTATGTATTAAAACTTTTTTTTTATTATATGCTATTTTGTGCTATTTTTTTTATATTTTAGCAAAACAATAATATACTTTACTAATACTAAATAAAAAATTTCTTAAAATATAAGACAACTGAACTTGCTTAATTTTATAATTTGATTAATGTTTGTTGATCAAGGACCAACTGAATAAAATGACCGGTATTGTTCATGAACGATTGAATAAGTTTGTTCGTTCATTTGGATGAACCTTCCATTGAACTTAGTCTGAACGAAGCGATACATCTCTAATCCAAACACATGCATATGTGCATGTAAGTGCACACATACATATGTAGTTAGGTAAATGTTTATATTTATTTTTCGACAGACAATGCGACGCTTTTTAATAAGGTTTAATCGCTAAAAAGTTGTATGTAGAAAGGAGGAATAGAAGCTGCTACTATAACTCTATGCAACAAACAAAAACTTAACGAAGAATTTTCAAAGTGTAAAAAGCAATTTAACGATTTTTTGATGCTGTGCAGGCTACATGGCTATGTGTGTTACATACATATGTACGACATTTCCCCAGCGAGTACCGTTCGTTGCACTCTTCGTGGGCGACGCAGCATATGTACATAGTATGTACATGCGTTAGTATGTATGTAAGCAGGTCTGTAAGTACTTTTTCCTATGGATATTTCGCATTTATCTGTCTGTCGCCTGACGCTGCTGTTGCTACTGCGGAAATTCTTGTTATTTATAGTTAATATACATATACACACATACATATGTATGTAAACATATATATGTACATATATGTATGTAAGCGAATGTACATATATATGTATGTAATGAAGACATTTACGTCAATCCAAAATATGCACATATGTATGTATTTAACATGGCAGGGGAAAAAGCGTGCTGATGCCACGTGCTGCGACCAACAGGTTGCTAGGACTACAGGAGACAAGTATAAAGCGAGAGAGAGAAATAAAGAGAGAGTACTGCCTGCGCATACACAACGTGTATTGTGTATCTCAAAATGTTCTGCACGTTTTAATTAGAGTGAAGAGAGAAACATATGCTTGGTGCGCAAACAATGCGACAGAGACGTGGCTTGATCTCAGCCATATATTGATACAAAAGAAGCAACAGCAGCAGCAGCGTTTGCTGACGCTGACGCCGTCGCTGTTTGTTTTTGGTTTTTTTGTTGCGCTGCCGACAACGGCTGACAGTCGACAGCGGCAGCGACACGAAATTAAAATAAAGAACGTTAATTAAACACAGTAACAAATACTGAAAATAACAACAACAAAACAATTAGAGCTTGTGTAGCCATACACATACATTTGAATGAATGTATGTGTATACAGACAAGTCGAAAATGCATAAACAATAAAGCCCCGTTTACACACACACTATCAGCACGTTGATTATTCGATGCCATTCACACAACTTAAGTTTTTAACTAGTTAAATTTATGCATTTCTGATAATAATTGAGAAATGTTGGCTGCAAAAACTATAAAACCAAATAACTGGCAGTGTCTGGCAGCAAAGTGTGGGCGAATATGCAGCATACTGTCAGTGCGTGTAAACGGGCTATAACAGATGATACAACAATCACAATAGTGTCATGCACATACATAGATATACATATGCATATGTATTTATGTACATTGTACATAAATATGTTAATAAAATATGAATAAAAAAATGCAATGATTTACATGTGAGTGTGACCGTTTGTTTTGGCAACGGCCTTAACCTTCTTCAACTGGTTGTGCAGCTGTGCTTGTGCTTGTTGTTGTTGTTGCTGTTGATGATGCGTTGCTGCTGCTGTTGTTGTTGTTAGTAAGCCGGCTGATGCAAATACTGAAGAAGCTGTGGCTGTTTTTTTCCCTTTTGTTGTCGCATCTTTGTTGTTGCTGCATAAAAACGTGATGCTGCTCATTTTAGCTAATGAGCAATGGTGCCAAAAAGCTACGTTGAGAACTTTTCAGCAGCTAAATGGGTCAATCCACTCGCTCGCCCACACTAACACACGCACACTCCCACAACACGCACACACACACAGGCACACACAAATGCACAAAGAGCCCAATGGCTTTCGCATGTGATGCGATTTTTACTTGTGCGCTACAAAGTAGCGTGCTTTTTTATTATTGAGTATTGTTGTTGTTGTTGTTATTGTTCTTTATTGGCTTGTAAAATTGTTGTTGCAATATTTAAAAGTTATTGATATATATGCAATACCCGGCACTGATCAAAGTAAAAGCAGCATGCAGCTGGCGAGTTGGAGAGAGAATGACTATAAAATGTTATGTGTAAAGAAATCGCAAAATCGCCGCTGTCTATTTTCAGTGTCTGTCGATTCGCTGAGCTAAGGTAAAAAGCAACTGACGACGCGACGCGACGTCGCAGTCGATGTCGACGTCGATGACGATACAGGCGAAGGTACAGCCGAAAGGTAGAGCAGGCACTTTTTTGTTGTATCTGCTGCTTCGTTGAGTTATAACTGTGTTTGTGTGTTTGTATTGTACGAAAAAGCGTTTCTTTTTTTTACGTTTTTTATTTTGGTTGCAGCGCCGCGACGTTGATGTCGAATTTCAGCAGCGAATGAAATTTAATTGTCATATGTCTGAGAAAAAGTACATATTTATGTGTGTGTATGTATGTAATATGTATCCAACAGAACCACGCTCTATCAAAACGCATCAAAAATTATATATATGTATGTGTATATATTTATGTAAACATGCATGTGTGTATCTGCATATATGGGTATGTGTTTATACGTATGTGTGTATTTTATTGCGTGCTCAAATTCTTAGTTAGGCTCCTTAGGTGATGAATGAGTTTTTGGGTTGGATTTGAACGCTTCACTTTTTTATCAGCACTTGATAAATTTCGTTACCTGTCGGAACTCGCGGAACTCGCTGGATTATAAAATTTGATTTGTTTTGTCTGGGTGACAGACATATTTCCCCCAGTTTGCTGTTTTCTCTGCTGCTGCAATTGCAATGCGCCAAGAAAGTTAAGAATAAGAACCACGCGGTGATTACTTTTGATGCGCCTCTCTCTCTCTCTCGCTTTGCGAAACGACTAAAATCGTCTATATGTATATTAAGACAGCGTTTAAAAACGCACAACGCTGCGCTGCTTTTGTAAATTGACGGCGTAGCAAACAGCACAAGAGCTGTAAAATTACAAATGATATCATTTAATTTCATAATTTATGCATTAGAATTTGTTTCATTTGGGGAATGGGGATTTGTTTGTAACAAAAGCAAAAGCGAAATACTCTCCCAGCTGTTTATATTTTGTGGCGGTCGGTCAATAAATTGTGATGGCCGATATACAAATTGGTTAATCGTAGCATTTTACAACACTGCAGCTTGTGGATGCTAGAGACGGTCGCTGCCGTAATATGAGTCACAACATTATAAATATCAGACAAATGCTACAAGCCGTCAGCAATATTGTCATTAAATAATAATTATGAAATTTATTAATTTATGCATACAATAGACAACAATTATTGCAACTATCGTTATTATTTCAGTTATTTGGTACAAACTGTGACTCGTGAGAAGTAGCACTTATTAAAAAATTGTCGCACATCTCCACTGCAGTCAGCGGACGCAACAATAAATATTCCAGATAAAGTTGCGATTTGCCAGCCCTGCCTGCTCTGAACAAAAAACTTTTATTTTAATCAATTGTTTATGTTTGTGTAAATAAAATTTAAAATGGAGTAGTTGAGTGCTTGGCTGGTGCGTGTCTTTATTAGTATGGCCTATATAAACATTGCAGAATGGACGCCCGACCGTGTTACAGACTGGATCAAAGGTAAATTAACAGGTCAAGGAAAAGTGCAGCAGCAGCAGCAACTACAACAACAACATTCCTTTCACAATACATACCAAACTTTCAACTGCAATCAATTTAATTAAATTATTTTCACATTTATTGCAAAGGTCTCGACGAGTCCATGAAAATCTATACGGACAAATTCTTAGAACATCAAATTGGCGGACGTACTCTGCTCAATATACGGCCATATGAGTTGGAAAATCTGGGCATGCTGGCCATAGGTCATCAGGAAATTGTCCTTGAGGCTGTTGAAAATCTGCGTAATTTTGTAAGTCTTTTCCACAGTGCATAGTGGTCAAAATTCGTGTTAGGATTTTATTATGTACAAAACCAAGCTTATCTGTTTATAATTTATTGTGAATGTTTCAAAATCTTGCAAGATATGTCAGTCTATCCATCCATCTATCAATGTATCAATCCAAAGTCTTACGGAAATTCCCATTTTCATTTCATGGTTACTTTTCACATGTGTTGCGGATCTTATAAACTCAATTCTGACCAAATTGAGCGATCAATCCTGAAAATTCCAAATACAATTTTCGAAAATCATGCTGAAAGTGAAATTAAGAACTAATCTAATCAATCTTGTTAAATTCTAATGTAATTTGAAAAGTAAATGTTAAAATTCTTAAGAAAAACTATTTATTTCCAGCCTTAACTATTTTTAATAGATTCTATAATGTTTTGAAATGAATTTTGACGTACTAAGTTGATTCAAATTAAATTGATTTTAATTTATTTAATTTATGTTTATGCAAATGGAAGCATCACAATACTGCTGCAAAAACATTGATTTTGCCCACTGTGCCGCATATGAAAAAAGAGTTTTGTGAGCAATGATTAATGTTAAACTATATACCATTTCAGCACTACCACCTGAAGAATGATAATCTGCAGTTTATGGCGCTGCATGTGGGCACCGCAGCGCGCAATTTGCATCGTGAGCTGGCCAAGAATCATGCAGACAGCACAAAGATTGACACACGCATGCTGCATGACATAACACGAACAATTGCTACGCTGAAGCCGCTGATTGGCAACTTGGAGCGTTTGCCGTTTTGTAATCAGGACATGTATCGCGAGTATTGTGGCAATGTGCTGCGTTGTGGCTTGGAGCTGGCAACGATAGCGCACAGGGATCGGTTTGCCGAGCGTCCGGTGGCACAGATCAGAGCGACAGCAGAGCGTTTGGAGCGTTTAGCTAATTTCATAATACAGGACATATCGGATCCCATGGTGCTGCAGCCGGCGTCGCTAAATCTGGTGACGCTTAAGAAACGTGAACCGGATCTGGGCTTTAACATAGAGTCCAGCTACAATGGCATACATCGCGTCACGGACATCAAATACAATTCACCAGCGCACAATTCGGGCAAGATTGAGGATGGCGATGAGATCGTGCAGATCAATTATCAGACTGTTGTCGGCTGGCAACATAAAACGGTGCTCCGCAATCTGCGCGAGGCGCTGCCCGATGTGGTGCTCACTGTTAAGAAACGGCCCAAGCATGCCAAAATGTATGGCCAGATCTATATGCAGCCGTATCGGCTGCCCAGCAAGAAACGCAACATGACCAGCCGCTGGGCGGACAATCTGCCCAGTCCGAGTCCACGTGCCGCATTCCTAACGCTTGAGACGGCGCCTAAAACGCCCACCAGCGAGGATGAGAAGCGTGAGAAGTTGCCGGAGCAGCTGCAGCTGGTCAGCCGGCAGGAGCAGCAGGCTGCTGAACGTGAACAGGTGCAGGCGCAAGCTGGCTCCGACTCGGACTCAGATTCCGATATACCCACGCCCACGGATCCCAAGTCAGCTGGCCGTGAGATGCGCCTGTATTATCCAAAGCCACGTGCGCTGCTACAGCGACGCAACACAATTTGTGGCGATGAGTTTCTTAGCCTGAAGCATCCGCATCTGGTCATACCATCCTGGCATGAACGCAAACCCGGCGGCACAGCTGCAGCTAACTGTGATCCTGGCTCGCCCAGCATACGCGACAAATCCATATCCTTTGGCTATGGCCTAGAAATAGCACCTCGACCGACCACATGCATTGGCCTGGCTGCGCTGCCGGAGAGCGCCGATACTGCGAAGCGACTCTTCAACGAAGCACGTAAATTGAAGCAGCTGACCGAGGCGGGCCTGGAGTCACAGCAAAAGCTGCTGGCCAGATACAAACCCGGCGTCAGTAAGGTGGTGCGCTTTGATGCCAACATGAAGGTGGAGGATTATGTGGTTAAGAATGAGAAATTTACGTGCAATGTGGAGAATACTATACTGGAAACTTTTGAGCCCATACCCTTTGCCGACGAGGGCGATGAGGATGCCTTGGAAACGTTGCGCAGCTGCAGTAGCGTTGAGCTTATCCAGGCCATGGAATTGGCGACGCGTGAAACGCCGCCGCTGGCGGAGGCCATCAATACGCCTTTGATACAGAATCAGAATCGTCGTGGTCGACTGGACAAAAGCCACAGCACGCCGGCGTATGACAATTCTGGCGAAGAGGAGTCCGATACTCCGCCGCCAGCAGTTGAGCCGCGTAAAGAGTTTCTGCTGGTGACGCCACCAGCGCCACCGCCGCGTCCACGCAAGCAGCGTGAGCTGACGCCGCCAATTGTGCCGCCGCCACCGCCGAAACCAGCGAGCATGCAGCAGCAGCAGCATGGAGCAGCTGCAGCAGCCTCAGCGGCAGCGGTTGCTGTTGCCGTTGCAGTGGAACTAGAAACCAGCGAGCTCTTAACACCAAGCAAAACGCGTACTCTGACCTTGAAGAAGAAGCACAGCTTGATGGCCAAGCGTCGCAATACCAATCTAAAGCTGTTGGGCACCGGCGATATCCAAGGACATCTGTACAGGCGCACCAAGAATCTACGTGGCGTGACCTACTGGGCGCGCATCTATTTTGTAATGCTGGATACGATTTTGTATGGCTTTCGGAGCAAGCAAAGCTCGAGCGCCAGTTTGGTCATCTTTTTGCCAGGCTTCACTGTATCACTAGCGAAAGAAGTGCACTCCAAGCCGCATGCCTTTAAGGTTTATCATACGGCCAAAAGTTTTTACTTTGCCGCCGAATCGGCGGATGCACTGAATCAGTGGGTGGAATTTCTGCGTTTAGCCTCGTTGAAGCTGCCTGCGGTTAGCAGTGAGCTATGCACCAGCAAGGATCTGTATTCGGAGAACGAGAGTTCCGGCGAGGAAGAGAACGATGTATTGATTAACACGAATCTATGCACGCCATCGCCGCAGGCAGCCAAAGATGTGATTGCTACTCTGGCAGCAGCAACAGGTGCTGCCATGGGCAGCAGCAGCCACAGGGATGGCCTGGCCACGCCCACCAGCAGCCTGAGCAGCAATCATAGCCTAAAGCATGATCGTGGCTACTTTGATTCGCTGCGCAAGTTCACCATGGGCACTTTCAAGAGCAATGCAACCAAGACCAGCTCCAGCGATATACCCGTGCCCACGGCCAACTTTCAAACCTTTCGCAAAGTGCCCGGCGGCAGCTGTGGCATTCAAATTGGCGCCAATACGCCCGGCTATCATGATCCAGCACAGCCGCCCACACCCACGTCGAAGCCTTGCCAGGATCAGCTGTCACGCAAACTATCACGCAGCTCCAGTCGCAGCTCTGTCGTCAGCAGCAGCGCCAGTGTCAGCTTGGGTCCACCCAGCTCACCTGCACCCACGCTTAGCTCGTTGCAGCTGCAGCAGCATCAGCAGCAGAGCTTTGAGGAGAGCAACAGCCCCAGTTCGAGCACCAGTCAAAGCCAGAGTCCTAGCCAGAGTCAGAGCCAGAGTCCCAGCAGCAAGTCGAGCTTGAAGAAGGTACCCTATCATTATCTGCACGCCTCCAATCCCAATTTGGAGGTTTTTGAGTATCATCACTCGCATACAAAAACATTTATGACCAAAAAGGTGGGCGGTGATGCCTTAGATCCGCATCAGCCGAACAATATACAGGGCTATATGACTCTAAAAGATCTTATGCTGCGCAAGCAGCTGGAGGAGTCACAAGAAATGTACAATAATCGTGTGCATCTGGGCATCGAGAAGCACAACAGGCAACACATGCGCACAGATTCGAATTCGAGTCAGCTAACCACAACGGGATCGTTGTCAGGTGCAGCGGGTGGAGCTGCAGCAAAGGCAGTTGGTAATGGCAATGGAGGTGGCAGCGGAAGTGGCGAGAAGCCGGCTAAGATACAAAGCCTGAGTCTGCCCAAGACGCCGGATTATGAGTTTAGCTTTAAGCCGGATGATGAAAGCATCAAGCGCACACGCAGCAAGGAGGGGCAGAAGTTGCGTGATTTCGGCTATGAGCTAATCTTTGGCGATGAGCCCAACAGCAGCAACAACAATAACAATAACAATAGCGTCTCGCGGCAGCTCAGCTGCAATGAGCAATACCAACAGCAGCATCAGCAGCAACAACATCAACAACAACAGCTGCCGCAAAGCACACGCTCCAGATACTTTTTGCGATCACAACACTTGTCCAGCTTTCTGCACAAGAGCAGCAAGAAGCAACAAACAAACGAATCCAGCGATTTGGGCTCCATTTCCAGCAACAACAGCAGCAGCAGCAAAAAGTCCAAAACCAAAAGCAGCAGCAGCAACAGCAGCGATCGTCGTTTCCACTTTACGCCCATGACCATGACGCTGCCGCTCAATAAGAAATCCAAATCGAATCATGCGCTGGACAGCAGCAACATTAGCGGCAGCAACCTAAGCAGCGGCGCCGGCAGCAGCAGCAGCATTAAGAAAAGTCAAACCTATAATCAGGATTTGCGGGATAAAGTTGTGGGCACCAAATACGATGCGCAGCGCAAGATGTCTGCGCCCATCTTCTCCAAGTTATCCATATCATCGGCATCGGGCTCGTGTGCCACACCCACGCGTCCTTCAAAGGAGAATCGTTTTCTGGGCTCACCGCTGCTGCATCGCACGCTCTTCGGCCATCACCATCAGCAGCAGCAACAACAACAGCAGCAGCAACAGCTGCAACATCAGCTGCAACAACAGCTGCCGCCAAGCAGCGCTGATTATGATGCGGATTGTGATCAGGAGATATTCTCGCAGGTGATATTTCCAACACAAAATAGCCAGCGTAGCTATCGTGGCATTGCCATATCCAGCACCAATCTGTGTGCATCCGAATCGTTAGTGCCTCCATTGCCGCCAGCACCGCCACCACCAATAGCCGCAGTTGCGGCTGCAGCAGCAGCAATAGCAACTATCAAGGAGGATGCTGCACATGAACCAGCAACACCAAAAGTATCCAACACCAATTCTTTAGATTCGAAAGCCGCCACACCGGATTATCCCAATATGGAATGCCCGCCGGTTTTTGAGCCGGAAATTTACTCGCTCAGCGAGCCCAATACGAGTCTCTCCAGGCTCATGCTGCGCAACAACAACAGCAACAACACCAATAACACCAACAACACCAACAGTCCCAGTGGCGGCGAACATCAAACCTAGGTGTGATGTAAACGATTGTGAATGCTCTATATATACATTATACATATATATATATATATATATTATACATTATACATATATATATATATATATATATATATATATATATATATATATATATATATATATATATACTCGTTTAGGTATTATTCATATATACAATTTTGTTCTTTTGATATTTATCGTCTTCCCCCATTTTCTCCTTATCCGACTCCCATTATCCTTTTCTACTCCATCCTGTTATCCACATACATATATACATTTATATAGTTATATATACATTTAGATTTATGCATATGCGCCTTAATTTGCATTACAATACTTTTGGTTCTAGGTAAATTTTTGTACTACACATAAAACAAAACATCAATCAAGTCTGTGCATCAAAACAAAAAAAATTATAAATATGTAGTTAAAATGCTAGAAAAGAATATTATTAAAAATTCTTTATAATTTGCCTTTGTAATGAGATTAACCAAGTTAATCGATGCTGTTTGATTTGCTCAACAGCTCATTTCTAGCATAAAGTAATAAGTATAAATATATATATATGCATATAATACAAGTCTAAGTAAAGCGCGATACATTGTCGGGGTCACCAAAGTGGCCGCAAACAACTTTTTAGTGACTACATATACACAACATACACCAATACGTATAAATAAAGTCAACTGTATATAAATACAAATGTTTCGGTTTTATTGGGAAGTTTAATCAAAAGGAAAAATGGGTACTTTTGAGGAAAATAAACTTTCGAATCGAAAGTTAAAACCAGCACTGCTCTGTATTTTCGCAATCTGTGTTGGACAAACCAAAGAGAATAGAAATACAAGAGGCATAACAAGCATACATTTCAGTACGATTTTCTGACCATTGCGCAAAAAACTAGCTCCAAAGCCACGTAATATTGTTAGTTTTTCGCCCTCTTAAACTTATATTTTTTTTGAAAAAAATAACTCTCAATGTTGTAGTTGGGCTGTATATTCAAAGAATGATAGATCTCATGAATTGGTGAATAAGCAATAATTATATTTGTTTACGACATTCGCTCTAAAGAAACTAATAATTTCTCAGTAGATTGAAATTAAATCCCTTCCTTTTTATATCAGTAGGAATATATGTAATGTTTCCGATTCACGGGCCAAAAAAAATGATCCTTGTAAATATTTATAAGTTTATTTTGAAAGTGTTTTAGTTCTCAATTTGTTTGCTCAAAAAAAGTCGCCTGTTAATTTTAAAGTAGTTCCATTTTTAATCCCATGCACATTTTAATAATTTTTCCCCCAATTCCTAGAATTTAACTTGCACATTTATGTCTAAGTAGATCGATTTGAAATCCCTTTATTCACATATAAAAGTAGTTTTAATTAACCAAAATGTTGCATGTGTATGGAAAAAATGCAATTATTGCTCAATTAGACCAGCTTCTCAATCAGTTTTTTCACCTCATCCTCACTGAGCATGGTGAACTCTTTCTTCTCCGTTGTCATGGTCATAAGTTCAACATTGGTCTCATTCAGCTTTTCCTCCATGACCTGTTTGAGTGTGTTTAAGCACAGATCGATGGCATCGTTCAGCGTCATCTCCGGTGTATATTTGTCCTGTAGGTTCTGCTGGGCGCCCTCGCTGCCCGAGCCAATTGCCTTGGCGGAGTAACGTATGTAGGTGCCGGAGGGATCCATATGCCAAAGCTGTGGCTTGCCAGCCTCGATGCCGGCAAAGAGTATAGCCACGCCAAAGGGACGACTCATGGCAGCAGCGCCATCGCTGTCGCCGCTATCACCAAACTGAATGGCCAATGTGGAGACGGCCTGAGCGCAGGACTCCACCGTCATCTGCTCGTTGTAGACGAACCAATGATTCTGGCACTCGACGCGTGCACGCTCAATTAATGTGCGTGCATCGGCCATCAGACCGGAAGTGGCACAACCAATATGCTCATCCACTTTAACAATCTTTTCCACCGTCTTGGGCACCATCAAACTCGATGTGATGCGCTTCTCCACGGCCAAAACAACGCCTGAACAAAATGCATAAATTATATATTATGTTGAAATATGCTTAACTGCAAAACTTACTGTCGTTTGTGCAAATGCCAATGGCAGTGGAGCCCAGCTTGATGGCCTCAATGGCATACTCGACCTGGAAGAGGCGGCCCTCGGGTGAAAAGGTGTTTACACCACGGTCGTACTCGGAGCGTGTCAAAAACATAGCTGTGCTTGGCTGCAATATAATCAATGAGTGCAACTTTCTAGGTTTACTTAGTTTAAATCAAATGCTTACTTCTCTCTTTTAAAAACAATACAAATTCCCAAATGCCGGAATGACTTTGATGCCAAAAATGACTTGCGATAAAAATGACAGACGCAGATGTAGGGATATTCATATATCGATATATAATGAGATATTTTTGGCTGGCAGGCAAACCAAAATATCGATATTTTTGAGCGCTATTTGCATACGGGACTTTTTTTTGGTTTTGCCATACCCGTCTGAAAAACACGCAAATAAAAACGATGGTAACCCACATAACAAATAGAAACCACGTGTTTCTTACATTTTTGAATAAAGATGCATCTTTAAGATACGAATCTACATCTTGCATTTCCTAATAAATATCGTTAGCACTAATACATCGATACTTATTGCCAAAAACAACATATTTCTCATATCGATACCCTTATCCAGTGCTGTGACTGTTAGTGCTGTAAAGTGACAGCAAATTCAGTGTTGCACAGTGCTGGTAAATTAAGTATCAAATGCGGTCACTTTGTGCGCGGCATTATTTGAATTTGTTCGTATTGCAAAACAACGGCACAAAAGTAATAAAAAATATATTCGTCATTAAACCTTTGCAGACTTAGTAACTTAAATCCACTGCTAAATTCTTCAAAAGAATTTTGCTTATGACAAAATAAATTGAACAATGCCATAAAACTTTGGTCAACCTGAACTACTTTACAGATTTTCCATTAATTTTCTATGATGGAATAATAAAAACTTTTATTGAACGTTAAAATGTATTTTAATGCTACGTTTATGCCCAGTATAATCAGGTTTCTTATAAATCAAATAAGCACTTAATTTCAGATTGTTCGACCATTTGTGCTAGCATTTATATACTTATAAGTATGTATATGCATATGAACATTGTGTATCACATACACAAATTTATTACCAATCAAGAAAATTACTTAAAATGTTTAATATTTTTGTATCAAGTCGATGCGAATTAGATATAAGATGTAGCTAGTCGAGCTTATATTTCAGAGCGTACGTTTTCGGCTGCACTAATTTAAAATCAATCGTTTAATATTATAAAAAGCTTGCAAATGTTGACCAGTTTTATAGTTTAAGTAACAGTTTCAAGGACTTGTATCAAAGATGTTACACAATCTCTTTTGTTTGCTTACGGTTGCTTATGAACAAAATTACGGACATGTATTTAAAAATACTTTTAAAATAAACGAGCACAAAGTTCAATCAAACCAAAGGGTTGGACTAGACAATCTCTTTAGTAAATTAACTACTTTCAATTAGAGACTTATTGTAACAAAATGGGAAAACTAATTACCAGGTCAAGGTTAACACAACTTTCATTTACAAAACCCAAAGTGTGAATGTATGCAACTTCTTAATGAAGACTTTTCCAAAGGGAGAGACAATCACAGCGTCCAAAACTTTACAGAGACCTACAATTAAAATGAAGGTCATTGACCAAAAACTTTACAAGCCGCATAAATCAGCTTGTTAACTGTACAAAAACAATAAAAGCTACATTGTACATGGCACCAAGAATTGTAATAACAAATTAGTGGCTCTAATTATAATTATAAGCGCAATAATGTGCAATTAGTGCGCGAAATAAAGCGCTCGACATGATTATGAAATAGAATAGGCATGTAAATGCTTTCGAGCTGCTGTTTCATACACTTTCCACCCCGTTCCATTCACCTCGTCTCTCCCAGACAGTCTTCCGCGTCTGAGGCGGGTTTCGAAAAAAACTGTACAAGTTGGTACGAAAATTTTGCTTTTATTATTGTTTAATGCACTGCTAATGGCACATGCCAGCCAAAGAGTGTAAATAGATACATATCTATCTACAAACATAATATGTATGTATGTATAAATGTGAATGTATGCATGTGTCTGCTTAATTTCGGCTTTGTTTTACTTTTTTTTTTTTTTTAAACACACACACTAAGTAGCCACGCTTACTGCATGTTGGGTTTTTAAATAGCCAAACTCTGGGTATGTTTTCAATTTAATGACTATGATTGCACAAAGCGCAACCACACACAAACTAGATATACATAAATATATATGTCTGTTTCAAATATATATATGCATGTACAGTCACGCTCTCGGCTCCTACAGGCTATAATCACGTTCATGCCACATCGACTCAAGTCGAAATTTTTGGCTAATTTGAGTGAAATGTGGCAGCATCGTTTGTAGTACGCTAACCTTTTGCCATTTTTCACCGTCAAACAGGTAGCTTTAATGCTGCATACACACGTTGTTATTTGTTGTACAAACTTGGATAATTTTGAATTTGTAATTTGTTTTAGCTTAATTGAAATATATACTAATTATCTTTGGTACGAGCAACTGCTTCTGATTTCGACTTTTCTAGAGTTTTTGAAATTGTATTCTGTTTGCAAGCCAAATTTCTTTTCGTTATGTTGTTTTCAATATTTGGGAAACTATTAACTAAATGTATAAAATTGAAAAAATTTTGTTTAACCCCCTTTGGCCTTTATTTTGAAAAAAGTTTTTTAAATCTGTAAAGTTTTTTTTGATATAGTATATATTTATATATATATTATAAATTTTAAACATTAATCATTTAACTTAATAACTATAAAACCTTGATTTAAAAACAAAGTGGTTATAAAATGGCTGGAAATAAGACAGTTGAATTTTGGGGTTAATTTTAAATAAAAAAACAGGGAGTTAAAATTACTAAAATCTCATGTTAATGTTGTTTATTATGTTAAGAATTTTATAATGGGCGACCTTGTTATGTTGTACGCAAGTTATAGGGAAATATATGAGTTCACCTAAAAGAAAACTAAATTTTTTAAAAACAAGTTGTGTTGAAAAAGAAAAAAGGGAAGAATATGTTCGTCATAGGGGTCCCAAATGAATCATACCTTTGAATTTCAGACTAAGTACAAAAAAAGAGCTACATTTTGTGACATGATGTTGTCTGTCGTATTTAATTTAAATTTTCAATACAATCTACAATTAATTGTTAGCCAAAATAAAAAAAAACATAAGAAAGGATTGTGGTAGTAAAAATCTTCAGTTTCTCTAGCTGTTATTTAAAAGAAAAGTCAAAATATCTTTACAAAATGAAGTTATAATGTTACAATTACAATTATTTGAGCTTATAGTTCATTTTATGGGTATAGGAGTAATAAGGGCCATTAGGCTACAGCTGAAGAGACAAATCAGTTTACAGGCCCGTCTTTTAACTCAATGCCAATTTGTATAAAGCGTGTAAAACTGAAAGAAAGATATTGTTATCGTTTACAAAGCAAGCAAAAGATGTGCCCATAAAATGGGATACTACACAAAAATGATACATGACCCAGCAGCTTATAAACATATGTCATTTAGTATATCAAAAAAAGAGAAAAAAAAACCAACGCATTGTATTTAACCTTCTTATTGTTTTTGCCACTTACCACACAATTGTTTACAACGCAGCCGCCGCCTCTGCCCCTTGTCTCTGCGGCAGAGTCAATAGCACAAATGCAATCGCCTTTGATTTGCATAATCCGCAGAAACATTGTTCACATATCATATGGTATATCGTATATCATATATGATGTGATATTATATTACATTAAATCGAAAGGTAGACTCTAAATCGGAACCGTAACAACGGGTATGTCAATGTCTGACGTTTTTGACTTATGTAAACCAAAAAAAAAAAAAAAAAAAGTGACACAAACTGCAGCTGTAAACTAATACAACAATTTATTTCTTGTTTATAAAAACAATTGCAGTAATTGTTAATCATAAAATCAAATCAAAGCAGGCAATGCATATGGAAATGCACATATGCAGTTTATTTGGGTCTCTGTAACAATTTCCTAGCTATTGTTATAGGATAACGACCCGATTACCTTGTTGTAATACTTCATGCATGGCTCCTGCAGTTGCCATCCCGTTGCGGCTCTGTCGTTCAAATGAGAAACGAGTTGTTCATATAACACCAATCCCCAACATTTCATTACTAAGCCAAATCTCCAACAACAACAATAATAGCAACAACATGTTGCGAATGTGCCTGCTGCGCAGTCGCAGTCGCAATCGCAGTCAACAGCGGAGTTCGGGGTGAAGTTTCGGGGGAATTGTGAATTGCGTTGCGATAGACCAATTTTTCGGTGTATAAAAGCAGAGTGCAGCAACTCAGCGAATCAGTACCAGCTTGGATCTCGTTATTGGTATAACACAGTTTATCGTGGAGTAATTGTTTCCCTTGTGAGACGTCAAAGCAACAGCTCAACAATGCGATTGGTAAAGCTCGAGTATTCATCGTGTGATCATCTTTGTGCATTGATCAAAATTATATCCGTAGTGTGTTGTTGTGAACTAAATCCGAAATCGAATCGTGTGCAAGGATGTGATATATGTGTTATAGATGTATCCTAAAAGCTGCATTTCCGTTGTCCTTTTGCAGTTCGTACTTCCTTGTCTCGCCGTGTGCTTGGCAATGGCCCATTGTGCTGCCATCGATGGAAAGGCAGCCGATGCCGCTGTAGATGCTGCAGCAGCCCCAGCCGAGGATAATAAGAATGTGGAGAAGCGTGGCCTACATTTTGGTGACTATCATCATCATCATGAGCACATCAAGACGGTGACTATCGAGAAGAAGGTACCGGTGCCCTACACAGTGACCAAACATGTGCCCTACACGGTTGAGAAGAAGGTAAGCACTTAGATCCCCTCCTAAAAAAAAAGCAATATCCAATTCGCCTGTTTGCCTGTTCAGATCCCATATGAAGTTAAAGTGGATGTGCCACAGCCATACATAGTAGAAAAGAAATATCCAGTAGTGGTCAAGGAATACGTTAAGGTTCCCGTTCATGTACCCAAGCCCTACATTGTGGAAAAGAAAGTCCCATATGAGGTGAAATATCCCGTTGATAAGCCATACGAGGTTAAGGTTCATGTACCAGAGCCCTATGAGGTCATCAAGAAAATCCCATATGAAGTGAAGGTACCAGTGCCACAGCCCTACGAAGTGATCAAAAAGGTGCCACATGAGGTGAAAATTGAAGTGCCAGTGCCCAAGCCTTATGAAGTCATCAAAAAGGTACCTTATGAGGTTAAAGTAGAGGTGGAGAAGCCTTATCCCGTTGAGGTTGAGAAACCCTATGACGTACATGTCGAAAAACCATACAATGTCTACGTCGAGAAGAAGGTGCCCTATGAGGTTAAATATCCAGTCGATAAGCCCTACAATGTTGTGGTAAGTGTTTTCTTTCGATCACATAAAGATCGAACGACTCATATATATTTTCCTTTCGGAATATGTTTCTTTGACAGGTTGAAAAACCATATCCGGTACATGTCAAGGTCCCAGTACCACAGCCCTACACCGTCGAGAAGAAGGTACCATACACCGTAGAGAAGCCAGTGCCCTATGAGGTTAAGGTGCCCATTGAGAAGCCAATTCCCGTCTACACGGAGGTTAAGGTGCCCATCCATAGAGAAATTCCCGTACCACACAAATATCATGTTGAGGTGCCAATCTTCAAGCACCATGAACATCATGAGGATCATGGTCACAGCGGTCACCACGGCCACTATGATCATCACTACTAAAGATAACGAGGGCGCCAGTGTGGCCAAATTGTGGCCAGCACAGAACGCGAGCACAAGGAGAAATACGAACAACAACAAGAAGAACAACGAGAAAGAAAATGATAGTGAGAGAGCAAACACGAAGACATTAACAGATTGTCTTTTGTCGCATTCACACAGCAACGTTGAGCTGGACGTTGAACGGGTGATAAACACAAGGAGGAAAGGAGCCAGAGCAGAAGGAGGAGAGGGAGAAGAACAACAAGAACAAGTAGCAGTAGAGGACAAACTAACTCGCTACTTGTCAAAACGAGATCTTGTAAAATTCGCAAGAGTCTTGCGAATTTTGCATAAGTTTTATGCCAAATGTGTTATACTTTTATTTGTATCATTGCGTTAGCTGTACATTTATGAGTTTTTTCTAAAATTATAAGCTAAAGAAACACTGAAAAACAAAAGCAAAATGCATTAATTACTTGGGCGGAAAATGGGAAGGCGAGTTTCCGTGAAAGTGAACAGCAACTGACCAACAAACGATACCGACCCACAAAGCAACGTAACACTTTCGAGCTGCCCAGACAAGAAAATGAAAAGTTGAAAAAGAAAAAAGAAAGAAAACCAGTTAACAGTTGAGTTGTGTCTGCAAATTCGCTGTGTATTCTTGGCCAGTTCGTTATGCAAGTTAGGCAGAGGCAAAGGCGTGATTTTTGATTACATCATAGCTTAAAATAAATTACAGGAAGTAACCACACTCAATCACATATACCCACATATACTCACTCATCCACTCACTCAACAATTCATTTAGCGTTCAAATTTACAAAATTTGACTGGCCAAGCGAAGCTTAAAATATAAATTTTCGCAATTTTTCTTCAACTGTCTTGTCATAAAGCGTTTGAACATTTGATCATATCTATATCTATACCGCTTGAAGTGTTGCCAACACGTTACCGTTGTGCTACCTAATATTTATTGGCTTCATATGCAATCAAAGCTCAGCCAGCTGCACAAGTGGCACAGACAGAGGCAGAGGCAACTGCTGAAGCCCAACAAAAACAACACACGAGCCGCAGTGTTTTAGATACACAAAGCTCAAGTATATAATAATGGCCTCGATTTGGAAAAAATTGTAACAGTAACGCTTGCCATTAAATTGCTGTATTTCGAAATGTGAATACGAGTGCTTGAAGTTACAATTAAAATACAATTGTTTTGTTTTGATTTAAGTCAGCAGTTGCACATTTTAAACGAAGCGATCATTTGAATTGTGCGCCAAACACAAAACCACCCTGTGGCTGATAGTGTATAACAGATTTGTTCCACACAACACAGGGTGCATTGTGCATTGTGGATGGTGTGGAACTTGCGGTTCTTTGCCAGTCACCAATCAGCTGTTTCTTGTGGTGGCAGAAGAAGAAGCACAGCACAGGCATTCACATTTCACAATAAAAACAATTAAACAATATTTTAATTTAATTAACAATTTGCTCTTGCAACATGGCCGATGATGCAGAAAACTCAGTGGACAACAGACCGACAGATGACACCAAGCCAGAGAAAATGTTCACCTTGAAGAAATGGAACGCTGTGGCCATGTGGAGCTGGGATGTTGAGTGCGATATATGCGCCATTTGCCGCGTCCAAGTCATGGGTGAGTTTCTGGACAAGAGTTTAACACTTTTTTAAACTATAAATATATATGCATTCTTGTCTTTGTTGCACGATGCTCAAGAGATTCAACTTTAGAAATTCAGTGGTGGTTCTTGTCAACAACAAAAACAAACAATTAGAACTAACTTTTGTTTCTTACAATTGTCATTGTCCAATTTGCTACATTTCCGATTAAAAAAGATCGTACAAAGGATCGTAGGAACGCGTTGCCTCTGTTGAAGACCATTTGAGCACTAACTTCTCCAGCTTAGAACGAGAACTAACTTTTGTTCCTTATTCATTGTCCAATTTGCTACATTTCCGATTACAAAGGATCGTAGGAACGCGTTGCCTCAGTTGAGGACCGTTTGCTTGGTCCTTACAGTTGACTTGAGCTATGTGCCTAAGGATCGTGCAAGACTAAGCTTTATGCTAAGTTCACCCAAGAGAGATATATTTAATTTGTCACAAAATGTTTATAAACAATTCGTCTTCGACCTGAAGCATATATGTATATGTATATATTCTTGATCAGCATTAAAAGTCGCTTCAAGCGGGCCATTTTCGTTTGTTTTTATGCAAATTAGTCTCTCAGTTTTAAAGCTATTTTTATGAAACTGGATTCAGATGTCGAAACCGGTCGGTTCATATATAGCTTTTAGTTAAATGTAATCAAAATTAAAACACAATCTGCGTTTTTGCAGATATTTCCATCTAATTGCAGCACTATATCTTATAGCTTTCGTAGAAAAATTAACTTTTGTTTTCTTATTTCTTATAGTATATCTAGACCATATCAGAAATTGGTTAGGAATGTTGCCAGCTAAATCAAAGAAAACTAAAACTAAAAACAAAAACGTATCTCCCGTAAGATTAAGTCTTGGCACATTCGATCTTTTTTGCGCAAACGGGTCGTTATAGTTCGGTCATATTTGTTCAAAATTGACCAGCTATATGCTCTATACATTTTCATAAAAATTAATTATAGTCGCACTACTATTTCTAATAGCTTCCATAGCAGCATATATAAGAAGTTTTAAAAACTATGTTTTTTTAAGACTCTAGAAATTGCAAGTTTAATAAAAATTTTGAATGTTATCCAAATCGGATTATCATACAGGTGGCATTGTAAGAATCTGGGAAGAATAGAAATCTTTTTACTTTGCTCATGAGAGAAAATTTATCAAGATCTCTCTCTTATATCTTAAACCCACCAAAAAATAGTGTTTCTTTCTCGATTTCGACCAAACTTACCAGCGTAAATTTTATTTAAGCTTGTCGAAAATTAAAATTATTGAAATATACAAAATTATTAAAGTCGGATCACTATATCTTATAGCTGTGAGAACATTATTCATTTCGGCTAAATTATTTGAAAAGAAGAGTTTATCCGTTCAATAAGTATGTAAATAAATTTATATTTAAATTAAAAATGCATTCAAACAATCGGGAAATACTTGACATGAGTCATGCTACCAAATTTTTATCAGTGTGAAGCACTAGAAAAATCCCATTAGATGTTTTCTTAAAGCTCATTATATATAGGTAGAATGCACTTGATTAAATATATATATTTATTATATTTTGCGAGTTATGCATAATCAGTGCATTCATGCAATAAATGCGTCTTCGATTTGGTTTAACTGGTTTGATTTGATTTCGTTCCCGTAACACAACACAAGCGATAAGCAAACAGACCCGAACTGTTGATTATCTCTGACGCCTTTGTCTGAACTGAAATTACTTTGTAAATATATAAAAAAAAAGGAATAATATATTGATTACGTCGTTATTGTATTCAAATGCAGCTCATGTGCAGCTAGCGACGAGTATATTTAGAAATATGGTATTGCAGTTGTCGCTCCAAAATGAATTTAGAGTAGATACTAAAATCAAAATAAAAAAATACTCACGTATTTGCATTGAAAATGTTCAACTGTAAATTGCATTCGGAAGGTCGCATGCAAAACATTTTAAATGCTTTTGTTTTTTTTTTTTAACGTTTTGCAGTTGTTGCAGGAAGTGGAACAATTAAAAGAATGCTTATATCATTTGTTGTTGTTTATATATTCTTTTAAAATAATTTACAATATTTATATATATATATATATAATATGTTTATGCAGTTGCTGCGAGTGATATTCATCTTTTTTTTTTTACATGCTGATTATTCGATTAGCCAATTGTTAGTGGTAAGGTGGGGTGGGGGTAGGGTATTTTTTTTTGGATAGTTGTATATAGTTTTTATATATGTGATCCTTATAAATATGTCATTTTTCTACAGCGTTAAATTCATGATGTCTCATCATAATATAATCAACAAAATTAGTGCTAAACTCATAATTTATACAATAATAAAACTACGCGACTTAACAATATAAATAATAATCATATTAATATAACAATAATTGTATAGAAATAAAGGAAATTCTTTTGCTACAACAAAACACATGCTCATCAAACAAATCGGGCCATATGTATATATATGTATGTATATAGTTTATAGCTCTAATTATCGTTATATGTAGTTGTACATCTTAAGCACTAAGGCACTAGTCTAATATTTGGTTTGATCGCTACAAGATCCTTTTCTTTGTATGAGTTGGCCCAGTGTACATTCCTCACTATTACATGTTGAAGGACAATGGCTTAATATTCGCCACGGAGGACATGCGACGCACTCGTCCCATCATCTTGCGCTCAATGTCCTCCAGCGTTTTGCCTTGCGTCTCAGGCACACAGAATATAACAAAGAACAGGCCAATGAAGCATATGGAGCCGAACATCCAAAAAGCGCCATAAGAGCCCATAACATCTGCAAATGAATTGAAATTAGTCAAAGTCTAAAATATATAAATGTTTGTGTAAGACTTACCAATCATGTCCTGGAACGATTTGGTCACCACAAACGTGCAGGACCAGTTAAAAGCGGTGGCCACCGAAGCCGCCGAGCCACGTATCTTAGCTGGCAGAATTTCGCCCATCATCAGCCAGGGTATGGGCCCAAAGCCCAGCGAGAAGCCCAGTATATATACGACAAAACAGCTGAGCGGCAACCAGCCCACATTGGAGGTATCCATGCCGTTGGCCTTGCAGTAGAAAAAGCCGCCCAGCACAAATAGCGTCAATATCATGGCTATACATGACACATATAGCAAAATCTGCCAAAAAAAATGAGATAAGGGATATGTTTAGAGGGCAGTTTAAGTTAGGCTTGGGGTTCTCATACCGGAGATTATTTCCGAGCTATTTACACCCAAGTCAGAAAGTGTCTGATAAACTCACCTTGCGTCCGGCGCGATCAATAAGCAGCGTGGCAATAAACGTGGCCATAAAATTAACAATGCCCACAATGATGGTACATAGATTGCCATCGATAGTAGAGCCAGCATCCTGGAAGATTTGCACCGTATAGAATATGACCGCATTGATGCCGCTGAGCTGTTGGAAGAACATCAGGCCCAAAGAGATGGACAATGGCTTTAGATTGCTACGCTTAAGCAGCTCCATCATTTTATTCTGTGATGCCTGCCTGTCGGCATCCGCCTGCGAACGCATCAGACCCTTCAGCTCTGGTTCGACATCTGCCTCCTTGCCGCGCAGCCAGATGAGCGCCTTGCGTGCACGCTCCTCACGACCACGGCTCACATACCAGCGTGGCGTCTCCGGTATGAGGAACATCAGTACAAGGAATGGCACGGGCAAAGCACATCCCAAAAAGGCCAGCATGGACCAGTCCATATATGTGCCGGCCACAAAGCATAACAATATGCCAATATTACCAAATGCCGTCGGCAGCAGACCCAGCGTGCCACGCACCTCCGGCTGCACCGTCTCGCCCAGATAAACGGGCAGCGACAGCGACGCAATGCCCACACAGAAGCCAGCCAAAAAGCGTCCTGCCAGCACCATAGTCACATTGACGGCGCAGGCAATGAGCAGCCAGGAGATGATAAACGGCACAGCCGTTGCCAGGATCGTATTACGTCTGCCCAGATACTCAATAAAAGGACCGCCAGCAATGCCGCCAACCAGACCCGCTAGTGGCATGATACCACCTACCCAAGATGCCTGCAAAAGTGGGGAGAAAATTCAATTTTAAATTTTATCATATCAAAAATATGATTTTTCTAAAGAACTCCCTAAATGTCTCTAAAGTTGTTCGTCCTAAGGAAATCTCAGAAATTATCTATTTTTAACACAGTTTTATTGTTTTCTAAACGCACATTTACCAATTTTTGGTTATAGAATCTAATGTTTGAGTTTTTTTTAATGTTCTATTGAACTTGTATCGATTTCCGATTGGGAAATTTGATCAAGATATGAGTTAATGATTCGAACTGGTATATTCCGACATATACTGCAATATATACATATGTTTCAAAAATGTAGCTGTAAAGCTGAAAGATTAGTTTGCATAGCAACAGAGAGATGCTAGAAAAACTCGCTTTCTAATCAAAGAATATTTAGTATAAAGTTGATGGAATCAAAAATAGTTTTTTCATTGCGTTACAAGTTTTATGATCAACTTTTTAGATCAATATTTTTAAAGAGACTTTGAGACAGTAAAGAAGATCTTTAAGAAGATATTTCTACGCAACTTAATTCTTATCTAAGATCGAAATTCATATAACTTTCTGATCTTACTGATATTTAATCTTTTGTTTTAACTTACCGCTTGAGGCGTAACCACAAAGGATGTCAGCGTAGTGTTGGTCATAGAGACCAGGGCGGGCGAGGTGTAGGCACTGGCAAAGCCCACAACCAGGGAGCCAAGGGAGACACTAAGTGCAGCCAGGACCTGTAATTAGAATAACCATAATGATCATAAATATAAAAAAGTTAGTAAAAAAGAATTTGATGGGCATTGTTGTAGACAGTCTACCTGAGAGAAGGTGCAAATGGCCTTGGGCTGCTCCGCTGGCACCGAGAAGGACACATGCGTGTCCGCACGCATAAGGATCTTCATGACGAGGACTTTGATGAGAATAGCTAACTAGCGAGCACTAAATGAATTTGCAGTAGCTGCAACCTTGCTGCACTGCCGCCTTTCACTTTAAGTCTGGAAGCCTTGGCGATCTGGACTTGGTATTGGAATTGGAATCGAAATTCGAATTGAAATTGAAATTGGAATTGGACGCTACTAACGCATTTATTGCGCTTTGCCGGACAAAACTGAACTGAAACTGAAACCTGTCATTTCTCAACTCGATGCGAATGCAGGCCGTTAGATTTTGAGTATGATTTGCGCGGTCACGTACAGTTTAGTATATATATATATAAACATATATATATGTACATAATAAGTGTATTTGAGCTATGTATACTATTTATATAAAGATCTCTTATCAATATGTTTATTCAATCAGAGCTGCAGCAGCTTAACAATTGATTAAGTATTATGCCTCAGTTCAATTAAGATCAGCTTCAGCTACAGCGTTATTGACATACGCTTATCACGCTGTTTACGTATGCTCTTCCAAGTTCGAGATTAAAAACAAGACAAGAACAAACTCAAGATTTTGGGTTGATTGCACCCAAAGAAAATTGTTTCAATTTGGTTCCTTGTCGCGAAGTGTTCTCGATAATATGCAAAATGCAACTAAGCTGAACGCAACACGTTCAACATTTGGCTTAGAAAGGAAAAGCTTGAAAAAGGATAGCAGCTAGTTGATACTATTCCCATCAGTTATTGAGTCAATGTATTTTTAGTCTAACATAACTAACTAAGTGCGTTATTTCAGTTTTTAATTTCAATTAAATTCTACACTTAGTGATCAGGGGAGGGGCAAGGCGACAGGGTGTACAATCTGGGCGTGCGAAAATAGACCGACACGCGCTTCCAATGATGACTCCACAAAACGACGCTCTAAATTGAATACGTCAAAGAATGAATGCGAGCTTGAATGCTTTATGGCAATACACTTATTAATGCCATTCATAAGGCCATTCCCCATGTTCACACTCAACACTCATGCACTCATTATACACTCATATACACTCAATGTGCTCATGCATACTCATATACCCATACTCAGTGGGTACTCATATATAGGCGCCAGTTAAGCAGTCTCAGAGTGCTTAACGAGCCAACAATAGAACGGCTAAAGCTAAAGCTTAAGCTAAAGCAACAGTTGCCACGTTTATGTTTATGCCATGTAAGTCATCAAATATTTATGGAATTTATCAAATCTAGTCAACACGAATTGCGTTTAGATTTGTTACTTTCCTTATGCTGCAGTCTTTTTTATTCGAAAACTTTTTAATTTACAAACTATCATTTAATATTGACGTTGCAGAAATACGTGTAAACAGTTATCATGATACTATATCTTCACTCTTTTTGATTCGAAAACTGTTCAAGTTACAAATGATCATTAAACTTTGAAGTATTAGAAGTACGTGTAAGCAGTTATCATGATACTATATCTGCACGCTTTTTGATTCGAAAACTGTTCAAGTTTCAAATGATCATTTAACATTTAAGTGTTAGAAATACGTGTATTATACAGATATGATGTATTGACCTAAAAACTGTTACTTTTCGGAAACTGCTTTACAAAGTGTTTTTAAAAGTTTTCATTTTTGATTGAAAAATCTATTTTTTGGAAAGATAGGCCTACCTAAAAGTAAGTCTGCAAACCGAAGCTTAACGGAACTGGTTCGATTCCAAAATTTCACTATGAACCAAAGCTTATAGCGAACCAGTTGTATACGAATCTAACCATGAACTAACTATTTTGCGCTATAAAAAAGTGTATTTTTATTTTCATAATTTGAACATACGCATTGAAATGTGGGAACGTGTCCGTGTACATATTTTTAAGGGCTTAAAAGAATGTAAATATTGCGCATGAAACTGTTTTGTTTTGAAAGTGAAGAATCTGACGTATTAAGAATCTGTCAAACCGAACCCAGGAAGTTAATCGTTTATTTTTTTGGAACTAAACAAAATAGCACGCAATAAAATATAAACAAAATTTTTTCAGACTTTTAGTTAAGTGCAAACAAACAAATGACATCTTTATATGTGAGAACTCTCAGGAACTACACGCAAACTAACCAAATTCACGTTTAAGCTTGCACACGTATAAACGTTGTAATTGAGACACAATCGGGGACAAAAATCTCATTATCGCAAAGAGATTGCAAATGATTTTGATCGTCATTCGTTTGACCTACCTGTGTCCATATATAGATGGGATTTGTTGTGGGTCTATAGACCTCCAGCTTGGGTTTGCCATCCTCAGTTATCTGGCGGACAAAGGGCACCACATGGCGTATATTATCGCCCCGCTTATTGCCCATGTCGTCCATTTCGAACAGACGACGACTGAAAATGAAAATAGAAATAGAAATTGCGTTTTAGATTTTTAGGCAAACAATGTAACAATTTGTGTATGAAATATGCTCTTTGGCCTGTTCCCATTTTCACTTTCGGCGAAACGCTTTGAATCTATCTCAGAAGTGCAAGTGAAAATGGGAACACTCTTGTCGAAATTCACTTTTTGTTTACCTTTTGCGTGAATCAGTGCTAATGGAGCGCTGCTGTTGGAAATTCTGTCGCGATGAGAGAAAGTCCTCGTCGCTTTCACTTTCTAGATCCTTAAGATCGATAATAACTGGCTTGGTAATGTCCTTGGGACGATGTATTAGACGCTTATGCTCGGCGTCGTCGCCCTCCTCGTCGCTGTCAGTGCTGGAGCCCTGTAATACTTTGTCTAACTTGAATGTGACACGCGGATCCAGACTCTGATGCTTGCGTCCCTGGAATTCGCGGCGTGTCTTGTGAAACTCCTCCTCGGATGAGGACTCCTTGAGCAGATCCTCCAAAAAGCGTGTGCCCTTAATGTCCAATGAGACGTGCTTCTTTGCCTGAAACTGACGCCGATTGTCATTGGCCAATATATGCCGCAGATCCTTGAGTATGCCCTTGTGGTCGACACTAGTGGCCTTCTGCTGCTGGAAACCAATGCGTTTATCCTCGAAGCTATCGTCGTCGCTGCTCTCCGCCGGCTTGCTGCTGCTGCCGCCCAATGGCTGCTCAACGCGGCTTGGTTTCTCAAAGGATACGCGTGAACCCTTCAACGATTGCTTGCTGCGCTGCAGCTCCTCGTTGCCCGTCACAATGCTGCGCTGCTGGCGATCACGATGCGGCTCCAAGGATGTGGGTGGCGGTGGCAAGGCCGTTAGCTCCAAGCTGCCGCTGGCACGTAAGGCGGTACGCAGCTGTTGTTGTTGCTGTGGCGGCTCCTTAATATCCTCGTCCTCTAGCAGCGGGCGAAAGGATAATGGTGGCTCGTCGTCATGCAGCAAACGCAGCTGTTGCTGTTGTTGTTGTTGTTGTTGCTGTTGTTGCTGTCGCTGCTGCTGCTGCTGTTGCTTCTGCAGTTGTTGTGGTTGCTGTTGTGGAAACTGCCTCTGTGGATGACGCTGCGGCGCCGCCTGTGGAAACGGAAACGGATCCTCTGGCAATATTGTGTCCAGGCTCGTGCCCGTATTCGATGCAGACAGATTGCTCTCCACACGTTGATACCCTTGCTCCTCCTGCCAAGAAAAAACGCACGCGTTTTAAATAATACTTTTGATTTTTTGATTTCAGAACACCACACACGCCACAGACAATTGCGAATTAATGTTTTATGCTCCGACTTTTGATTATATAGCTACTCGTCTCAATTCCAGCTCTGAGACATTGGGTGATTACCCCGCAGCTGTTCTTGAAATCAAAGCCAAAGGTTGACTCCAGATTCCAACTCTTATCACTTGTCTTATTTTTTTGCGTGTTTCATCAGCTTTAATCTATAACTAACTATACACTATTGCTTGAAAGGTACCTACTAAAAATGCTCATCTGTTATTTATTTGGCTAATTTGTAGCGAAGAAGTAAGAGTAGAGCTCAAGTATTGTTTGATTCTTGAATCAGGATCAGTTTACTTAAACTTATGCACTAATAAGGAAGTGTTTATTAGAATTCAAAGATCTGTAAAGCTAACATTAACTTTTATTTGGTGAGCACCTTTTTAACAAAATACATATATACAGCTCTGTTCTGGTTTACACTCTCGGCAACATTTTGCGGAATTGTAATTCGCTTAATTGTTCAAAATTTGCTTATTGCTGTTGATCTAGTGAATTGAATTCTATATCAATTGATAGTTTCATTCAATTCATGATCAAATAAAAGTGAATTCAATCCGCAAGATTGTATTAAAAGTGAAAATGGAACATTGAAGAAAAAATCACTTTCGCAACATATTATTGAAAGTGGAAACCGAAACAGAACTGAATTTTATTTGAAGCTTTCTTGAGTTTGTATCGTACTTTCACACTTTTCGTGTTGTTTCGTCACTAGCGTGGACTACCGTCGACGTAAGACGACCCTCTAGTCAACTTTATGAACTATCCAGTTCAACTGCTCTCTCATTTCTTTCGTGCTATGATTACTACCAAATATTTGACTATAACTATGAGTAATGACTATAGTTTAGCTAGTACCAATGCAAATATTGAGAGTAAGATTAATATTGCTTATTGCAACATTAGTTGAATCAAATAATTACTAATTACAAGACATTTTATTGTAGCGGTTCATTGAACTTTGTATTTGAATGATTACTAATGCTTATAATCGATTAATTTGTCAATTAATCGGAATAGTACTTTCGATACAATTAAGTCGTGAATTGAAAGAAAATAAACGGTTAATCGTGCCATCACTAACAATCATTAAATTTCGTTTAGTATTTTATGAGACAGCTTTATGGAGTGCTATAAAGGATCAATATAATAAAAAGCTAATCTTTATTGATTTAGTACAAATCAAAGTCTAACATATGCTGCTGAAGGGTATCTGACGTTTGTTGCAATTTTTTTTTATCTTGTTCGTTTCGCAAGTCATAAAAACGACTATTTTTGACGCTTATAGTATTTAAATATAATTGCGCTATATAATTTGGAATAAAGAGTCTGTCGCATGCTCAAAAGGTTTTCTGAAATTGTTCTGAACGTTAATCAGTTGCAAGTGGGGAATGTATTATAAATAAGCCGTTAAGCTATTAATCTGTTTGGCAATGTGTGATAACGTTGATTTGATAATTATGTAATTTATACTTACACCAGCTCGGGTCAATTTCTCTTTTAATTTGCCCATTGCGCTGCTCAGCGGTTGATGGTGTCCACCATTTCCTCCGCTTCCTCCACCGCCGCCGCCGGCGCCTCGATTGTCACGTCCACTCATCTTATCAATATCAGCTTATGTTGAACTTGAACTATGTATTTGGTTTTACCTTGGGCAGCTGCTTTATAAAACAATTATGTGATAGACACTTGTGTGTAAATTGTAAGCAAGGTCTCTCTGCGTTTGTGTTTTGATTTTGTCTTTGCTGCAAGAAAAATGTAAATGTTTGTTATAGGTTGATATTAGTAAAACTGTAAAGCATTCTATATTTATGTTTCTAAAGATTAGTTAAGCTTAATTCGTTCTTAGAATACTTAAATACGATTTTAGTTGTGCTGAATCGATGTGTAATCGATTAATCGATGAAAAATGTTTATTTTAAATTGGAATTTGCTATGTATACAATGATTTATCAAAATATGTGAATTTAAAAAAAAATATGGAGTATTGTAATAACACTTTAACTGTCTTATTTTCCAATTCTCCAAAATATAATGATCTGTTTGTTATACACATATGAATCAGTTTGATTTATTTTGGTTAGCGTTAGCGTTCCAAGAAACTGATAACGTATATATTTCGCAGAAAAAATCGATAATGAATCTTTTAATTTTGTAGCTTTATGCTCAACGACTCTTAAAACTATGCTTAATTTCAATTTAAAAAATATTTGATTAAAGTTTTAATATTGTATATTCAAATATGTTTTCTCTTACATTGCATATTTATGGCAGGTGCACTTAGACTCTATCGTTGCCAAGCTAATCAGTCATTTAAATGTCTACCTGGAAATGCCATTTGTATATGATGTCTGCTTCTTATCAAGCATTTCTGTTTGTTTTTTGATAATGCGAGCCTCCTAATAATTGTGGGGTGACGAATGCACGCCCACTTTTTATAAATATATGCATGTATGTGGATACATGCACATACATAAGTAACACATACATATCTAATTGAATATTATATATATATATATATATATTTTCACAAACTGTGCGTCCTTGATAACACGCGTGACCAAGTTCTTAGCACTATGCACAGTGTGCTACAAAAGTTGACGGCCAACATTTGTATGTGAATATTGCTTCAACTGTATCATTACTGCTGCATTTTACTGTATGTATTAAAAACAAAACTTGTTTCGTATAGTTTTCTGTTAGATTGCCATCTGTGAATAATTTTTAAAAAATGTTTAACTAAGCCCAAGTTATGTGTTACGATTTGACACATTTTGCCACACTTGTATCAACATTTTTATTGCTCAGTGTTGGCGCCTTTTTCTCTTGTCTAAGAAAACTTTGTTTATGAACTGTTGGGTTATAGTTTTTGTTTTGTTTTGGCAAGCGGCAGTTTGCAAAAATCTTGTTTTTAAAATTTTCCACATTCTGAATTTTTGTTTTTGTTTTCTATATTTACAAATTATTTGGCTCAAATAATTAATGATCATTTTTATAGAACAAAAAGAATATGTGAAAGAGAAATGTAGAAAGTAAAAAATATTTCATTTGGTTTGCCTTGTAGGTCGTTTCTTGGCTTTTGCTCTTGCGTCATGTGATTCGTGATGCTAACGGGACGCGTGGGCGCCATGACGTTGACAGCGACGCCTTCGCTGCCGGCGACGCCAACGCCGACGCCTTTGTGGCTGCTTACTTATTTACTTATTTTGGTGCTTTTTAGCTTTCGATTGCCATTTGTATTTGGTCAGCAGTGACATAAGAAGGAAAATATGTATGTATGTACAGTGTACAGCTGCAAAGCTGTAAAAAAGTACATTATCTGCATTTGGCTAAATAATGTACTTTTGCAAAATGCGCCGAAACTTTTGCAATTGACCTTGAACGCTGCTAGTATGCGTGCGTATGTATGTATGTGTGGTAATGAATCATTTTAAGTACATACATAATTATGCCCATTGTTGTTGGGGGCAGCCTATCAATAAATCTACCTATGATAGTCAGAAGCAACAACAATTAAGTACACACAAACACACACACACATTAATAAGCGGCGCAGCGTGCTTAACGTCGCTCTCTTAAGCTCAGCTCATAAGTTGCGCTCTTTGCCAGCTAGCTAAAACTCTCTTACATTGCGCTCACGTGCCGTCAACGTCACACGCTCTCCCGCTCGTACACACACACAGACACATGCATACACAGGTACAAATTGTTGCTGTGACGGCTCATTTGTCAACAGTGAGTGCAACGTTGCGAATTTTGATCTGCGGTTTTTTGGGCATTTATTTTTAAAACAAAACGTTTTTTTGTATTTATTTTGTTAATTAAGAAAGACGAGCAGCGACTGCGAATAAGACAATTTAATCTTTGTTACGTTACATATTATAAATATTCATGCATTAATTTGTTTCAATTAACAACGCCCACGTTAGTCTATTTAAAACTAAAAACAAAAACCTTTGCGCGCTTAAAAATTTAAAATTTAAATTTTACAAATGTTGTTGCACTCTAAAGCTAGCTATACTGCAAAAACGTTAATATATATCTTAACGATATACATATATACTTGTGTACATTTGTATATATATTAATGCCATTGCATTCAATAAAAACAAATTCTAAATTTAAAAATTTTTCACGGTCGCCACACTCTCAAAAATGTTTCGACTGTTTGCAATTTCTCTATTTTTGTTGTTGTTGTTGTCTCTTGGCTGTCTTACATTTTGTTTTAGCCTTGATGTGTGGTCTTAATTGTACTTGTTTTTGTTGTTTTACAGCACTTTTGCCAAAACTGCGAAACACACAAATTACGTAAATCTATTGCATTAAATAACTTTAGATTTCGACTAGTGTCCAGTCGCGCCACTCATTAAACTTAGCGCATTGACGTAGTGCGAAAAAAATGCGCATAAAATTTGCATGACATTAATTTCTTGCACCAGACATGCCAGAGACTTGTTGTTTTTTAATTTAGTCTTTTAATTTTTGTATTTTTTTTTTTTTTTTTTTGTTTGCATAAATTTTAAAAAAGTCGCGAAACACAAAACTCGATAAGGCTACGACCGGAACTTGTAGCGCGAAGAAAACTAAAAATAACTTAACATTAATTCACAGCAACAAATTAACTAGTTTTTGTTTTTTTTTTTTACTTTTTATTAATAAGTTTATTAAAATATTTTTTTAAAATATATTTATATATATTTGGATATATTTTATATGCTAAACGAACGTATAGTTTTGCTTTTGTGCGCTTATCGTTTATTTGATTTTACCTTTTAACAAACTACTAAATGTGATATCCACTATTGTGGCACTGAAGCACGAGATTCGAATGCGCAACGTTTATATAGCACACACCAATTCACTGAAACTCGTTCGAGCTTTTTTACACACTGTTCGCCGCTGAACGGTAAAACGGGAGAGTGAGCGAGAGTGAGAGCATGCATGCTCTCCCACTGTGCGCCCCTCTGGCTGGCTGTCTGTCTGTGTGTATGTATGTGTGTGCTTGTGATTTTGAGCAAGGAAACGTTGTCAGATTTTTTTGGAGAGCCACAGTGTGCGAAGGTCGAAAAGAAGGCATGAATGAAACGAGGCGCCAATCCAAAAATGTTTGTATGTGTGCGTGTATGTGTAGGTGTGTGTGTAATGACGACGCCAACATTAGATGGCAAGTGCAGAGCAGAGTCAAAGGTGTCGGGTGTTGTTGTTGCTGATGCTTGGCACGCCGGCGCGACTGAGACCTCGCTGCTGCGCTGCGCTATTGAAGCTGCGCTGCTTAATGACGCATTTTGGGCATTTCTTGGAGGACGTGACGCGACACAGTGGCACCAGCAGCGGCAGCACGGCTCATATTTTTTTTGCTTTTTTTTTTTTATTGATTTGTTTTGGCTGCTGCCTCTGCTCTGCGCTGCGCTAACGTCATGCTAATAGCCAATTGCTTTGCCTCTTTGCCAATTGATTGTTATTTACACATATTTTCAATTGAATATTATTAAATTGACTTTGAGGGCGCGTGCAAAATTTTTCGCAGCCTTGGACCGCATTTTGCGTGGTTTCTCTTCATTTTTTATATATTTTTATTGACGCCTGACGCCACCTCCAAAACCTAAGCAATTGTTATTGTTTTGTCAAAGACAGCTAATTATTGTGGCAACGTTTGCTATTAACTCGTTTTTTTGCTTGTATATCTGTGAATCGCGCCTCCAATTGTGTCGAGGAGGCTCGTCTTTCTATTTCATAACATACCATAAACATTGCCTCTCAATGAGTCCACACAATTTCCAACGTCTGTTTCAGTTTAAACGGGTTGTGTGTGTGCACAAAAACAAATAACATACATACATATACATACATATGTACATTTATCTGTAGTTATGTACATTTGTGTACATATGTACATACATATGTTTATACATGCGGGTACAAGTACACTCATGCATACATAGATTAACGGAAACTTTTTAATCGTCATAACTGAAACACTCACCAAAGCTAATACCCAGTTCCCAGACCTACATGGAGTTATTGGTTTTCTACAAATATACCGATAATGATCGATTACAAAGATTAACTATTGTTAGGATTCGCATAAAAAATGTTTTTTCTTAATTATGAAAGATCTGAGTGACTCAGCTTTATAGCAAAAAATAATCATGGCATATAATAATCAAACCGAATACAGCTAATTTAGAAAGCATTTTCTTTTTGATTCCGATCATCCAAAAGTCATTTTTCCAACTATCCCCTGAGTCTAGCCCAAAGTTTTAGAATTATTTCCAAATCATGTTTTACTCTTTTCGATATTAATATTTGATATCTTCATCACCATATACTACTTTTAAACTAAGGAATATGTTATGTAATTTGTGCTTAAAAGAACTCTGTAGAAATATGTCGACATAAATTAATATAAAACTACATACATATAAGGATTAAGAAATTTGGGGCATATTCACAAACAAACAATAGATATTTTACAAAATAAATCTTTGCTCTTATGTATAACATATACAAAAAGAAACAAGTAAGAACGTTGCAGTCGGATGTACCCGACTGCGATATACTCTTTTTTAGCCTCTTTGCGGAGTCAGAAGTGGGCGTGGCAATTGTATTTTTGGTCAAATCTTTCAAGTTTTGCCATCAATTTAAGTTTGGTTGGGCTCGTTGTACAGGTTTGGGGGAAACAAACATTGCTCGATTGCAGGGGCGGGGGTGGGCGTGGCAAAATTATTTTTATACAATCTTTTTAATAGGACAATAGAATTCCACCTGCAAAATTTTGGGACTCTAGCTAAAGGGGTGGGGGAGATACAGACTTTGTTTATTTGTGGGGACGGGGGTGGGCGTGGCCAATTTTTTTTTGTCAGATCAATCAAGGATGTGATAAGTAGCCCTTGTGCTAAATTTGGTTACTTTAGCTATAAAACTGTGGAAGATATAGTTTTTTGCAGTTTGTGGGGGAAGGGGTGGGGCTGGGGGGGAGATCTTGACACTTTGTCTGCCTATGGTATATACCAACATGTATACCAAGTTTGGTTGCTCTAGCTTCAAAACTGTGGAAAAAACCTGCGTTCATACGGACAGACGGACAGACGGACGGACAGACGGACATTTCACAAACCCAATATACTCTTTTTTCTTTTTTTATAAAAAAAATTAAAAAAGAGTATAAAAAGTTAGCATCAAATATTAGTTAAACATAAAAAGAAGTACAGAGTATTTAATTGTCCAGCATCCTCAAACTTAATTTTAATATGTTTTTCGCATCTTAGGCATCGACCGTCATTTGCCCTCGACTTCAGCTTGAACCACAATCAATCAGTCCAAATATTATTGTCAGTTTTCAAGGTCTCACTGTAGAACTGAAGAAAAAGTAAAAAAAAAAACGATAAATACGCTAATACGCATGGCTGTCTTTTGTTTGGCCAATAGGGGAGGTCAAACACGAGTCACCAACACGAGTGTTTCTTAGCGCAAAACTTGTTTTTGACAGCCCAAAAAGCAGTCCGGTGAGCTTATTTAAGAGGGTACATGGAGAGCATTACAATAGCATGGGCTTGCCAAATAGGGGACTAAGAATAAATAAGAAAGAGTGCCATTAAATTTTGAAAAAAAATAAAACAAGAGTGCATTGAACTTAATTTCTTAAAAAATTTGTACTCAAATATGTAATAGTGTGTACCGACCAAATAATTATGTATGAGACTGTATGTATATTTAATTTTTCGCTTTTTAACAAGCACCTTTTTAAGAAACGAATTACAAAATTATCATTCTAGTTTCAATAGAATCGATGGCAATTGTGCTTTATTCTTCAACACATGTAACTTGTATTTTTTAACAATATGCAACAAAACATAAAGTTTGATAAGCTTTGTTAATGTAACTTCAATTCTAATTTCTGGAAGATTTGAATTTCAGAGAATTCTAATTTGTGAACTTTTACTGTATCTTAAAATTTCTTTTTAAATATCACCCAAAACTTAAGCCATTGATGAAACCCAAGAACTATCCATTTTTAAAAGTTCTGATAAAAATCATTTATTTACAATGTTGTTAGTAAGTCCGTAACTCAATAGTAACTCGTATTTAGTAAAAAGTATCGAAGTTTTGATCCCATTTCCGAATCCAAGTAGAAAAACAACAGGAACTAAAAATATCTTTAATGAATTCTGCAATGTTTTCAAATTATTTAGTCGAACTTAGTTATCCAAAAGAGTTTCATTTCTATTCATTTCATTCGAATCTGAATTTGTAAAATCAGAAATCGGAGCATGCTTGATTATAGGTTCATTGAATCCCAGTTACTTTAGGTATTTTTTTACGCCTTTTTTTGAATTTCATAATATTAAACCAAAAGCTATCATTTTTTGTTAATAAGTCTACTTATAGTGTCCACAGAACTCTTACTATAAGAATCTGACCATCATCATGACGCAACAGAAAGAAGACACCTGTGACCCTTCGGGTTAACTTTACTCATAACTCCAACTATAAAGCACAGCCAGGCAATCAGCAATTTGCACTCAATTCCACTTAAGCTACTACTTTAAAAGCGAGCCAAGCAGAAATGAACAAGCAACAAAAAAAAAAGCTCAGACGAGCCCCCAAAGACTTGGCGGTCGCTGCACGTATGTACATACATATGTATGTATATGAAACGGTCAGAGCAATCGGCAGAGCAACAACAACAACATTAAGAATGTCAGAAACAGGCATAGCAGAGAGCGCACAGTACGGCAGCACTTGGTAACAGTGGGATGTAAAGAGTAAAACAAAGATGGCATTACATAGAGCAGAAACGTTGCAGCGACGCTAGCGTTGACGCCTGCGCAGGCGCACGTATTGCCAAAAAAGCTGATGCAAGTGGCGTTTATTGCGTCAGCCAAACTTATTCTTTGGCTGAGCTTAACAGAACAGGCATACATATTTATTTATGTATTTAAGTGCAAACATAAATACGCATATGTACATAAGTAACTGTGTGACATGCGCTAATTAAAGCGAACTTTTGCCAAAAATGCATGCGTTAATTAAAATAAATTACAAGTAACCATTAAAAGCTTATTTATCTAATTGATGTTGGGCGTCGCAATCACAGTCATTTCAATTGAATAGCGATAAAAAACTGCCCTTCTTGCCTTTGGCCCCTCCTTTTAACCACAGCACATGACACGTACATAGTCATGAGAGTGTTGGCCGCTCTCACTCTCGTGCTCGCATATCTCATCTACACACTCACACATAGACATATGGCAGCTCTCACTTAATGGGCTCTCGCGATCAGAAGCACGCGCTCTCTTGCTTTGCCGCTTTGGTAAATTAGCCAAAAATGCTAAATTTAGCATTCGCACACTCGAAAATGCTACAAATAAAAACAAAAGCAACAAAAAAATTTAACTTAAGCATGTGATGCCGGACGTTGCGCCGCTCACCCGCTCACGCGCCAAGAAGCATGTATTTATGTATTAATGTTTGTACATATGTATGTATTTGTTTTTGTTTTTATTTTCAACGTGGGCATTTTTTGGCACACAACATACATAAATACCTGCAAAAGTGTGTATGTATGTATGTACATAAGTAAGTATGTATGTATGCTTGTAATGATGGCGATTTGTATGACGTGCGAGCTTTGTGACGACTGACGAGCCTCCAACTAATACATAGAAAACTGCCAACAGCACACAGACATACATACATATATGCTCACTACTACATACTACATACATATATGCATACTTAAACATTTAGGCACTCTTTAACACTAACAACAAAACAACAAAGCCAGCATGACTTGCCCCTCGAAAGCCTAAAAAAGAACTGTGCAGAATTCTAGGCCAACTTGCGGCTTATCACAAATGCAGCGTTGATAATAGCAGCACAAAAATTTCACTTTTTTATGACTCTATGACGACTACGATCAAATATTTAGTTCCAACGTACTTTAAACTTTGTAGTCATTATATAGTCTGCTCCCCAAAAGCTCCACCCAACCTGTACCTGTTGTGATACCAGACATTGCGCAAGCTCCAACGGGCAAAAGTTGTCGCGTTTTTGGTTGCTATTTTTAAAAAAACATCTGTACGTTTATTTATTTAACATTTTGTCGGGAAATAGTACGAGTAGATACGAGTAGAGCGACAGGCACGTGAATCAACTTTATATGCATGCAATGCAAGTATTTGTTCTTAATGCATACTCATTCAGTTAATAATGGCTAAATGGCTAGGACAAGTGCCCTTCATTCAAGGTCATAGTCTCACTTCGCTGACCAGTTCAAAGTTGTTGGCGCTAAAGTCGTCGTCTAGCGCTAATAAAAGCTAAACGTGAATCGGCGGCACTTTGCTAATTAGTCATACTTATGTACATACTTAGTTATGTACGTATGTATTGTCTCTAAAAATGACTATGCATATATTAACATGTTTTAATTGTCCAACTGGTTATTCCTTGTATACAACAACTAGGCTTAAAAGGGTATACAAAATGCAAAAGATAGATTTGATATTGATCTTGATCTTAATACAGTTGGAAAACGTTCGATTTTTGTATAGGCCATGTCCATCTATATATCCGTCAAAGCTGTAAAACTGTAAAATAGAAGAAACTCGAGTTTTAGAATGTCGATTCTCTATTGCTTAATATCAAACTTATTTCAAATCTTAAATCCATCCAGTCTAAAAACAGCTGCAATAATTAATATTGATAATAACTACAAATACTTTTTAAAATCCAATTTTTTTTATATATTTTAGTATTTTTAAATGTATTTTAAAAATTTTTTCAAATATTCTTTTGTCATTGTCTTTTAGATGAACATTATAAACTAAAAAAATTAACATTTGAATCTAAAAAGATAATTTTAATGACTTTTTGTTCATTTTTCGACCGCAACTGTATCTTTTTTGATAATATTATCGAGTTTAAATATATTTGCTACAGGGTATCTTCAGTTCGAGCACTCTCGATTGGAGAATTCCTACATTTTTTAAACTAATGTATGTAATATCTAAACATTTTTAGACATTCCTTAAAATCTTTGTATAAAATCAAGAATGAATCGTTTTATACATTTATGCACACATTCACACATATATTCCCAATCTGAATAGGTCTAACAGCATAGAGGTAAACTTGTTGCTAAAACTTAGTGCATATACTAACTTTCACTGCAAACAATAAATCGAAACCATTTGAATTAATTCACTCTTTTTCAATCATAACGTCGTGTTGTCGACAATATCGGTCAATATACATCCATATAAATTATAAATTTATACATAAACTCAATTTTCGTTAAGCTATATGAACTATATTCAGTATATTTCAAACTCGTTATTTCTAGGTTTGCTTGGGAAATTCTTAAAGCAAATGTTTTTTTATCCAACAACTTATTTCTAAACATATTAGTTCTATGGCGGTTATATGTAAAATACAAATGTAACTGTATATCGAAAAAACGTATATTCTTAATGATATCTAAAGTAAACTCAGCCAAAGTGCATTTCATTATGCCTTGTACTCAGTCTTCGGCTTGGAATGTTTATTAACCCATAGTTGATTTGGTTAACGTCTTTTTAAAACATGACAACATACTCGTACATATGTACATACATATATGTATATGAACTGTGGTACTTTTCCTATACACTTAATTAATTGAATACTATCAACAATTTAGCCAAGCGCAAACAAATCACATATAGATTCGATTGATTGAATGTATCAAGCTGAAACCGAACTCAACTGACATTCTAACTCAATATTTTCATAACTGCTCTCATTGGTAATACGGACGACTGACAGCGCAAATTTATACAAAATATTTACAATATGTTTTAGTAATTTTCCAGAGCTACAATTACGTGCAAAAATGCTAAATATCCTGCGTACAATTTATAGAACAAAATAAAAGAAACAACTGCAAAAACATTATGCAGAATTTTATAAAAAGCCAAGTACGTTTTGAATTGAATTAAAAGTCATATTGCCACGTGGCAGCCATGCAGCTATCAAGAGAGCAATCGGATAACGCTTACAATGTGGCCTCGGTGGCGCAGTTGGCAGCGCGTAAGTCTCATAATCTTAAGGTCGTGAGTTCGAGCCTCACCCGGGGCATGTAACTTTTTTGCTTTTTTTTTTTTAAATATTTTTATACTTTTTACTCCCTGTTACCATTAAAAATGGGAAAAGGGAGTTATAAAGTACTGCAAATGTGTGTAACAGACAGAAGGAGGCATTTCCGACTATATAAACTATATATTTTCTTGATGGGGATCAACAGCCGAGACGAACTAGTCATGTCCGTCTGTCTGTGTGTCTGTCCGTCTGTCCTTAGAACATGGCCTCGGTGGCGCAGTTGGCAGCGCGTAAGTCTCATAATCTTAAGGTCGTGAGTTCGAGCCTCACCCGGGGCATGTAACTCTTTTGCTTTTTTTTTTAAATATTTTTATACTTTTTTTTATTTTTTAAGATAAAAAAAAGCATCTATTGATATCTGAAACAGTTTTACTACAAAGATATTAAAATGAAACAAAAGTGTTCATAGTTTTGCTATTGCAAACTCTACTTTGCCTTGCCTTTGTTCAATTCCTATAAATAATTATAATTTAACAAAAATATATATACCTATTTAAGTAGTTTTTGTTAATGCACTGTGTTACAAAATCACACAGCAGTCAAATGAGCGCTACAATAAAATGCCAAATTAAATAACAATTGCGTGCAATAAACAACAATAATAAGAACAACTTTTAGATTATGCCATTTTTCGTTGCATTGCTTTATGGCAGTTAACCTGTCCGACAGCAGTTGTTAATAATTTATTCATAGTTACAGTTATAGTTTAAGTTAACGGCAATTACAATTACAATTACAATTTCATGATATTACACATGACATTCATTTGGCAGTACGCCCTGAAAGCACAACAAAAAAGCAATAAACAATCGATTTTAATTGGAATTTGATATGTCATAGTCTCATACCATATTCGAATCGAATATTTTGTACTTTAAGAGTAATTAAGTTAAATAATAAAAATCTTAAATTCAAATTAAGTTAATGACCTATTAGGCTGTTGTCAATCATTGAAGAAAGTAACTTCAATCCGAAAACATGAGTAGATATTCAAAAACAGCACCACTTAAATACAAGAATCGAAACGTAGTTCTTCAAATTTCATAAAATTTAGTTAAATATAACAAAGCTAATATCTGATTTAACAAAAAAAAAAAAAGGTTATCTTTATGAATACAAAAATAAATTTTAAATTTTAAATGTTTCGTGCATTCACTTTACCATATTGCTACAATAAGTTTTGGATTCATTCATTTCTGATTGAAGAGTATGATTATACACCTACATATATGTATTTGTATACTAATATATATCGTTTGCTTTACACAGATAGATACTCATATAATATAGTCTGATAGTCTTCTTCAACTTACAACTGCTGTTTTTAAGCTTATCACTAGCTTGGCACCTGGAACACATTGTTTGACTTGGCATTAATCGGACACCTTTTGGATAGGCATTTGCATGTAGAGTAATAAGTGCACGTGCGCTGGCGCGTGTCAAAAACAGCAGACACTTAAGCTTTTAGTCGCAGTCTCCCAGCTTGAGACATTTGTCAGCGTATGCCAGCAAGGTCAGCGGGGTCAGTGAGATATTAACAGCTTATTTACATGTGATAAGCAAAAGCAGAGGATTATCAAGTGGATCTTCAAAGCAACAAATACTTAAATGATCGCCTTATATATAAGACAGAATTGTAAACAGAAATTAGTTGGTTTTAGTGTCGAAAATGCTTGAAAATGCATGACTAAATTTGGTCATCATCTAACCGTACTTTAGTAGTAATTAATACACATATGTATATGCAAATATTAGCTGCATTAATCTGGTGTAAGGTCATTGTCAATCGTTCATTGAGATTAATAAGTGACGTAAGTCTCGCCCCAAAATAATTCAAAATGCGCAGCATGACGACAACTTCTTAAAATTGCGGGTTGATTGTGCTATCTTAGATGTATAAAAGAGCACAGCCTCACTGACTGACTGAGTGACTTGTGTAAATCAAAGCTATACCACAGGAGGTAGAGAGCTGAATTCTTTTAAAGTATTTCTATCTAATGGCTAAGAAGAGGTTTTGAAAAATTCTACCTGCAAGTGTGAAAAGTTGTAAAAAACTTGATAATTCTTATTCATCCGAGATTTGACAAATTTCGGAAAAATTCATCCTTTTTGCGGAAATAAAGTGTAATTTTCTGGTTCAAACTCATTTTCAAAGCTCTGCAAAGAAAACATGTGGAATTGTGGGGGTTAAGCTTACTATCTATATGTATATGTATAGGGGAAAGTTTACTTTTTATCTAATTGGGTTCCAAGACATTTTGAAAGCTCTCAATTGGACACAAGTCTCACCGATTTCGGAAAATTCATTCACATGCGAGGAAAATGGCTGAAAAACTTAGACACACAACTTTTTAAGTTTTTGTGCGATTGATTTTAACAAATTTTCCAAACTTAACACAAGAAATAATTAAGATTAAAGAAAATCAACCAACCTGTGGCATAGGGCTTTTCTTTTATCTTTTGATCGGCTTCAAACTCAGTTTTAAGCTCTGCTTAAAAAATCATTACGCACTTTGGTCAAGGTCAAGCTGCCGGGCAATGCCGAGACATACATAATTTTTAAAATTGCTCCCAAGTACCAACAAATTTATTTATTCATAAAACAAGTTTCAAGTTTGCAAGTTTTAAGAAAACGATCGATTGTTTCAAAAATCGTTGTGAATTGAAAGAACTGAATAAAATAAGAAAGTGCTTTAAATAGCAATGTATTTTGCTATAATTCAATTTTTTCTTAATTATAACATTACTGTCATCCAGTTTATAGCAAATGTACCAAATAAGCGTTTACGAAAACAAAATTTATGGAATTTACTTATAATCTTTTTATCTGTGAGATGTTTTTGACCGTTTTAAGATGCGCCATCAGCCAATGGAATATTTTGGTACTCAGTCATACAAATATGTGCTTGCATATGTACATACATATGTACATCACTTGTGCATTGACTCGCTTGAAGTCCTAAATTTACCAAGAGTGGAAATTTTTATGGAAAATAACCAGCAGGGAGTGAGAGACACACACGTTGCCATATGCAGAAGAAGTGCAAACATTTAGAAAGACATAAATAAGTACAAATAAAAAAAAGGCAAAACGAAACGAAAATCGAAATTTTCCATTCATTTGTTGAACGCGTCAGTTGATGGATGCAATGAAGAGTCTTGCCCCCCCTTCTACCCGAGGTCTCCTGTTGCATCAGTTCCCGATCACTTGGCGATCTCACTCACTCTCACACATACACACACACACACACACATATGGCATACTCTTTAATTGTTATTGCTGGTTAACTGCCTCTTCTCATTTGTCTTCTGTGTCTTTGGCCTCAGCTCTCTCTCTGCATGTGACTGCGCTGCGCGAACGTTCACCGTTCACTTTGTTGGACTTTGGGTCATTTCGACCTACAAGTTGAACATGCCAGAATTCACTGTTTGCCTCTCTGTCACTCTGTCACGGGCGGGTGCATTTGACTGTCCACGTTTTTTTTCAGCAATGTCTCGAGAATTTAAGGCATTCGATTTGGCTGTCACTTTGCCAAAATAGATGCCGTCAACTTGATTTCCGAGTTGGCTTCAATTTGATCAAGTTATTTACAGTATATTTGCACTTTGTACTTGATTGGGTTAACTTTTGTGAGAACTACCTTTAAAAACAAATAAAAAATTACGTATTATAAAAATATTAAAAACGATTGAGTCATCTTCAAGTCTTATTTACCAATACAATAATTGGTATTATGCAAAAATAACGTAAACTTTATCAATTTGAAAATAATAAATGTACATGCAAGCCCTAAATATTAAGAACTCGAAAGGCCGAGCTTAGAACTGAATACTAGGTTTAATTTGTTAAAATAAAACATAAGTATTCCAAAATATTTAGATTTCGTTGTGCGTGACCTTCCTTTTTAGATATCTTGAGCATTTGATACTTATTCCGCATTTAGACGATGACGTTTATCTAATGACATTTTTTCGTTAAGTTTTTGCTTGGTGGGAAGGGATGTAGAGCGTTTGCCTGATCCACTTTACCTCTTTCCTGCAAGCAAGAACTTAACGAAAAGCGTCAAGAGTTAAACGTTATGTTTTATTATCTTTGGCGAGATTCTACCCAGTGCTATTGTTACTGCTTGTTACTGCGTTGTACAGTGAACTTTTCCTGCCTGCCTGCCCATAACTTAACAGTTAGTTAATAACATTCACACCTGTGACTCGGTCACATGTGCAACCTTTCACAAGTAGCCGTAAACATTTGCACGTTCATTGATCAAATTATTTCAAATGATATTTAACAAGTAAAATAATAACTAAAAAAAACAACTCTTAATTTTCCACAGTGCTGTGTAGCTTTCCATCGTACATTACAGCGCATTGCAGCTGCGTCTTGAGCTGACCCCAAAAACTTACTCTTTGCGACTGTTCATGTTGCAGCCTCTGCTGAGCGATGCAGTTAAGAGCACAGAGCTCAAAAGAGAGAGAGAGAGAAGCGAAAAGCTTTTGTAAGAGCAAGAGCGAGCCGGTTTTGGGGGCACGTTCGATTTGTAGTTGTTTTTTGTTTTGCTGCTGCTGCTGCTTGATGTTTGGCACACAAGACAAGCCCCCGTGCGTGACGTCACGCAAACGAGACTGTTACAACAAAAAAGAAGAAAAAGAAGAAGAACAGCAACAACTACAACTCGAAAACGAGTTGAGTATGGTTGTTACATATGGTGATGATATTGAGAGAGGAGTAATGAAAGGGGGAAGAGCATGACAAATCATGCAACGTGATATGTGAAATGCACAACAATTGATCGGTCAGCAGGCGCAGCTGCAAAAGAGAGTGCAGGAGAGAGTGCGGAGGAGAGTGAAGGAGAGTGTGCAGGAGAGTGCAAATTGATTAGCATGTGACCGATTTTCTGATTGGTTAACTCAAACAGAGCACGATCGGGCCGATAAGACGCAGATATCGAAACGATAAATTGTCACATACATACATATACACACACACATACAATGTACAAATTGTCACGCTCAAATAGCGCTAATTTTAGAGAGGCAACTGTCATCTGAACCGCCTGCCCTGCCCTGCACTCCCTCCACCCGTTAACCTTGAACTTAACATTTACAGCAACTCACAGTTGCATAAGACGCAGACTGAGAGGGGCCAAGAGCAGAGAAGAAATTCATACAACCCTATACTATATCGGCATATCTTGTCTGGGCGCTGGATCTGAATGTATTAGGCCTGATATATTTACGTCTAGTCAGGTGTTGTAAACCGGAATTCTTAATTGCATGAATAGCTATTTATATCTGTCTGGTCGTATCAGGCGACTTGTCTTATAAAAATATTTGTCATGCCAGTTGAGCTGGTTTTTCATTTATGCATTTTTTTAATGGGTATAACAAGAATTCTAGTTTTGTTTAAATAAACTATTAATAAATTCAATGAAAGTACTTCGGAAATAGTTTAACATATTTTATTTTTACAGATACATATCTTAATCAAACTCAGCAATTGCAAATTCAATTCTTCATGAGGTAACAATCTAGTGACGAAAGCATTTTTGAGTTCAAAAACTTATGATATCCAATTTTGAACCTTGCACAAAAAGCTCCAGCTTCATGTTACCTACAATTTACTTTTTGCTCAGCTCTAAAAAAATCTTGCAAACAATACATATATGTAGCTTTTGTGGTTTAGAAACTGTTGGGTGTCAAATTTAGCGGTTTTTAGCCTTTAAAAAAGTAGTGGAAGTATCATATCTCGGCTTATGATAAAAAGTAATTCTACGAAATCTCATAAAGCTATCTTAAGAATTTGATTTTTGAACAACTTTTCTTAACATTAAAATAATTTCTGTATTTAAAATTTTTACCAAAAAGCGCCAACGCTCAGTTCCGATCCTTAAAATTCTATGTTGCTAGTCAGCTTTCGCAATCTTATTGCAGCTTCGTCACTAGACTGGACTGCCGTCTGTGCTGATAGCTTGGTCAAATTGGATCAAATCAGACAACTAACTCTTTTCACTGTCTTAGGAACGATCCGTTAAAAGTAAACTTTTTTGAATGATAAACTTTTCTGCAAGGGTATATATTATCGGCAGTCTTGTTCTGATTGTTCTTATATTGTTCGCGAGTCACCTGAGCTTAAGTCTGAGCTCTGAGTCTGGGTTATGTTGCGTCATTTGTCACGTTTCATTTGTCTGCGCTTTTCTTGTGGTCTGACAATGCACATTTTAATAACCCACTTTAATCGACGTCGTCTCGTTGTCATTTTGCATACATGTTTGTCTAGAATTTGATTCGAAAGATGCTAACAGCAAAGCGGACACACCCTCCATTTGTTGGCCCTATCTTACCCAATCAGATTGCGCTCGCAATTGAAAGCGACACAAAATAAACGTGTTTTTTATCAAATGACGCACTAAAATTGAATATAATGTATGCTTCAAGTTGCTGCACTGTGGGCAACTCTTTTGCACATAGAAATGATTTATATAGATCAATGAGAACCTTCTTAATTCATTTTATAGATGTATCCACTTTAAGCTCAAATATAACCTTAAACGGAAGAAATAGTGATGGTGTCATTTTTTTATAGTTTCTACGATTTGACTACGAATCAGAACTTTACAAAATTCAGTTTAGACTATATGTATTTCAGTATTTCACATGTTTTTCTATCAGTTGAGTATCACAGTGCTCCGGCCTCCGTTTTCACAGATTGTTAGATCGTATTTATATATTATATATATAGTCATATGAATATGAATGAACGTATATGGTAGCAGTAATTGTTTATTGACTTGATTGACTTTAACTTGCCCAGACAATTATTATGAAAAACAGATGAATTTGTGCTCATAAAGATGATGATGAAATGTACTAACATGAATTGAATTGAACATCGCCATTTCATTGGGCGTGGACATGGAAAGCACTAGAAAATTCTAGTTAATTAACAACTAGTTTTTAGTAGAAAATCAATCAGTTTTCTCAAAGAAAATTTGCGTCAATGTTCGCGCTATGCCGTAGGCATAAAAGGTAAAGTCGATACGGTAAACACCTGTCGGTACCGGCACATTCAGCTTGTTAATATCCAGTGCGAACTTCTCCACGATAAAATGATTCTAGAAAACAATAGATGAGTGAATAACTTAGCTAAAACGAAGACAAACGCACCTCCGTCCAGGGACAGGAATGATTCAGGTTGCTGTGCTTGCTTATGGCATCAAAGACGAACCTCTCGATCGAGAATTCGTACTTGCGAACACCCATCAATTTGCAGAAGTCAAACAGCACGTTGTACATGAAGGGTCTATAGCCATCGCTGCGCTGAAAGAACTGCAGCTTGGTGGTCAGATTTGTGACTGGAAGTTGCAGCATGCTGACCTTAAGAGATAACTCCACGTGGTTGCGTCTGACGACCTTTAAACGGCAGTACTCGTACTTGGTAAGGCCAGCATTTGTGGGCAAATCCATGCACTTGACGTTTGTGAACTTGAGCAGACGTTTGCACTAAAAGTAATCTAGTTAGTTCAGAGGCACTGAAATAAAAGTCGATACTTACCGCTATGCCAGTTATCAAAATACATAAAACAAGTATTACTTTTACAACAAGTTGCTGCGTTGAACCCATTTTGGCTTCTGACTTCGGTACAGCCATGCTGGCTTCGGAGATCGGTACATTCATGTTGGCCTAATCGATGCGACATGATGACAATCTGAATTGGATCATTGGCTTGTTTTTATGGTCATTAAATATGAACAATATTTAGTAAATTCACAAAGATTACAAAGATTTAGTGAATTTTTCACATTCACACTGTCTACAATTAAAAATCAATTAAGAATACAAATGAAAATTTGAAGCTATAAAAAAAAAAAAACAACAAAAAAAGAACAAATATTTAATCATGTTTCCATTTCCGAATCAACATAATTATGATGCGAATTGAAAACTAAAGTTGAAAATCAGATGAAATTATCTTTTATAGATTCTATAATGTTTTACAAATATGTGCAACTTAAGTTTTCTTATCCGAATTTGCACTTATTTCTGAGATCACTAGACTTTGACTTTGTTTCCTAGAATAACTAATAGTTGAGATAAATTTGTCAATTGTATTCCTTAATCTTAACGGTTAGCGAAAGAATAAGTCTAAGAATAAATTTTTGAACATGATAATCATGGTATTGCGTCATACTAAGACATTTCTCTGCGTCACAATGCAAAACATAATAAACATAATACAATAATCTTTGTAAATTGAACCTATGAAGCATTACAGGCCTAGTTCAAAGACCAATAACCGAATCGAACGATCAATTAAGAAGTTAAATTAAAACGCATTTAATATGTCGTTTCGAGGGGGGGTGTCGATTGCCTATTAATTTTATGCGCAGCACTTCAATTTCGTGGAAATTAATAACAATGTTAACAATTTCCTGTTGTGGGTTTTCAGTTACAATCCAAAAATCATAAACCAGGCAAATTGTGTTGCACTTTTTCACACCAAATAAGAACAACATAATTCTTTGACTCATTCAATGCAAGCCCCAATTTTTTTTTTTGCTCCAACCTCGTCGTTTATTGATACCCTGCATTTTAAAATAGTTCTAACCAAGTTGAGAAGTATGTATGTCACACGCAGAAAACATCTACGACCCTATAAGTATTATATATTTCTGATCAATCATTCAATCTCAGAAACAAAAAAATGTTTAAGATCTTTCTCAGCTTCCTCAAAAGCTACAATTTCAGGGATATGGACCTGATATTTGGAACACGTATGCCTTTATTTCTTTCTTTTGTATTCTAAAAACTACAGAAGAGATCGTTTTCAATAATCTAGTATAGTTAAAAAGAATCTCACGTAATATCATTATTCGTAGTCAGTTTTCTAGCCTTAGGTGTTTTCTAAAGTATTTGGTTCTGAATTCGAAAATAGTAGCTATGCTAAGCTCCACATATCGATGAAAAATTAGTGAGAAGTATTGAAATTTATCTTTAAAACGGAAGAACGATTGCTAGTTCATTCGAAATCAAAACCGATTTGGAATGAAAAGTGCTCGTAAATGATTTAAGATATTTGATATCTGCAGGGTGTTTTGTATTCGAATTTTTGCTTGTTTCACATGTAGGCAGTACGTATTACTATATTACTATATTTTTGCTAACGCATTCAGATTTCGAAATGTCAACACCAACACCTGCACTCAAAATGTGGCTCAGGTGATGCCTACACACACCTACAACATATGACTATATATACATATATATAGCGTACTATACATTGACTCTGATTGAACCGTTGTTTTTGCATTGTCTTGGCAAATTTATTTACAATAATTCTGGGAAAAGTTTTTGAGTGAAAACCGATGCGTTCCCAATTGTGCAAGTCAGTGAACTCTACCACCAAAAAAGGCTCTTTAGTTCACTTGCTTTTTATAATGTTGAATGAAAGCAAACATTTGCAGATTTTTGGTGTGAAATTTATGTTGAATGAATTTTTTGGGGGTATCCAATGCGATAACATGGCAGATCAAATTGCATTACTAAATCTGAGTAAACGTTATCAATGCGAAAAGAGAGGAAACAGTAGCACTCTCAATAATTTGATTGTTGTTTGAAATAATATCTAAAAGTTTTGCATGGCCTTTGGAAAATTGCACTAGTTTAATATATTTTGAAACATTATTGAAATACGTTTGCTTTTCATGCAACGGTTGATTAGCTACAGTTTTACAGCTACTTTTGTTGACTAGTGTTGTTGACAAGTAAGCCAGCCGGTCGGGAGTTACTTATACTATATGTCTGTATTTATTGACTGAGTGTGTGCCTGCGTCATGTGTTTTGGCCGCCTCTAATTGTTGCCCAATGTCATCGGTGTCGCATTTGACGAGATGCTGACATTTACCGATATCTCAAGTGCATGCCACTCGATCACTGACGTATTTCTATCTTTTTACATCTGATTACAGATTCCTGTTTGCGTTGCCAGGCGGAGAACAAACGAGACGTGCTGGGTCGCCAGGATTGCGTTGTCGTTTGGGGCGAATGCAATCATTCGTTTCATCATTGCTGCATGTCCCTGTGGGTCAAACAGAACAATCGCTGTCCCTTGTGTCAGCAGGAGTGGTCCATCCAGCGTATGGGCAAATAGGCCACAGGCAACAATCAATGGAACTAATGATATTTAAATAGCATTTAAGCCAACATTTCTTATATAAGTAATAACATAAAAAACATTTGAAATTGTCCAGCTTAAAAAATATGCAAATAAAAAAAACTAAGTAAACAAATACGCAAGTAAAAGAAAATCTAATAAAAAACAAGTAAGAATACTCTAGTCGAGTGTGCCCGACTACGAGACTCCCTGCTCCCAACTTGCATTTCAAGCAGTTCAGCGGCAACACAAGCAAGCAGCGTACCTAACTTGCACAGTGCATGTCAAACTGTTGTTTCTGCCTGCTGAGACAGGGGAAATAAGTTCTTCAATAACTTTGGTGCTATTTATCCGATCGTGTTGAAATTTACACATCCGAAAGACATTGATTGAACATACATGTGTACCAAAAAGTTTTGTCTTTAAAATTGTGGCTGTGGGAGTCTTTTGCGATTTGAGGTGGTGCGGGGGGGTACATCTGAAATTTTAAATAAACTTGATCTGCGTATGGTATACAGGAACCTTCATGCCAAGTTTGGTGTCTCTAGCTTTTGTAGTCTCCGAGATCTGTGTGTTCATACGGACAGACGGACAGACAGACAGACGGACATGGCTAGATCGTTACGGCTGTTGATGCTGATCAAGAATATATATAGTTTATATAGTTCTGCCTGTTACACACATTTGCAGTACTTTATAACTCCCTTTTCCCCATTTTTAATGGGAACAGGGAGTAAAAAATGAAAAATAAATGAAAAAAAGACAAAAATCCAAAAAAAAAAAGCAAAAAAGTTACATGCCCCGGGTGAGGCTCGAACTCACGACCTTAAGATTATGAGACTTACGCGCTGCCAACTGCGCCACCGAGGCCTTGTGAAAGCAGCTGCCTATAAAATAACATAATTCCAGAATCGTTCTAAGTACACTCAACTCGATACTTGAGCTTTGGAGTGTGCTTTCGATTGTTACATATTTTGTAGGCCACCTACAGGCGTAGTGTGCTTTGCCTCAGAATTGTTGCAAAATCCCTTGACTTAGCTTTTATACATGATTGTCGAGGCGTCCTCCACCTGTCCCTTTGGCGCAGAGGATAGCGCGTTGGACTTCTAATCCAAAGGTCGCGGGTTCGATCCCCGCAAGGGATGATAAGTTTGGACTTTGAACAAATTTTTTTTATTTTTAATGTCTAATTTTAAGTCATACAGTTCATTTCTAACTTAGATAACATTTTGCTTGCGGCTGATCATGCTTTTGGCTGCAATGACGGCGACAAATTGCGCTCCAGTACGGATATTTTTAAATGCAATTTCTCCACATCGGCCGCGTTGGTTACCATGCTTTCTTCAGTCAAACGTTTGGCACGCACTTCTTGTGTGGAAGCTAACAGAAAAACGGTTATAATTAAAAACAAATAAACAGAGGTAATTCAGTAGTCACTTACGACTGTAAGGCGTGTATTTGTCAGACATGAGGCTCTCCAGATTATAACCAATGACACCCACAACGGCTGCTATGGGTAATGTGACGTAAACAGCGTTGCGCTTCAAAAGCGCCATAACAATCGGCCACATTTTACTTTATTTTGTGATATATTTTAATGAAAATAAATAACCAAAAAGCGCAGGTTTCGTGGAAAATAAACATGCAATTGCAATCGTCGGCATTTTTTAGCCCCAAAACATGAAGAAAATACCAAAGACTTGAGTACACGACGCAAACATTCGCGCAATCTCCTCGACCACCCCCATTGATTTCATTTTCAAATCATGAAACGGTCATTTTTGTTTGTGCCTGATATTTAAGCAAACGGTCACACTGCGACACCACTCTACTCTGGGCTACGATGTTATTTTATTAATTTAATTATAAATGTTTTCAAAAATCGCCAAATCGTTTTTGCATGACGGCCGAATAACAGAATACTGTAAACTTGTGCTGTTAAATAAAATTATCGATCTACTCAATTGCTGAATATCGATAAATTTATTTAACAGCAATTTATTTTTAATGTTTGTGTAAATATCAAATAAGTTTTCGATTCATTGAACTATATTTACTCAAAAGACCATAAAGTTATGAAAAATTAATACAAGACTTGGCGCAAATTTCAAAATCAAAATCTGGTATTTAACATAGCGCTTTAACTGTCACAGCTGACCATGTTTTTGTTTTTAGCTATCGAAACGCATATCGCATATAGAGATGAGCAGAAGCGCTACACAGCTGTTTTGCATCGATTCATCGTTTAATCTATGGCTATCTCGTCGAAATTTTCACAAGCAAAAATAAACATAAACAGAATAAAGTTAGAGCGAGACGTGCGAAAGTGGCGAAACGTATTTATTGCATATATTAATCGTTGAAATGTTACAATTACAAAGTTGAAACGCAGTGCAAAAGCAGCTAAAGAAAAAAGCAAATATATAATCATTGTGTGTGTTTGTGTATATTTAGGTATTCAGCGAGTGCAATTGTGCATAAAAATAACTACAAATAACAAACGAAAACGGCAAGAAAAAAATGCTTGACAGGGAAAAACTTATTTACGCACTAAGAAGCAATCGGCTCAATTACAGTTGCAGTTATTATTATAATGTGTAATTCCAACGACGCAACAGCTAAATCAGCAGCAGCAAAAACAACAACAACAACAACGCAAAAGAACAAAGAGCTTCAGCGCATCAATTGCCAATTGGTACAACAACAACAACGGCAGCAGCCGCAGTGCGACGCATAATTTCCTGCTTACCACACACACACACACGTACACGTACACACTGAAGAGCGTGGCGTGCGTGGGAAGGGGACGCCGTAACGGCCGGTCAACAAAGAAAAATATCTCCGCCAACAGAGATAGAGAGCGAGCGTACGACAGAGAGCGACAGAGAGGGCAACGACAGCAATTCGCGGCGCATAAAATGACCAATTCGAATTATCGTCATCATCGAATCGATGTAAGTTGAATCTTTTATATACAAATCAACTTTATATTTGTATTTATGCATGCAGTGCAAAGGAAGTAAGTTGTTTATTCATAAGAAAAATTGTCAAATTGACATACAAATAAAGCAGAAAACATAAACACAAACAAAAACCGAACCTTGTTTATCAGTTGTGGGTGTGCAAAGTAAATTTGCCATGGCAGCCTGTGCAAATGTGTGTGTGTGGTGCTTCTTTTTCTTTGTGTCTCGTCTGCCTGGCTGGCTGGCAATGCAATTCAAGCGCAGTGCAGTGCGGACGACAATCAAAACAATAAAAACCAAAAGCAACAACAAACCGTTTCCTTGTCTCTCATTGGCCAACTCATTATAAATATGAGCGAGGGCAAGTGTGTGCGTGCGTGTGTGTGTACTTAGAGTTGTTCTAGTTCAATGGCATGGAATAAGTTCAACCAAACGAACAGTTCATTATGTCGCTTGGCAAATCTTCGTATTAAAGAAGTTCTTGACCAAAACCGAATGTGTCCAGAAAAACAAGAGTATGTCGGATCAAGAAGCGGAAGTTGTCTTTTTTACAATACTTTTCCGCTTCTGTAGTTATCTCGTTTTGCACATTTTAAGACCAAAACGAAAACGAAGATTTACCGCGAACTAGCTCAAAGTTCATTCAAACGAACTTGTTCTAAACGATTAGTTTCAACTCTTGTACTTATATAGTTGTTGCTCTTTTGTTTGCGCTCATCAGCCAAAGCACTCACCCACACACATGCACATACACACACGCACATGAGCACGTAGCGAACTCCAGACAGAGTCAAACAAGATTGCCGCTTTTTGCTTGGCTCCACAAATACGCTGCAGCTGACTATGCATTCATATACACACACGCACACAAACACTTTACTGATTTCTTAATATGTGTGTGCAAATGTACATATGTATTTTTATGGCAAAGTTGGTTCTTTGTCGCCTTTGTTGGCGCTGCGAGCTTTGTGCTGTTGCTGTTGTTGTTGTTGTTGCTTCCAAGCCCGCTCCTAAAAGTGTAAGTGGCTGTGATACCCAACCCCGAACTTGTGTCCTCTGTTTGTCTTTTTATACAAGCCAACAACAACAACGACTTTAGTAAAAGTGCAATAAACTCGTTGACGTTAACGCTGCTGCTAACCAACGTCAAACCCCACTCTCAAGACCACTTCTTGCTTTTGATGTCTTCAATGTACATAAGTATGTATGTATGTATGTATATGTACGTATGTCTGCACCTAAGTAAGTGAACGTTCAAGAGTGAGAGTGTCTTTGAGTCAGCACAAGTCGTCAAAATGGAGCCAGACTGCAACCCGCTCTCCAGCTGTAGTTGCCAGACTTATGCTAATTGCTAAAAGAAAAGCAAAGCATACGGATTAGTTTAAGTATACATATGTACTTACATGTATTACATACAGACACAACATTTTACTATGTTAATTTAGTTAAGTTGCAAACAAGTTAAAAGCAACAACAATAAATGCAAGCATTCGCTTTTGCAAAAAAAGAAAAACACAGCTGACATGAAAGTGCAACTGTCTGGCAGCGCTGAAAAGTGAATGCAGATTTTATTGTTGGGTGGTGGGTGGTTGTTGGGCAACGGGTGTCTTAAAACGCAGCAGTGGAATTTTTAGTTGATTCCATGCCGACATTTGTTTTTGTTGGTCAAACGCTTGCGCTCTCACACTCTCTCACATCACCCACGCACACAAACATGCACGCATACAAAGCACGCTCTTACTCTCTCTCTCTCGATCTCTCCCCCCAGTGTAAGTTTTATATAGCTTTTTGAATGTTGTTATTATTTTTGTGGGTGCATTGCACCGCCCCCGCTCACGCAACTGGAGCGCGCTCTATGCTATCTGCTTGTGCTTATGTGTGTGTGTGTGTGTGTGTGTGTGTGTGTGTGTGACCCCACATGCATTTGCAATGCCCGACGCAGCGCAGCGCATTTGAGCTTCAGCTGTTCTGTTCGTTCGCTCGCTCAGTTTTCATTCTGCGCTCTGTTGTTATCCATGTCGTCGCGGTCGCAGCCGCAGTCGCAGTCATCGTCGCTGTCATTGTCTCGCGTGTCTGCATTTACTCTGGTTGTGTGATTTTTTGGTTTTTCCAGCGCAAGCAAAACCTAAAAGCAACAAAAAAAAAAAACAACAAAAATTATAAAAATTCTGCTGGGAAAATCTATTATTGGAACGTGCGCTTAAAGCTTTTGAATAAAATTAAACAATTCTTAGCTGTCTTAAAACATAAACAAATGGTACGCGCAGCTTTATATTACATTTGATTTTCAACTATTATTAAACTAGGCAAGAAAAGTACTTGACTCTCTCAGTGTATGTGCGTTCGTGCGTGAGTGTGTGTTGTCTGTGTGTGTGTGTGTGTGCTTGTATTGGCGTTTTAGCACATTTCGTGTTATTGCTGTGTTATTTGTTTTTCCTTCTTTCTTTTGCTTGAATATTTTGTTGCTGTTTTTTTGTTTTGTTTGGCTTAATGCGTTGTCAGCTGTTCTCTTTATCGCTGTCTGTTTTGCGCTCAAACGGTAAATCGCTCAAGACTTTTGCAATTTACCCCCCTGTTTTTTTTGATAAGGTTCTTTTGTTTTTTCGCATTGTTTTTATTGCGACTTGCTTTTGATTGTTTTCTGTGTGCTCGCAACATTTTGATAGATAAATGCATATGTGTGTATGTGTATGTGTATGTGTATGTGTCTGTGTGTGTGTGTGTGTGTGTGTGTGTGCATTTTACATAGATACAAAAATATGTAGCACAGATATGCACACAGCTGACCCAGTTTTGTTTGACCTTGTGGCCTTCTAGGGGCCATATACTGTTATGTATGTAAATCTGCATGTAAATACAAACATACATACAAAAGCTATGTACAACAACAACAACAAGCGTCTCAGTTGACAGTTGGGCTATCAGCTGACTGACTGGGTCCAATTGGACTGCCATATCACAGATATGGCCATGGCTTATATAAATGCAGCTAACTGTTCATGTGCTCCATTATATGATTATTATATACAAATGTACAATGTACATGCATACATACATACATATGTACATATATATTTTGTATGTGCTAAGTGCATTTGATTTTTCCATTGGTCATAACTTTTCTCGAGGTCATTGAAAAATCCAATAAGAGTTATTTAAATACGATGCATTGTGCCATATGCCAGACAGAATGTGTATGTATTTATCATATTTGTTTACTTTTTAAGACGATCAACAAACTCACAAAGCGCATTCTCTCTTGCTCTCTCTGTTACTCTCTGTCTCTGTTTATTGCTTATTATCTTTTAGCTCACATCGCAATATTGATAATATTCAGTTTTTCTTTACGAAATTAAATCTTTTTTATCAGTGGTATCAATTTCTTAACTTGTTCTCTATTAGTTTTTTTACTTTGGAAAATTATTTTAAATTAGTTATTTCGTATCAATTCGAAACGTTTTCAATTCACTGTTCGTAATATCGAATTTGCTAAGGTCAAAATTGGGCAGGAATTGGCAAAAAAAAACACTGCAAAATCCAATTAGACTTAAAGTAATAAGAAAGCGCAAAAAGCTCATAAGAATCAATAGGAACAAATGAAATACATATAAGTTATAAATACAAAGAATAAACATGAAACTAGCTATAAAGTAGACAGATGAAAAAGGAATGTACTTTTAGTAGTTTTTGAAATGTAAGAATAGAATTCCTTCTTATAGCTAAAAGATTGTCATAGTTCGAAAATATGATCCGAAAAGCGCGATAAATAGTTGAAATCTTGTGTTTGAGGAGAAAGTTTTAAGTACTTTAGATAGAAAATGCAAAACAAACTATGCTGATTAAATTAATTTTCCCGTCAATTAGTATGCGTATGAAGAACTGTTCTACGTTCAGCAGAAGAGGGAAGCTTTATCAGAAAAATATATTGTGCATAATAATAAATAACAGTTTTTTGAGCTATCTGTTAAAATTGATAGTTGGTAATGGATAACACCAGAAATTACAGAATGGCTTCCCAAATGTTTTTCGAGTTTTGTTTTCCCTTGGACCATCAGATCTTTTATTTTGCTTGGGCTTTTACATAGCAACAACAACAACAAATCAGCGGAGATTGAGGGCAGAGGTTAATGTGAGCAGAATCACGTGTTACGTGTGCGGAACGTATGCCATGAGTTGCACTTAACAAATGCAAATGCACACCAGCGAGGGCAGTTCTTAAAGTTGTTATGCTTTTTTAAGTTCTGTTCATACATCAGACATTTCAATATTGTCTTAATTTTTTGGAAAATTTGATAACTTTAAGCTACGAATTACAAATATTTTAAAGCTTTTAGAATATATTTTTAACAAAAATTGGGGAAAGCTTTGTTTCAAAACTTTGTGAAAACATAAAATATTTTAAATATAAATGTAATGTTTTTGTCTTTTCGATTCCTTAGTTTTTAACAAACGTTATAATATTTTGTACATTTTCTTTTTGTCTTCTCGGGCACGTAGCTTTTACTTTTTTCCATTATTAAAAACGCGTACTTATTGAATCATCCTCGTAAATGAATCTAAATGATTGCAATCGGTTCTATGTGACCGTCGCATCTCATTGTATCAAATAAAAAGTTTGCACCTTATAAAGTGAAATGAATTTAAACTATTTAGTTTAGCCTAGATGCATAATAATTGGAATTGAAATTGAAATTGAGATTTAAATGAATTGAATTGAAACGAGCACTTCAGAATACGTATTTGGCGTGTGATATGGAGGTCATCAATTTCTTAACTTTTTTTCGCAGTTGTTTTGTTTTTTGCTTGTTCATTGATAAATAAATGCTGATTGAGCTAACAATTTTCATATGCATTAAATTTTACTTTTGTTTGTAAAGACAAAAACTTAAATAATTCATAGCATTTTGCTCAATCAGGCCAAAAGAATGACAATACCTTTTTCATATTCATATGAAAGTGTTTTCATAATGTGTACAGTGTACACTATTATTATATCAAGGCAATCTTATATAAAATCAAAATATATATCTTGTGTCATGTACATTTATAGCATGCTTCTCCAATCAACTTTTAGATCTTGATTGTTTATACATATGTATATCATTATTAAATGTTGCACATGACAGTTTTGTTTAAGTTTTCTTCATAATATTTATACCGATTTCTTATCTTACTTCGAATAGAAGATGCTTTGAAAATCTACAAAAGCGTTATGCCTGCCTATTATAGCTATATTTAAATTTATTATTTAGGAAGCTAAAACGATGTTACTACTATGTTTATACTTTGTTTTTCAAAATGAAAAAATGAATATATTGGATTTGTAAATTGTCCGTATGTCTGTCCGTCTGTATGAACACAGTTTTTTCCACAATTTTGAACCTAGAGCAACCAAACTTGGTATGTATGTTGATATATACAATAGGCAGACACAGTGTTAGAATCGGCCAGATCAGATCACTATAACATATAGCTGCTATATAAACCATCGGTTGAAAAACAAGTTTTTGTATAAAAAATTTTTTTGTTTTTCAAGATAACTTAACCAAACTCACTTTAGCTAAGCTTAAGGACAGTTTATATATGCTGACCAAATTTCATCAAAATCGGACGACTATATGCTATAGCTGCCATAGGAACGATCGGTTGAAAATAAGTTTTTGTATGAAAAACTTTTTTGTTGCTCAAGAGAACTCAAGTAGTCCTTACAAATATTTAATTTATTAAACGTACAGAAAACAGGGTATATCGCTGTCGGGAGAACCCGACTGCAACGTTCTTACTTGTCAATCTATCTTCCACAATGTAATCTATCTTAATATTCGCTTCTCAGCGATCAAAATAAGGAAACTCTAACATGATATACATTTATATTTAAACTTAAAAAATATAAAATGTTCGATTAATCGATTTATACTATGCGATTAATCGAATCACCATCGACTGTAATTTTTTTAAATGAATAATTGAACTAATCGATTATTTCATAACTCTTTACATGCCTACATCAAATAGATTAGTAATTTATAAGAAACTACAAGGATATTCATTTTTCGACACCCTGAAAATATTTGTGTATGTATTTGCATATGTGTATCTTTGTACATTGTACATATATGTGTATCTTTTCATTTTTATTTTGTATATGATTTCAGTTGTTGTTGTATTCTTTGATCGTTATACTCAAATTCGCAACACGTTCGATTGCCTTTTAAATTGGTTTTGATGATTTTTCATTTAAGCTGAATGCCATACATTTGAAATACATACGATTGTATGTATTTATGTATATACATATATTTACAAGGGTGGTGGGGGAATACATATGTATGTACATGGCACATGGTCATTGACTGATCGTCAGCCATGATTTAAGTTCCTCAGTTTGAGACATAACTCAAAGCGGACAAGTTGGGCCCGCATGAATTTCAATTTTGTCACTTTTGAAGTTGAAGTTGAATTCGAAGTAAAAATAATTGAATTCAAATCACTTTTCAAAAAACGTTGCGTCTTTTAATATTGTATATTTATTGTTCTTTTCTTATGTGCGTGCATCGAAAGCAAAGCAGAATGTCAAAAACTGCAGCTTGAAAATAAAGAACGAGAGAGAAACGAAGAAAAACGAAACGATTAGCGAATATCTGAATGTAAATATAAACTAAACAAATGGAGCTTCATTTAACACTTGTATTTGAATACGTGATGTTTATGACAAGAGAGCGCGAACATAAATTTATGGTTTGTTTTTGTTATTAAGCAGTAGACGAAGAAGCAGCAGCATCAACAACAGCAGCAATAAATACAACAACAAAAAGTAAGAGCAAAGAAGACGCAAATTGTGAATAATTTAATCGTGCATTCACACGAACCAGAAGGAAGACAACAAAGCAAATTGAGCTCAACTCGTATTCAAATTGAGTGAGAGTTTTGAGTGAAAGAGTTGAAGCTTTTCGCAAAGAGCGAGAGAGAGAGAGCGCGGAGTGCACGCAACAGTTAAAAGAAGTAAGAAAGAGTAAAGAACGTACGCTTGATGTTTGCGCGCAGTGGAATTAGCGCTGCGCCCAATGGGGGCGGCGGCGGCGTCGGCAGCGGCAGCGATGTCGCTGGCAGCGTTGGCGTCGCTGCTGGCAGCATTGAGCTGCTTTGTCCGCCCAGCGGTAGCAGCAGCATTAGTGGCAGCGGCAGCTTCAGCAGCAGCGGCGCCAGCACAACAGCCACTAATAGCACCAGCGTCAGCGTCAGCGTATCAACGACGGCGTCAGCGTCTGCTTCATTGGCGGACAGCAGCAGCAGCAGCGGTGAAAGTAACAACAATGCGAATGCCAATCGTAATCTGAGCTTACAACTGTGCAACAATAATAATACTAATAACAACAACAACAATAATGCGCATCACAACAACAACAATAACAATAATAATCATAGCGGCAGCACAAATCTAATCAGCGGCATCTGCAGCAGCATTTGGCGCACCGCCACCTTTGGCAGCGCAGCGCCCGTCGCTAGCTTAATGCCAGCCAATGGCAGCAATGCCAGCAGCGGCAGCAACAGCGCCACTGACAGCGCCAGCGCCAACGGCAGCGGCAGCTACTCCTCCAGCGCATCATCCGTTGACGAGGAACAACAACAACAAGAGCAGCAGCAGCAGAGCCAGCGTACAGTTGCCGCAAACACACAACAAAGACAATTTGAAATGCAGCTCTGCTTGGAGCAGGACGAGGCCGTAAGAAAATTAAAAAAAAAAAAAAAAAAAAAAATAATAACAAAAACAAAAAGAACTCGCTTTGATTTTTTGTTTCCACTCCACTCCACCTACTCAATATGGCAGCTCTCAGCGGTCATTCATCAAGGTTGCCATTTTGTACATTCGCCCCTTCGCCTCGCCACGCCCCGTCTAGCCTATATCTAAGTTTTTTATATATATATATCTCTCTCACACACACTCTCTCTGTCTCTTTTTCTCTCTCTGTTTTACACACTCTGCCTGAGCCCATTGTTCATCAATTAATTTGTTCTTTTCTTTTTCAAGAATTTTTTGGATCTCGCCTCAATTTAAGATCGGTGTCAATTGTTTTGTTTTGGTACAACAAACCCCCCATTCAATTATAATTATTATTCTATTTTTAAATCACTCCATATATACAATATACTATATATACTTTCTATATGTTATAGCCACTGATTGTACTCCATTTTACAGCAAACATTCCTAGGGGCCACCGAACTGGACGATGAGCTAATCAAACAACTGCCAAAGGAGGTCCTGCTACGAGTTTTCTCCTATCTGGATGTCGTATCGCTATGCCGCTGTGCCCAGGTGGGTCTCATATACCATTAACGCCAGATAATAACTAAGATACTAGAGATGAGCGATACTGTGATTTTATTGTCACAGTGACAACTATAACAAATATCAATGACAACATATCAATCTGTGACAAAATATCAATCAATTGCCGTGTATGTAGGAATGACTGACAAGAACGTTTTTATGATAAAATAGTATCCGATAAAACTGAATAATTTCGAATGTATGACAAATATTTACTTCGCTATCATTTAATTATTGAAAAATATATATATTTATATATATTTAATTTTTATACCCTTGCACAGGGCTCTATGTTTTGTCACGATATGTGTAAAGCATTGAAGGAGACGTCTCAGAAAAAAAAGTGATCAGTCATTTCATGACCGACCGTCTGTCTGTCCGTCTGTCCGTCTGTCTGTCTGTTAATATGCGAAATAGTCCCTCAGTTTTAGAGCTATAGCTATGAAACTTTCAGTTTATACATGATAACAAAATTTCATCGAAATCGGAATTCTATATCTTATAGCTGCCATGGGAACGATGGGTTGAAAATAAGTTTCTGTATGAAAAACTTTTGTGTTTTCCAAAATATCTCGACCAAACTCACTATTTCTAAATTAAAGCACGTTCTACACATGTTGACCAAATTTTATCAAAATCGGATCACTACATCTTATAGCTACCATAGTTGAAAAGTACATTTAATTTTATACATTTAATTTGCAGAAATGAATACAGTTTAATGATAAATCAGTTAGGAGACAAAGGTTTCAGCAAACATTTTACAAGGTCATTCACAAAAGTCAAAAACCTTTTTCTTAACTTTTTTTAAAAGTTGAACATGCGTTGGGAAGATAAAGTTGGATCACAGGGTTTTTCGTAGTCAGGCACATTGTGTTGTTATAGGGCTTCTTCTGGAATCTAGAATCTAGATTGATGTGATATTAAAATGGTTTCTCATCGCTCATAAACTGCATTCTATATTGATTTTAGCTTTTAAGTTTTTTTTTTTTCTGAAAATACAAGTTTTTATTTAAGTTCCTGTTTATCTTATTTGATTGAATAAAATATTATTTCTATAAATTATTAACATTTAATAAAATATTAAACAAAAGTACAGTTAGAGTGATAATTCTTATTGTTATAATAAAGTTTTAAAAATTGAAAATCTAAATAGAATTCAAAAGACAGCTTTGCCTTATACCATATCCTCTTGTGTTCATAAAAGCACAATTATAAATAAATGAATTTCATTTCAGGTGTGCAAATATTGGAATGTGCTTGCATTGGACGGTTCCAGCTGGCAGAAAATCAATTTGTTCGATTTTCAACGTGATATTGAGGTGCGTCTCAATAAAGTTAAAGAAATGTTATAAATAGTTATTTAGTTAACTTAAATACTATATATTCACATACATATCACAGGGTCCGGTGATTGAAAATATATCGCAAAGATGCGGCGGCTTTCTCAAATCACTATCGCTGCGTGGTTGTCAATCGGTGGGAGATCAGTCCATCAAGTAAGTTCATAAATATAATAATTTCAAATCATCAATCAATGATGATTAGAGTTATCTCAAATAATTTCAAAATTATTAATTGTAATTATAATAATTTCAAATGTAATCGTTTTTTTAAAAACTTTCAACTTTTATTTTTGAAATCAAAATAATTAACATTGTGTTTTAATACCGACATTTGAAAACTACGTTTTGCAGAACTCTAGCAAATCACTGCCACAACATCGAACACTTGGATCTGTCGGAATGCAAGAAGATCACAGATATTTCAGTCACAGATATAAGCCGATACTGCAGCAAATTGACGGCCATTAATTTGCACTCGTGCTCCAATATAACAGATAATAGCCTCAAATATATATCCGATGGCTGCCCGGTAAGATATAATAATTATATGCTATATATAGATACATATAAAAAAGAAGACAACCTCTCTGACTTAACGATTGACTGATCTATGATCAACCCACAGCAAAAAAAAACTGAAGAGCCAGGAAGCTATATTTTCATATTGACAGTTCTTAGCGAAACGATCTTTTCCGATCTTTTAATAACTTATTCGAAACATATGTTTACCAATTTCGGAAATTTTCTTCCTTGTGTTTAAAATGTAAAGGAAAACGTAATATGAGCGAAAGTTTTATTTTAGTAAGATTAAAAAATGCATTCCAATGATCAGAAAATGAGTGAAAAACGCATTTTCCAATGTCAAAAAAATAAATAAGCATTTTGGTCTACAGTTTTTCGTAACTCCAACTTTAATGACGACTAGACTAATCTACTTTCACTTGGGGAAATTCTACTCAAGGTCAAACACGAACAACGGGCTACACCGACTAGTGTACATAGATTCTATATTATATTATAGACATATATCAACTGATTCTTGTATATATTAACTATCTTTGTTTGATTGCCTTGCTTAGAATCTGCTGGAGATTAACGTATCCTGGTGCCATATGGTCTCCGAAAATGGTGTCGAAGCGCTGGCACGCGGTTGCGTCAAGCTGCGCAAGTTCAGCAGCAAAGGATGCAAGCAGATTACCGACAATGCCATCACGTGCCTCGCCAAATACTGTCCTGATCTAATGGTGCTAAATCTACACAGCTGCGAGGTAATTGCCAACAACGAGAGTCGCAAATAAATGGCGTGTTTTTTATTAAAGTTGCCAACTAATTTTGTTTTACATTTGTTTAGACCATAAGCGACTCGTCTATACGCCAACTGGCAGCCAGCTGCCCCAGGCTCCAAAAGCTGTGTGTTTCCAAGTGTGCAGAATTAACAGATCTCTCGCTGATGTCGCTGTCGCAGCACAATCAGCAGCTGAACACGCTCGAAGTGTCCGGGTGTCGCAATTTTACGGATATTGGTTTTCAGGCGCTGGGACGCAACTGCAAGTACTTGGAGCGCATGGATCTTGAAGAGTGCAGCCAGATAACGGATGTAACGCTGGCCCATTTGGCCACCGGCTGTCCCAGTCTTGAGAAACTGGTAAAAAAGAAATCAATACTTTATTTGTTAACGATAGTATTTAAATAAGAAATTTGTTCAATTGTAGACGCTTTCGCACTGCGAGCTGATAACGGACGATGGCATACGCCATTTGACAACAGGCAGCTGTGCAGCCGAGAGTTTGTCAGTGCTGGAGCTGGACAACTGTCCGTTGATTACGGATCGCACGCTAGAGCATTTAGTGTCGTGCCACAATCTGCAGCGCATCGAGCTCTTTGACTGCCAGCTCATCTCACGCGCTGCCATACGCAAACTGAAGGTGGGAGCCATTCAAATTGATTCAACTTGTTTAGATTGTGATTAATAACGTTTTGGGAAATGTCTTTGTATTATAGAACCATCTACCAAATATCAAGGTACATGCCTATTTTGCACCTGTAACACCTCCAGCTGTGACAACAGGACATCGACCCCGTTATTGCCGCTGCTGTGAGATTCTCTGAGATACGGCCATTGGCTTTGCCAGAAAAATAATGCGAAAATCTCCCCCGGACTGATGGTATGGTGTTAGCATCGTCGTGTTCATTGTGACCTTAATTGTGACTATCATCGCGATGCTATATTTGTTGCTCGATGCTTTCTGGTGAATGTCCAGACATCCAACACACACATTTAACACACCCAAACACACACACACAACACACACCATTATTACTGTGTATAACTAAGGCAAGATTCTAATATCGATGTATGAGAAACCGAAACGAAACACAAACAAAAACAAAACAAAACTAACGAAATTCGTAGTCTTAAAAGAATCCAAGCTAACTTTTAGTATTTACTTTGCAAGAGTTTCTAAAACTCCATTCAACATGTAAAATTGTGATTATTTTATTTAATATACTAAGATTATTATGTTAACTAGACAACCTTATTATTTTAATGTTTCTCGTGTGTATTATGTGTATTATTAAAATGTGTAATTTTTTTTTTAAATTCGTCTCTATTGTCAATCTGAATAATCAAACAATTTAGCTTCTAAGCATGTCTTATATGGTTTATGTAGATGTACATATCCACCTTATAGACATAGACTCGTCTATGTGTGCGTTTACAACCACAAATACACACACAAACTCATACACACACACACTTATACACCGACAGCATACATGCTAAATAAATGTGAATAATTTTGATTTTAATTAGTGAGAACAAATGCTTAAATTGCATATACTTATAGATATATAACTGAGATCTTAACAAAGTCTAAACATTGTCGATAGAACCACAAAGCGTTCACCTACACAACCACACACTCACACACATACCACACTCACACACACACACCTGTCGAGTCAGTGAAAACTTTAAGCTATTCCCATTCATTTTTTTTTAGCTAATTCCCAATTTTTTTTGGTAGTGCCAGCTTAACCATATATAAGCATATTTAAATTAGAATATTATATATATATATATATATAAAAACTTATATGCATACATGCATATTTAAGCATGAATGTAAACTATGTTAAACCCAAATTGTATATTACACCAGAACAAAACGAAACACAAAACATAAAGATACTATATAAAAGAGAAAAACAAACAACCATTAAAGTGCAAGTATGTCTTTTACACACAAATAAACAAAAAATCAAAAAACAAAACCAGATGGATCAGCGTTTCTAAAACACAACTCTCTCATACAATACATTTAGTACATACAAAACACATGGCAAATAAATAAATCCATATATATATATATATATATATATACATTAAAACAAATCATATATATAATTATACAAGTATAAATGTCTATTTTGTAAATGTATTCCACACTTAACGGATACAAAAGCCGTCAATATTTCAATGATTTTTAGCGCACAATTTCTTTCAAAATCATTATCTCATACCATATTGAGTTTTTATGTCCTCCAATTGGCTTCTTTGGATAACTAACGGTTTCCTAAAACACAAGTATGTACAAAAACAAAACTATCCCTATAATTAAACTTGAATTGTGCGCAACCATTAAAAAAAGAATTAACTCGAAACTGGGTTAATCGCAAATCACGAAGAAAATCAAAACTATCCGATGGAGTCTTTTCTCTAACACACTGCTCTCTATTGAAAAAAAAACTTTCGGATAATATTGAATGAGCATAATTTTAACTCATTTTCAAAAGTGGGTACATATATATACGTATGTATATGCTACAGCACTGATCCAAAATCCAAATCTAAATCGGTGCTTTGTAAACTGTATAACTTAATAAGAAGTTTCCACTAACAACATTCTCGTTGATTGTATGTGAAAAACTTGAATTTGACTTTATACAAAAAAATCTTATGAATTGTACCCCGAAATAAGAGCGATTGAAAGTTAATTTCGAGGGAATGCTGCCAGTGGAAATGCAATATTAAATATAATTATGTGTAGTTTTTATGTTTCAAACATATTGTAGCATTTTAAATACAAATTATTAGCTTTTATTTAACCAATCTATTGTTGCTAATTTATTAGTAATGTATATATATACATATATTGTATATATATATATGTATGTGTGTATAGTTTTAACCAACAAAAATCATAAATAGATTTATTAAATCAAAGACTTTCATTGATTAAACTTAAGAACAAAATACAACGGAAATTCATTTACAAAAACAAAATGAGTTGTGCTAAGCATTCTGTTGGAATAGGGTAAAACTGGCAGTACATACATACAATATGCAATTTTATCTAAAATTAATGAGTGTGCATTATAATTACATTAAATATGAGGCTGAACATTGCCAGTTCAATCGGTATTGCTTTAATTTGTTGTGTATTAATGTAGTTTTAAATTTGGGCGGGCTGAACAGTGTTACCCAGTTATCGGCAGCTCAAAACAATGCTGTATATCGTTATCGAGCAGCCACCACAATTTATTTGGCGTATATCGCTCGATTTATCGATTGTATATGCAAAACCGATGTTCGTTTTGCACTTGTATTGGTTTTGCGGCAGTGAATGACGTATCGAAAAATAATAAACAATTATGCGGAGATTTATAAACTGTTTCTGCAGTTTCAGTTATAGTTGAGTGTATGTGTGTGCGTGTGTGTGTGCCGCGTGTAATTATGCAAAGCGCAGCAGCTAAAAGGCGCTTCAAACGTCGGTGAAAGTGTTGTTGTTGCTGCAGCGAAATTGTTTTTCGTGCCTTGCAGCTGCATTTGTGGTTTTAATTTGCTGTTGCAGCAACGAATCAATTTGCCACAAATCAAAGACAACAAAGTCTATAGAGTGCGAAAGAGAAGTGCGGGCGGGCGACAAGATTAATTATTATTTCGGCTATTAAAACTGCATTGCTGCATACAAATATACACACTTATACATATATGCATATGTATGTGCTGTAATGAGTTCAAGGAAAGCAGAAAACAAAATGCAAGAAAACAGAATGTGCAATGCAGTAAAGTAAACGGCGCTTGCTGCGCTGCTTTTGGGGCTCGCCTGTGTCCAGCTTTATATTATGTAAAAAGAGCTCTTTGATTGTGTTTGTAAACGTGTGTGCGTGTATTTTATATATGTATATAATTCCATTCGACTCAAATAATCGATGTGCGAAAATTTGGCATTGTCGTCGGCTGTTGGCCGGCTCGGGGGCAGCAGCGCTAGCAGCAACAAAGCACAGCTGAGCGGCAGCGTTGGCATTGGCGTTGGCGTCGACGTCGCTATCTATGCATATATGCATGTGTGAGCGTGTGTGTGTGTGTGTGTGTGTAAGGCGAAGGAGGCGAATTGAATAACAGCAGCAGGAGCAGCAGCAACAGCAGAAGCAGAGATCGGATCAATATTTGTTATGTCAAACAAAGCTTGAAATAAACTGCAATAATATGTCTAATTAAAGCAACAAAATTGATTGGGCAAAGTGCAACAAAAGCGGAAAAGCGAAAAGCTTGTTCTTTTTCTTCGTTTTGTTAAACGGTAAGTCAGCCATATTGATTGCACATTTCACTTTGTGCCATTTCTTACATATGTATATACATACATATGTTCACACGTATGTGTGTATAAATGTACATATTTAATTGAAAGCCAACAAATTGCTTTTAATTACTTTGAACTTGTGAATTATTAAAAAAGAAAAAGACAACAACAAAACACAATTGTTGACAATTTGAAATTCAATTTCACAAGACAGCTTTAAAGGTTGCGTTTGTTGCTTGGCTTTTAAAACTTGTTTTCAGCTCTCTGAACTGAACATGGTGCAATAATTGAAGGTGGCAACATTTGATCAATTGGTAAATGAGAAAGCAAGACTTTGGCAATTGGTCACTCTTGACAGCACCTCATAAAAATACACCATGCTGATGTTGACGTATGTACATATAAACGCATAGCAACGTTCTACTTATGTACATACATACATATGTACATAGTTGTGTACATTTTCTCTAGCCCGTATATGATCAAAAGTAAATGCTTTCAATTCACGTCTCACTTCAGTTGTTCAGCAGCAGCAGCAGCAGCCCCCCGTCATTGCCTCATCTACGTCCCTGCCTCGTGCAGTTCTGTATGTACGTTTGCATTTGTTGTTGTTGCCGTCATAATCAGCTGTGCGAGTTTATCGTCGTTTGCTTTGCTGGGGGTTCTTCTTGTTGCTGTTGTTGTTGTTGCTGGACAGCCTTGTTCTCTGCAGACAAAGAAACTGTTAACGCACTCTCTCTCTCTCGCTGTTTATCCTTGATTTTGTCGTTTGCACTTTCAGACTTCATTTTATTTCCTTTTGCGCGACGCCTGCAATGAGCAGACAACAAAGAAAATTCTGTAAAAAAAAGGTGGAAGAGAAGAAAATTAGTGTGTGTGTGTGTGTGTGTGTGTGTGTGTGTGTGTGTGTGTGTGTGTGTGTGTGTGTGTGTGTGTGTGTGTGTGTGTGTGTGTATGTGCATATGATTAACAAACTGTTTATGTTAACAAATATGTAAATAAATAAATAAACAAATATTAATGCGCATTTTGTTTTAATTATTTTAATGGTGTTAAAAGCTAACCAAGGCTTGGCTTACATTGTCCTTCAAATAATGATTCCATGCTGATCAAGAATATATATTTTTATGAGCTCAAAGACGTGTTCACATTACACATTGTATTCCCATTAAAAATGGGAAAAAGGGCGTTATAAAGTACTGCAAATGTAGGTAGCAGGCAGAAGGACGCATTTCCGACTATATAGACTATATATATTCTTGATCAGCATCAACAGTCTAGCCATGTCCGTCTTTCTGTCCCTATGAACCCACACATATCTCGGAGACTATAAGACTATAAGTTTATTTCAATTTTCGGATACACCCGCACCCCCGCAAATCGAAAAACACTGCCACAACCACAATTTTGATGATATAGCTTTGATTTTTGGTACACATATGTATTTTATCAATGTTGATCAGCTGCGTAAATTTCATTACGATCGTATAAATAACGCCAAAGTCCACCAGCGAGTCTCGTAGTCGTGCATTCTCGACTAGAGCATTCTTACTTGTTTATAACCTGGTTTCCGCATTGTTTAGTTCACAGAATGAACTTCATACTCCCTCTTCGGTTGATAAAGTGATAGCCTCGGGTTGATTTGATCCGACCACACCTTAAGATTACGCTATGTATATACATATTTATTTAGCTTTGTTTCAGATCTCAACAACAGTTCCTTGTTTTTTTCAGCTCTCATGCCTATCTCTAGCAATGCGTTGGCTACCGCATTATCATTGCTCAAAGTGTAAATTGAATTATCTGTGTGTAAACACGTTAAGTACTCGTAAATATATCTCTAGGGTTGATTCCATTTTGTTCATGGTTCATAGACACGCACAAATATGATTAAACTAATCTGGAACTACTTTTTCTTTTTTTCTTGGTGTTCATAAATCAAGCAATAAAACCTTTTCAATCAATAAATGCTGTGTTACTTCTTATTTATTTAAAGATTGAAAAAATGATGACTTATTAATGCTAAATTGTTGCTGTAAAGTTAGGCTTGTTCTCTGTTTGGAACCAGTTCATAAACGACTCAACATTAAATTGATTTAAATTGCTTATCGCTTAGTCGTTGTGAAGCACTAAAGTTTAAACAGATAAATAACTTTAAACACTGACGCACAAAAGTATGCATACGCATACTAATACACATTCATAATCAAACATATACACAAATGAACCAGATAACAGAAAAGTAACCGCATAGCGGTCTAAGCTTATTAAATGCTGCTGTCCAGTTCATATGTGGCAAGTAGATTATCATTTGGAATGAAGTTAGAGGAGCAATGTTCAGGGTCGTATATTAGTTTAAGAGTGATAAAAAGAAAAGAAAAGAAATAATAAAAATTAAGAACAATATTGCAACAATGTCGCAAGTGAGTAATATAAAACTACAATGAGTGTTTTATGGCTTCTGATTCACAGCAAACGTTGGCTGAACTATGTGTAATATACATATATGCATGCATGTAATATTATATATGCACGTCTAAATGCTGTAAATTATCATGAAATAAACGTTCAGTTCAATTTTACAACTTTGCAATCGATGGTGTTTCGATTAAATAAAAGGAAAGGAAAAAACAGCTTATATTTTTATATTATAAATATTATATTTCAGCCTGTTCTCATTTCCGAGAACTTTTCCGTTCAAATCCCTTTTGATTTTGTTTTCTTGATTACGGATGAAATAAACTATCGATTTTCAGTTCTATTTCTTGAATAAGTTGAGTGGTTCATTTTCGACATGTGAACAAAAACAGATATTTTGACTCGTGAACTAAAACAGATACTTCGACTCGTGAACTAAAACAGATATTTCGCTGAGCTTATTAAGACAATAACAATTATTTTTAATTTCTCAATTTTGTTATTATTAATTTGAAATAAAACTTAAGTTAAATGATCTTTCAACATTAGAACTTAATAAAATGAACGATATCGTTCATGAGCGATGAACTGCTGGCGAAAATGAACGGAATCGTTCATCAACGACTGAATGAGTTCAGTAGTTCATTTTGCTGAACCACTCAATTGAACTTGTTCTCAACGAAACGACACAACTCTACACTCATCCCTAATAAGGCGCTATGTGTCGTTTCTTCGAGTTGATCTGTGATTTGCTCACTGCTCTAAATGAGTTTCAATGAGCACATCCTGAGTGCTATGAATTTTAGTGCTATTATTTTAGTTGGTTTTGTGAGGAGGTGGTGGGGGAGGGAGTGGGTGGGTGGGTGTGTTTGGCTATGCTGACCAACTCATCAGTTGCTTGGAAGACCCCACGCAACGCAATATTTTAAAATTTTACCCCATTTGCTACTTGTTGTTGTTTTTAAACAGACTGAGAGAGGGAGCGGGAGCGGGAATGAGAGAGTAAGTGCGCGCTCAGTGACCCTGCTACTGCTGCTGCTTCCCGTTCCATTCCGTTCCGTTGTAGTCGCCTCCTTTTGCGTTATTTGGTTTTTTGGGTTGAATGACTTTGGACAACGTGTGCGCAAAAAAAAAAAACAAAAACAACAAAAGAAAAAAAAAGAAAACAAATAAAGAAAATAAAAGAGCGTAACATTCAAGCGTTGCCAGAGAGGCATTGAACCCACCAAAATGTAGACAGCTGATGGACGCCAGTTGGCTTATGTTTAGCGATTAAGAAGAAGAGAGAGAGAGTGCTGTCTAACGGTGTAAGGGAGTAAGTATGTATGTAGATGTCGATTGGCAACCTACCCAATGACAGTTACAACCAAAGTAAATGGGGTGGAGGGGGTTGGAGGTAGGGAAGTATTGTTATTGTTGTTTATGCTACGTTCCCAGCCAACTGATTTGGGAGCTGCCAGACTTGAAACGATTTCGCTTTGATTGAAATTCGTGTGCATTGTTGTTGTTTGGATGAAATTTGCGTTTCGTTTTAATACACAAACACACACACACACGCCAAATTTCTCCTAAACACGTTAGCACAATGCGCTTTGTTTAGATACATACTAATATGTACGTATGTATGTATGTAAAGTATTATTATAATTCTTGTTATTCTCATGTACATACATACTTATTAAAATAAACGGCATGGAGTCATCGCTCCACAAGAGGCAACGCACATTGGCTCGTTTCCTCAAAATTCTTGGCGAAAATGATTGTTTCCAAATTTGCACTGAATCGCTTTTATGTTTAAAAACAATATTTGGTTAAAATATGGAACTACTCCGCCTTCGATAATTATTTATTTTTCTAAAACTTTAAAATATTTATAAAACAAGAAAGAAATGTTATTTTCCGCGTGTCGAAGATATATACCCTTGCAGAAAAGATTTGCATTAGAAAACTTATTTTTTAACTGATTGTTCCTATGGCAGCTATAAGTTATAGTGATTCTATTTTGATTAAATTCAATCAACATGTGTAGAACATGCTTTAATTTAGATATAGTGAGTTTGGTCGAGATATTTTGTAAAACACAAAAGTTTTTCATACAGAAACTTATTTTCAACCGATCGTTCCTTTGGCAGCTATAAGATATAGATGTCCGATTTCGAAATTTTGTCATCATGTATAAACTGTCCTTAAACATAGGTAAAGTGAGTTTAAACCATTAATGCGATTGCAATGGTTTTTTAATTAATTTAATGGTACTTAATTTAATGTTATTTGAAAACTTTTGTTTCTTAGCCTTTGTGGTTTTCAAGAAACATTTGATCTTGAAAATCAACAAAAACAAATTTGTTTATTATAAAATTGCTTACATTTTGAAGCTTGGTCAACTTTTAGTTAAACTCAAACAACATGTTTGCCCAAATCAAACGACTCGGTGTTTGATTTTTGAAAAACAAGCCAATGTGCGACGCCTGCTATTCAAATTCAACTTGTGGGTACCAACGATTGAATTGAATATTTAGTTGTTTTTCTTTTCTCTTATTATTTTAGACGTCTTCATTATTCAAATGCGTCATTGGCTGCACTTTGGCATACAACTGGATGCAATGCATACTTTGTATAATTTATAGTTTGACATTGACATGCACAAAAGTTTTTTAAATAACAATTATAAGCTTTATTTTTAAGTTTTATTTTTGTATTTAATCAGAAATTAGTACTATGTCTAAGTTTTATTAAATTACTCAAAAATAATGATTATCTTTGAAGAAACACGTAACAAACTGAACTTTTTCATACAAAAACTCATTTTCATTAGATTGTTTCTATGAAATCTATAACTTATAGTACCTAATACGGTTTTGATCAAATTTTGTCGTTCAGTTTACGCCAGAAATGTTTGCACTTTTTTATATCATCGTGTACGAACTTTAAAATGTTATTATGGAAAAACTAAATAAATTTTCATTATATTTTTGTAAGTTTACCATGAAATAAAAATGTATACGCCAGAGTTACAATAGTATTTAATATTTTTTTGATTTATTTGTGCTTTTTAGCAAATCAACTGAAAATTTAAGAACGCTAACCAAATAACCTGTTTCCTAACAACGAATGTTTAACACTCTACAGTTAAATACATATATGTATATGTATATATGCCCTCTACTTGAATAGCTAAACAAGTAGAGACTCCCATCATCTTAGCAAAAAGAGTATCTTAAAAACAGGTACAAAGTCGTCTCTCTTTGGACCTTGTTTCACTTGAGTGCCGCAAAGTTTCTGTCTGTAATAGAAGAAATATCTACTCATTACATATGTTTATGCATACATATGAATGTATGTATGTTTGTATGTATGGATGTGCATGTTATATGTCTATATACTTAGTATATTGTATATAGGTAGAACAAACGTCTGCCAAGCGTCTATATTTGCACACAATCAATTTCAAGCGTCAGTCCAATGGTCGCCATATACACACAAATACAGGCATATATACACTCACACACACACACACTTAGACACCTTCGACAACAATTTCAGCAATTGCGTTCTACACAATTTCACATTTATAGCAACGTGCGAACCATAACAAAACTGAGCGCTCTATCATTTATAACACACACACCTACATACAGACACACACCTACATACACACACACAAACACCCTCACACACACTTAATACAAAGTTGCTCCACTCTTTTAAATAGTCACAATGTTTAATTAATATTTTAGTCAACATTTTAAATTATTACGATTGTTTTTATAGTTTCTTTATTATTGCTGTTTGCTGTGTCTCTCTGTTTTCGTAAGGTTTGTTAACCGTTTGATTATCAAAACAGCTGATCGCAGCAATTAAAAACAACTGCGCACATATGTTTCAACTTGTGCACATACCCATGCAAAGCAATAGACACAAGCACACACACACACGCACATACACTGACATTAACGCTTGCCCTTTTTATCAACACCTCTCTTTCGACCGCTCATCCACAGCAGCTGTGCAGCTCTACCGAACTGAGAGAACAGATGATTGAGAGAGCGACATTTTTGGCATGGCCCCCACACGCTTAACACACACACACACACATACAAATGTACAATGTACATAGATACATATATATGTAAAGCAACAACACCAAATTAGTGTGCTCATTAGTGTGTGTTAGTGAAAAATAAGCAATGATCATTATACCCTTACCCAAAGGGTATATATGTATATAAATAAATATATACACTTTATAGTTCCCCCTTCAATCTTCTCAAAAATGATCAAAATTCATTGCATCGATTCCTGTTCAAATCGTTCGAAATCGAAATAGTTAGCTATTGCGAATTCCGAAAAACGTTTAAATATGCGGCTTAGACAATTTTATTTGAACCTGTGAATGGAAAACTATTCAAATATAACTTGAAGCAGCAAAAATGTTGCTGGCTTACTTGAAGTTGGAAAAACTAATGTTAATGTTCTTATACATACAGTGGTGGACACACAATTATGACCACTTTTCTTTTTAGTGTAAATAACGATTTTGTTTGTTTATGTATGTACATTAATAACAATTACAATGTTTTCTAAAATTAGTGTTATGTTTAATGAAACAATATTCTGATAAATATCTATTTTCTATTTTTGAAAAAAAAAACCTTTTGTCAGTAAGTTAATTACAAAAATTTAAAGTTTTTTAACTATGGTTCATACTAGTATTCCAAAAATAAATATTTAAATTAAAATTCAGCCTAGAGTTTGTAAAATTGTATAGCTAAATGTAAGTAGAGAATACATCTGTATCTGTAAAGATAAACTTGACATATGTAATAATTGTTTCCTCTTATTTAATGCGATGACTCCGCATTGTTAACGCTTAACATATTTCAACTCACCCTGATCTTAAGCCTTTATATTAATACTAGCTGGTGAAATTATAGTTTTTCTTCCTTTGCATTTTCCAATAAGTGTTAAAGGGTGTTTCAAAAATGATTACACTACCTAAGCGCCAACTAGCGGTCGAAAACGGAACATAAAAGCACAGCATATTTTACAAATATTCTTTTAAAGATCAATTTTGGCATGCAGATAAATTGTGTTGCTTTTTTCTCATCTTCAACAGAGCAAATCGTTGGCAACGCCACGTCAATAAGTTGGCAACACCTTATCGACGAGTTGGCAGTGCGGCTATATGCACATGCATGCATACATACTTAGAAATAAAAAGTTAAATATGAGATTTAATGGATACCCTATAACTTTTTCATCTGCACATGTACATTTGTATGTATACATACATATGTATGTATGAATGTGTGCATACGCAGACAAATCCCAAAATCAAGGGTTCAACAATTTCTTTGCTTTCCTGTTTTGGCACAGGAGGCGGAGAAAACAAATACATACATATATATGTATAAGGAGAGCAGACCAGACCAGAACCAGACAAGAAAAGAAGACGCCGATGAGCGTTTTCTTTGTTTGCGGGGCAGAGTCTTTGTTGTCGTTGTGCCTCCCCCTCTTCCCCTCCCTTCCCTGCTCTTCTATGCCGTGTGTCCGCCAACTTCTTGTGCCTTGGGTCATTAAAGTTTGCTCTTTGACAAGTGATTGCGTTTGTGTTGTAGTTGTTGTTGTTGTTAGTGTTATTGTTGTTGTGTGCAGTGTATTTGTTCGTTGCTTGTTTTTAAAAGCAGACATTTTCAAAATCACAAGCCAAATCATATCAAAACAATACATTATCTATGTATATTGAATATGTTGGAGTGTGTGTGCGGGTGTCATTGATAAGGCGCTGATGCAGTCCAAAGCAATGAAAGAAATCATAAAACAAACAAACATTTGTATGTAAATCAAATCGAATATTGCCTCAAGTTGTTGTTGTTGTTGTCGTCGTTGTCTGTGTCGCTGACGCTGACGGCGGCGCATGCGTTTTTAGCGATGTTTATTTACTTTGCAAAGCAAATGAGCCAACAAGTACTCACACACACACATACTAACAAAAGAGAATCTTCAATATATACAAAAGTATATAAAGCAAAAGCAACATCAGCACAAAACGACTTGACAGCAACAGCAGCAGCAGCAACCATCAAACATATGGAAACGGGTTCGTTGTATGTATGTATGTATGTACTATGTGTCGCGTTGTCTGCATGGTTTGCTTTTGTTATTGAATCGCTATCATGGACACCAACAACAATTTGCTTCCACATATGTAAGTATGTATGTATGTATATATAAATGAGCATGCTATACTCATTTCTTTATTTACTTGTCACGCATATGTTTTTGGCTTTCTGGTTATTCCATATGATTTTTGTATACATTCGCAGCGCAGCAACATTGTTGACGCATCAACATTGCTGGCTTAGCAACATTGTGAATACGGCAACATTGCTGGCTTAGCAACATTGTGAATACGGCAACATTGCTGGCTTAGCAACATTGTTGGCTTATTAACATTATCCACAGCAACATTGCTGCTTAAGCAACATTGTGGATGCAGCAACATTGCTGGCTTAACAACATTGCTGCTTTAGCAACATTGTCGACGCAGCAACAACGTTAGACACATATGCTGCTAACAACTGTTTATAAATATATATATATATAAATATGTATATGAACATATTGCCATGCCAAAACTAGCTACATAAATGTGTACATAAATAAATGTGCGACGTAGTTTCCATATATAACACACACACACACACACACACACACAGACACATACCATCATCATGAGCCAAGTACATAAGCCACATTCGCGTTATATACACTTGTACATATAAACAAAGCAAGCAACGATTGCTTGTATATTTGTATGTATGTATGTTTGTATTTATCTGGCGTGTGTTTCGCTGTTGCTGTCGTGTGGCTGACGCTCGCTCAGCTGTTTTAGAAAGTTGCTGGCAGCGTTGTTGTTCATTCAAGCAGCGACAGCTCAAGCGACAACATCAAAACGTTCCAGCTACAATATCAAAGAGACAAAACGAAACAACACAGCAAAAGCAAAGTAAAGCTAAAAATTTAGTGTAGCTGGTGGCGCTGCCAAGCACAGCAAAAGTGCAAGAGACCAAAATACACCCAACAAAAAGAAAAAAACAAAACCAAAATCAACTTTTGAATATCAAAATCTAAGCACTGAACAAGTTTTTCAAAAATCTTTTGCATAGTGCAAAAAAGAAAAAAAAGAAGTTATTCGCCTGCTGCTGACGTTTGTTTTCTTTTATATTTTATTTCGCGCTCTCTTGTGTGTGTAGTAAACAGCACTTGAAACCAGGCAGTGAAAGAGTGTGCAAAAGAGAGTGAGATACACACACACACACAAGCAAGCTATATAAGTGTGTATGCGTGAACTGTTCCATCAATTCAATTCAAATAAAATCAAATCAAATCGATTCAAATAATTCACGTTGAAAACGCAACGCAAAATCGTTGAAAAATTCAAATGCTACGCTCACATTTGGAATGCTGCTGCCGTTGTCAGCAGCTGAGAACTAAAACGAAGCAAACACAACACCAACAACAACAACCACAACGTCGCCAAAAAACAACAACAACAGTGAAGAGTTAAAATTATGAATTGTTATTGATAATTGAAAGTAACAAAAAAAAAAGAACTGTTGATAATGTTTCGAATGCCGAGCAGAGTTACAAAAAAGCGTAAATTCTAAAATTTTGAAAAGCTGAAAAGCATTTGAAAAGTAGAAATTACAAATAAAAAGGTTTGTATTTTGTGTTTATTTATATTTATGTATATATGCATAATATGTACGTATGTGTGTGTATGTGTTTATGTGTATAACTGTGACTGTGACGCTGCTTTGGCCACTCAGCTGTGCGTTGCGCATGTGTTGGTGACGTAATGCCCTGGCACAGCAACAACAGCGTAATAGCCAAAGCTTATGAGCTTTGCTCACCCACACATACACACACACACACACACACACACCCCCACACGTACAGCCCCATGTATGTATGTACATCTAAGCTTTTCAGTTAGCGTCAAAGTTGAATAATTGCAGATCATATTCACACACGCACACATACATACATATATATATATATGTATATACATTGTACAATGTACACACATAGGCGAATCAATCTGGGAGACTACGCGACGCCCCCTTCAGCGTTGGCGTTGACGCTGCGCTTGTATAACAAATAAATAACAAAAAGGCAATACAAATAATGCTCTCGTCTGCTTCGCTCACTCGTTCGCTCGCTCAAATGCTGTGCTTGTATGTGCATGTGTGTGTGTGTGAAGTCAGGAAAATTACTCGCTTTTTAGAGTTTTTTCTGTTTTTTGTATGTAATATAATTGACACACATTTTCGACGTTTGTCCACATTTTCTTGCTGCTGCTACACACACACACACACACGCACACGCGCATACACACGTGAAACGTGGATCGTTTGTCAAGCTGTCAACTTTTTGAGGCGCAGCGCTGCCAACTTGTGTCATAATCAGCTGTAACGGCGCACAGGTGTGAACAAAAAGAAATATGCTGTAAAGTTGCTTAGTTACAGCTTTAGTATAACAGCTGCTGTTCATTTACACATTTACAGCAACTGGCCGGCCTTGTGTGTAACCCGTCTAACGATAAGAACTTTATAAATAGAGCACTTGCTTGCGCAACACTAGCTTTAACCAGTTCACAATTCGTATGTGTAGCTGGAGAACCAAGGCTAATTCACGAACTAGTTCAAACTTTGTTTACTTATGCGTAGCGTACACAAGATGTAAAAAAGTGACATGCACATGTGCAAATGACACTGACATGCCAAAAGTCACATGTTGGCATTCGACAAACATGTTTTAGCTGCATGTAAATGCGTGCTGAAATGGAAGCTGAGCTTGGTTAGCATTGACATGCATCGAACGGCGTATACGGCATGCTAAATTGTCTCATGATTCTATGTGACATATATGTCACATGTAGTACAAATATTTATACATGCAGTTTCTGTACATGAGACTGTCTTCATTGGAAAGCATTGCTGACGCAACAATGACGTACGTGACACATGTACATGTAACTTTTTACATTTAGTGTACAGCAAGCATTATTCATGTTCTAAAAAGTTTCCGCTGTGCGTTTTCTAGTTAAAATCGCTGACAGCGCCACGTCAGTTTGTTGGATAGAACTAAGCGATGAGTTGGCAGGGCGGCTTGATTCAAAAAGTTATGATTTCTTTAAGTTTGAGGCATTTCAATTAAAATAACAATTAGTTTAACAGCGGCTATATTATTAAAAAAGCCAATTAGATTTAATGTAACTTTCCTAATCCACAATAATATAATGTATATTGAAATGTATTTATGTATTGCACGATTTTACTTTATAGATAAGATAATGCCCAAAAATGGACAAACGCAAATGTGAGTCTCAAAATAAAAAGCGATAGAAAAATGGACAGCAAACAGCTGTTGTTATCTTATTTATACATAATAAATACATATGTGTGTATGTATTGTACATTCATGCATATTTATATAAAAATGTATTTTGTTTTGCTTTTGCTTCGTTGCTGTTTGGGCTCTCAATTTATTAGTGGCTTATACATTTGAAAGGGGGAGGGGGAAATGGAAATAAAACTGTAAAAAGCAATGAAAGAGCGATAAACACAAAATACGTCGCGTCGTCGCATCGCGTGTAATTTTATACGTGCGCAGTTGGTAATGTAAATGAGCAGAGCAGCGAAGAGAGAGAGAGAGAGAGAATGTGTGATGCAGATATGCAAAAGCGAATGTGGCAAAAGCGTTGTTGGTATTCCATAATTAAATGAAAATGTGAAAAGGAAATAAAAGTAAAAATAAATGTAAATGTAAAAACTTGCACTGTTGTTGTTGTTGTTGTTGTTGTTGTTGCTGCTTATTCTGGGCTTGTTTCGTTTCTTCAACTGTGCGTTTTTGCTCTCAATTTGCAAACGGACAGAACTGTTTTTGGCTAAAAATAAAACGCACTGCCTGCCATACACAAACACACACACACACACGCACACATATACGCAAACACTTGTAAGTAATTGCGTATCGTTGTCCTGTCATCTGGCATCTCTCACCTCTCTCCAGGCGGCCGCCCCAATAACAACAACAACGCTCCCATTTGTGGAAGCGAGACCTGCTCACGTGCTCACGTTACAGACAAAGAAGAAGAGTATGAGAAGAAGAGCAAGAGTGAACGCAACTGCGACTGCTTTCATGCGTTTGTTTACAATTTAATCTTGTGGTTTTGTTTTTGTTTTTTGCTTTTTCCATCTACTCTACACATGTGATTGTAGATGTGTGTGTGTGCGTCTGTCTGCAGCATATGTATATGCGAGGGAGGGGTAGAGAGAGAGCGCAAAGCCATGTAACTATTTGTTGAGTATTGTACAAAATTTAGGGTGTCTCCACAGCAACTTTTTTAACTGTGAATATAATAATTATAGGTAATAATTGAGCAATATACATATTTATATATGTACTGTTAAAGCTAAATTAATTCTAATTAACTTGCAATTAATCAATTCATTTTCTTCCATTCTAATTGCAGCAACAAAGCAAAAAATAATGGCATTTTAGCAGAGTTTTAAAAGGTGAGTGAATGCTATTTTGTATACCCTGTAATTATTTTGTAGTTTTTTTCTTAATGTTTTGAAAAAAAAAAAAGAAAAAAGAGTATATTGGGATTGTGAAATGTCCGTCCGTCTGTCTGTCCGTGTGAACGAAAAATTTTTCCACAGTTTTGAAGCTAGAGCAACAAAACTTGGTATGCATGTTCAAATATACCATAGGCATACAAAGTGTTAAGATCTCAACCCCACCCCTTCTCCCACAAACCGCAAAAACCTATATCTTCCGCAGTTTTACAGATAAAGCAACCAAATTTAGCAAAATCGATACTAATCAAATCCTTGATTGATCTGACTAAAAAAAAATTTGGCCATGTCCACTTCCGCCCCCACAAATAAGCAATGTCTTTATCTCCAACACCCCTTTAGCTAGAATCACCAAATTTTGCAGGTTGACTTCCGTTGCCCTATTAAATAGATTGAATAAAATTAATTTTGCCACGCTCACCCCCACCCTTGCAATCGAGCAACGTTTGTTTCTCCCAATCCTGTTGAACGGGCCCAAACAAATTTACATTGATGGCAAAACTTGAAAGATTTGAGCAAAAATGCAATTGCCACGCCCACTTCTAACTCTGCAAAGAGGCGAAAAGAATAGGATATCGCAGTCGGGTGCATCCGACTGCAACCTCCTTACTTGTTGTAAATTATTTTCATGAACTTCATAAATCACTTAAAAAAATAAAAAACGAAATGGATATCGATTTGTAATAAAAAGTACTCGGTATGTTATAGTCGTGCACATATCATTTATACTTTAAAATTTATTCTAGTTTTTCTCTTTATATTTTTAATTGAGAAACCTTGAGTTATGGTATGGTGTGTATGCATACCATATACATATTGTGTTGTACATGTATTGTACACACGTGTAAGCATACTTGCCCCATGGGGTAAAATTGTACGACTTCAGGCTGGCAAATATTCGTGTAGCGCCTTATCTTATGGCCTCCCTCGTTTCTGATATGTGTACATATGGTGTATTGGTATTGGTATTCGGCTACAAAAGCGTACCCATGGCCGAAGGTGCGGCCCTTTTGGCTGGCCCCCCAGAAACGATGAGGTCGCTCAGCTGTGAAACGTCAAAATGGAGGGTGTTGGGGGAGCTTATAGAGGGTTGCGCCCATGGATGGATACATAGACAAATAGATCGGTACTTTGTAAGGTCGGCAACGAGGTCAACAGCGTTTTCAAAAGCTCTATTGTCTAATCAAAGTCATCTGTGAGGCATACACACACACACACACACACTAATACATACACGAATAAATAATTGGCCAGTCCACTCAGTATGAGTAAAAAGACAAAGATAGATAGACTGGGAATATGTACAATGTACATATTCATATGTACATTGTATATATGTATGCATGATGTAACACGCGATATAAACTCAAATGTGTACCGTCAACTTTTCTTAATTGCGATGCGTCGTTCGTGGAACACTTCCGCTTTATAGTACATATATATGACACATTTGTCCCGTTGATGCTTTATAAATAAACGATATACTAGAGCTGGAAAATTAAACAATATTTTTTACTATCGATATTATCGAATTGCATATTAGATAGCAGAAATGCTGGTCGTGCATCAAAAAAACGTAACTCAATTAAAAATTAATTAATGATGAAAAATTCTTTAAAATTTGTTATAAGTTGTCATTACCCATTTGACCCTTGGTCTGTCATAGTTCCCATAGACAAAATCTGTTAAAATGCTTGTTAAAACTTATTTGTTTTTATAAGTACAGTAGAAGCTCACAAGTTAGAATATTCTTCGAATCTTTTAGATATTGGAATTGAAGTTTGTAAAACATTGCATTAACAAAGTTTATGTTTTTTTGCACATACATAGTTTAAAAGTATGAATTACATGGATTGTTTGGTTTCTTTTACTTGTTTTTTATTTAATAAAATAAAGTAAAAAATTAAATCTGTAGTATTATTCTGAAGTAAGTGTTCTCAATTTTTTTATTTGTATTCGAATAATATGATTGTCCAGAAATTTGAAGTATCATAAATTAGAATTAGCTTAAAAACAAAATGGTTCTAATTTGCGAGCGAGTGCTGTATCTTAATCTATTTATTATTATTTACATATGTAGTTTAATCAAATTTTGGTCAAAAACCGTTTTTTTTTTCTTGGAATAAATGCGTTACAGAAGATTTGGATCTTTGTTCTGCTTTTTACAAATAAGTAAAAAATTGAAAAAATAAAAAACCTAACTATAATTGTGAACGCAATCATTTAAATTATTTCACCATTAACACGTGTTTGTATTTATATGCAATTATATCCCAAACGACAATGTTAAAACAATCATCATCTAATTCCATTTGATTACGTAAAATAAATGATCTTTTCTTTGGAATAGATAAAGTTCTTGAAATTATACACATTTAAAATCGGTTAAATGGGGCTAATAAAGTGGTGCAAAGGCATAAGATGGAAACTCTGATATTTAAAGTATATATATTATACATATATTCTTGACCCGCATTGTGTTTAGTTCTATGCATGAGTGCATAAGAAGACGTGTTTGGTGCTCTCAGAGCTGAGTAAAGAGTGTTTGCTAGTCGGACACACTCGACTTGAGCACTCTTAATTGATATTTGCATCTGTTTTGATTTAAATTAATAAAAACTACATTTACAACGAAAATGGTAAAAATTTTACTTAATTTGGTAGAAATTAATTTCTGTAGGTGACAAGTGTGCCTGTACATACATACATACTTACATATTTATGTACATATATACATGCTTTGCACCATGTGTAAAACGTTTATCTTGACGCATTTTGTGGGGATGATTAAAAGAGTTAGATACTGTGCTGTGTGTGTGTGTGTGAGTGACATGCTTGAATATGTTTTCCATATCGTTGGCGCTTTTAACTGCACTCACGTGTGCACGACGCGACGTCAGCAGCGCTGCATTGGTTGGCTGCCTGTGGCGCATTTCATAATCAAATGGCAGCCAAAAGCAAAGGAAGCAGCGCTGCGCAGTAGCAGCAGCAGCGGCTAGGCGAAAGGCGACGTCGGAACTTGTTTTTTTTTTTGTTTTTTTTTAAGTTGCAACACTTTTTTGCTTTTTCAAACGTACAATTGTGAACTGGTTTTTTGTTGTTGGCAGCAGCGCCATCTAACGATGGCGATAGCAAGCGTACATATATATGTACATGCATTTATGTATGTAGTAGATATGTACATATGTAATTTGGCTTTCACTGTTGGCCCAACGCTTTATTTTGTTTTCTTCCTTTTCGCAATTTGCATAACGGTACACACACACACACATACACACACACACACACAAATAGTATGAAAATACCGTATGAAAAGTCATCGGCCGTCGTCTTTTGCGTTGCCGCTAATCAAATGAATTTTGCAATGCATAAGCAGAACGCACTCAAAATAAAAGACACACACACACATGCATAGATAAACGATGCGATTATTGCAAAATGAAAAGCATGCCAAGGACAACGACCAAAGCGAATTTAAATTAGTTCACAATGAAAGCAAAAATAAAGCCAAAAAGTGCAATTGATTATGTTGCGATCTGCCAAAACACAAATACCCACCAATTTAGCACATTATTCATTTACCTGCCTGTCTCTCTCTTCGCCAGTGCTGTTAAAACGGCTTTTATCCCGCCAAATTACCTAGAAATTTAAAAATTAAATTTAAAAATTAATTTTAAATGAGTTTTAGATCGAAATTCTTATCAAAATCGTTTATAAAACCGTTCTTTGCAACACTTTTATGCAAATGTGCGGTGGCCAAAGAAATTGCGTGCTTTTGTCTAGAAAAAAACCCTTATTTAAAAAAAAAAAGCTAACTTTTATATGTGAGAGACTAGTGTAATTGTTAAAAAAAAATATTTCTTTCTTTAAAAATATTTAAAAATAAAAAAACACCAAATATCTATATTTTTTTCTAATATTCAAAGTCCAATTTGACAAGAAACAAGCTGCATTGGCAACACCGCTCGACTTATATTATAAGTATATTAAGCTTTAATTTTCTTCTCACTTCAGTCTTTGCAAATAAGCAGCAAAATCATTTCGACTGTAAACAGAGTATACGGCAGTCCAGAGCAATCGACTGCAACATTCTTGTTTGTTCATGAAAAATAAACAAAAAATCAACGCAAAGTAATAATGGATTTGGCGATTTTGCTTGAAATGCATGGCGTATTTTGGCAAGGTTAAACTATTTACCATTTATTGGCACAAATTACGTAAATTACAATAATAAATGACGACGTTGTACAATTAGACTAAATAATAAACATATTGTAGATAAAAGCAAAAGCTAAAATATACAAGAATTTAGCTTTTTCTTGCTTAGAAATTTAGCTGTTTTGCCTTTCTCTCTAAAACTAGATTTTGTTTTGTATCTGGTTCGCAAAAGTTGGCAACAGTGCATCTCATGCTTTCCCTTGTAAAATTGCCACGTTCCATTTCGTTTCGTTTCACTTCAATTCGAGCAGTAGCGTATCTCAACTGCGTCATAAGCCACGCGCGCAAACGTCAGCGCTTCTAAAAGCTTAAATGAACATACTTACATATATACATACTGTATGTATTGTACATATGTATGTATATAGAGATGGTTAAAAGTCACTAGCATTATCAATTATGTATATTGAGTTCCGATAAGAGAATGGTACTAATATCATTCTCTGTGTATCGAAAAAATCATCGATAGTTACTTGAATTTAAAAATATCGATACGGTTGTTTTGCCGCCTCTAAATTTGATCTTTGTTTATTTTTTATTTTCATGTACATAAAAACAAATGAATTGCTTAATAAAAAAAAACAAATCAAAGAAAACGTAAATTATGCATAAATCATAAATAAAAGCGAAAGAGCAATAATGTAATCAAATATTATTAAACTCCGCTGCTTGCTACTGTTGTGCGGGTATTGTTGTTACTGCTGTTGTCGTTGTTGTTGTTGTTGTTGATTGTGCTGTTACGTTCCATTCGCTTGCCCTCAATTTCCTACGAGTTGTTGTTGTTTTGTGTATGTGAATGCTTGTCTATTGTGGGCCAAGTGTATTTGTATGTATGAATGTGCGAGCGACCATAAACAAAACTTCTCACACACACAAGCTGACTCAAATAAATGTGAGCAAACATTTGCCAACTGATTGTGAGCAGCCAACACAAAAATCATATGTTTTCTAACAGCTCTCGCACACACACACACATGCATTAACACCAAAATACTGGTCTCTCTCCCTCTCTCTATATATATGTATGCATGTATATGTACATCGCGCGCTAGTTATATATTGTGTATGCAGGTCAAGAAGAAACACAAAAACAAAAGCAAAAGTAAAGACAAACATGTTTACAAGCTGAGCAAGACACAGCAAGTGAGCGAAAGAGAGGGAGAGAGAGAGAGCGTTTGGTTGGCTCTCTGGCATTTGTTGTTTGTGTTAGCAACATGTTGATAACAATTAGCAACACATGCTTGAAAACAATTGAGCACAAAAACACAAACAGCTGTTTATTGCATCTCAAAAATATATGGCTATGAAATGTTGCCAATCGCCATTTTTTCTTTTTTTTTGCAAACACAGTTTATAACAATAACAATTCTGCTGACGCTGACCTTCGGAGGCGAAGCAAAATTGCATGTTGCAGCGTTAAGCTTGGCTTCATTCTGTCAAATGACGTCAAACGTTAGCAACATGTGTTGCTTGATTGAAAAGCTGCAACGTCAAATGTTCATTGCACAAGTTTCGGCCTCTGCCTCCCTCGTTCTGCCTCTCTGTGTACAGCTCTCTGGCTTGGCAACAGCTGCCTGATTAAGTAACGACCTGGTTGCCTGCTTTTTTGGGGCCACATTGAGGCCGTGTCAGTGTGTCGAGAATTGCATTAGCTTTAAATGTCACAGTAGGCAGGATCTGGGCCAAAGTAAATTCTGTGCGTTTATGTAATACATATGTATGTATACAATGTATTTATGTAAGTAAATAGGTATGTATGCACTTGGGACCTTCACAGCATAATTCAAACTGACATACAGGGTGCCACTAGCTGACCTAGTTTCCATCAGCTGGCGATATTCAATGCTGCGTTTTTCCCAATGTCATTTTGCGCGTTTGAATTTTGCATTTTCAGGGTTTTTCAAATCTGGTCACTTTTGAAAATGTAAATAACTGAAATTAATAACGAATTAAGATCAAAATTAATTTTTTTAAATGGATTGATTAATAAAAAAAGATGAATTTGGTATCCTTTTTATATAGAAATTATTAGCTATTCTGAATGCCGAATATCGATGGAAAATTAGGCTTAAAAAGTTTTGCTTCTGATTTCCTGTAAACGCTAGAAATGAACCGTTCAATTCACTAAAGCTCAAATTAACTCTCTACTTGCAGCGTACTTCTGGTGCAGGTGCGAAGAGGACGACAACAACATCTACAAGTAGGAGAAGAATATTAGAATAAGCAAGAGGAAGCATACAGTTGAGAGTGTTCAAGAGATCGAGAGAGAAGCGCCACCAGATGATACCCACAAGTGTAACAAACTCACCGCCAGCCGCTGGCTTGGCACAGAATGGAGCAGCAGCAGCAGCTGCAGCAGCGGCAGCAGCAACGATTGCAACAACAACGGCGGCAGCGCAGCAGCAGAGTAACTATTGCTCCATTGTGCAGGGACTGGCCTCGCTGATATTGGAGGGCAGACCCATAGCCGATGATGAGTATCAGTTGCAGTCGCAGCCGCAGTCACAGTCGCCGTCGCAGCAGCAGCAGCAAATGACGCCAACGTCTGGCAGCGGTCGCCTCTCGCCACGCCCCTCTACATCGCGGGCAGCCATCAATATAACAACGAATCCTTATGCCTTAGCCAGCGGCACGCCACGCTCGGCCTATGGATACGCACATGGACATGGACATGGTTATGCTCAGGGCTATGCACAGGGCAGCAGCGGAAGTGGGAGCGGTAGCAGCAGCAGTGCAACGCATCAGCGTTGGACGCAGAAGCTCTGTCAGCTGCGTCAGGTGTCGCCGGCAGCGCAGAGCATGAGCGTCGAGCCGGAGCTGGTTTCGCTGTCCATAAATGAGTTGAGTGTAGATCGTAGCGACTTTGAGATTGTGCGTCGTGTCATGTTGAATCGCGCCGGAGGAGGAGGAGGTGGAGTAAGCGAAGCAGGAGTGGGATTAGCTACAACCGGCGAACAGCTAGCCACCAATAATTCAAGTGCCGCCAGCTCGCCCGGCTCCGGCGCAGATAACATTTTGCACTCGCTGCAATCCTTGGCCACAACATGTTTACGCGGTGGACCGGCTGTGCCCGCCGAGACGCGACCCTTGAGCCTGGCGCTTGGCTTTGGCACAGCCATAACAGGCAATGCCGCCAGTCTGCTAGATTACATGCGTACAACGCCTGGAGGCGGAGTAGGAGGAGTAGGAAGAGTAGAAGTTGGAGTAGCAGCAGGAGCCACATCAACAGCCACTGCCAGCAGCGCGTCAGTTGGAGCAGGTCATGCCACCAGCTCCAGCTGCACCGCCAATCGGCCCAAACATGGGCCACACTGTGATCAGTTCCTCAGAAAGATGGGTCTCGCCAAGGGCGAGTCTAGCGATACTGAGGAGCATTTCTGTGATATGTCTTACGTAAATATAACCGTAAGTCTTGAATCTCTGCAAGCTTCCACTTGATCATATGCTAATTATCTTGTCTTCATTATTGCAGTGTTCCCGCTGGCGCGCCCATTGCTTGAAGATGGAGGCCATTCTGGCGCGCCGAGAGCCCGTCTGCATCGAGGTGTATCTGGGCCCCGCCAGCCACAAGATTTTGCTAGAGCAATGGATCATTAGCGGCAAGGAGAAGTAAGTCTTACGAAATCCCATTTAAACATAGTTTTTAACATGTTTTACGCTTGCAGAGTTCCGCCGCCCACCATGACGCTGCCGTCGCTGTGCAGCGCCATACGCAGCCAGCTTTACTTTTCCCAGATTGTTGCCTGGTGTGATCTGCTGCGCAAATGCGATCCCTCTGTCTATGACAGCGGACGCGTCATCTTTGCCAGCGCGAGCAATGCCGGCGAACTGGTTGGTTCTGCAACTGCGGCTCAAAGCACAACGCGACGGCCGCGTCTAAACATATTTTATAGGATTAGGCCGCATGATGGCAGCGGCAGCGGAAGCAGCGCCAGTGGCAGCCACAATGATAATGGCTTCAGTGCCAAGGCCAACGTGCACAATTTTCCGCATGTGAACATTGCTGAGAACTTTAGCGTGTCGGTATGCGTCAAGAGTCTTCCAAGGATCAATGGCGGCCTGCCGCATATAACACCAGTGGTCAGCAAGCCAAGGACGCTGCGTGCGGAGCCGGCGGCTAGCACGCCCACTGGAGGCGGCAACATGTGCGCGGCCACGCCCACCGGCCTGGGTGCCAGGATTGCCATTAGTACAACGCCGCCGAGCAGCAGCTGTGATAAGTACAGGAGGAAGCAACAACAACATAAACAAGAGGCGGCGGAGGTGGATGAGGATGATGCTTCACGCGATGAGCTGGACGGGCACAGGGAGCGTCAGCTGCAAAAGTATCGCAAACGTATGCAGCGACGCGACAAGAAACGCGAACGCAAACCCTCGGATCAATTGGAGCCCATGGATGAGGGCAGCGAGGAGGCGCATAACCAGACATTGCCACGCAACTTGACACCACCGCGACGCATTGCCATGATCTCGACAGGCACACAGACCTCGCTGAGCAGCTGCCAGCAGTGTGGCAGTGAGAAGACGCTGCTGTGCCTCAATTGCAGTGCAGAAGATGGTTGTTTGGGTGATGGTCAGAAATATGTTGGAGATGATGACGATGAGGACAATACAAGCGCCTCTGATATGGAGGATACATCCAACTGTAGCCTGAGCAGCTCCGATCTCATTGTGGGCACGCCGCGCACCAAGGCCGAGCTGCTCCTTCAAGCCATACAGCGCACGCCAAAGAATCGAAAGCCCATAAAAACTGGAAAAGGAGCAGCAGCTCGTAACGATCTCAATGCTGGACTTGTGCAGAAACCGAATACGAATGCGAATACAAATCCAAATCCAATTTCGAATTCAAATCCAAGTCAAAATCAGAACAACAATCAGCACAAGCCGACGCCAGCGAGCGGCTGTCAGGTGTGCAAGCGGCAGAAGACCCAGCATAATTTTGGTAATGGCCAAAGGAGCACACAGGATTCAAAGCTGGCTACAAATGGAGCAAATGGACACAGCAATGGTCATCATGACAACAGCATGGATCAGGAAATAGAACAGGTAATGAAAACCAAATCAAGTTGCAATTGTTTTAAAGTCATTGTCATTATCATTAAAAACTCATAAGTGTAAGCCAAACAGTAATATGGTCAACCCGGGATAAAAATCGATAACCGATAGAAAATAGTCGTTAGATAATAACTGACTTCGAAAACGAAATGCCAACAATTAATTTGACGACCTATTGGGAAATATTAAATTGAGATAATAAAGGAAAAACTATTTAATGTGCCTATTTTGGTTGTACTATAGAATATTATACATTTGAATATTAGCTTGAGTTCTTAAACTATCGAAAACTATCGATAGTGATTTATTGTCAACTAAAAACGATCGACACCACAATATAAAACAATTATTAAGAATTTAAAACTTAAAAATAGTAAAAAATTTAAAATTGTAGTGAATTACATTGTCAATTAAAGCTTCGATAATCTCAGTACATTTTTATTAGTTTGGTGCAGAAAATGTTTGATTTTTTGTCACATAAAAATCGATAAACTGAGAATCGTAGCGACAAGATGAATTATTGAATATTTTTCGGAGATAAAATATCGATTAAAATAAAGTTTATCGCTGTTTTGATGCACCATTTATTTCTACAGATAGACTTTTGTTCATTTTTGTACACAAATATCTCGGTAGATAAGTTGTAAAAGTAATTTTAGTCATTTAAAGTGATTGAAGAATGATAGCCGGGTTCGAAACCCAGTGGCAAATTTTAGTAGCCTAGTCACTGCTGTAAAAGTAAGTTAGTTGGTTCTAACCATAAACTACCAATAATAATTATAATATAAATTATAAACAATAACAATATTTTCATAATAATAATATTTTCATAAAACAAAAAAAAATTCATTCCTTTCGATAGTATCGATAGTCGGAAAAAACCTCGATAGTGACTGATAATGCCATCGATTGTTTTCCAGCTGCAGTACAAAAGTAACGTTTGCAACATTCGCAGGATTTGACTTATTTATGGATTAGTCTTAACTAACTTCTCCTATTTCTTCAACTCTCATTATGTTCGCAGTCTACCTCGACAAAGCTGACGCCAAACATAGATCACTGTTCGCTGAATGGCCAGGAGCGTTGCCAGACGCCGCCAGACATTGGAGTTGGAGTTGGGGATGGAGATGGAGTCTGTGCCATGGATGAGCGCATTGTGGTGCAGTTCAAGACACCCAACAGCCATGTGCCGCTCAAGCAACAAGAGTTCCAGCCTCATCATCATCAACTGCCTTTAACGGCGCAGCCACCAAGGGCGCCCAATCAGTTGAGGCTGAACTGCAGCAGTGGACTGCTGGACAGAGAGACGCCACCGCCAATGGTGTCGCCGCTGCTAAGAAAAGCACTGCCCAAGGTCAACCTGACGACAATCTTCTGCAGCAGCTCGGCGCCCATAACGATTGACAGCGGTCTGGCCTTTTGCTTTGAGCCCACGTCCCTGAGCTATGCACAGACGCAATCGCAGTCGCTATTGACGCCACCAGAAGCAGCCAATCTGACCGTGCAGAAATCCTACTCGGCTCCAACGCTGCCCCATGCCTTATCTGTGTCGCCACGATTTGCCAAGCAGGCGGCATTCTACAAGCGTCGATCGCGTCATCTCAGCGATCGTTCGGATCGTAGCTCGCTGGGTTCCGATGAGCAGCTGTCGGACGATGATCTCGAGTCGGGCATGTGCAGTCCGGCGGGTTCGCCGCTCAAGACGCGTGCACGTCTGGCCACACAGTTTGCGGGACGACCGCTGCTGGGCAATCTGGAGGAATCGCTGCTGCAAAAGCGTCTGCTGCCCAAAATTGAAGTGGCCGGCTTTCGACTGCAGCTGGGCGCCTCCGGTGGCTTCTGTCCCACACAACTTACCATTCCGTCTTCCTCCTACTTCTATGAGCTGCACGGCGAGACACTCAGCACGCCCTATCTGGTAAGTAAACACATGTTGGCTTAAAAACCAAATCCTTTACTAAACTTGACTCATTGCAGTGCGAGATTCGTTTGCCACGCAAGGGCTACTCTGTGCCTAGATCGGGCACTGTGCAGGCCACCCTCTTGAATCCCATGGGCACCGTGGTGCGCATGTTTGTTATACCCTATGATATGCGCGACATGCCACCCATGCATCGCACCTTCATACGCCAGCGCATACTAGCCGAGGAGCTGCCGGGCACCAGTCCCTGCGGTGCCATCATCAGTCAACAGCAGCAGTATCGGGAGCGGGATCCAGAACGGGAACGCATACGGGAACCGAGCAGCCCCACAGCAAAGAGCACCACCAGCAAATTAGGCCACTTTATCAGCGCCGAGCAAATGAAGCGACTGCGTTACTCCATCCACCTCAGGTTGGTTAACGATGAGTGGTGAAGATGTAATGTGAGAAGGAAAGAACCCATTTGAGACTTAAATTGGTATAGCGAAAGAAACGTAGATTGTCTGGAATTAGATTTGAAGCATTTGATTTATTTTGAAAAGTATTTGAAACTGTATTAAATTTGTTAACCTACTTTATTCCATGCAGATTCCAGACATCCCGTTCGGGCCGCCTTTCGCTGCACACGGACATTCGGCTACTGATCTCAAGGCGAACGGACTGCGATACGGCGGCGGCTCATGCGAAGGGTTTGCTGGAGGCGCCAAATGAGCTGGTAACCGACACGCTGATGCCGACAGAGCCGCGTTACAGTGGTCGGCAGGAGAGTCCGAGCAAGATTTAGTAGCTGCTAAATGCTCTGGACGTGGTGTGTAGCAGTGGCAACAGCTTTGTGCAACGCGTCTGGAAGCAACTGCAAGAATGGTGGCAACTCTGGCAACAGTACCCCAGATACTATCAATTTTAAAGCAAAGAATTTCTATTTTTTTTTAAATGCGTGGCAACTTTAACAGCGGGAATTGAGACAAATTTCCGAAAGAAAAACAAAAAAAATCATATTGCTTTATTAGTTATTGTAACTCTGTCTCTAAAAGCTATAGATGTAGCTATACCGAAAACTATAACTATTACTATTCCCACTTTCTGTTTAAGTTAAGCCTTAGTTTGATTTTGAATTTTGTTAATAATGTTAAAGAGAATAACAATGAACAAGAAACAATTTTACAATTAATATGCCCTCTATGAAGCGGCCATCAATAACAAACAACAAACAAACAAACTAAAAATAATATCTCAATATACACTTAATCCTTGGGGGTCCACATAATGAAGTGGGCGGCTGTTATCCCGTTGCAGTCTAGAGCCTGAAACGGATCAGCCGCCTTCAAATAGCAATACTAAGATGTAGTTACAGCAAATCATATGCAATACGAGTATATAAATGAGTGTGTGAATGATTGTGAATGAAATTGTGAATACACAGAAACGAATTAAATGCGAGGTTCCCATCAGCTAATAATGAGTACCTAATTATGTTGTCTTTTTCTAGGATGCTCAATTGCAAAATTTAAAATTTAAAATATAAACTGGTTCTAAACAAACTTAAACTTTAATTTTGAAATAGATTTAGAAAGAACTGAAAACCAATTAAGAAATCTAACGATATATTTTTTATGAAAAGACGTTTGATTAATATTGAAAATTGTGTTTGTTCAAATCCACAACATAAATAGGTACTCAACTTATTTGAATAATTAAAACCTCGTATATCGGATATGTATCAATATATATACATATGTATAATGATTTATGTATGTGTATATAAAATACATTTTTATAAAAATGCAAATGATTAGCAATAAAAAATGAAAGATAAAGTAATTGTCAGTAGTACTTATCGGTAAATCTGAGTATCGAAAAGAATTGAGAATATAGACAGAGACTATAATGAAGAATGTGTGTGTGAGTGTGTATGTGTGTTGGCTAAGCTCATATCGATCGTTGTTGTAAGCGTAGTGTGTGATCTACAAATGTAATTTTCATTCAAAATATGTTGTGTTCGAATCAAATTTAAATGAGTTTTTTGCTTGAATTTCAATCAGGCCTGTTATCATTTCATTGTTGTCAATATCTGGCGGTTTTAATTCACCTGTTCACCTTTAACAATAGTGACAATAGAAACATGCATGTGAATTATCTACCACCAAATCTTGTCTAAAGTAAAAATGTGCAACAGGTCGGAATATATTCATTTTTGTAATCTATCATTAAATAATTTTGATTGTATTGCGTGTTTTTGAAGCGTGCCTGTGATACGATATGAGCTGATTGATGAGGTATTTCTATGATATAGGAACTTTAGTTAAATACAATTAATCAATTTTGTTCTTTACAACAAATGCAATTTACATAATAATTAGTTTGTTTTCTTTTTTTTTTTGTATGTGTCTTCAATCGCGTGTTTATGCTTTATATGCAAATCACATAATGCAATAGTTTGCTTGAAATGTTATATGTGGAAGGTGGGAATATTATCTCGTTAATCAGTTAAAAACAATTTTGTTAACCTTCCACATTGCAACACAAGTTTAAGAAAAACAATTGTACTTCAATAATATGCTATAGATATGTATGTATAGCATACATATATATATATATATATGAGTTAATGTATGCTTTATTGTGTACATACTTATGTCTGTGTTAAATTCTAATACTAAACTCTTATTTCCATTGATACCTGACTAAAACTATGTATAACTTACTACCGCTATTAACAAATTTTTAATCTAGGTGGTATACAAAATATAATGATTTAAAAAGAAAAAAAAAACAAGTTTGTTTCTCAAGTGAAACTAACAAGAAAACAAAATACAGAAAAAATGAATAAAAAAAAATAATACACAACACACTAAAAAAAACAAATTTTTCTTTATTTGTTTAACTGTTTTAAGTAGAGAGCTTAATGTGCCCAGTCAATAGCAATTACATACATACTATATAACACCAATATACAAAAAAAAAATGATTTAAATAAAGGGTTTTGTGTTTTTAATCAAAATGAACTAAAATGTCTTTTTTTTGTTAAGCCACAGTGACGTCACAAGAGGACACAAAGTAATGCGTAAACATTTAAAAAGGGGAATTCCCCAATTTACGCAATGAATGCATTTTAGTCGTCGCAGAAGTTTGCGTTTTCGATGTCAACTTAGTTCACTACTGCGTTTCAAATGGGCAACACGAAAACAAAATACGATTTTGAGTCGGGGCTAAGCGAGAACTGTTGGCAGTTGATAATTTCTTATCTAGATGTGGTTTGCCAAGTGCGTTTGGCCCAAGCCAGCAAACGCGTTTCCATCATCTTTAAGAACTACGCAAGACGTCGCTATAAGCACATTGATGAAAACCTAATAAAGCAGCTAAGCGCTGAGGAGTTGGAGCAATTACTTCAGCTGGTTGGGGATCAGGTGCAGAGCTATGCTAAATTTAGTTCTAATCACAAATTTGAGATACTTTATAAGCGTCATTTCGACATAATACTGCAAAACTGTAAGCATCTGCAGCGATTTGCCTTTTATCAAGTTTTATTAACACCCGATTTGGCTTATGAGATAACCAGCCAACTGAGCAAACTGCAGCATCTTTTTCTAAGAACGGATGCGGTTGGATTGCGTGCCAAGTTTCTGGATGCTCTGGCCTCAGCACAGTTGGAAAGTCTTGTACTAAGAGGATCCCATCTAACCAATGATCAAATGGAACGTGTTTGTAATATATCCAGCCTAAAAGATTTGGATGTATGCTGTACTAAGTTGCCCTTGGATCAATTGCTTAAACTGCATAAACTGGAAAAGCTGCATCTGACACAAGCCTGGTTCACCACAAATCAACGCATAAAATTAAAGATATATGTATATAGGTCAGGTATAAACTGGGAAAGACTTAATAAACCTTTATATGAGAAGAGTAAGCATTTACTGTACATAAAAAACAAATCAAATAGAATCCCAAACCATTTAATGAAAGATTGAATACAATTTGTAGAGCAATTAAAAGATATACAAATATTTGGCAATACTCATAGCTATGCATAGATATATCGTATTGTATATTTAATTTGATATATATATATATATATAATATATAAATAAATAAACTGTAAACAAAGCAAAATTTACAAAATTAAATAAAAGAATATATATGAAACCCACAATTTAACGGCCTCTTTCTTGTTAAAAAATAAACAAATTTGAATTTGGCGGGCAACTGACAAGTCAAAAAGAAATACTAGGCGAACATTTTGTTAAATAAAACACGAAACAATTTTAATTTAACGACTTTTTACTCAAATGCCACAATTCTAAAAAAAATGCGGCATACTTTCAGGAGTTGCCATTCGAATGCTGTTGCAGCGGAAAGCGAAAGAAAGCGGGTCAAAAACACAAAGTCCTTTGTATCTCTTAAACTAAAGATATGATTCTCTATGTCCTTTTGCCAGTTGATAGTCCTGGTTGAAACGAGTCGTTTGACACCGGACTCGTAAGGATATGCAAGGATACCGCTGAGATATGGCTAGTTTTCTGTTTACTAAAAAGTCCTTAAAACTAGATTCCTTAAAGGACGATCGTCCTTTGATATACATTTCTTAACTTGGCAGAGCAAGGACCATCTTCAGGTAAAAGGACAATCAAATCGTCCTTCAAATGACCGAGTTACAGGGAATTTTGTGATTTAAGTCCTATTTTCTTAGCAAATCTCTTGCAAATTATAAGTCAACATTTTTAGAATATTGTTGCATATTTTTGGGGGTGATTATATTGCTGAAAGAAAACTAGCTCTAATTCGGCTATATCCTTGCGGATTTTCAAAGAACTTGGTGCGTTCAAATGACAAGGACTAACACTATCGATTGTCATTCAAGGATAATAGGGTTATCTAAGGATCATCGACTTGCTGAGTTTCAGTTTGCAGGCGAGAGAAAACATATCTAAAAGACAAAATCTATTGTTTCTCTGAAATTGCAAGGACGATTTTGATGTCCTTCAACTAGTTGATAGACCCTTTTGAGACGACTCGTTTGTTACACGGCTTACAAAGATCCGCAAGGATACAGCTGAGATATGGCTAGTTTTCTGTTTATTAAAAAGTCCTTAGAAGTAGGTTAATTAAAGGACGATCGTCCTTTGGAACACATTTTTTAACTTGGCAGAACAAGGACAATTTTCTGGCATAAGAACATTCAAATCGTCCTTCAAATGACCGAGCTACAAGGAATTTTGTGATTTAAGTCCTATTTTCTTAGCAAATCTCTTGCAAATTATAAGTCAACATTTTTAGAATATTGTTGCATACTTTTGGGGGTGATTATATTGCTGAAAGAAAACTAGCTCTTATTCACCTATATCCTTGCGGATTTTCAAAGGACTTGGTGCGTTTAAATGGCTAAGGGTACGGCCGAGACATGGCTTGTTTTATGTATACTAAAAAGTTGTTTAAAAGACGATCGATGTAAAATGTACCAAGTTTATATCGTTACGAGTGCTAACACGCTTATTTTAAAAACTGCTTCTAGCAGTCCTCAAAAATTTGGTTTGAAACTCTGCTAAACAATCTACATACATAGGTTTGACCAAAGAGGGCGCCACAATAGTAGCAACTTTTTGCGATACTTTTAACAGTGACTCGTTACTATCGCATGCGACAGCTGATAGGCACGCAAAATAGGAATCGCCCATCTATATTGCGGATTCACATTAGTGCTGATAAACATGGTTCAGCTCTGTTGGCACTATTTGCATGTTCAGCTCACATCTTTGAAATTCACGTATATTCAAATAATATAACAGAGACTGGATTGTAAACAATAGTTGTTTAACATCGGATAAGCGGATAAGCTAATAGTTTTACACTGCTCAATATTGATGATAGCAGTAATAAGTAATAACATAAAACAAGAACAAGAAATGAACGACTAAAAGTTCAGTTCAGTCAGCTACTTTTGACTTGTGGCTCACTCACTCATGAACCTGCCAACTCTATTGAACATTTACATTACCTAATTTCAAGATGCGTTACAATTTGTTTTCCCGTGCTGTCAAATTGTTCAATCAAAACCACAACAAACGCAATAAATTATTAATATTGCGGAGTGCGAGCAGTGCAGCCAGCAGCGCAGCAAGCAGCGGCAGCAGCCTCAAGCATGAGAGCAATGAACAGCCGGCAGAGGAAATGACGCCGGCAGAGGAGCAGCAGCAGCAGCAGATGCCGGCACGTGAACCGCTTGCAAAGAACTTCTTTGTGGGCGCAACGGACAAGGAGCTGCTCGGCTATCCAGAGGTCATACCACGGGAGGAGATGTCGCAGCTGCGGAATGCGCTGCTGCCTCTTAGCAATTACTTTGCAGAGCAGCAGACACAGCCACATTCATTGGACAATCTTCGGCAACTTGGTCTCTACGGTTTGAATGTGCCGAGAGATTACGATGGCAAGGGTTACAATTGGAGCGCCAGTTTGATGGCCAGTGAACCGGAAGCGGCAGACACCAGCCTGGCGCTGGGTTTGCAGTCGCATCGCGTTGTTGTGGATCTAATCAGCGAACTGGGCACGCCAGAGCAGCAGCAGCGCTACTTGACAGAACTGGGCAGTGGACAGCTAATTGGTAGCGAAGCTATCTTTGAGTATACGCCATCCGAGGAGGATTTCTTTGGCACACAGGCCATCTACGACTCGGACAAGAGCTGCTGGTCCTTGGATGGTGAAAAGGCATTTGTGGTTGTTGCTCCAGCTGGCACACGCCAGCTGTTCCTGGTTCTGGCACAGACGCAGCAAGCGAATGTGCCTGGCGTTACCGGACGTGGTTCCACCATTTTTTTGGTCGATTCCCAGCAGCCGGGCGTGCGTCTGGGCGAGCTACATGCCACAATTGGTTGCCGCGAGGCACCCATGCGTCGCATTCACTTTGACAAGGTGCAGCTACGCGAGCATCACATCTTGGGCGTCGCTCATGACGGCAATCGGCACTCGGAGCAGCTAGTTCGCTCCTCCCGCCTGCGCAGCAGCCTTCTGGGCATCTCGCTCTCCAAGCGGCTGCTCAACCATGTCACAAGCTTCAGCGTGGAGACAACGCAATGCGGCGTTCCGATCAAGTGAGTATTCGAATTTGAGATTCATCAATAATTCCCATTTAATGTTCTGATTCTCACTTCTGCTAAAAGTTTGCGAATTTAAATCACTTGTTCTTGACCTCGAACTGAATCCAAGCTTTTTGTTTGATAAAATTAAGAGTTCAAATGTAGCTAAGTTCGATTAAGCTTACGATTAAGATTGAAAGAAATATGTTGCACATTGTAAATTGCACTTTAATATTCTGATTTTCACTTTTGCCTAAAGTTTGCGGATTTATTTCACTTGTTTTAAAGCTCGAGTTGAATTGAAGCTTTTTGATTTTTGAAGCTTGGAGTTCAAATGTAGCCAAGTTCGATTAAGCCTACGATTAAGATTGAAAGAATTATGTTGCACATTGTAATTTATACTTTAAAGTTTGCGGATTTAAATCACTTGCTATTGAACTCAATTAAGCTAAAGATTTAGATTTAAAAAAATAGATAACTCGTTCTAAATTGTACTTAATGGTCTTCATAATCACTTCTTCTAAAAGTTTGCGGATTTAATTCCCTTGGTGAGCTCGAATTAATTCCAAGTTTTTGTTGCATCAACTATAGCTAAATTCGAGTTAGCTAAAGATTAAGATTAAAAGAAATAGCATGCACATTCTAAATTGTATTTTTATGTTCTGATTTTCACTTCTGCCAAAAGTTTGCGGAATTAATTCACTTGTTGTTGAGTTCGAATAGAATCCAAGTTCTTTTTGTAGCGTAGTTCGATTAAACTAAAGGTTAAGTTTAAAAGAAATTGTTTACTCACTCTAAATTTTCTTTGAATCTTCTGCTTCTCACCTGTGATAAAAGCTTGCGGATTTAATTCACTTGTTGCTGAGCTTGAATAGACTCCAAGTTTTTTGTAGCTTAGTTCGATTAAACTAAAGATTGAGATTAATATCTAAGCATGTTAGCCATTCACCGTTGGACGCTCCATCTTGCAGTATGTCCACAAAAAGCCAAGAAATGAAATGCCTAAGTGTGGCGAACATCAATCCCAACTTCGTTGTGATGGAGTATGCAGTGCGTGGACCGCTCGTCATACGAGCCGGCGAAATTGAAAAGGAACTGGAGCAAGGTGTGAAGAAGCCATTCGACCAGGTCATTCGTGCCAACATTGGCGACTCCCAAGCAATGGGACAACGACCCATGACCTTTTCGAGACAGCTGTTGGCGCTTACCTTCGAACCACGTCTTTTAAACTCCCCCGACTATCCAGACGATGTTAAGGAGCGTGCATGTGGCATTCTGGAAGCTTGCCAGGGCTGCTCGATGGGTTCATATACGGACTCCGCGGGCATTGAGTTGATACGTCGCCAGGTGGCCAGTTTCATAGAAAAACGCGATGATGGTATACCCGCTGACTGGCAGAATATTTATCTAACCGGTGGTGCCTCGCCGGCCATTAAGATGATTCTATCGCTACTCAACTGTGTGGTGGACGGCCAGAAACCAGGCGTAATGGTGCCCATACCACAGTATCCACTGTACTCGGCCACAATTTGCGAGTATGGCATGCTGAAGGTGGATTATTACTTGGATGAGGCACACAATTGGGGTCTCAAACGCGAGGAACTGCAGCACGCCTACGATGAGGGCAAGAAATGCTGTAATCCCCGCGCCCTGGTCATTATCAATCCGGGCAATCCTACCGGACAGGTGCTGTCGCGTAACAATATTGTGGAAATCATTGAATTTGCTAACGATAATAAACTACTATTACTAGCCGATGAGGTCTATCAGACGAATGTCTACGACGAGGATTCCAAGTTCTATTCCTTTAAGCAGATCATTAGCGAAATGGAAGCACCATATTGCAACCAGGAGCTGGTCAGTTTTCTGTCCGTCTCAAAGGGTTTTCTAGGCGAATGCGGCATACGCGGCGGCTACATGGAGGTCTTCAATATGTGTGCGGAGGTAAAAGCCATACTGTCCAAGTCGATGTCAGCATCACTGTGCAGCACCACCGCTGGCCAGGTGGCACTGAGTGCTCTGGTGAATCCTCCAATGCAAGATGAGCCTTCCTATGAGCTATATATGCAGGAGAAATGCGCTGTGCTGGATGCTTTAAAGCAACGTGCTCAATTGGTACACAAGGTGCTTAACAGCTTCGAGGGCTATACGGTGAATCCTGTGCAGGGAGCCATGTATGTCTTTCCTAAGATTTATATGCCGCCAAAGGCGTTGGAGGCTGCCAAGGCAAAGAATCTGGTACCTGATGTCTTTTATGCCTTTGAGCTGCTCGAGACGACGGGCATTTGCATTGTGCCCGGCAGCGGCTTTGGCCAATTGCCCGGAACCTACCACTTTCGCAGCACCATTCTACCGCAGCTGGATAAGCTGCAGTTGATGTTGGAGAAGTTTCGTGCATTCCACGTCGATTTTATGAACAAATACAACTAGATGCTTTATCTCTGACTAAAACAAAAGAAGCACGAAAAGTTATTAACCGTTAAAGAAGTCCTTACCAAGTGTTAAAATCATAAAATATATTACATTATTGTTAAGAAACATAAATATATTAAGTTTTACTATTTAAAACAGTTGCTCATTTTAAAGTGAATTTCATTTTGTTGCAGAGATTTGGAACTGACGCGTGTGCATCTATCAGAGTCCATGTGCTCCATCTATGCAATGGAGAGCATGCTCTATCTAACTGCTGGGCTCCTAGATGAGTTTGGTGGTCAGGATGTGACGCTTGAGAGCGCCATTACCAAATATTATACACTGCAGCAGCTGTATGGCATTGCGACAAAGAATTTAAGTCTGCTAGGACCACGTAGTCTGCACAGCGGTCAGCCAGCAGAGCTGGGATTGCGAGATGCCGCACAGCTTTGCACACAGGGTGAATCCTTGAGCACGCTCAGCATGTTCATTGCGCTCACAGGCTTGCAGCATGCCGGAGTGAGTATGAAAACCTTTCGTTAGTTGATGGATTATAAAACTATTGACTTATCTTTTGACAGCAACTCATGAATGAGAGCGTGCGCAGATCACGCAATCCGCTATTCCATCCTGGCCACATATTTGGCAAGTTTATGGCAACAAACAGCTTGGAAAAGCCCAAGACACGCATGCAGCTGGCAGAGCATCTGCATCCCACCTTGGAGCCAGCTGCCCAGTGCATTGAGCACTCTGTGGCACGCCTGCACATGGCCGTGGAGATGATGTTCACACGGCATGGCAGCGCTGTTGTGGAGCGGCAGAATGAAATGTTGCGTTTGGCCAACATTGCCACCATTATCTATGCCATGTGGGCGAGCGTTGCACGCGCCTCCCGCTCCTACTGCATTGGTCTCTCCCTGGCGGATCATGAGCTGCTTACCGCATCCGCTATATGTACACAGGGTCGCGAAGATGTCCTGAGACTTGCCACGGAGATCTTCAATGGCAACTTTATCAACAATGACAACAATTTGCTGCGACTCTCCACACAGCTGGCCAAGAGCAAAGGCTACTTTGCTGTTCATCCTCTGACGTTTAACTTTTAAGTGTTGATCCATCGTTTTGGCAGTCTTATTGGCTGTAAATGAACCTAAAACTTATAAATATTATTACCAAATTTAATTTTATTAAGAGTCTTCTTTCCAACATTACTTGGGGTGTACACGTACACTGGACTAACAGTATAACAACAGAATTATATATAATTATGAGATTGGAGAACCGAGAACCAAAAAAAAAAAGATCAGAAAGAACTGCCTAAGACCAAACTGAACTCATCTTTTCTCAGAATAGGTTGGTTTCAACTAAAAACAAGTAAGAACGTTTCATTCGGGTGCACCCGACTGCGATATACTCGTTTTTTCGCCTCTTTGTGGGGTCAGAAGTGGGCAATTGTATTTTTTATCCAATCTATTTAATAGTGGAACAGAATTCAACCTGCAAAATTTGATGATACTAGCTAAAGGGGTATGGCAGATACAGACTTTGCTTATTTGTGGGGGCGGTGGTGGGCGTGACCAAATTTTTGTAGTCAGATGTGGAAGATATAGGTTTTTAACGTTTGTGACTCTTGACTCTTTGACTGCCTATGGTGTATATGAGTATGTACATATACCAAGTTTGGTTGCTCTAGCTTCAAAACTGTGGAAATAAACTGCGTTCATACGGACGGACAGACAGACGGATACACGGACATTTGACAAACCCAATATACTCTTTTATCTTCTTTTTTTTAACAAAATTAAAAAAAAAAGTATAAAAAGTTTGAAATCTATCAGACATCACAATCACACGGAAATTTTTAAAATTGTTTTTTATTCAAACGAACAAGAAACGAATCAAAATATGCTTTTAATTGGTCTATTGATAAATTTGTAAACCCAATAAAGTGCAGACGCATAAACGCAGTCAAAGTTATGATATATGATAATAATTATAATTGATATGGTGAACGGATCACGTGTCTATTTAAATTACAATTTTGCCTCAATCCGCGATTTAGCTGTTTCGCTTTCAATAAAAAAAAAATAAAATTGCTGGCCAGGCTGCTAGCCCGATCTACGCGGCTGCTGGCCAGCGTTGCGTTGGTGGTGGCCCTCGTAAATATTTACTTGTGCGGCATTAGAAAAATTATATTTTCTGAAATTAAAAACAAAAATGTATTAAGTAAAAACAGTCAAGTTATATGTCAATGTCTACTTACCCGGGTTTGTTGTTCATTTTTGTTTGGCTTTGTCCTTCTTCTTTTTTTTCAAATGTATGTATCTGCAAAATAGAAGAGCAAAACATTAAATTTCAATTAGAAATATACATATATTAATATGCTTGTATGTACATATGTATGTGTGTACACTTGTATGTGCATACATATGTACATACTGCCGGCAAGAAAAGCTGAAGGGCTAAATAAAAAAGTCAGCCGAACGCATATGGCAACATCGACTCGGCTGTTTATGCTGATCAAGAATATATATACTTAATGGGGTCGATAACACTGGATTGTTTAAAGGACGATCGTCCTTTGGAATAAATTTTTTAACTTGGTAAAGCAGGGACTATCTTCTGGCAAAAGGACATTCAAATCGACCTTCAAATGACCGAGTTACAGGGGATTTTGTGCTTTTAGTCCTATTGTTTTAGCAAACCCCTTGCAAATAATGAGTCAACATTTTTGTGGCTTTGCTGCTGGCCAGGCTGATGGCCCGATTTACGCGGCTGCTGGCCAGCGTTGCGTTGTTGCTGGCCCTTGTAAATATTTACTTGTGCGGCATTAAAAAAATTATATTTTCTGAAATTAAAAACAAAAATGTATTAAGTAAAAACAGTCAATTTACATGTCAATGTCTACTTACCCGGGTTTGTTGTTCATTTTTGTTTGCCTTCGTCGTTCTTTTTTTTCAAATGTATGTATCCGCAAAATAGAAGAACAAAAAATTAAATTTCAATTTGAAATACACATATATTAATATGCTTGTATGTACATATGTATGTGTGTACACTTGTATGTGCATACATATGTACATACTGCCGGCAAGAAAAGCTGAAGGGCTAAATGAAAAAGTCAGCCGAACGCATATGGCTTCATCCACTCGGCTGTTTATGCTGATCAAGAATATATATACTTAATGGGGTCGATTTAACTCAAACTTAAAAATACACACGTACCTCTTAATTAAAGCGCGTCGTTTGTTGGGTTCCGTTACTCTGTTTAGTGTGACCAATCACTTATTTTTTCCAGTTTGTACATATGGTAATTTCTTCATATATATTAGTATTCACAGACGATCTATCGTTTACAATAAAAATACCATTATATGAAAAATGTCATTTTCTCCGCTCACAGTAGGAAAATTAAGATAAAATAAAGAGTTAAATGAATGGCAAGAAAAAACACATATTTTTTTTAACCGTGCAAGACTTGGAGGAGTTTTTTAATAGTTAGCAACGATTTTTTTTAGTGTGTATGCAAAATTGATTAAATATGCGACGTGAAGTTGGCCGCACATATGTTGTTGCATTTATTGAATTTTGTGTGTACATTTGTATGCAAAATTGATTAATTCTGACGACGTGAAGGTGGCTGCACATATGTTTTGAAGAAGTGAAGTTGGTCGCAGAGCGCATATTTGAATTATGGAAATATATGAAAAATTACCTTTTCTCAATAAATAATGCATGAAAATGCTTGAAATAAAAAGGAAAATGTTGGGGTGAAAACAACACATCCTTGTGCATACCATTCGAAGCTTGTTATCATTTTTCGTTAAATATCTTGTTGAACAGCTGTTTAATCATAAACAGCTATTGCCTATGAACTATGATGACATGTTGTTAAAGTTTTCACTGTTAACAATTTTTCTTAGCTCACAGTAGGACGAATATTTTGAATTTTTTAAGAAATACTTCAAAAAGTATATCCTATAAACTGGAGTATAGTGCAAATCTTGGAGGAGTTTTTTAAGCATGTTTTTAAAGAATCAAAATTAGAGCGTAAAAAAGAGCAATTTTAAGTTTTTGAACAAAAATAAAAATTAGATCATGAAATTTCCTATTCATACATTATTCTTTTTATTTCTGAAAATCAGCCGGTTAAGCCAAAATCGAAAAAATCAGCAAATTGCGGGATTTCGCCAAAAAAAACTGTTAGCACTAAACAGCTGTTTAATTTAGCTGCTATCGCACCGTTAGCGATGCTTCAAACTTAAAAAAAAAAGCTCCCGATAGCTATATACTCTTTTTTTATTCGTTTTGCGTTTTCAAGAGTGTAAACAAGTTAATAAGATGGCTTGTAAAGAAAAAAAAAATAGCACAATTATTAAATATAATTTAATTTAAATATGATATAAACTCAATCAAAAATCTTTAGTTTTAGAAAAAAATTAACTGTTAAAATCCGCTCATTTTTAACAGCTAGCAATTTTATTCTCTCAAAAGTAAAAAAAAACTCACTCAAAATCTGTTCAGGTAAGTTGAGTTTTAACTTACACCTCTCTGCGTTATGTGGGCAGCGCGGTTGACGTCGTTCGCATTCCATTCCATTTCATTCCATTTGCCATTTTATTGATATCGGTTCATTTTCGTTTCGGTTGTCGTGCGGTTCACGCGCGATTTAAACAGCGTACAGTGGGAGGGAAAGTACGAAAACGTATTTGTTGCAATTTTAAGCAATATTTTCAACTACAAATCACTTATATGTGTTTATATGTATTGAAATAATGCCCAAAACGCTGCAAAATTAGCGTTGTGGGCGGTTTTACCTGTGACAGTGTGTGAGAAATTGTAGAAAAGCAAAATAAAAAAAAGGAAAAAAAAACGCCCACGGCGAAAATGATTACGCCGCGTATCGGTGAGAGTGTGTGCATGTTTCTGTGTGTGTACAAGAATAAGTGAAAGAGCCAAAAAAAATTTGTTTGAAAAAAAAAAAGGGAAAAAGCAATCAAAATTAATTGGAAATTGCAGGCAAGCCAAAATCAACGCAATCGCCAAATTTTGTGTGTGTGTGAGACAAAAGCAAACGAAACAAAATACGAAAGAGAATAGCTATGTACAAGCGTCGCAGCAGCGGCGTTAAAGCAGCATTTAACTTGACACAGGTAAGCCAATTCAACAAGACAATCGCACGGCCGTATTGCTCATCAAATTTTAGCCCAAATTGTGGGGTATTACGTTATATTCGGCGTATTCGCTTTAGCTTTTATTGCCTTAACGCTAATGCTTCGCTACGGTGGGTGGGGAACAACAGAAATGAACAGCAACAAATTAACAAAACAAAACTCACTCAAAACTCACACTCACTCAAGACACACCGACACGCGAGGTAATTGAACTTTTGCACTCCACTCATTATTTGTTTTGACTCATGCTCAAAAACTCTAATAAGAAAGACTGAGTGCTTTCTTCTGTGGGCAAGGAAGGGGACGATTTACGCACAACCGCAGAACATAAGCAAAAAAAAAAAACAATAAAAATAGGCGAAATAAGAGCTGAAAGCAGAATAAGAAGAACAGCAGACGCGCCAGCAGAGAGTTCTCTGCGTGCCATTTCATTTCGCATCGTTCCGCAGGGTTTGCTAATTTTTTATTTTTTGTTGGGCTCCGTGACAGTGGCACACGACACACACACACACACACACAACACTGGTTGATTGGCGGTAAGGGAGAAGTAAGCAAGAAGAAGCAGAAGACAACCGATTCGATTCCATTCCACTGGATTGTATTTTTTCTCGGTGTGTCGTTTTATGTGTGTGTGTGGTTACAATCCATCAACACAGTGGAACGTCGGCCATGGCTGCGACGTCGCGTCGCTGCCTGTTTGCTTTTATTTGAGATTTGCTCACAATTTGTTGTTGTTGTAGTTGAAGTTCTCTGTGTGTGTGTGGTTAAATTGGCAGTGTGGTGGGTGTGTATTAGTTTTTGGCCTAGGCCGGACAGAACAACAACAACTACAACAAGAAGTGGATTGAATTTGGATTTTATTTTATTTTGCGCTTTGTTTGCCGTCTTCTTTTTATACGCTTCTTTAGCGGCTCAATCTCGCTCAGTTCCTCCACTCGCTGGAGTTGACTTGAAATGCGCATTTTTTTTTTTGTTGTTCTTGTTGTTGTGTGTGTGTGTGTGCTTAGTATCTTAATCATTTACCTTTTGTCTAACCTCGAACACAATTAATCAAATAGCTTTTACTTACAATATGTATATGTATGTATGTGTGTATCGGTTTTATAAAGCTTATAGCAATAATTACGGCAATAATCTTGAAGTATTGCAAGTCGAACTATGTTGTTTCTTTGAGAATAACTGTAATTGTTAAACCCTACACCTTCCATCATGCTTCCAAAGGACGACGCACGATTTTTTGGTTTTTAATAGAAAATGGTAAATGTGTCAACTAATGTTATGAAAAATACTTAAACACACTGGAATGGTGTATTGTAGGAACTGATAATGGCCGATTTATTAAAATGGCGGCGTAACGGTTCATCAAAATGAACCAGTTTACTTATTCAGTCGTTCATAAACGATTCGAGTTCATCGTTCATGAACGATATCAGTCATTCTACGCAGTTTGTAATTATACTCTGTTTTCCAAAATGGAAAAAAAGAGTATATTGGGTTTGTGAAATGTCCGTCTGTTCGTCTGTCTGTCCGTCCGTCTGTATGAACGCAGGTTTTTTCCACAATTTTGAAGCTAGAGCATCCAAACTTGGTATACATGTTGGTATATACCATAGGCAGACAAAGTGTCAAGATCTCCCCCCCACCCCCACCCCTTCCCCCACAAACCGCAAAAACCTATATCTTCCACAGTTTTACAGCTAGAGTAACCAAATTTGACATAAAGACTAGTGACCACACCCTTGACCGACCTGCCAAAAAAAAATATGCCACGCCCACTACCACCCCCGCAAATGAGCTAAACCTGTATCTCCTACACCCTTATAGCTAGAAACCCCAAATTTTGCAGTATGACTCCATTTGAACTCTTCGATAGATTGGAGAAAAAAATTTTTACGTACAGAAAACAGAGTATATCGCATTCGGGTGAGCCCGACTGCAACGTTCTTACTTGTTTTATTTAGATTTTCAGATGAACGTCCATGAAAGTAAACAAATAAAATTATAAAATATTTATAAATAATAACTGAATAGAATGTTTTATTTTTTTCTGGTAATACTAAAATCATATCGTTCCTAAAAACTTAACAAAAATACTTACATCATAGATGAACGATTAAGTACTGTATTATTTGTATAGTTTCAAACAAAATCCTAAAAAAGAACTTAAATTTGATGAACATAATATTACTTTAATATTAAATAAAATAATTATCACACAAAAATAATGACAATAAGAATTTAAATTTAATAGTAATACAAAAATAATACAAACTATAAGTGATGCAGTATCTCGGGAAGACCGGCGAAGCTGTGAGTAGTACTCACAGGCAGAGACAGGTTGATCCCAGGATATGCAGCCAGAGAAAGATGAGATATAAAGGCGAACGGCGGACAAACCAAGCATTTTTACTCTTTAACCTTACTTAAAGCTTATATTGTAATATATAGGGTATGCATAAAATGTGTGTGTAAATGTTTATAAGAATAAAAGAATTAAGATTCCACTACTGCTACAAATTATAAATACATAACGAAACAAAACCAATCTTGACACTTTCTCTGCCTATGGTATATACCAACATGTTACTCTAGCTTCAAAATTGTGGAAAAAACCTGCGTTCATACGGACAGACAGACAGACATTTCACAAACCCAATATACTCTTTTTTCTTTTGTTTTTCAAAAAAATTAAAAAAGAGTATCAAAAAAGATAATATGAATTTTATGTAAAAAGAAGTAACTGTAATATGATACAATTTCTCAATTCTTAATTTGTATATACTTGTATATACAAATGAACTAGTGAACTAGATGACATATTTAGTTCATGAGTGAATAACGACAACTTTAGTTCATGAGTGAATAACGACAACTTTAGTCAAACGCAGAGCCGTTGACAACTCTGCCTTGTGTCACTTTGCCACTGCCACGGCCACATGTCCATTTGATTTTGTAAAGTCATCACAGAAGTCGACAATTTTTGTGTTGGCTCTTCAAATATTAGAAATTTAAAAAGGACATATTAAGAATCACTTTTGAATTGAAGTATACTGGAATTATGGATGCGAAAACTTCTGTTTCAGAGCTTCAGGAATGTTGCTCTCGGGCCAAGACGGGACCTCCTGTGTACGAGTATGTGGAACGTGAGAAAGGCGGCTTTGATTGTAAAGTTGTCGTCTTGGATTACGAAGCCCTTGGCAATGGACGCTCCAAGCATGATGCCAAGCATTATGCTGCGAACAACATACTGTGCAAGTTACGCAATGTGCCTGGCTTTGGTGCAGCTAGAGATGATAAAGGTGATGTTAAGCCTATTGTGGACGAACTGACTGATAGGAATCGGGATATGTTACAGGAGCTGCGCGATTTTTGTGTGCGTCATGATATGCCATTGCCCACAATTGAGATCGTGCAACAGAGCGGTAAATCAAGTGCTCCCGAATATGTTGCCAGCTGTTCGGTGGCATCCATCAAGCGTTATGGCAAGTCGCATATGAAAAAGGAAGCACGTCACCGTGCTGCAGCTGAAGTGTTGCGCGTTATAAATGATACGGAAACCACAATGCCGGAAGATGACACCAAGCTAGCAAATACTGTTGAACTGGAGACGAACATTGAGAATTTGGAGGCACAGCGGCGTCGCAAGTTTAAAACATACCGCGAACTGACCGATTCGGGCGGTGAGGTCAATCCATCCGTTAAACTATGCGATCGCCACAACTACTTCAAAAACTACTATCCACATCTGAAGGAAGCTGCTTTCCAGGTACTCCGTTCCAAAGAGTATACCTCGTCCAAGTCTAAACTTACGGATGTGCTCAACGCACTTAAGCTTACATCACGCACAACTCAGATGAATGCTACTTCCATGGAACCAATGTTACTTATTGAACTCATTTGCGACTACGATTGTGTGTTCATTGGACTGGAGAGCAAGGTGTATGATGAGATGCTTGAATACTTTCAAGATATGCTTGTTTAGTCGAAATGTAATACAACTAAATAAATGTGGTAACAATAATCACTCGAAAGAATGCTCATGAATATATATGTATATCATTATTATAAATTATAAAGAACTGTTTAGGTTTCCACTTTCGGTAAAATATTACGCAAGTAGAATTCCTTGCAATGTTCACATTGTCACTTTTGATACGATTTTGCGTATTGAACCCACTTCAAGAATTGCATATATATTGAGGACTCAATTCACTAAATCGACAGCAAAAGTAACATTTTTAACATTTCAAGAACTTTCAATTCAGCAAAATGTTGCCGATAGTGGCATTCGGAACAAAAAAAACAAATAAAATTTCATGCCAATTTCTAAGGTCAAAAAGACTTCGTCGGGGGAGCGATGAGTGAAATTGTTGGAATGATGAGGATGGGGTGGACGATGCCTTCGTGCTTGCCACACACATACACAAATCGATTTCGCAACCCCCTTTTTGACGATAAGCTTGACATAAATCATTTTAACAACAAAATACACACATGTTTTATGTATATAAAGATGTACGTGTGTCTATACACATATTTTATGTATTTACTAGAGCTGTACATTTTTGTTCAAATCAAAGAATAAGTTAAATTTATCAGTTTTTGAGCAACGAATTTATGAACGATTGAATTGAAAATGTAATTGGATTGTTACATTATTTAGTCTATTTTTTGTTATTATTTTCCTTGTTATTAAAAATGGTGTAAAATGCTTAAATTCGTGTCCTAAATAATATTCAGAGCTGTAGAGAATGATTCTTTTTGCCAATAAATCTGTGAATTATTCAGGTAAATGAATTGACAAAATTGAATTAATTCAGTTGGACAAAAAAAAAATTGTATTAAACTTGAACGAATTCATATTATGCATATCAGATTGAATCATTCTTATTTTTAATTCACAAATAATTTAAGATTGATGAGTCATTCTTTGGCTTATGTTAAAGAATTGAATAGAAATTAAAAATAATTCTTCGAGAATTAAGTATTTCGGGAATCATTTAATTAATTTTGAAAAGCAAAAGGATGATTCCCGAAATACCTAATTCTCAAAGAATTGATTCTATTTGAATTTAATTCCTTAACAGAGATGTAAAGAATGGATTCTCCTATACTTAATTCCTGAAGAATTAAATCAAATTTGAATTCAATTCTTTGACAGCATAATTTATTTATTCTTAATTCGTAATGAATTAAAGCAAATTTCAAGTCAATTCTTTATTAATGCAAAAATAATTATTCACCAAGCTTATATTCTTTTGGGAATTCAAAATAAAAAAAAACGTTTTACAGCTCTGACAATATTGAATAATAATGAAATTGAGTGAGCAAAATGAACTAGCATCTAGTTACTAGATGAACGACATAAGACAAAAATGTTCATTCGTTCAGTTTAGTGAACTAATTCTTAACGATTTAATACAACTCTAATAAATATGTGCATGTATTCACACACCCACACACACGCAGACACATGTGCATGTTTCTCTACATTTGAAATATTATCCAAACGCATAAAATCGATTTCTAATCGTGTAAATAAATGGCGACAAATGCTGCGCCCCCAAATGGCAGGTGGCGATGGCAGCGCCAGCGTCACATACATACACACACATATGTGCGCGTCTATGTCCGTGTGTGTGTGTGAGTGAGAGAGCTAGCCCAGGCCGGTTGGCAATGTTGCACCTTAAGCTTCAACTCGAGAGATGCGCGCGGACACAAAATTGGAATGGGAATGGGAAAGGGAATGACCGAACGAAATCGAAACGACGAATGTACAGGCAAAAGCAGAGCGAAGTGAAGTGAAGCGCAGCGACGGCAACAGCGACGGAGACAGCGACAGCGATGGCAGTAGCGTCGTTTAATGGCAGATAAGCGTAAGCGAAGAGTTCGGAGCACAACAACAACAACAACAAGACAAAATGGCAAATGCCGAATGCAGACAGTAACAACAACAACAACAACAGAAACAACAAGAACAACAGTCAACATTGAGAGGCTATAAAAAGCAAACGTTGGAACAATGAAAAACAACGAAACTGGCTCTGACTGATGTCAGTTGGGGCTGCCCACTAATTGGATGTTGGGTTTGAGGCTAGCAGAGTAGGGGCGGCTGGCTATTGGAGGGGCAGGGGTATTTTTTGTATTGCCTACTGTATTGTAATGCACAGAGACACACATTTTATTTGTATTTGGCGCATAGGCTCACACAACACATGCAAACACACACACATACAAACACACACACACACAAACACACAACTGAAATGCAAGCTAAAAGTGCAAAAAATCACACGCCCATGAATCAGACAGAGATAGCATTAGGCAGTTAGCGTGTGTGTTGAGATAGAGCCGATGGATAACTGAAAATTGAATTTGCTTTTGTCGTTTTTGGTCTTTCATAGTTGTTGTTGTTGGCAACGTTTTTGAAAATATATATTGGCAGTAATTGAATTTATGCCGCTCAGCTGCAGTTGCCAAATGCTAACGGGAAAATTGCAAATGCCTGAGATGAGTGTAAATTGCAAAGGCAACCCCAACAAACACCCCCCCCCCCCACCAACTCCCCCATTTCCGCTCCCTACCAAACTGTACCCCTTTTCACTCTTTTTGCTGTCTACCTCTCTTCAACTGACTCTCTGTTTGAAATTGTTTCGTTGTGCACTCATTTGTAACGTCTTTTCCCCACTTCGCCCGCGCATTTCATGCTTCTTTTTCCGTCTTCGCCGTCGTATTTAACGGTAAAATAATATTTCCTTGCTTTTTGTTTATTTTGTTAGTTTTCGTTGCGTTTCTGTTTTTGCGTTCGAAATGATTTATTTAATTTTTTTTTCTTCATTTTCATTCGGTGTAAGTTACAAAATATTAGCTGATTTTAATTGTATTTTTATTAGTTTGTATGTCTTTGTCTTTGTAGCTGGAGTTGCTAGAGGAATGGAAGTTTTAAGGTTAGTCATTGTAGATATAAAGTTAGCCCTAAAGAAACAAACGTTGTACTCAGATTCTTATTATACTTTTCGCTTATAAGAAACGCATTCAAAATGAACTTTCACCTAAAAAGAAACAATTTTGAAGCTTGCATTTAAAGTGAACGTTTGCTTAAGCCGAATACATGTTGAAAATGAGCACTAATCTCTGATTTTGGAAAATTCTGCGGAAATTTGGAGAAATTCGAGGAGAACTATATACATACATATGTATGTATGTATTATATGAAACTTTGTTTATTATCTTGGAAGTTGTACGTTATTTCGAACAATTTATGATTAACAAGTAACACTTAGCGTGTGCAGTGCCTGCAAAACTGTTGTTTCTGCCTTCTGAGACGGGGAAAATATATTCTTCAATAACTTTGATGCTTATAACCCGATCGCAATGAAATTTAGGGCACTGATTAACATTGATAAAAGAAATACGTGAACCAAAAATCAAAGATACATCTTTAAAACTTAATGTGTGTATGGTATACAGGAACCTGGATGCCAAGTTTGGTGTCTCTAGCTCTTATAGTCTCCGAGTTCTATGAGTTCATACAGACGTACGGCGGACGGACATGGCTATATCGACTCGGCAGTTGATGCTGGTCAAGAATATATATACTTTATATGTATATTCGGAAATGTCTCCTGCCTGTTATACACATTTGCAGTACTTTATAACTCCCTTTTTCCCCATTTTTAATAGGGAGTAAAAATTAAAAGTGTTAAACTTTGTTAATTTATGTTTTTTGATTGAATTGAATTCTATAATTAACTTTTTATAATTCTTTTTAAAAATACTTTTATTAAAATTAATAAAATCTTAAGCTGCTTTGTGATTATTATTATTATTATTTGACACTAGTTTTAGCAATTGGCATGAGAAACAACAATCTTTTACAACTCATTGGGAAGTAGAACGTATGTAACTGTAACTGTAACGAGTCAACGAAAGAAAAAACAAAAAAAAATTCAAAGAAACTGAAATTGTTCTCGTTGCTTTCATTGCTGTTTCTTCTACTTGCTGTCGTTGTTGTTGTTGTTGCTGCTGCTTGGCTGGATGACGCGACTATGGCTTTTTGTGGAAGTTGTTGCTGTTGTTGTTTTTGCTGCTTGGACACGCAATTGCCTTCGCCTGACTGTTACTGAAAGAGTGAACTGTGGGGAGTACGGTAGGGCAAAGGGAAAAGTGAAAAGGAACGCAACCCCAAAGCATTTCTGCTCTACTTCATTATGAGCATGACAAATGTACAAAATTGTAGTCCTGGACGAAGGACGGGGGGAAAGAGGACGGCTGACGAACCGCGAGTCGATTGAATCCTGCTTACATAGCCAAGGGGCGAATGTAAATGTGACTGTGACTGCGACTGGGAGTGCGGCTGTGACTGTGACTGCGACTGTGACTGCGACTGTGAGTGCGTCTGTTACTGCGACTGGGATGTGGCTTCGCCTTGACGTTGCCGTTATCCAACAAATTAAACGAGTACGTGATGCTCGCTCCTTTTAGCATGTGTGCGTGTGTTTGTGTTTGTGTATGTGGGCTCTGCCTGGCAGTATGTGTGCTGTGTGTATCTATAGGTGGGAATACTGTATCTGTAAATTGTACTTGAATGCGGCAAAGGCTGCTGTCGCTGCTGCTGCGATGCTGCCACCTGCATCTTCTGCTCCTCTTGTCGCGTTCTGTGTATCTTTCTGCTATGAAAACTTTGCGGCGTCACGATGCACAGTGGGCTGCATCTAACATTTTACGTTGCAAAAATCATTGTTCAAAACGAAACCAAACAATTTTGTTCAGAATGAACAAAAAGTAATCTAACAAGTAAAAACGTTGCAGTCGGATGAACCCAACTGCGATATACTCTTTTTTTAGCCTCTTTGCGGAGTCAGAAGTGGGCGTATCTTGACACTTTGCCATATGTAAATACTAAGTTGGTTTGCTCTAGCTTCAAAACTGTGGAAAAAACTGCGTTCATACAGATGGACGGACGGACATTTCAGAAACCCTAAATAATCTTTTATTAAAAAAAAAGAGTATATATATATCGAACACAAAATTTATATAGCATGTAAATTCTTTTCAACAGTTCCTTGATCGTGGAGTTCCAACGGGTTCCGAAGTTGCTCTTGGGTTCTTAAGTTATTAAGATCTATGTATATTTTAATGCAAGCAATTAAAATGTTAAGTACTTCTCTGTAGGTGTTTATAAATGAAAGGTTACTCTTTGTAAAACCGTTAAAACACTATATTATCGGGAAGTATTGGGATGGGTGGAATAAATTTTGAAATTCTTGTGACGAGACAACAAATTTCTGATTCGTAAGCGTTTAAATTTCCTTTCCCATTCCAATATCTAGTACTGTTCACCCTTGAATTGGCTGTTTTTTAACAATGCCAAAAATGTTGCATTTGATTATTTTGAGCGCCAAAACAAACCAATTACGAGATGCATACAACTTTGCATCCTTTGAATTTGTTTGGCCAAAAAACCCCACTGTGCGAAGCCGCATCGCTGTCCATGTGATGCGTGTGTATTTGCAACTGTGCATCTTACATCTTACATTTTGTATCTGCGCAGCGAGCATTTTCGTTGCCATTGTGCAAATTATACAAAGACGACGAGGACGACAACGTTTGTCACCATATGCAGCACTCATCTCATCCTCCCCCACTGTCAGCCGTATGCCTGCTCCATTGCCACCCCCTCTGCTACCCGTTGCAACATACATCTAACTTGTAGTTTGCATTAGATACACACAACATTTTGTATCTATTTCTGTGCCGAGTGTGTCTGTATGTGGAAATTGTTGTAATTTGCATGACTTCACTTGACGCTGAATCAGCTTGTGGTGGGTAGGGGGGCGGGGGTTTGGGTGTTGCGGGCGTTGTAGGCGTGGCTGTAGCCCACTTGAAATAAACTGCGAGAGACAGTGGAAACGCCCACATATAACATTATCAATAATTAATAAAGGCTCGTTGTTGCTACTCAACTATGTGGCCAGTTGTCAATTAGGCCATGTCCTTCTCAATTTGTAGTCTTCATTCCAGCTGAATGCCTCACTCCTTAAGCATTCCAGGTCTTAAGTTGCTTCCCTAAGTCTTGAGACTCGTGTGCATCCAACGGTTTTCAAATTTCGGTTACAAAGATGTTGTTGGCACTTTTAGAGCTGGTTGCAGGGTGTTTGGTAGTCGGTTAGACTCTACTTGATCATTCCTAGATTTGATTAACATCGAAGCTCGACCTTAAATATTAGCTTGTCATATAAGTATAAAACTATTTTTAAAATATAATTTGATTTTTGTGTGCTTTACTATTTGGCAAGATTAGATTACTTTATAGTAAAGCTATTATCGGAAAGCTATGATTAATATATTGGCACGACCAAACGCAAGCTGAAGATAGGATTTCTTTGTTTGTTTTAACTGTTATTTAAGATTATAACAAGCTTGTATCTTAGGCTACTTAATCTTAAGCATAATTAATAAATTCCCTTTTTGTTTTGCTTGCATTGCTTACGTGCTAATTAGGATGCGCTAAACTAAGCTCAAATCGTTAGGAAATAATTAAATAATCACCATTTTATTATCACTTTTATCAACTTGAATTAGTAATGTGCTTCTAAAACTGAAACTTTGACTTTTAAATTTAAAGTAGCCGCCTTGAGACATCATAGCAGGTAACTCTGATTTGGTAAAGACTATAAGATACCCTTTACAAAAATTGTATTACTAGTTTTTAACCGTATTTAATAATTGAACTGACCACCATTTCCCAGCCATGAGCGAAGATTTTCCTAACCTTGACCTACACGCGCAACGGTTTTGTATGGCAGAACTTTGAAACTAAGTTTGAAGCCAATCAAAAGTTACAAACTACACTTTTCCAACAATTTTCTAAAATCGTTGAGACACGTTTCGAATGGTTTTCTGTGAAGAGCTTTTGTTGCCCAGAAGCAGGGTTTTTTTTCCGAAATCAGTGGAAATTTGTAAGTAATTCTTTGAAAATAAGTTTCGAGCTGGTCGGATGAAATGCAAATGAGCTTTGTAAAACAGTTTTCCAACCATTTTTCCAACTTTGGGCTCAGATTTTTCAAATTTTGAAACTCAATTTTTCAAAATTGTTGCAATTGAAGCTGTCAAAATGAATTTAAACCCCGTCGGATGAAAAAAAAAGTTTCAACAGTTTTCCGCAAATTTTGCACATTTCCCGAAAGAAATTTAAACACCCGAGCTTATAGATGCCTGCTTTTACATACTGTTACTCAACTTAATACTCTGTTTCATGCATTTCAAATGTTTACAGGGTATTAAGAGCGTTCAACGGCCCACGCTGGCAATCAGTTGCAAGCTGCAAGTTGCCAATTAGCTGGACTTTGAGGAAATTCACCGACCGGTGACTTGCTTGCGGCTCACTTCTCCACCTCTCCTCACTTCTGTTCCTGTTGCCCCTTGCCCCTAGGCATTCCTTGCTGCTGCTCTTCCTCTCCTCTCTCTCTTTTGCTCTGCTGCTGCACTCATTTGCTCAACTGATGAAAATTAACGAAAGCAAAAACGTCGCTCGTTTTGTTGGCTTTGCTTTGCCTTTGCTTTGTTTTATTTTGCTTTGGGTGCTGCTTTAAGTTCTTTTTTTCTTCTTTTTTTTTGTATTTTTTTGGTTGCGCTTCGCTCTCATTTCTTTTTTTGCGCGACGCCGCCGCAGCATCAGGAGCAGAAGCCGCAGTTCCTTTTTTTTGTTTTTCGCAGCGTCGACAGCGACGCAGACAGCGCGAGCAAAAGAAGACGGATGCTCACTCACACACACACACACAAACATGCACGAACATGCATACAAATAGAGAGACACGCACGTAGTTATAACTCATATACCCTAACAACAGGTATTTTTATTTTGTCACCATATTTGCAGCACATTGAAGAAACGTTTTTAGACTTGTAAAATTTTATTTTCACTTTCGGAAAGATTTATCGAAAGTGAATTTTCATTTTCACATTTGAAAAGATTTTGCGGATTAAATTCACTTTATTATTAACTATTAGACCATCTCATCATTGAGATAGGATGAAAATTGAAATATTTAAAGGAAATTCATGTTGCCGAAAATGGAAAACGGGAACAGGACTATACGATAACGTAATTCAATTTGTAACTAAACTTTTTACGTTTATTTCAGCAAACTTAACAATTGCTGTTTAAACTTAACATATTTTTGATACATTTCTTCTTTTGACTTATCTTTGACATTCATTTTCATACATCAAGTGAAAACTAGCCGTTAAAAATCGAAGTTTTTTAATGTAAAACTATTTCATTAAATAATCGATCAAATAACATAAACATAATAAATTGTAAGAGAATTAAATTTTCGATTTAGCTGCGTTTGACTTGTTTTTCTTCCGCACATGTTGTATTCTTGTGCTTCTTTTTCTTTGCTGTTGCAGCTTCGGTCAGTAGAAAGAGAGAGCGAGAGGAAGAGCAAAAACTTGGCCTGTGTTGTTGTTGTCATTGTTGTTGTTGTTGTCTTTGTTACCAATGCCACCTTCTGCTCGGCACGACACGGCAAGCCAAGGCACGTTTCCTCTGGCCACACTTCTTCACCTCTCCCACTCTTCGCAGTCTCCTTCTCTGTCGCTCTCTTCTCTGCCAGGCTTGTTGCCTCGCGGCAATGGCAGCCAGCCAGGCAGAGGCAGAGGCAGGCTGACGAGCAAGTTTGAATTGTAATCCTTGTTGTTGTAGTTGGCACGCTCACTGACATTGTTGTTGTTGTTTGTGCTGGTGCTGTCGCTGTTGCAGCAACAACTTTGCCCACTGTAGCTCTCCACATCTCTTCTCCCACCCCTCTCCTCCACTGACAACAAGGCAGCAAACGAAGCAGGCAACCAACCAACCAACCAACTACATTCGACATCAGCCACTGCCTTTGTCTGCAACTGCCGCCCGCCCTTATTCCCCTCCCCCCTCTCTCCTCCACCCCTACTCCTCCCCACTGCTGCTGCACTTTGCGTTCCAATCGTTGTCGTCGTCCTCATCCTCATCGTCGTCCTGCTCGTTGCCCTTTACATTTCATTTTGCTTTAGGTCCACCAAACATTTTGCACTTTATACTCTCAAAACTTTCAGATCTTCTGCCTTTTATTATCCAGCTTAAGGCTTGGAAATTTTGAAACAACTTACATAGTTTATATTATTCCGAGTCACGAATAAAATTGTACTAAAATTTAAAATGACACCAATCCATTATTAAAATTTCTTAACTTTATTGGAACTTATGCAAGTTTTTTTTTTAATTTCCTTGATCGTAACAAAATCGAAGACTTTTTTCGGGAACGAACACATGCTTAACAGCTCTACAAATGTTTAAATACCAACTGTTATTATTTCGGCCAGGATTTGTCGTGTTTAAGAAGACATAAATAAAACACTTTCAAAATAAAAACTGAAAAAAAACCAGAATAAATATCGATTTTTGAAGGGAAAATGGTCGAAAACATTGCAAAAATAAGTTTTTAATTTAATAATAAGTTTTAATAAATTTAAGATAATTAAATCTGTCAAGCCTATTCCCATTTTCAAAAACTTTTAATTACGAATTGTATTCCATTTTGTGTTTCTGTTTTCAAATAAAAAGTGTATCTTTAAATCATTTTAAAAACAATTTCGAATGTTTCTCAATTGTTATCCGAAGTTTAGAACAGTTTTAATAAATGCGATTCCGAATGTTTTGATCGAAATTGTTTGTTAGAGTATTAAAACTTCGACTTGATCTGAAATTAACAGATGCTAGTTTTGTATTGCGCGTCATCATCGTTTGCTATGGATGTATGTAAATATGTATGTATGTATGTTTGTGTGTGTATTACATGTGCATGTGTGTATCACATTTTATTTAGATTTTTAGCTGACTTTTGTTTCAGTGCTGGACTGGCACTGCCAACAACATGATTGCAACAAAAGTGCTCCATTAGCTGCCCCCGTTCGCTGACTGTGCATTGTCGTTGTTGATGTTGTTGTTGCTGTTAGTTACAGATACCCTATCAATAAGCATTAGAACAATGTCACAATGTTTGTGATTCAAGATGTTGATGCTTATTTTGAAACATACTTTGCCTGCGTCAACATTATAACGCCTTTACACTCCCACACATGCCACGCCTACAAACATGGAAACCACTTTTGCAAGGATACTTTAAAACACAGTTAAAAGATTGCTTAAACTTTAAAGCTAAGGAAAGACAAATTGTGCTTATTATCGCCTTTTTAAGAAAATAACAGTTAAAATAACAGTTAAATTCTTCAAATTAATAAAAGCTAAGAAAGCTCTCTAAAACAATAACAATGAACATAAGCTGTATTTGCATGTGTCTATCACAATTTGTCCATTTTCATTTATCATGCGCGCAATTTAAGTTGACATTATTCAACAATTCGCAACGTTGCTTCCGCAGCAGCGTCGGCGGCAGCAGCAGCTACAACAACAGCAAAACGCATTTCCGCAGCAAAAGTTTTTGGCAGCAGCAACAGAAATACCAACAACAAGCTGGACATGAAACGTAAGAAGAGCAAGTAAAAGAAGAAGAAGACAGTCAGCAGCAAACACCTTTAGTCAGCCTCATTTATATTGCGTTACACTCTCTCACACACACACACACACACACACACACACGCACATAAATATAAGCTTACACATATGCGAATACAAGCACAAGCCGCAATATTGCAAAATTTGCTAGCTCACTTCCACGCGTCTGTCGTCATAGTTGTTGCTGTTGTTTTTGCTTTACTGCTTCTCCCATGCATTTTCCTTAATTTCTCACTTGTTCCTTTTCCACATAAGCACACAAAACACACACACACATGCATAGCCGCAGGCAGGCACGCACGCAGCTGCTCTCTGCCCTTCTAGTTGTTGTTCCTCCCGCTCATTTGATTTAGTTATTGTAGCAATTTTAATTACCAGCACTTCAATGAACGTCGCGTCGCTGCTGCTGCGCTGCTACCGCATTAAAAAATATTTAAATGTAAAAAGAAATTGAAACAATACAAATGGCGCTTTCCTTTCCACTTTGACACCTTCTTCTGTCTATTTGTCTGTCTGTCTGCCGTATTGGACCGCTGCTCTGCGCCCACAATTTTAAGCAGCAGCGACGCAGCAGCAGCAGCAGCGACAACAACAAGCACATTCGTTAAATGTTGAATACATTTTCTCATACAAATAATCGTCGCAGTCGCAGTCATCGTCGTCATCGTCATTTTGTTACCCTACCTCTTTATCCCTCAATGCTCAGCCCACTTCATGTCCCCACCCCACCGCGAATGCCAAGTGTTCTTGTTCTTGTTGTTGTTGTTGTCTCCATCAGCGCTCTGCTGCCGGCGTCGATGCCGCTGCCGCTGCTGCTGTCGCTGCCAACGCTTCGCACGTCGCTTCGGCTTGAATTGGTTGGTGTTGGTGTCGTTTCGTTAGTTTAGTTCGGTAACTCGTCGCAGCAGCAGTCGCAGTCGCAGCAGCTAAAGCAGAAGCGGGCGGCAAAGCCAAGAAAAAATTACGAAAAATTTCCTGTGCGCCGCACAAGTGTGTGTGAGTGTCAGTGAGTGTATGTGTGAGTGGGATAATCGAAAAGAGTAGCAAGTGTTAGCAGCAGCAGCTACAACAACAACAAAACGTACGTCTGTTGTGTATATCAATATTTATTATTGCAAAAAGAAAAAAAAATAAAAAAACTGAAAGAAATAACAACAACAATGTTGGCAGCAGGAAGTGCGACAGATACAGAATACAAACGAAAGCAAACCAAACCAAAATTCGTTTGGGCCAAAGCCAAAGCAGCTAGCAGCAGCAAAGCCAGCGCGAGAACTCAACCAAGCGAGCAGAGATCCAAAGCAGCGACAGCGAATACTGTCTGTCTCGAGTGTACGTGTGTGTGTGTGTGTGTGTGTGTCAGTGTATATGTGCACCCTGGCCAACGTATTTTATTTTGTCAGTTGTGTGTGAACTCTATGCCCTCTCCTACCTCAGTTACTCTGCTACAAACATACATACATACATGTGTATGCATATGCCGAGTGCAAAAGACACAACCAAAAAGGATTGCGAGATGCTGTTTGCCATTTCTTATTGTTGTTTTACATGCATACATATGTACATACATTGTATGTAGCTGTATACAAACATATGTATGTATGTATATACAATTGCAGTTATCTAAAGCCGCCGCTGCACGTTACACACACACACACATAACAAAATTGTCAAATCAATAAAAACGCGAGCAAAGTCTCGGCGCAGTCAACGTCACAGTCAGCGCCAACGTCGCAGCTAGCAGTTAGCATTTGGTTTTGGTTTTTTGCTTTTGCTTTTACTGCTGTTAACTGTTAAATTCCAATAGTGAGCACAAAAAATGCGTGCGTGAAATGAAGGATTTATTCAAAACACAAAAGCTAAAGCCAAAAGAGAAATAGAGAAGAGAAATATATGTATGAGTTACTGACCAATGCAATAATTAACTGCTTGCATACATACATATGTACGTATATATGCATGTATATATGTATAAATACAGCAATTGCAACTCCAATAAGATTTATTGCGTCAACTGCAGCAGCAGCGGCGTCGGCGTCAGCGCGTTCAGTTAGTATTTTTTTTCTTTTTGTTTTTTGTATGTGTATCAATAATTACGACCGAAGAAACGCTGAGAAAAACGAAATTGAAGGCAGCGGCGCAATGAACGAATGGCCGAAGCAACAACAACAGCAACAACAAACAGCATTGGAGACATGTTTGTTTTGCGCGGCAGCGTCGCTCATTTATTTTATGTCGTGCTTGCTGTTGTTGTTGTTGTTGTTGTTCTTATTATTGTTCTTGTTGCTTGGCTAGTTGCTTTTGTTACTGTTGTTGGTGCTGCTTGCCCAGCCCGACCGACATACATATGTATGTATATATACACATGAACATGCATGCCTACATCCATACAGTATGTATGTGTGTGTGTGTGTGTGTATGTCTACCAATTGTGTGCATGACACGACCCGCAGCGGGCTGCCAACGTCTCAGTCGCTATGTAGTTGAGTTTTTGTTTTGCAACTTCTTTTTTCGCTTGCTCCACATACAGCATGTAAATATTTAACATAATGGAAAAATGCGTGTTAATCCTCCCCCCCCCACACTTCCATTAAACACACTAAACAGCGGAACAAACGGCAAAACGTTTAAGTTCTAATTCGCTGCTGCTCTGCTATCTGATTGGAATCTTTGGCTAAACTGACCGATTGTCTGTCTGCTTGTCGGCCAGTTAAGTTTATGTTCTTCCATTACCACTCAAAAAAAGAAAAAAAAAAACCAAACCCAACTCAACTCAATGTGGCTCAACACAGTTCACTTCTCATTCGTTTCTAAAATACAATTTTGTGTTTTGTTGTTGTTGCTTTTTTTTATAACGCAGCTCAGTTGCGGATTTGTGATTTCGATATTTAGTTGGATTTTCTGTTGCTGCTGCTGCCGTCTGACGTCTGTTAAAAAGTTGCCGTCTGCGTTTTGTCCGTCTGTTTGTCAGTTTGTCGTTGCGATGCCGCTGCTGCTGCTGCGGCGCTGCTGCTGCTGTTGTTGTTGCTGTAGCCGTTGGTGGCGGTTTTTGTCTCTTTCCATGCTGAATGCTTTGGCCTGTTCCCGTGCCTTCCCACTGCTTTCGTACCCCTGCCCCTAAGCTCATTTCCAGCTTGTTTTGGGTGTACATCGCTGTTGCTTGTTGTTGTAGTTGTTGTGCAGTGTTTCTTTTTCATATTGTTTAATTTATTTCGTTGGGTTTTTATTGTGGCCGCTGCTGTCGCTTTGCTTATGCTAGTGTGTGTGTATATATGTGTATTTGTGTATGAATTCGTCATATGGCTTTGTTGTTTTTGTTGCTGCTGCAGCGCCAGCGGCATTCTCTAGGTTTTTTTTCAGCCTTACCTTCTTACCTTTCGCGCGCTGTATCTCTCTGTTTCTCACTCTTCCTCTGCTCGTGTCCATTGCACACAGCTTCTCATTGTCATCGCCTTCATCAACATCATCATCCCTTTGCATTGGAATTGAAACTGACATTTTTGTGGCATGATTTGATGAATTTGTGTTTTCTTGTTTAATTTAAGTCATTTATTTGCTTTTGGCCCTTTTTCTCTTACACACACATACACATGCACATGCACAGATATTCATTCTCTTTCTGTGTGTTGCATCTGCAATCGCTGCGTTCAATTGGAATCTTTTATGCAGCTCTGAGCAAAAGTTGCACATTTTATCTGCTCCCCCTTTGCGCTCTGCCCGCTATACTTTCCCCGCCTCTGCCTCTCAGCTAAGCTACAACAAATTCGCCGCCAGTTGATCGCCTACCATGGTCGCATTTTGGCATAGGCAAACGCCATTCCAGTTTCGTATCATTCCAGTTGAGCTTACGCCGGCGTCATTCATAAATGATAAATGATAATTGAGAGTGGGCGTTGAAAGTGGGCGTGTGCAATCTAGTTTAAATGAAATGAAAATGTATCGAGTTTAATTGCAAGAAAACAAAACGAAAACAAATGCTTAAAACATGACTAAATTTGAATGGTTTTCAGTACTTACATAAATACTTAAATATGTATGTATGTATGTGTATAATATATATAAGCGTTCATGAAAACAAGTAAGAATGCTCTAGTCGAGTGTGCCTACGACACTTCCTGTGCCTTTAAAACTGTAGTTTCTGCCTGCTGAGACGGGGGGAAAGTTCATATTCTTAATAATTTTAAGATTATCGTTTGTTCGAAATGCAACTCAAATATCCAACTGTAATCCCAAATCCTATTGCTAGCAACTTATTTTAAATCAAAATCCAAATATGGTTTTGTGTTTGTTTTGTAATTTTACTCTAGCAATTAGTTGATGACTACTAAAACAAAGAAAACCAAAAATAAACATTTTGATACCGAATGGTTATCAGAACTCATATCTTTAATTGCTTGGAATGATAGTTAGGTAAGGTTAGTTTGTTATCAATTGCGACAAAGGCTTTAAATATCAGTGAACTGTGCTTAACACAATTTTTTACTGTATCGAATTATTGTAATTACTCCCCCCTCCACTCAACTGTTCAACTTGTTGCTCAGTTTCTGTAGAGTAATTAAATGGTATTTAATGTGCTTTTGTTATTGCTTATAAAGTAACTTAATTGAACTCTACTCGCTCAAACTCACTCGTTGTATGCTTTATCAAATAAAAACACCTCTACGCGAGGTTAAAGTCTAGGGTCGATGCATATTAAAGCCACAAAACTTCTGATATCTAATTTTGTGACGAAGTATTTTTTGATTAATATAAGAAATATTTTGAACAATAAAATTAATTTTGCATTTCGCACGTTGCGCAAAAAGCTTCAGCTTCTTTTTATTGTACCTAAGTTATTTTAGCAGTGTGCCGAAAATAAAAATACCTTTCCAATGAAATGAGGAACGTGTCTGTAGCTCCTTTGGTTTGGAAACTTTGGGCGTGTCAATTCTAGCGGTTTTTTTTTTAGCATTTTCCCGCTAAATTAGCGGTTTTGCAGAAAAGTGGTAGGGACAAGAATTTAATACCAAAATAGCAAACGAAACTTGATAAACTAAAGGAACTGTAATCGGGAATAGACTTTGACAGCTCAACTCAAACAACTCTATCAAATACACAAATGCAATTCAAAACTGTTTCTAATCTGTTTAAATTCAGTCAACCATAAACCATAATTATAGCAATTTAAGCAAAAATACAATTTGGATTTATTTTATTTTAAACTTCTTCTCTTCTTTCTTTTTAGCCCAACAAAAGCGACGAAATGCGACCAATCATTTCAATAATCATTTATTACAATTATAATTCGAAAAATTGAACAACTACTGTGAAACATTTATATATGTATATAAATATTCTAATTGTGTATGTGCGTGTGCAGAAAACGAAATTATTCATATTGTCAAATAAGCACAAGTGAAAATAAACACACAAATGAGCAACAGTAACAACATAGAATAACATAAATACAACAACATCATAAATAACAACAACAAGAATCGACTATAAAAACGCCTAAACATGTAAATTCGCTCTACGGAAACAACAAAAATCGAAAGAGCTATGAAGAGGCAATCTTTCAATTGGAACGAAATTTAAGACGATTCAAGTTCGTTGTGGTAAGTTAAAGTAACGAGTGTTAAATAACAGCGAGTAGAAATGTAGAGCATCGAAAGTATTCGAAGGGGGCCTAAAGTATCCCAAATAAACAGTTCAAATTTGTTATATTGGACGACTGTAGGCATTCTGCACCGACACACAAAACCTCGGGTTCGGGTTCGTTATCAATGTTTAAAAGCCAAACCATTGATTTATCATGCGTACAATGACCACCGTTCATACCGTTTATATACTTATGTATAAATCAATGAAAATATAAAAAATACAAAAAAATTCTTTATTAAAAAATAATCAAAATCGTTAATTTGAATTTTATTGATTACACTATGCAACATATCAAATTTTGATAAGGCTAAAAATTTTGATAAAAAAAAGTTTACAAGGTTTTTTTTTCGAATTGTTTGTTTTTAATAATTTGTATTTATTTCATTATTCTTCGAATTATTCTAGTGCTACAAGTATTAGTTATAAATTACTGCACTAGTCCCTACATAACATATTATATTTTTATATAGATATTTATTTATTTAGTTTAGTTAATATTAAGTTTCATATGCTTAATTATAAATTTAATTTCCTGAAAATTGATATGGTCTTATGTTAATTATTATATATAGACGTAGATTTAATGTTGTTATTTTTTTTGTAATTTAATAATATTTTTTATTTTAATTTTTTTTTTATATTTTTTTATTGAAGTTGCAAGTTTCTTACATTTTTTAAATTTAGTTAATACTTTCGTAATATTGAATTCATTCTACGAAAACAATTTTATTTAAATTAAAAAAAAAAAAAAACATTAAAATTTTTTTTTTTTTTCATAAAGTACCCAAATGAATGATTTCTTATCAGAAAAAAGGACGATTTTGTTGCACTGTGTGTCAAGTACAGGATAACAAATGATTTGGGTGAGAGTTTTATGCTTTTGTTGTTGTATAATCCGATTTAAGCCTTAATTAAATGTTTGTGCTGGTCTGTGTATCTCTTTGTCTATGTGTGTGTGTAATGGGTTTCACTTCAATATTAGATTAGGTGCAACAAGCATTTTAATTGTATTTGTTGTCTAATGAAATCACCGCATTATTTAAAAGCCTTTGTAAACAGCTGGCAAAATAACGACAGCAGCTTATTTCAAGAGTTCCGCAGGCAAGTATAATAATTTGTTTCTCTCGTTGGGAAGTAAAGTATGTTTGACAACTATATTTGAAAGGGATTCGAACCCGGAACTTATGTTTTAGGTACAAGCAACCTAACACTGAGCTAGGCTTGTCTTAAAAACAACAATTTTTCCATTTTTGATACATTTTTAAATGATTAAAGAAACATTTACAGCATTATCCTTTTTCCGAAAAATTAAGTTAGTTAAAATTATTTAAATTACTTAACTCACTAAAATAATTTTAAAAACATTTAATAAACTGTTCAAAATAATTAAAGAGACAGTTTTTATATTTTTAAATAGGAATTTTCGTTTGACATACGAAATTTGTGGATTCGGAAATGGGAGAACGATTTTCTTGACTGGGAATCGAACCCGAGGTTTTGTGTGTCTGAGCAGAATGCCTTCCCTACAAACTACAATCGTGCACTAAGTATTAACCGGATAGCTTTAAATATTGTACAGTTAAAAGCCTTAAATGATGCAGTTGGTGGCACAAGAAACTGAATCCTTTCAACTTCTTCAATTGCCAATTATGAGTGCAGCACGAAATATGAAAAGTGTAAAGCTTGCAACAAGCTTAAAGCGCCTGCAAGTTGCATTGTCGATAGATAATCTGGAATGCAACATGGCCAATAGTGGACATCATGCACTCCCCAACCCGCGCGGTTGGCTCGTTGGCCCTTGATGCTTTTGGCCATTGTCTAACGCACGTATATCCTTACACTGGGTACAGTGCTGCCTGTATGAATGTTATCAATGTTTGTTGTTGTTGTTGCAGTTGTTGGAATTCCTCTGCTACTACTTTGACAACAACAATGACAGGCAGTAAAGCACATTTGGGTGCATTCTGTGTGGCCGCAAAGCTGCCCCAACATTGCAGTTACCCCGCTCACCTCGCGAACTTTGGCACACAGCACAGTTACCAATACCCACCCCGCCCCCCCTTGCCACAGCTACTACGCCCCTGCCTGCTGCACTTGCATTTGTATTTGTGTACTTGCTCCAACTGCTGTCAGGCCTGATACAGATGCTGCCTCTGCTGCTGTGCTGCGTCGTCTCTGCTCTGCTCCTGCTGCTGCTGCTGCCATCGCTGCTGCGGCTGCTGCGGCTGCTAGTGCTGCTTGTTGTTGTTATTATAGCCCGAAGCTTGCTTTGAGTTTGAGTGGGCAGCAGGGAACGACGACGACGTCGACGGTGACGGTCTGCTGCAAATGGCAAATACGTCAATGCCTCCCGCTGCCCGCTCCGCACTGCTCTGCTCTGCTCTGCTCCGATGCTGCAGTTCAGTCTCTGTCCATTTGCCTTTTTGCTCGTTCCGTTCGTTTACTCGTTCGTTCGTTCATTTGTTTGTTTGTCCGTCCGTCCATTCGCTTCGTTTCGTTCCTTGCTTCGTGCGCTCCTCTCTCTCTCACTCTAATTTATGGGTCGTGTGCACGCTCTCGTTCCACTTTTTGAGCCTTCTCCTTCTCCCATGCATTCCCAGTTACTCCTCCTCCTGCTTCAAATAGTAGCAACAAAAGCAACAACCACAAATACAACTATTTTACCGTTACATAAATATGCCCAACTACACAAACAACAGCGAGTTGCTGTTGGCTGCATAAATTCATTTGTTTGTTGTTGTTGTTGTTGCTGCTGTTATTATTACTAGCGCTGCCAACGTCGCCTCGCTGCTGTCACTGTCACTGCGCTGGCGTTAACGCTAGCGTCGCCGTCGCCGTCACCATTGCCTTTCCCCTTTTCGTCGGCATTGCGTCGCGTCGTTGCCATTTTCAATTTTAGTTTTGCTGTGTTTCCCTTCGTTCGGTTTGGGGTTCTCTCGTTACTGCTAGCTTCCATTCCTTTGCCTCCTCTTTTATATGTTTTGCCACCCACGCAACGTGTGTCCTTGCGCGCTCGTTTCCTGCATGTGTGTGTGTGTGTGTGTGTTTGTGTGTGTGCATATACGCTTTTGGCCAAGCCACTCCAAACTGTGCGACAGCCCATGGCTTTGGCTGGAAATTGGTTTGACTCTGACCCAACCCGTAATCCCCCCTTCCCCCCTTCTCCTATTTGCCAACCCCTTTTTAGCCAGCTCGACTCGAACGTCCCGTTTCGGTGCAAAGTTTACATTTTATGTGTGTGTATGTCCTTTCTTTTTTTTTTGTACACAATTTCCTTGAGCGCGCACAGCCGACAGACCCAAAAATAACTTCCCATTTGCCCCCGCTCCCCTCCAAACACCAACTGGTTAGCGATATCCTTGATAACAATGTGTACAACAACAACAAAAAAACAAGTGGCCGAACAAACTCACCCCACGCCTCCCCTTCCCTTCAACACCCGTTGCTTCCGCAACCCAACAACAACCCATTCCCATTCCTAACCCACTCCAATTCCCATTCCTATTCCCATTCCCCTTACATGCTGTGCATTCCAGCTGCTTTGATACTGCACTCAAATCCATTTCATTTTATTTTCTCATTCTCACTCTCAGCCATTGCCTCTTGCTCTTCCTCTATTCACTCGCTTTGCCTGCAGGACGACAACCACAACAGAATTAGCTTGCCGTGCACTCAAAAAATAACTCAAAGGCTGAGCACGCTTTTTGATTTACACTTAAAATAACTTCTTTTCTTTTAATTAAATGTTTATTTAAAATAAAAATAAACATATGTAAACATGTATGTACATGATTGTACAATAAAATATGATTATATATTTACCAATTTGCCATTATCAATCTAAAATTAATTCTAATTTCACTTTCATTCAAAATTTCATTCATTGTTGTGGCGCCGTCAACTTAACACCAAGTGTTTTAAGTATATTCATCTTTGCAGCATACATACAGAACAGTACTGCAAGTTAAGTCGATTCGTTCAGAGTCAGTTCAATTGAACGGCTCATCATAATAGATGAGTGAACTTATTTGAATTTATCAAGATTCATACAGGTAGTAATGAATAAATTAACGATTGAACAAGTTTGGTTCGTTCATGAACGAATGACCAGCATAGTTCATAATGTAATTCATTCATCAAATTGAACGGGAAATACCAAGAATTCTGCAAGTGCCACACTTTTGAATGAATTTAAATAACTGTGGAGTTATAAAATTGGTGTGAGCTGTTTGTTTGTTTATTAAAATGTGGACTCGACTGTCTAGCAAATGGCTGCGGGGGTTATAAGGCGTAAAAGCAAAAGAAAATCAACTGCAAATATAGAAAATTGAAAGAGGGCAACGTTGTTTAATGTTATTGCCATGGTACTTGTTGCTGCTGTTGCAGTCGCCGTCGCAGCTTGCAGTCTGGGTCCCAATGATGCAGGCGTTGCGGAAGTGGGGCATAAAAGAGAAGAAGACCAAACGAGCGAGTGAGCGAGCGAGAGAGCGAGTGAAGATCGCGATGTGATGGCAAAGGCAACTCGTTTGCTGTCGCTGTCTCTGTCTGTTGGTTACTTGAGTCAATAACCTCACGCCGATGAAGAAGAAGAAGCAACAGCAACAAGCAAGCAAACAAACATGCGAACAAGGTAGTGATAGAGGGGGAGAGAGAGGTATGAGCCGCTCACTCAGTGCTCTAACTGCCATGATGTCTCTCGCTCTCTGCAAAAGTCAACTTGTGAGTAATGAGTAAAGGCAAAAGGCACGGTGAACTGAAGCCGCCAACAATCAAAAGACGTCGCGACGCATGGTTAACAGCAGCAGCAGCGGCAGCAGCAAAAACAAGCAATACAACAACAACGACATGTACCTAAATCTAAATCCCAAAGAATGCCAACAAAATTACAAATGCATGTGTATGTGTGTGCGTGTGCGTGTACGCTGTAGCCAAAGATGATCAACGAATGCCGCGGACAAGTGAACATAAATAAAAATGTATGCACGTGTACATATGTATGTATGCATGTATGTGTGCTTGCATGTACATATATTTGTATGTATGTTTGCTTGCGAAAGCGCCACAGTTGGAATTGAAACGCGTCAAAGGGACGAGAAGAGTCCATAATCAAAGCAACTTACAAACTCGACAGTTTACGTCACTCAATTAGCTCAGAGATAATAATATGAAATTTATGATTAAAACTATAATTAATTAACGTTAGAATATAATACATGTTTTAAGTGTGTTTAACAAGTTATCAACTTCAATTGAAGACTTTAAACGACAACCAAAGCCTCGTTTCTCTCTCAGCTGCACGCTAATTGACAGCACTTTTAAATTGGTCACACTTCATCTAACGGTATCCTTCTAGTGCAGAGATAGTTGAGAACTATGTATATGTAAATTAGCAGAGACAAAAAGTGTTGCTATTTAAATTTCAATATATATTATTGTTATTCATTATGCAAGCAGATTGATAATGTTAAAAGATGGGTATTTATAAGCATTTGTTATTTGCCATGTTTTGCCCAGCAAATTAAATAGAAAATCAAGAAATGAATGTACATAAAAGTCGACGGTGTCGTTATATTTGTAGTTGTTGTTGTGTATAACAAAAAAACAACACAAAAGCGGCGGCGTTTGGCAAAGATACACAACAAAATACAAACACACACACACAAACACAAACAAACCGACTGACGATTGCCAATTGAGCTAGAGATAATCAAGAGCAAAAAAAAAAAATAATAAAATAACAAGAAAATGAAGAGTGGGAGAGGAATGAGAGGGGGCGTAGATTGACGCCAGTGACGCCAACGGCGGCAACGGGGCGAGCACAATAAAAGAATTTCACATTTGTACTGTCAGTCACAAATATTGAAACGACATAGAGCAGGGGGGAAGGTAGAGCGAACGTTTGAGGGGGGCGGCATCGGGTGGTTGTTTGTGCGAGGCTAGAGAAGGAAGAGAAGCCAAAGGCAGCGTCAGTCATACGCTTAGAGCAAAAAAAAAAAAAACGAAATATATTTCTACACGTCAAGTTAGCGCAAAATGGAAGCAGAAGAAGAGGAAAAAAAAAACACTCGCTTTAGTTGCTCCCCTCTCATGTCCCATTCTAGCATACGCACGCTGCGCGCACCTTTTCATTGGCAGCGCGTCGACATTGGCATCGGCTGCGCTGTCGGCGGTGACAGCGTCAACGATAAATGCTCGAATCATATTGCCAACGCTATTGTTGTTGTTGTTGCTGTTTGCGGCGCGCGCTTGCTCAGCTCAGCTCAGCTCGCACCCTCACACATCCAAATACAACAAATATAGCAGCCTCTGCTGGCGACGACGCTTTGACCCGAACAGAGGTCCCACTGTGCGGTTGCCGTCATAAAACTTTAAGCGAAGCATAAGAAGAAAAGGCAAATGCCAACAACAACGGCGACGACAGCAACGCAACGTTTTATTTGTTTTTGCAATTTGTTGCTATAAATTGCCTTTTACTTATTGCGTATAACAGTGGAGCAACTTTAATCGACTCAATAGTAAATCCCCCCCCACCTTTTCAACCTTACTGCCTCTTCCTTCGTACACAACTGTTGGTTGATGCGTGACAGCAAGAAAGCGCAATAACTGTAATTAAAATGGCAACAACAACAATTGTGGGCACCACCTTTTATTATGGCACTGCGGCCTGCTAAACGTATGCTCATTAAAATGATTAATTCATAAAAATATGCATTTTCTTTTTCGCAACAACAACAAAAATATGTGTAATTATTCAACCACTGTGAAAGAGCGTCGTCGTCGTCGTCAACGTCAACGTCGACGTCGGTCCATTCATTGCCTCTCCTCACACTCGCACTCACACTCACGCTCTCATGTTTCAATTCCACTTGTAACAGGCCGAGCGCGTTTTTGTTTTCTGGCTTTTGTCGCTCTCTCTCATCAGTCGCCGCGTTATCCCACAGATATTTGGTTTGCTTTTCGCTACCGCTTGCCTCGAAATACTTTCAATTGTGTATTTTAATGTATAAAATGCATTAAATAATTGTTGAAAATATGTAAAATGTGTCCGCAAATGTGCGTTATGCATGAAATGTGCTGTATTTCAAGTAAGAAGCCGCCTTAAAGCAAGTTGCAATAAAATTTCTTTGCTTGCGTTTTCTTTTCAAAAAGGCCGACAGTCTGTCTGCGTCTCAGTCAACGCTTAGTCAGCAGCGTCGGCAGCGCGGTGACGTCGTCGTCGTTGTCGGCGACAAACTGTGTAATATGCAAATGCAGGCAAAAACTTGTGCAGCAAAATTTCATGAATGAAATTTATAAAGAGAAACCAAACAAATAAAAGAACAACAACAACAAAAAAAGTACTCAGTTTTAATGCTGCTCAAAGTTAACCAAACGGCATTTTCTTTTTCGCTTTGCTGTGTATGCATCGTTCGCCGCGGCGGCTCATGTATCTGTGTTTGTGTGTATGTGTGTAGGGTCTGTGCTTGTGTTGGTTTGTTTTGTGCATTTTATATGCGTATGTGTGTTAACATATTCAAAAAAGTGCAATAAGTGAAATTCGTTGAATTTTATTTTTTTCCACTCGATTTTCAAATGCATATTGCTTGAAACTTTTCTTTCGCCGCATTAATTTTTTGCTGTTGTTACTTGCTGTGCTTCTTCTTATGTGTTGTGTTTGAGTTGCGCGCTGAGCGACGCTGCTAATTCGCTCTGTTTCGGTTTTTCCCCGTATGCAGGTGTAGTGGTGAGTGTGTCTCTGCTCTTTCGCTCTCTCGCTCTCTTTTAAATGCTGCTCACGCATACAATTACAACGAGTGCTGTTTCCGTTTGCTTTTTGTGTAAAAGTGTGTGTGTGTGCGATGTGTAGTAGTTTTTTTTTTGTAGTTTTGTTTTGCTTTTCATGTTTCTGCAGTTTTCGCTTTGCAGCTACATTCGCACAGCCGCTGCTATAGCATTGCCAACATACAGCGGAGAGCGCAAGAGTGAGAGTTTTTTTTAAGCTCGAACATGCTGTTATGGCGCTGTTAACAATTTGTTTGGGGCTGTTAAATTGGAATTAATGCCGGTTTTCTTTTACAAATTGTAAAATTAAGTAACTAAATAAAAAGGAAAAGAAAATTAATTGCTATTCTCTCTTATCTTTTGCAGACACTTACAAAGACAACAACAACAAAACCACATCTATAAATACAACAAACTTTTCACTTTAACATGAACAAAAATGCCGGCGATGGCAGCGGCAACGATGGCAAGAATTCAAACAATCATGGTGGCAAGGGTGGCTCCAGTGCGGGTGGAGGTGCCGGCGCTGGCGGTCCACACGATCCCACCGGACTGCTAGATGCCGCCTCGCTGTTTGGTAAGTTTATCCCAAACCAAAAACACGCAGAGAGAGAGAGAGAGAGGCAAAGAGACAGAGAGTAATGCAAATTTTAACATTTTGCTTTTATGCTAATTACTTTCTCTCTGTTATTGTTTACAGCATATTGGGGTCGCGATGCCACCGGCGCTGCAGCTGCTTCCAATCCGCTATTTAACTCACAGTTCAATGCAGCCGCCGCCGCCGGTTTGGGCTTGCTGCCGAATGCTGCGGGTGCCGCCAATGATCGTTACTCATCGATGGCCGTAGCAGCAGCGGCAGCTGCGGGCGCCCATCATCATCAGAACACAATGGCCGTCGCGGCCTCTCAGGCGGCCAGCCTGGCAGGTCTGCATCCAGCAAGTGAGTAAAATGTCGGCATCGACAACCGTCAACATTCAAAAATAACAACACAACAACAAAAACAAACACTATGACAAAAAACAACTGCAAAAGCAGCTGCTTAAGAAAAATGAGACGTAAAAAGCGTGCATCAGGCAGAGCAAGTGAGAGAGAGAGAGAGAGAGAGAGCTCAAGTTCTGTTATGTGTGGGTGACGGACAGCTGTGTGAATATGAGAATGTGCAATTCAAATTAGCCTGCATATCTTACTCTTCAACTCCTGGTCCCCCCCCCCCCCCTCCCCCTACCATCGACTGAAATGCAATAGCTAAAGAAAATTCTACTAGAGTAACAATCTATGTATTCTCGGTTTTAAAATTCATTGGGTTTGTGAAATGTCCATCCGTCCGTCCGTCTGTATGAACGCAGTATATACGTAGTTTTATTCCACAGTTTTGAAGCTAGAACTTGGTATATAAGTTGATATACACCATAGACAGACAAAGTGTCAAAATCGCCCAGATCGGACCACTATAACATATAGCTGCCATAGGAACGATCGTTTGAAAAATAAGTTTTTATATGAAAAACTTTTTTTTTTTTGTCATGATAACTCAACCAAACTCAGTTTACTTAAGTGTAAAAACAGTTTATATATGCTGATCAAATTTGATCAAAATCGGACGACTTTATCTTATAGCGTTTGAAAACCTATTTATAAGTATTAAAAAAGTCCTAACAAAAATGTAATTAAATAAACGAACAGAAAACAAAGTATATCGCAGTCGGGAGAGCCCAACTGCTACGTTCTTACTTGGTTTGATTCGATTTTGTCTACCTACATTTAGATAAAACCAATAAGGCTTATTCTCATTTCCGATTCCGATTAAAGCATTCGGTTTTGAAATTAAATGTTCTGAATTTTGAATATCGAATATCGTTTTAGCTTTTATGAAACTGGAATGAAAAGTGTTTGAAATTTTCTTTAAAAGATTCGAAATTAAGAGCTATCGGAATTGAGAACAGACTTAATAATATTTATAAAGTTAATTTTGATGTTTTTTTAAAATTAATTTTTTCTGTTTTAAGAAACAATTCAATTCATTTTTTATTATTCAAATTTTTTGCAAATGGCTTTTTTAAGTTAATTTTAATAATGTTAACATTATAACAAATACTAATAATTCGTTATTCGTTATAAGTAAATTCAGTTGTATTTTGAATTGTTTTTTCTTAATTAATTTTTTTTTAGTTTTTTAATGTTTTTGTTTTTAAATTTTGTATTTAGTTTTATCGATGTGACGGCTTTATTTATTAAAGTTGTATGTGGTTAATTAAAAATGTAACAAAACTAATTAAAAAAATGTTTGTAATGAACACTTGCAACTAATACTTAATATAAACTAATCTTATGTTATTTGATTTATGTTTGCAGACTGGTGGTCCATGGCCCAATTGGCTGCCCAGGATTATTTTAGCCGTCTGCAGGCTTCCGGACTTTCACCCTTTCCTCATCCCGATCTGGCCGCGGCCTTTGGCCCCGCCGCCATGGCAATGGGTGCCGGTGGTACAGGCTCCAGTGGTGGAGCTGGTGGCGGTGCTGGCATGGTTGGCGTTGGTGGCAGCTCGGGTGGCGGCAGCTCCAGCGGTGGAGGCGGCTCCAGCAGCAAGTCGAACAAGTCGCGAAAGGAGAAACGCGCCGCACAGCAGCAACAACAGCAGCAGCAACAACAGCAGCAGCAGCAACAGCAAAATCTTGCCAACAGTCTAAACGCTGCGGCGGCAGCAGCAGCAGCTGCAGCGGCCAACAATCCAGCTGCAGCGTTGGCCAGCATGCATGGCTTTGGGTTGCCAGGCACCAGCATGTCGCCTTCGGTGAGCAGCGCATCCATTTCAACGAGCAGCGCCAGCCACGGCGGTTACAAGGTGAGTTAAGTGAGAAAAGTGGAATTAACTCTCCTATTATCTATTATCTCCTTTATCCTTTACAGAGCACTGCCAGTGCATATGGAAAGCCCTCGACAATGACCAGCAGCAGCAGCGGGAGCAGCATGACCAGCAACCCGGGCTCTGCCTATGATCCGGTCACGCTGCACAAGGAGCTGTTGGCCATGCAGGCCGTTGCAGCGGCCGCATCTGGCTCCGGCGGCATGTCGGGTCTTGGCGGCAACAGCTCCAGCAGTTCTTCTGGCAAAAAGTCCAGTGGCGGTGGTGGTGGTGGCTCCTCATCGCTACATGGCCACGGTCTGTCTAATCTAGCCATGAGCCTGGGCGCTGGCAGCAGTGGCGGTTCCAGTGGCGGCATCATGTCCAGCAAGCCCTCCACCAATGTCAGCTCAAGCTCTAGCAATGCCGCCTCGCTGGCAGGCATGCATCCGGGCATGTCCATGTCGCCGCATTCAAGCATCTCCGGCAGCGGCATGGGCAACTCTGGCAAGGATCGAGATCGCGACAAGAACAATCCTTCGCTAAATGCGCTCAACTCGCTCTCGCAATTCGGCACTCTGGGCATGACGCCACAACAAAGCATGCAGGCAGCCATGAATGCGTTTGCGGCAAGCTCTGGTGTCGCACCCAGCGCCACGGTCACCTCATCGGCGCATGCATCACAGCAGCTGCAGCAACAGTTGCCCAGCACAACGATGGCCGGCGGGGGCAAGGGCAGCGTCAAGGACTACATGACCAATGCGGCCATGATGAGCAGGTGAGGAAATGATAATACTTCTATTTCTTCTAATACATAATACATTTATAAAAGACTAAGTGTCCTGACTAAGTGTCCACAAGTTGCAACCTGGGCTGTAAAACTGTAACATTTTGTATTTCATATGAAAAACTTTGTGATCTACTTATATTGACTTTTCATAATGAGTATTAATAAAAGCTATGTTTCCACTTTGCAGCAGCAGCGAGCATCCATCGCTGTTGGGCGTACGACTGCCGCCGGATACGGAGATAATCAAATACACATCCTCCATCGTGGGCCCCAAGATACCTGGTAGTACATCACGCGGTCGCAAGAAGACCATATCTGAAACAGAGCAACAGCAGCAACAACAACAACAGTCCACACAGAAACAACAACACCAAGCAGAACAACAACAACAACAACAGCAACAACAACAACACCTTACACAAAAGGATTTAGAAAGCACAACAAATGCAATTTCCTCTTTACTTGCATTTCCAGGCCTCAGTCCCGCAAAGCGCGCCCGTCTCGAAATGGAATACGCGGCAATGGCGGCGGCGGCACAGCAACAACAGCATCTGCATGGTATGCTGGGTGCCGCCGGCATGCCCATGGGCATGGGCATGAGTCCCATGGAGCAGCTCGTGAGCGTCTCAAAAGCAGCAGCTGTTTCTGCAGCCGCCTCGTCGACGGTGACGAGCACAGCGGGCTCTACGGCGGGTCATGGTCAAAGTCACAGTCACAGTCAAAATGCGTCGAGTGACCGCGTGGAGGTGATTAAATTGCCACCGACCATTACCTCCAATGGTGCCTACAATTTGTCGAGCAAGGGTTGCGGCAAGGATTTGCATGATCTGACCACGGATCCATCGCTTGGATCGGGTGTTAATCTCAGTCTCAAGTCGAATACGTTGCCTGCCAGCGGCGCCATTGGTTCCGCTTCGAATCCTATTACCATTGATGACTTTGATGCGCCACTTAATCTATCCATGAAGCCCTCGGATAAAAGCAGCTCCAACAGCATGAGCACAACTGGAGCATCAGCTACGGGCGCCTCATCTTCCACAGTCGCCTCAGCGCTGGGCAATCTGGCCAGCGATTATCAGTCGCAAGCTGCCGGCGGTGGCAACAGTTTGCAGAGCCTAAGCTCTATAACTGCCGCCTTGGGTGGCACTGGCGGCATGCCCGGTGGTTCCATCTCGGGCAGCGGCAGCGGTGCCGGAGGCGCATCACCTTCGCCCGCACCGGGCGGCTTACCAGGTGCCTCGGGCACCTCCAGCTCAGGCTCCGGCTCAGGTGGATCTGGCTCCTCCACGTATAAGGAGGGCAGACCACGCAATTTGGGACGTGGCGTGTCCAAGCCCAAGAAGAATACGGTTGCCTCGTTGCTGGCGCAATCCCGCGCTGTTGGCTTGAAGCCCATGCTAGCCACACAGCAGCTGCTGCAACAAGGCGCTGATATCGTAAGTTTAAAGATCTCTCATTTGATTACATTATCTACATTTAATCCGTTCATTTGCAGGAGAAGATACGCTTGGCGCTGAGCGAGGCAAACGCTCATATGGAAACTTCAACGGATTCAGAGAGCGTGGCCGCTGAGAGCGGCCTTTCTGAATCGGAAAGTGAGGATGCCAACATTCTCAACGTGGCGGAATTGCGCGTTCCACTGGAGCTCGGCTGGAAACGGGACACGGTCATACGTGGCCTTACCAAACAGGGCCAGATACGAGGCGAGGTCACCTACTACGCTCCGGGCAGTGCTCTGCCCCTCAAGACAATTGGCCAAGTGTTTGCTGTGAGTTTGTAGGGTGCATTTATATGAATTGTATTAAGTGTTAAGCGTTACCTGTTTTCACAATGAGAAATTGATTGAAGAACATCGATTTGTCAGGATAATATCTTGAGTTTTACACTCCAATTTGTATAAATATCATACTTTTCTTATGTTCCAAATATTTTTTTAACTTTGTTCGAGTTTATTTAAACCAATCTTGTTCCTTTATTTATCTTTCCCCTTAATGTAGCTTCTGGAGCAGCAGCCATCGAGTCTGACGCGTGAGAATTTCAGTTTTTCGGCGCGTGCGATTGTGGGATCGTTTTTGCAGCCTGCGCCGCCGCCATATGCCAACGATGGCGAGTATATAAGGATGACGGACGAGGATGTGGCCAAGCGGCTGGAGGATTTAAAGGTGTTCACACGCCAGACGCTCAACGTGGAGCAACGAATTGAGATTGCCAAGCAGCAGCAGGCAATGCGCGATGCCAAGAAACAGCAAAAGGAGGAACTGGCGCGCAACAAGGAGAAGGCGCGACAGGAGAAGAACGCCAAGCTCGAGCAGCAGCGCAAAGAGAAGGAGTTCAAAAATCAACAGGCCATTGAGGTAAATACTAAAATTCATTTAACTCTTGATTTAAATATTAAACTGCTGTTTTCAGGAGCGCAAGAAGCGTCAAGAGGAACTGGATCGTCTTAAGCAGGAGGAGTTGCTTAAGAAACAGCAGGTCAGTTTTAAATGTCCTCAGTGTGTGTCCATTTGTTGTCTATTTTAAATTGGCATTTTCTTTGTAATATTGTAGGAGAAAGAGAAGCGGCGTCAGGAAGCCATTCTAGCTAAAGAACAGGTACAAATTGACCTTATTGCTTTTTCTTAATTATTATTATTTTTTAATACATTTAAAATTTTTATAATTGGAAAGTATTCAAACCGTTCATTTGCATTCTTCAGTCAGATTTTGATATACTTTTGAAGTATATACTTATTTTAGTAAAAAATAGAAAGTTTAAATTAGTTGAATTTTTGATTGATATACAATTGGGGTGTTCACTTTCTCTGGTTAATCGGCTTGATTAATAAGAATATTTATATTTACCTGTTTGGCATGTGAGCAGCTTATTTGCTAAATGAGTATGAGTTTTGTTGAAAACAAACATTTTTTAATATAGATTTTAGTAATTGAAAAATTTATCTAATTACCTAGGGTAATTTTAATTAAACATAGTCTAGTTTTTATAGTGCTTACTTTTCATCCAATCTTAAATCATAAAAAAGTGTTTCCTTACTGATCCTTCTTTCATTTCGCTCTTTTCCTTGCACAGGAACTGCAGAAGCAAAAGGAGCTGCTGCTAGCTGCCGAAATGGTAAATTATTCAAAGTTGTACTCTCTCTTTTCATTTGCTAATCGTGTCTGCTTTTGTAACACTTTCTTAGGAACGCGAACGACGGCGTCAGCACATGAACCTGATTCGCATGCTGGAGCTGCGTCGCAAGTTCGAGGAGCGTGAAAAGAAGAAGCATCAGTTGGTGCTGGACCGTTTGATATTGCGCGAACGACGCATGGCTGAGCGTAAGCGGGATGCGGAGATATTACAGCTGATACGCAAACCGAATGAGGATTCTGAATTGCCACAGGATATGACCGTGCCAGAGCTAGAGCGGATTGCGGGCAATCGGCTGCCCGGTCAGGCAATGGCCGATTTGCTGATGGTCTTCGAATTCCTGCACAACTTTGGTGAAACGTTGGGCTTTGATATGGAATCGTTGCCATCGTTGCAGAATCTGCACGATGCGCTCATCAGCGATAGCAATGCAGATGCCGAGGAGGAGCTGCTGTCGGTAATGACGCATTTGCTAGTCTGCGCCATTGAGGATCCGGGCGTACCCAATCCTGGCCGCCATACCACACTGCTGGGCCAGTCCCTACGCAATGCGGACATTACCAACTCGAATGTGTCGGAGATTCTGCGCATCTATCTCTATGCCACCGCCACGGGCGAGATACGCCAAATGCATGGCATTACGGTGGACAGGGAGCGGGAAAGACGCGTGCCCGATCATCATCAGTTGGATGCGGACACGAGCACGCATTCGGTGAAGAATCACGAGTACTACAAGCTGCTGCATGAGAACGATACGTGGAAGCTATCGCATGCCCTCAAGGATCGACCCTTTGTGGCGCTCAATCCGACGCGCAAGGCACAAATGTTGGCCCATCTCTGCAATGATTTGTTGATGAACAAGGCGGTGCTGCGCCAGATCGATGGCAGCCTGGAGACCTGTGCCCAGATGCGTAAGGAGAAGTACATGACCGACATGAAGGTGCGCAAATACAAAGCGCTGCATCAGCGCAAGGCACGCATCGAGGCCTATGAGAAGGCTCAGGCGGAACGTGAGGCAGCCATGCAGGCACTGCTCGCGCAACAGAAGCTCGATGCGGAACGGGAACGTGAACGTCTGGCCAAGCAGGCGGAAGCCGAAGCGGAGGCGGAAGCCAACAAGCTGGCAACAGCAGCCACAGCCACACCGGATGTGGTGGAGAACACGCCGGCGTCGGAGTTGACTTCTGAGGATGAGTTAAAAACGCCAGAGGAGGAAGCTAACAAACAGGAGCAGCAGCAACCACAGCTGGAGACGGAGCAGCCACAGCCCATGGAGCTGGATGGCGATGCTCCAGTTTTGATTGGCAACATTGGCAGCCTTGAAAGTACGCCAGCAACTGTTGCTGCTGCCGTTGAGATAAGTCCTTTGAAACAGCTGCCCAAACTGGAGGAGTATCAGCAGAACGGCGCAGCAACAACAACAATCGCTACAATTGCAACAACTACACCCATAACAACAACAACAGCAACAGCAGCAACAACAATTGGTGATGCCGGTTCCATGACTGCGCTGCTGCAGGCCAAGAAGAGCGGCGCACGCAATTCTATCAATGAGGATGGGCACAATCAAAGCCACGATGTAAGCATCATTGAGGATGATCTGTCAGATCTCGACTCGGAGATAACCAATGTGGAGGAAGATGAGGATAATCGCCTTAGCGCCGATGAGCTGCAAAAGAAGCTGGACAAGATTGTGCGTGCCTCGCTGAACTGCAAGGAAGCGCTTGAGAAGAGCACAAATCAGCTGCGTGCCGCCTGCTTTGGACAGGATCGCTTCTGGCGACGCTATTGGAAGCTGCCCAAGGCGGGTGGCATCTTTATAGAAGCGCTCGAATCGGCACAGAACGATATATGCGACTATCAAGAGGCGCTAGAGTCAATGGACCAGAAGAAGGACATACCACAAGTGGAGGCAGCTAACGTGGAGCAAGAAACGCAAGCGAAGCAGCCAGTTGTTGAGCCGCCTGTTGCTGCAGAGCCCATGGATGTTGATGCAGCTGAATTGGATGCGCCCAAGGTGAATCACGAACAGGTGGAGCCTGAGGAAGAGGAGGAGGAGGAGGAAGAGGATGATGATGATGTCACAGAGATTAACAAAGTGGAGCCAGAGATTGTGGATCTAGGCGATGACGATGATGAGATCATGCCGCCAGCCATTATCAAGATACCAGAAATTCCACCGCGACCCGAAATTAAGGTTAAGTCGGAAATGGAGCTAATGGGACCGCCGCCCACAATCATCTCCACCAAGACGGACTTTGAGGCCGAGATTAAGATACCCAGCATACCAGGGCTGATTCCCACGCTTAGCAACAACAATAACGGCAACAACATTAGCAACAACAACAACAATGGCAACAGCAACGGCAACTGTGATAAACTGGAAACAGGTAATCTGGAAGACATCAAAAAGGAAGACGACTGCATCATTGTCTCCACATCGCATCCCAGCGAAGATGCCACACCCAAATGGTTCTCGATTGTCAAGCGTGAAGTGCCGCTGATCAGCGAGCTGCCCGCGGAGGAGGGCGGTGTGGTGGCCATGGAACTGCAGCATAGCTATGCCACCTATCAGAATTGCAGTGCACAGGTGCAGCTGCAGGGACATGCCTGGGATTTGATCAATAATATGCAATACTATTCCATACCGATGGAGGAGTGCAAGGTGGATCCGACAAAGTTTAGTCAGGAGTGCATCTTTTCGTTATCGGGACTGGATGAGAAGCAAATGCAGGTCAAGCTGGATGAGTATGAATTGGCCAAGTTAACGGTGTCAAAAAACGGTCTGGCGTCTCCTCATCGTGGTGAGCCAACCGATGAGGAGCAGCAGCAGCAGCAGCAGCTAGAAAAGCTGTCCAAGTCTGACCCGGATGCGTTTTTTCGTTTGGCCACTGATGCCGCACCAGACACGGGTGGGGGGAGTGCCAGCGAGAATAAAGAAGCTAAAGAAACTAACGAAATAAAGCCCAAAATAGAGCTGCGTCTGGATGAGGCATTATCCCAGGCCTACTATCACAATATAGCCAACATGTCGCTCAGCAGCGTTCAGACATATATACCCATAGATATACCGTTGCCCTTGTCCATGACACCGGATGAGCATCGGCTGCTGGAGCAGGTCAAGCTGGCGGGTTTTCCGGAGAAGGTGCACGGCGTCTATGTGCCACGCAGGCAGCGTTATGGCTGGTGGCAGCTGGACGATGAGCAGAAGCTGCGTCAGCTGCTCAAGACACTCAATCCTTCGGGTTTGCGTGAGCGTGAGCTGCAGGAGAATCTAACGCGCTTCTTGGGCCTGGAACAGCCGCTGGGCGTCAACTATCAGTTGAAGCTGCAAGATGGCCAAGCGGATCTGGCCGAGTATATGCGTCCGGATAGACCAGGCGAATGGAATCCCAAGGTGGCCAGGCGTGTGGAGCTGGCTTTGATGGAGCAGCTGGAATCGCTGGAGGATAAGGTAGCCAGCGCCTCAATGCAGCTCAAGAACTGGCAGTTGCCCACGCGCAACGACAACGATGTCAGTCTGGTCGAAGAGGATGAGCTCAGCGAGGCGGACTTTATCAGCATTATACCCATGATACGGGAACGCATCATTGACCTGGAGGCAAACATCGAGCGGCGTTATCTAAAACCGCCACTCGGCTCCCAAACGGGCGATGCTCATCTAGCTGTCATTGCGCAGAATCAGCAAACTTCAACGCAGACACAGAACTCTGCCTCGGCGGCTGCATATCTCCATCAGATGCAGCAGCAGCAGCAACAACAGCTGATGGCACAGCAGCAGACACAGCAGCAGCAGCATCCTTGCAACAATAATATCAATGCTTCGTCTTTCAATGAACGCACCATGGCGCTGGCAGCGGCTGCTGCTGCAGCTGCTCCCAGCAGCAGCAATCTTGCGGCATCAACAACATCCAGTGAACTGACACCGTCAGCAACTGTTGCTGGCAGTCTGGATCCCTGCTCGGGCGCCGCCTCACCCGCCAGCAACTGTGACAGCGACAAGGATGAGAAAGTCGAGAATATACCGAAGGGTCTGCTGCAATGGCGCGATGCAGTTGCACGTTCCCATACCACCGCACAGCTGGCCATGGCTCTTTATGTGCTAGAGTCCTGCGTGGCGTGGGACAAGAGCATCATGAAGGCGGTAAGTTGATTGTTTCTTTTTGTTTTTCTGCTTAGCTTTTCTTTGCTTATCTCTTAGCTTGGCACCCCAACCAAACAATCCAATCCAATCCAACTCAACCAATCAACTACCCCAATCAACCAACAACACTAACAACCATTGCCTCTTATCACATCCTTAAATCGCTTCATTTCCCACTTAGTTTTTGGCTTTCATAACACTCACAAACACTTTCGAAACGTAATTAGTTAATCCTTTAACCAACACACTCACAACCACTCACACTCATACTCACACATCCACATGCATTAAACACCACTTTCACTTTTTACTCTTAACTTCAGTTTAAATATTAATTTGATCCAAAGAAAGTTTTCAAATATTTTTGATAGATTTATAGTTTCATTTAAAGAAGGAAATGCTTTAAAATTAGCTATGTTTTAGTATTTCAAATAGTTATAGGTTAGGAAACGTTTGTGTAGGTGCCTGTTCTGAATTCAGATTTCTTTTGAAATTTACGGAAACAGATTTGCTTCCTAGCCGAAGTTTCAAGTAGTTAGTGCTCGTTAAACTGTTGTTAAATTTTATATTGTGTTTTAGATTTAATTTGTTAAAATAGAAAAGAATAAAAACAAGAAAGAAATGTTATCTTCGGCGTGCCGAAGATATATACCCTTGCAGAAAAGATTTGCATAAGAAAACTTATTTTTTAACCGATCGTTCCTATGGCAGCTATAAGATATAGTAATCCGTTTTTGATAAAATTTGTTAAACATGTGTAGAACGTGCTATAATTTATATATAGTGAGTATGATCGAGTTATTTTGAAAAACACAAAAGTTTTTCATACAAAAATGTATTTTTCAACAGATCGTTCTTATGGCAGCTATATGTTATAGTGGTCCAATCTGGCCGATTCTGACATATGTTCTGCTTGCAGAAAGAATAAGCATCTGTGCCAAGTTTCATCACGATAGCTCTAAAACTGAGGGACTAGTTCGCATATAAACAGACGGACATAACTCGGCTGTTGATGCTGATCACGAATATACAATTTTTATTTCTGAGACGTCTCCTTCAATGCGTTACACATTTCGTGACAAAATTATAACACCCTCTGCCAGGGTATAAAAAGAGTTGAAATCCTTAAAACGTAAAACAATTACGTTTTGAAAAGTTTTGCTTTATCACATAGTATATTCAAAAAGCAAATTCTTAAACTCAGTTTTTCTTATATTCTTAAAAACGATTAAGGTAATTTATTCATTAGATTGAATTTAGATTAAACTTATAGTATTATTTTAAAAAATAATGTCTGTAAAACAGAAACGAAAAGGTAGAAGCAAACGTGACTGTTCTCGGTTCAGCATATTACTACTAGATGAAAACTAAATAGATTTGTACCTATCAAAACTCAGTTTCGAATTAGAGAAAACGAAACCACGAAATGTAATTAATTTGTTTTCACTTTTCTAAAAAGAATGAAATTTAAAACTGATATGCCTGTTCAAGAACTCGTGAATTTTACACAGTATAAACATTTTCTTTATTTAATTGCAGAAAAAAGTCTCATTTCACAAAAAAAAATATTTTTGAAATTATTTTTCCAGTTTCAGAAACTGAGTTTACTCAGAAAATAGCCGTTGAAAGTTTAAAAATGTTGTATTTTATTTGAAACTAGTGTAATTAATACAAACCATAAACATATCATTCCCAATTTTTTAATCATTTCGATTTGTTTTTTTTTTTTGACTTTTTAAAATTTAGCTGTTTGATTTCAGTTGCACGTTTTTCAAAATATTTGTTATGTAGAATTCTTGTTCTAATTGGAACAAAATAATTGACTGCCTTGAAATTAATTCGATATTTTTATTGTTTGTTCTTTTTTCCTTTCTTAACACTTTCGCTGAATGTTTCGACTTGATTGTTGTTTGTGGTGTTCAATGGTGTTCTCTACTTGTTCAAAAATTAAAAAAAAACGAATTTAACGCTTTAATATTCACACACACACACACACGCTCACATCTACATACACACACACACTCACATACATACATACAAAATAAAACACCGCCATTTGTTTCACAATTGAATGCTTTTGTTGCCATAACCGCTACCGTTAACCGTTTTAACCGTTTGACCACTGACAACGAACGCAACTCGAACGCAACATTTAACTCCAACTCGAACTTGAAACCAACAAATATTGCGCACAAAAGTATGCAACGCCCGCAAAGAACAACAAGTCCAACAAGAAGAAGAGCAGCGCCAAAAAGCAGTCAAGCACAAAACAAAAGCAATCCAAAAAGGACAAAGAAAAGAAGATGCCAACACCTAAAAAAACAAAACTAACTATCGAGGAAAATGCTAAAGAAACACCCTCAGTGACCATTAAAATCAATTTGAAAGCACTGACGGAAAATGGCTGTGGCCAAAACAATTCCAACTCGAACTCGAACTGCAACTCGAACACGAATTCGGACACAAACTCGTACAGTGACACTAATTCGAACTCGAACTCAAACTCCAACTGGAACCCACGCTCAAACGGCAAACGCAAACGCAAACGTCAACAAGGACGACAAGGACAACAACGTTCAGGCACTACTACAAACTCTTGCAAATATTCAAACTCCTTACAGAATTGCCAGTTTTGCACATCCGGCGAGAACGAAGACAAGCTGCTGCTATGCGATGGCTGCGATAAGGGCTATCATACCTACTGTTTCAAGCCCAAAATGGATAATATTCCAGATGGCGACTGGTAAGTTATTGAAAACAAACAAACAAATATATCCTTAAAACATCCTGGATTCATTCACTCAGTCAGTCCTTTCTTCATTTGTCACACACATTTTGTCGTGTCGTTTTGCCTTGTTTTTGATTTTATTTCGTTTTTGTACCCTTGTCCTTGACCTTGCCCCTTGCCCCGCCCCATGCCATGCACTGTGCCACGCCCCATGCCATGCACTGTGCCACGCCTAGTCCTTGCTGCAACTAATCAAAGCTCCTTTTCGCTGCTTTCAGGTACTGCTATGAGTGCGTTAACAAGGCCACCAACGAACGCAAATGCATCGTCTGCGGCGGCCATCGTCCCTCACCCGTCGGCAAGATGATCTATTGTGATTTGTGTCCACGCGCCTATCACGCCGACTGCTACATTCCACCACTGTTGAAGGTGCCGCGTGGCAAGTGGTACTGCCATGGCTGCATTACACGCGCACCGCCACCCAAGAAACGCAGCGCTGCCAGCAGCAGCAGCGGCGGCGGCGGTGGCAGTGCTGGTGTTGGCGGCAGCAGCAGCAGCACCAGCAACAGCAAATCCCGCAGGGATCGTGAATCCAGCACCGCAGCCAAGCGTCGTGGCAATGATAACAAGCAGCATCTAATGGCTTCAAGTGGCAGCCTCGAGCAGCTGTGCCCCATTGATCCACACCAACAGCAGCAGCAACAACAGCAGCAACTGTTGCTGCACAGCTCACAGCAGTCACTCAACTCTTCGCACGATGAGTCCATGACATCCTTGCCAGCGCCGCTTAGGTAAGTAATACAGTTATAGTGAAGTTTGCACCCTTTTCTAATTCTAATTTTGCATATTCATTATTTTAGTCCGACGCATTCGATTGCTTCGACGACATACGATGATCAACATCACAACAATTCCATCGATGGCAGCCGCTTCCAGGCGCATCTGGGCAATAACAATGGCGCTGTACATCTGGAGGAAGCCGCTCCCTTTGCGACTGCCTATGTGCCGTCCAGCAGCAACTTTGGTGTGTTGCCCGCAGCAGCGCCCCCCGCATCAATGCAGTTTGTGGCCATGTCGTCGCGTGCAGTGACGCCGACGCGAACACCGACGCCACCGCAAGTGGCAACGCAAGCGTCGATGCCATCGCCACCTTCGCCACCACCACCTTCGCCACCCCCACCGCTGCCAGTGTTGCCAGCGACGCTACAAACAGCAACGCCGATTGTAACAGCACCAGTGCTGCTGCAGGCATCGCCCACAGCGTTGTTGAACGTTGTTGCCAACCGCCAATCGCCACCCACGCAGCAGCAGCAGCTGATATCATTACCATCGCCCAGGACATGCACTCCAACGCCGCCGGCTGGTGGTGCAGGAGCGGGTACGCAAATGTCGCCGCCGCCAATCAACATTCATGCCATACAGGAGGCCAAGGAGAAACTGAAACAGGAGAAGAAGGAGAAGCATGCCACAAAGAAGCTCATCAAGGAGCTAGCCATTTGCAAAACGCTGCTGGGCGAAATGGAGGTGAGCAAATAGGCATTCTAAACTGATTTATCAAGGTTCCTATCGATTCGAATCGAGGATATTTTACTTAATATAAAGTTTATTGTGAATATAATTGTAAAATTTGACTAATTTCTTACATATTCCGTTATAGCTTCATGAGGATTCGTGGCCTTTTCTGTTGCCTGTCAACACAAAACAGTTTCCCACATATCGCAAAATCATTAAAATTCCCATGGATCTATCCACAATCAAAAAGAAATTACAGGATTTGAGGTATATAAATAATTGACTAACATTTTGAGCTAATGAAATCATATCCATTTGTTTTGTTGCTTAGCTACAAGTGCCGCGAGGACTTTTGCGTTGATGTGCGTCAAATCTTTGACAATTGTGAGATGTTCAATGAGGATGATTCGCCAGTGGGTAAAGCGGGTCACGGCATGCGCAAGTTCTTTGAGTCGCGTTGGGCGGAGCTCACCGACAAGCACTCCTGATGTCCTTCAGTGCCAGCAGCAAGCACAGAGGAAGCAGCAAAAGCAACAGAAACGGAAGCAACACAAGCAACACCAACAACAACTGGAAGTACAACAACGACAATGCCGACAGTAACAGCCGCAACAGCAGCACAATTTTGGTAGAAATCATGTTTGAAGCAGAAAGTTAAAAAAATAGTATTTTGTATATAGCAGAAGCGTAGCTGTTAGTTTGTATTAATATGCATTATATTTATACATTTAGTACATATACATAGAGTATATATATAGAGAGAAAGAGAGATAGTATGTAAAACACTTGCGAGAGTATCTAACGTCCTAGATTTGAGGAACTGTGAGATAGGGTCCTTTAACTTGTGCATGTCTATAGCCACGATCAAATGAAATGAAATGTAATGAAATGTGTATTTTGCCAAGAGATAAACTGTTTAGTTTTCATTTTGTAGGCAAGAGCAGCAGCAACTAACTAAATATTTAGACAACAACTAAAAGCCAGAAGCTGCGTGTTTAAGCAACATTTAAAACAGTATTTGTGCACAAAGCTGCGTATGCTTTGTTATATTATTTGATTATTTAAAAAATATATTAGATACTTTAATTATCTTAACTATAACTATAACTATAAATTAAACTTTAACTATAACGATATCTATACTTTATGAATTGATTTGTTAGAAATCACATTGCGCTCATTTAAGTTTTAAATTGTATTTGTACTTATATAGTAACGATTTGTATATGTACGCAAGCATTAACTGTATTTATATATGACTAAAACATAAAACTAAAACTAATACTAAACTTACCTACATACATACTCAAAAGGTAGACGGCAACGTTTTGTAAATTAATTCCAAAATTAAATCCTATTAAATTATATACTGAGTGTACATTTCAACAACAACAACAAGCAAGGACAACAACAACAACAACAACATGTAGTGGGCATTTTTAATTAGCAACACAAAAAAAACAAAAACAAATGTAAGAAAAAGGCAGCCAACATCCTGGCACAGGACACACATAATCGAATACAGTTTACAGTATTAAAGGAAGCACACATTGTAACAAGAAATTCTTATTAATGGAATAACAATCGGATATCTAAGGCAATTTTACAGCTTAGCTTAGAAATGAATAATGATTAATGATTATTGATTAATGAATGTGGCATATTAGGAAAAAATACTGCGCAACAATTTTTAGCTGTAAATATCACAAATCAAATCAATTTATACATACAACACATATATTAATAAATCCAATAACGTATTATATACCGAACACAATCCAAAATTTAATTCACCATTTATAGGCCGAGTGTGTTTGCGTTGTCAAATCACAATAATACAAATTACAAGTACATTTACATTTATGACAATTTTTAAAATAAATTTGTAATCATTTAATTTTGCAGTGCAGCACAATAATTGAATCAATACAAATATAATATGAATCGTTGACAGAAATCAAGTTCAAGCGAAATCTTCAAAACACAACTTTTACAAATTATAAATTGTAAAACATTTGAGTTTCAATAAACTGCAAATATATTGGTAGTTGCGGCAGTCGATTAATTCGATAGTCAGTAGTCGATACCTTTGATAGTTTTTAACTATTTCATCTCAACTTTGAAGATATTAAATATACAAGGACAAACTTTTCAAATTATCCAAATTATATGTAAATAGTCCTGATACTATTTTGAAATTCACTTTCGAATCAATTTTCCAAAAATATATATATAAAACATAATTTTTGAACCTTCTAAAAAAACGAGTAAAAAAGCTTAGATTTCTAATTTTACCCTGATTCAAAAACTAAGTTTGATTGGAAGTGAAACTCGGAGCAGGCTGTAGATCAATTAGAGCTGCAAAACTATCGATAGTTGTCTCAATCGATCAAATGGATTAGTCAGTAGTTTTTAACTATTTCTCATTCTAGAAGATTTTAAGATTAAAGCAGCAAATGCAGTCAAACTTAGAATAAATATTTATATAAAGTGCATACTAAAATTTTGATTAAAAAAATTAAAAGAGTAGATACTTTCAGTAATTTTGGAAATAAAAATAAAATAAAAAGGCTATCGATTAAGAGTGTGAGAGGACAGCCAATACTATCGATAGTTTTGCAGTAAAATACAACAAAAATGTTACATATGAGTTCGTTGAAAAGCGAAACGATGAAGCCAAAAACAATCGATAACGGCAATTATCTTAAGCGATAGTTTTTTGCAGCACAGGAAATCAAAATGTTGCACATTTTAATTGTTTTTTCGGAAATGTTTGTGTAGAAATTTCGCTTGAATAAATAATAATCAAAAATAAGACATAAACCGAGAATAGAGATAGAGAAACCTCAACAATCGAAAATACCTACAACAGAGACGCATTATTATTGGTTAATATTGCATTATAAAATTGTAAGAGAATCATAGATTGTATAAAGAAAGTAACAGTACACAATACCATTTTTATATATTGTATGTTATGCCATTTAGCTGATATATTTATAAATGTGTTTAGCAGCAGCGAAATAGTTGATACAGCGGCAGTGTAAATAAAAAGCTTAAGACTTTATTCCCTCATTCCAACCCCTACCATAGCTACCCTCCACCTCTTGTATATAGTAGTAAAGAAGAAAACATTTGTGGAGCCCTAATATTATATATTTGGGTTCCGTTTTGCGCATGTTATTGGCATTTATAGAGTTGTGTTAGGTTGATCATTATTATAGAAGAACTAGCGCAATGTCCTGCGACTATATCCAAACTCTATATCTATATCTAAGCATAGAATTCTGAGTTGTAGCGCGTTAACCTCGTTTCGATGCCCAAGAAATCAACTTAAAATGTCAACTTAATGCTGTCAGCAGTGAAAACAATAACTAATTGCATGTGTGTTGTTTTTGGTGATACATAACAGAAATACATTTATTTTTAAAGCATATTTAACTAATAATACCTTAATACAACCTATTTAATGATGGAATATTAAACATATGATTGTGAGCAAACAAAAATTATAATGACAGCAAAACTTACGGCTAACGAAAAAAAAAACATCTCAAAATTGAAGGTTATATAAATCATAAAAAGTACTTTCGAAATTTGTGCACACATGGAAAACAAAATACAAGTAAATAATATCAAAAATGTAAAATTAAGTCTTTTAATTAAGTAAGGGGTTTCAGTTTCATCGCGCTCAACAGCCTCACCCTCTCTCCGGAAGCTGTCGGTCTTCTAAAGATCTCCAACTGGGTGAGAAAAGTACTCGCCATATTAAAAAGAGAAGCGACAGACGCCATGCTGGAAAAAGCTATTCCCGATGAAAGCTCGAAGTTTGTGCTCTGGAAGCTTACGAGTTCGAAACCCTGGTGGTTCTTGGGCAAGATCCCCCCCAGAGCCGAAGCGTTTGCGAAAAATCTGGAAGAAAGATTTCAGCCGTTTGAGACAGCGTCGACAAGAAGAGTGCAACTAGTGGCTGAATCTCCAGAAGTGCCTCTGCAGATGGCCGTGTAGCCCCAATCAGTTTCAGTTTCACTGATTTTATAGTCCCTTAAAAGTAAAAGTACAGTTTTCGACGGATAATGTCTATCTACTTTGGGAAATAAGTGAAATTGACATATCAAAATCATCAAAAATCATAAAAATTCTCGTCTTTTTGCCATAATTATAGAAGTTAAAGTTGCTATAAAAAACTTAATAAACTGTTGCATACTTGTATGAGCCATATTATTAACAGCTGCCTTCATTTTGCGCACATTGCAGTTCAATGTTAAGTGACTGTTAACGTTCTGCTATGTTGTTATCAGAGCGCTGTTACGCTGTTCAATTACAGAAAATAGCTAGTTTTTTAATCAGCTGATCCCTAGTTAACAGTTTTTGACGATTTTGCCGTTTTTGATATATTTTGCGGAATATTATGGTTTTGGGGTGGATCTTGAAATAAAATGAATAATGTATGAATAGGAAATTTCATTATCTAATTTTGATTTTTGTCCAAAGACTTAAAATTACCCTCTTTTACGCTTTAATTTTGCTGTTTGTGAACGCATGTCCTTCGGTAACTTCGGTTTTTGCTTATTTGCCACTAAACTAGCGGCCCTCTAGAACAACTTTTTTTACTTACATGCCATTTTATGCTATTTCGAATCGAACTGCATCAAAAAAAACAAATGTTCGAAAAAATCGCAAAATTGAAAACGAACAACGGCATTTTTTCCTGGAATTTTCTGCCGCGATTTTGTTGTTGTTTTTAACATTTTTCTAACAGAGGCTAAACATTTCTCTGTTAAAAGTAATAAAATTTCTGTTAAATTGCAGATCTGGCTTTTTTTTAAATAGCCAGAACTAGCTACGAAAATAGCCAAAATACAAACAGCTGTTTTTTTGGCGGCGCGCAGCCAAAAAACGAAGATTAAACGAAAATTCCCAACATCTGTTGTATTTTTGAATACAAAAAATATTTGTTTCAGTTGGGAAAACAAGTAACAAGTAGCTGACTTGTCAAAAAAATAGCTTTCAGAGCAGCACTTTGGTGGTGGTGGTGTTTTTTGAAATAAAAAGAATACTGATCTAATTTGGATTTTTGTCCAAAAATTACAAATCGCTCTCTCCACGATTTAATTTTGCTGTTTGTGAACGCATGTCCTTCGGTAACTTCGGGCTTTGCTCATTTGCCACTAGAACAACTAGAACAACTTTTTTTTACTCAAATGCTATTTTACGCTATTTCGAATCGAACTGCCTCAAAAATAATATCAATTATTCAAAAAAATCGCAAAAATTAAAATGAACGTCATATTTTCCTGGAATTTTCTGCTCCAAAAATGCAAAATAATTCTTGGATATCAAAACTGGGTCTGGATGCTTACTTCTGCCATAGAAACTTGGCTGAAAACGGTATTTATTTATCAAGATTCAAAGTTAAATCGGTAAAAAAGTTAAGTAATGCAATGTTATTTATATGTGGTTACTTTATTATGATTACAAAAGTCGGACTCTGTTGAGAAATTAATTGTTGTAAGAAGTATTAGTTAGATGAATAGTTCGATTTCTTGTTCAAAAGTTATTATTGCAGGGGTTCAGAAGAGTTTTATGCAGCCTCAAGCGATTCTCTTAAGTGGCCTGTAATGACGAACCCGCATTACAATAAGTGCAGACCGCAAGATCAACCCTTAGCCTCAGCCCCAACCCTAAGCATCAGTCTCAAGCCCCAATTACATGTGTTGACTGCCATTGCTGTGGCTTTAAGCACGCCATTTACAGTTTTGTTGGGAGGAGAGAAGGAAGGAGGATGCAGTTGTTGGATGGGTTAAACTGTCAGTTGGATAACTGTTGGATACATGACCCATAATCAAAACTGAATGCACTGCAATTACAAATTTGCATCTTGTTGGTTTTGAAAGCGCATGAAAATTCAACCGCAACTGTCGTCCCTGTTCACTGGCCATGTCAAACTCGATAGCCAAGTCTTACAACTGGTCAATTGGTTAGCTGGAAATGGTACTGGGCTGGCCAATCAGTCAATTGAATCGAATGCGATTGCCAATTGGCAATTGGGTTGTGGCAAGTGGCAGCTTTAAAGCCGCATGCATAAATCAAAAAGAAGTTGAGAAATTAGCCAAAAAAAAATGAAAATCAATCAACTTGGCTAAAAACTTGGTGCTTTTAGGACTGCTCGCATAAATCTCTTTTTTAAAACTAACGCTGACAGATTGCCAGCAAATTTTGTATGCAGGATTTTTATGTAGGTGCGATTTTTACTGTGAAAATTGGCCGCACATTAAATGTTAGTTTGGGGCAGTTGGAGCTGTGTGTGGGAACTGCGGCCTTTTTAGGTGTTAATACTGTGCCCTTTTTTACGAGCCCATATACACACACACACGCACACACACAGAGCCAAACACAGTTCAAGCCATAATCCGGAACAATCAGCGTTAAAAAGCCGACAACCTGCGCACGCAAACGACTCATTAAACCAGAGGAGACATTTTGGTACACATATCTATATATATATGTACAATATGGCTAAATACATATATACATATGAGCAGCATATGAGATGGAGATCTGTTCTGGCCAATGCCATTGACAGTTTGAAAGCTTGAAACTCGAAACGCTTTAAAAATCGCTGATTTATGTAATTATTCGGGGCGACAAGAATTTCGTGAGCGTCTGCGTTGTTGTTGCTGTTCCCTGGTAGGAGCAGTCGAAAGGGTTAACAACAACAAAAACAACATCAACAAACAAGAGTCTTTAGCATATTCCAAATGCTCTACTAGTAGATACCGTATAGGATTTTATATATGTAACATCTAAACTAGCCTGCCCATATAATAGTTTCAATTTTGGGAAGCAGTTCCTATATTTCGGCCTTTGTAGATGTTTAAACTTACATTAGCTGACAAATAACACTAGCTAACAAGTTCTTAAAAGCTTTTCCATTCCAATAAACTTTTAAAACTATTTAAAATTGCAAAAAACCAGGCAAACTGAAAGTATTCTAGTATTCGGTATGCACTCTTATCAAAAATATTCTTAAAATGTAGCGATTTTCATTGACTTCGTTGATCTATTGAATTAAATCCAACTCACATTTCAAAAGCAACTAAAATTGCTTTGTAAAGTCTGGTGTAAATTGAAAATGGGATAAAATAATAATGTAATTTAATAATATATCAAACTCTTTTTAAGCCACAAACCTCTTTATTCTAATTTTTTCAGCAGCACGGTTAAAGAACATATACTAAATTTCAGATGGATTCATTTGCTAATTCTTTTTCTCAAGCATTGTATATCCTATACAGCATTTGCGTACAGGGTATAAAAGCGACGAAGACAACAACTGCAAGAGGCACGACAAGATGATTCGGCTGCTGCAGCAGCAGCAGGAGCAGCATTATCAAAACATCATGGAAGATGACCAAATTAACTGGGGGCCCGGACAGAAGACATACTCGTATATAGAGACCCAGACTCAGAATCAGCCCAAGACCTAAACCCAAACCCAAACCCAGAGCCAGACGATGGCGACCAGTTCGATTTTTGACTCGCACGCTACCTGCTATGTCGGCAATAAAATTGACTCCATCGAAATTAAGAACGAAAAATGTATTACTGGAACTGCAGTTTAAGAGTAGGAGGAGGCTGAAGTGGAGTTGGAGTTGGAGTAGGAGGAGAATGCAGCAACTAATTTAGCGCTGTGTGCAACGAAACGAGTTTCATGGAGTTGTCTCATACTGTTCAAGGGATTGTATTCTTATAAAGGTAAGTAAAAGATATACATATGCATAAATACATATCTGAGCAGCTGCTCCAAAATGGAGTTGGATAATGGCCGCAGCCATTTGGTATACGGTTTGTTCTTTTGTGATTGGGACATTAATTAAGACACAAAATGCGATTAAAAACAACAAAAAATATTTTGAAAAAAAAAAACATAGCCTGCATAAATGCCTTTATAATTCATGCATACTTCGTATTCAAGCATTCATGAATATTCATAAATTAATGACAGCTCAATGGCTGCCTCAGACAAATAATATTACAAAATGGGAATGCGATCTTAGTAAAACCTTAATTTAAAAACAATCTGATCAAACCAAGCATACAATTTGGAAAGCTTATATACATATTCATAATAAATATTAATGCCTCTGTTTTTTGAAGGATTGTCAACTCACAATCATCTTATGAGATGTGAAATTCGGATTTACTCTGAATTAAACCCAGAACTGAACAAGTTTTCAAAATAAAAGTTAAGACTGAAACTTAAACGAACCAAATGCGTCGCTTTTGTGGCCAAGTGTAATTCTAATTAAGAGAAATTACAGAAATTCCAAATATTTATAAAGTATGTCCAATATTATAATAATATTATTTTATCGGGCCTGTTCCGAATTCGTATTTCGCTCGAAATTTACGGAAACGGAATTGCTTGCTGTTCTGAAGAACTCAAAACGTCAAATGTTTTTAAAAGTTTTACTTTTCTGCCTGCGGAATGAAAAGTAAAATAAAAACTCTTAAACTCAATTTTCTTATATTATTCATTTTATTTGGAATAGTATTAGTTGATTTGTTCATTAGATTAAAGTCAAGTATCATTTATAATGTGAAATTCAAAAACTGTCTGTAAAACCAGAGAAAACGTGCAAGAAAACGTAGCTGTTCTCGATTCAGCAATGTTTACTACTAGGAAAACTCGGCTCGAACTCGGTTTCGAAAAAAAGAAAGCTTTACAATCCCAATTGGAAATCAGAATAGTAATTCGTAAATCGTTCGGAAATCATTCGTTTTGAAACATTTGAGTTTTTAAACTTAAAATAGCTGAGTAATTAGGTGTTTCTTGGCTAAGGTGAAAGTTCTGGGGTTCGAGCTGAAGGGATATGATAACACATATTCTACTTATATACATATAAAATCATATTTCGTTATATGTTATTTAAAAACCAGTATAAGTTAACTGCACTTACATTTAAGTGAGTCTTGATGTTACACATGTAGCAAAAGCAAAAGTTCTTAGATTTGTTTTCTTAAATTAAAAAAGATTAGTACAAGTATTAGTCTATCAAGTTTAAATTTGCAGTTCTTAAGTCCAATGATCGCCAATGTCTGGACACGCAGCGCAATGTAACAAGGTGGTGCGTGTGGCAGCAACAGCAGCAACAGCAGCACCAACAGCAACATCAACAGTCACGGATCTGTTGCAGCAACTGATGATGATGCCATCTGTTCATTTGTGCACAGCACCAAACTATGTTTAAGGCTTGGCCTTAACCAGGCTCCGACATGGCATTGGCTTGTAGGAGAGCCAACATTGTTGTTGTCGTTGTTGTCGTTGTTGCTGTTGCTGTTACTGTTGATGTTGCTGTTGTGCTGTCGCTGGCAGCGCTCTCTCTCTATTATCGTCGCGTCTTGATCGTCGTCGTCGGGGACAACAACATCATATTGGTGACTGGTGACACATGGACACGAGACAAGCAAAGCAGAGCTACTGAGCAGCACTCCATAAACTTGGCCAGCAGTTGTTGTGGTTGCTGTTGTTTTTTTTTACTTTATTGTAACTGCAACTGCAACGTGCAACATTTGCATTATTTTTTCTTTTATTTATTTGCTACAAGTGGCTGGCAGCCAAGTTAAGCTAGGACCATGTTGGTCAGCGGTCTGCACTCGGCTTACTTATCGGGAAATGAATACATCAAGTCAAGTCAAGTCAAGCCAAGTCCAAGCCAAGCCAACTGATCCTCAGACAGTAACTGAACCTCAACCTCAAACCTGCCCCTGAGCTCATACTGAAGCCTGCGCCTTATTATACATAAGTGGCTTAAGAGTTTTTGGGCCAGTTTTATTCTTTTGCTTTGTTAGCTTTAATGGCCCAGCTAATCATGACTTCCGCTCGCACTATTCTGAACAGCTTTAAATGAGCACACAGATCAAACAATCTTACAGTTGATCTCCAACAGCGGCTTGACTCTTTTCAAGTTTCAAATTTCAATTTTCAAATTTCAAGTGTAATTGTCTTTGGTATTCTTATGAAATTGCAGCTGGCACTTGATTTATGCGTAGTTCCCAAATGGGAGAAATGGCGGCAAAAAAATTTTTAATTAAAAAAATTTTATGCTCGATTTCTGACGAAGTTTGCTCGGTTAGCTCTACCAGTTCCCCTGGCCAGGGCCCCTGCTAATCGCAGTGCATTAGTCTTCCGACTCTGTCGGCCATATTGTCGGCCATTAAAACAATTCTACACATTTTCCGAACCCGGGAGGAGGAGAAGCAGAGCCAACGGAGATGCGGCCGTTGACTGGTCGCACTTTGAGTTTAAACTCGGACTTCGAAGTAGTTGAAAGTGTTGGCCGTTAATTGCTGGCTTACACATATCGAATATTCGTTGCCGGGCAACTGGCATCCGGTTTACACACAGTCGATTATTCATTTAAACTATACAATAATGTGGCTATAAATGTCTGGCAGCTAATTTGACAAAGCTCTTTTGAATTCACTGGCTGCAAAAACTGTCAAATTTTGTATCGAATAAACAACGACAAGCACTGGCCAGTTATCTGACAGTTCGTTACACTTGACTGGCATAGAAATAGACGAAATTTCGTTCAAATAAACTCTGGCATTGACTGCCAAAGCTTTGCCAGACTGCACAATCAAAATATCCTTGATATCCTGTGCACTTGACAGCCAATAAAAATGGATAAAATTAAAAAAAAATTGACAGCATATTTAACGCGTCTGTTAGAATAAATGCTCGAATATTTGGTCAACAAATTCAGACATTGACTTGGAAAAATCGGACAGCATATTTCGCTTGACTGTCAGTAAAATTTATGACATTTCGCTCGACTGACAAAGGCTTTCCAAACAATACATCTGGCAAACCTTTGACTGGTAGAATAAATGGTCGAATATTTGGTAAAACAAACTCTGACATAGAATTGAGAAATATCTGACAGCATATTACAATTGAAAGTCAGTAAAATTGAGGATATTATGCCCGACTGGCAAAGACTTCCCAAATAATAAATCTGCCAGATCCTTGACTAGTAGAATAAATGGTCGAATATTTGGGAAAACAAACTCTGGTATAGAATTGAGAAATATTTGTCAGCATATTACATTTGAAAGTCAGAAAAATTGTTGATATTATGCCCGACTGGCAAAGGTTTTTCAAACAATACATCTAGCAACCCATTTACTGGTAGAATAAATGGTCAAATATTTGGTCAAAGAAAGTCTGGCATAGACTTCAGAAAAATTTGTCCGCCTACTTCAATTGGATGTCAATGAAACTGAAGAAATTTCGCTCGACTGTCAAAGGCTTTTCTGACGTGATTGGCAGTTAAGACAAGTGTTCGAATATTCGACGTGTCGCCAGAGTGTGTAAATGTTGCTTTTAGAGTCATAGTCGGAATCGAAATGGGAATGGGTGTAGGGAGTCCGGGAGTCGGGTGTCGGGAGTCGAAAGCGGGGCACCCATTAGTGCTCAACATGGAAGCTTCGGCGCTCATTCGATTTTAATTGCCACCTTTTGCGTGGCTGGTTGGCCAACAAAACCAACTTGAGTTGGCCCTTTTCGTGGGATTTTGTGTTGTTGGCATGTGTTGTTGCTGTTTCACTTTGGTTTTGGTCATTAGCGCTGGCTGCGTGTAAAATGGCAGCCACAGCCCCCGTTTGTACAAAGTTGTCGACATATTGAGGTTGATTCGTTTGTAACTAATCCATAGCACCGACTCTGGGCTTGGGTCTGGGTCTGGACTTGGACTGCATCACATGTGCAAAGTCATCAGCCAGCGCGCATTGGAATGTTTCAGCCTGATAATGATGATATATGGCACACAACATACAGTACACACACAGAGAGAAAGAGAGAGAGAGAGAGACAGAGACAGAGAGAGAGATAGAGTGAAAAAGAGACAGAGACAGCTAAAGACAGACACAGGTGGACGGCACTAATGGAAATTATTAGGAAAGGCTTCCAAAGAATTTTGAATTATTCCTTTTGATTGCGAGTTATTCGTGTAACTCGTGTAGAAATTGTAATTACGATTATTGGCCTTAGGTTTTCTTCTATCGGTTTCTGCAGCTGTTCTCATCGTTTTGGCAGGAAATCTCGTAATTGCCGTCAATTTGTTGAGCTTTGGCTAATGATTTCGAAGCTCTGCTCTATCAAACTATTAAAAGAGCAGTAGTCCTTCACATGCAATGGTGTTTTAACAATCAATGCATAATTGAATCAATTCCAATTAAAGCCCTAATTACTAGTTCCAGCTCTGGTAATTGCATTTGCTTTGGGGAAGTGATTAATTAGACTTATTTATAAGTTATTCTTAGCTAGAAAATGTTAATGTGTTAAGGTAATTAAAAGCTGGGGGAGGGAATATAGAATATCAAGCCTAAAGTACAATACAATTATAGATATTGATCTTTTGATTAACAACTTTTAATTGACTTTGAGAATCTGGAATTGCAAAATCGTATACAAGTTATATTTCAGTCCTTAAGCCACATAATATAGAAATAATATAGTATTATGACACCCGCTTAAATAAAAAATTATTGAAGAATGCTTGCAATTCTTCATCTGCCTTTAACTGTGCTTTAACACAGATGAATAATATGTGAGCTTAAAATATGTAAAGCTTTGCACAATCTTTGTGTATATTCAAAAGCTTACTAATACATGCACAACTTCTAGTGTCTTGGTTTGCGTAGTTAGCATAGTTTATCCTATGATTTGTTTTGCCTTGATCAGAAACAAAGCTTTAAAAAATATAAAATAATACAAACTTTCAAATAGTGGCATTCCATTAACTAACGATTTCCGCAAAACGCTTCAAGCAATGTTAAATACCTGTGAGCCTCAACCCAACTCGAGGCCCCTTAGCCTCAACAGAAATGCCATTGTTCGGATAACAATTGGCAACAAAGTGGTAACTGAACAAATAAATAAATAAATATTCGCATTGTTCGTCAAAAGTGTTGAGCACGCAATTCCGTTGCGGCTTTAATAATCCGGCCAAACGCAGCTAAATACAATTAATTAACGCCATCTCCAACAGCGGCAACTGCAAAATCAAATGCATTGCAACATCACACAGATACACACGCACACACACACAGTCAATTGCACTCAATTGTAATTCGTATGCCTCTAATTGCCTTTAATGATGCTGCTTGCAAACTGTTAGACGAGATACACTTGTACATCATTAAGTTACTTCATGAACTATCGATAAAAAAAGGGGTATCGATCAAAAATTATCGAGAAATCTTGCTAAACATATAATATTATCGATAATGATAGTTTATTAAAACTATCGATAGTATCGATATGTGTACAGAAATATTGATTGTTAAAAGACTTAAAACTTTAACTTAGTTTATGAAAACTACGATTTTCAATTATTATTATTAAAAAGTATAATAAGAATCATTACCTGATAGTTTTAGATAGATACGTTTTAGTATACAAACTATTAAGATATATTTATTTCTAAATTTATTCATTGATTTATTAAGATATATTATTTCTAAATATATTCATTGAATTGCAAATGCAAAATTATAAGACTTATTCACTAATATACGTAAACTTATACTTAAGTATAAGAGCTGTATGAAACATAACCCATTGTTTCGCCATTTTATCAATTTTATGACTACAAAATGATTACTTCAAATCGATAGTTTTCTATGTGCTGCGATTATCGGTAATCGATATGTTTACAAATGCTTATTTAACTATTTTTTTTGTGTATCAAATTTGATTAATTTGGAATACTTTGCATATTTTGATAGACTGTTAATTTTGTCCAAAGAATAATAAATAAATGTTTATAAAACTATACAAAAATTTTCTTTTTATGGCAATTGATTTTGATCGTTAATGTATAAATAATAAACATCGATTAATCGAAAAATCATCGATTGTAAATTTGTAAAATTGATAATTGAACTAAACGATTAATTACAATTCTAGTATGTATATGAACTATTTTGGATAAGACTTAGATAGTGTATAAAAAACTGTCAATAATATCGATAGGGCCAAGTATCGATTAAGAACTCTCTATGGCATAGAAAAGCCTCTTGAAGTAACTCTACTTTATTGTGCAAATCTGGTCCAAAACACAGGAACGCACAGGATTGGGCAGTTAATGGCTTTTGAACAGTTTGATCTGATTTTGAAGCGTTTGGTAGCGATTTGAGTTACGTGCGCACATTTCGCACAATTGCGTTAATTAGCTGCTATTGGTTGGTCAGATGGTTAATAGAATGGTGTCCATTCTGAAAGCGATATTACCCATGGCTCGATGGCCACTGGCCACTGGCTAATGGTTAATGGTTGATGTTTGATGCCTGATGCCTGACGGCCTGATGGTTGACCAGATAGAGCGCTAATGGGCTACAACTTCATTGGTCAGCGTTTGGCTCAATTCAGTTTTAATGATGATCGCAGCTCCAATTGTGGTGTGTTTAATTAACTTAATGAACCGCAAAGCCGCTGCAACAACTGCAACTGCAACTGCCACTGCCAGTGCCAGTGCCACAGCCACATCGTCAAAGTTATGAACATGCAACCACATGCATCGCCATCAGTAACAGTTCAAGCAATTGTATCTCATGGATACGCATGAGACAATTAAATGCTGCCATTTTGCTGGCCATTGGCATTGGCACTGCGCTGATTGCAATGCGCCAGCTCAGCTCAATTTACACTTTGATTTCAATCAATTGCTGCCCGTTCGCGACTTTGACTTCAAATGAATTCATATTCCAGTTGCTACACTCAGAAAAATAACGTTGGCATTAAGCGTTTACCTATTGATTCCAATTAGATCATTCGCAATCTAAACTGTTAGCTGCATATTGGAATGAATCTTAATCTTAAATCTACTGGAAATTGACAGCATTTTTACTTTGTTTTGTAAATTTTTAATTGCAATACAACAGAGCTTATTTCCTAATTGATATTTTGCTAAATGCACTTTATATCTACGTTTGGTATGTTTTCAAAGTACAAACTGGTTCATTAAGCAACTGAATTGCAGATTTTACTTAATTGGAATCTAAAATTATTAGCCCCGCTCCGAATTCCACTTTCGCATCAATTTCACTGTAATTTGTATAGCATACTTTTTGGAGGAAGATATAATCATGAAACTTAGATTTCTTACAACCTTGCAGAGGACATTATAATTTTGACAAGAAATGTGTAAAGGAAGGAGAAGGAGACGTCTCAGAAAACAAAGGGCTCTATAGTTGTGATCAACATCAACAGCCGAGGCATGTCCGTCTGTCCGTCTGTCTGTCTGTTTATATGCAAACTAGTCCCTCAGCTTTAAAGCTATCGTTACGAAACTTGGCACAGATGCTTATTCTTTGTGCAAGCAGTACACTTAGAATCGGCCAGATCGGACCACTATAACATATAGCTGCCATAGGAACACTCGGTTGAAAAATACGTTTTTGTATGAAAAACTTTTTTGTTTTTTGAGTAAACGCAACCAAACTTACTTTACCTATGTTTAAGGACAGTTTATATATGCTAACCAAATTTCATCAAAATAGGACGACTATATCTTGTAGCTGCCATAGAAAGAATCTGTTGAAAATTATATTTTCTTATGCAGACCTTTTCTGCAATTGATATATCATCGGCATAACATTTCTTTCTTGTTTCAATGTTCGTTTAATTTGTGGAATTCATTCAAAACTGGAATTCAACCCTTTACTTTTGCTTTATTCACAGAGTATTTTAGTTTCGTGTTTGAAATACAGCTATCTATGTCTTAAATAATAACAAACAAAAAAAAATAGAATAAAAATTAATAAAAGTGAGTGTATAAAAAAAAATGTTTGAAAAATAAAGCCAAACAATGTTACAACTTTTAATATCTTCAAAAAATGTTATTTGGCCATCTAAAACAACAATAGAAAGAATCAATTTCGATTGTCGTACTGTTTTTATTTCAGTGTAGCAAGTCTCCAGCTCTTTAGTAGCACAGTATACAGCTCCTTTGGCATTGTGCGGGCTTGTCTGTCCATCGGTCTGCCTTTCGTTCATTAACAAATATTAGTAACAATATTGTTTTTTATCATTTTCAATTTATGTCTGGCGGGAACATTTGCTTTAATTGGCCATAAAGAACTGCACGCTCAGCTGGCCAGCGTTTATTTAGCTTAGACGCGGTTCTGGTCAAAGTCAGGCATAGATACTTATGGAGAGAGGGAGAAAGAAAGAGAGAGAGAGAGAGAGAGATAGATAGAGAGAGAGAGAGTAAGAGAGTTACGGAATTGGGCATGGAATGCGGGCAGTTGACGTTATAATAAGTATCTATCTACTTACTTAATTATTGCATTATGAGTGCTCTAATATATTACACATTTATTTGTTAATAAATAGATGAACGCTGATTGGCATTTAAAATGCGTAACAGCTTTAATTTCTTGTTATTATACATGAGTTATTAGATTATGAAAAGTGAAAGCATTTTATATATATGCATATTTTTTTAGTATAAGAAATATTGCATTTGGACACTCAGATTACGAAGTGAACGCAATCAAAATTAATCAAATATTATAAAAAAAAATTTTAATTTTTAAATGAAACAAATTGCTTTAATAGCACCTATTTCATATTACAAAGTTTCCGATTGTTAACTATTTTTCAAAAATTGAATAAATTGGAGTATTTTGTGAATTGTGCGTTCGTCTGTCCATCCGTCTGTCTGTATGAGCGCAATTTTCGACAGTTTTGAAGCTTAGATATTATTAGGTATATTATAAAAAAGGTTTGTACCTAAATAAGACTTAGTGTTAAGTCCAAAAATGTATTTTGTGGTTGTTTGAGACTATGATATTTCGTTTACGAGTATATCATTTATGTTTAAGATATTAAACATAATCATTAATGTTGCGTGAATAATAAACTAATATAAAATGTAAATGTTATTTTCGAATGTCGTATGCAATAAGCTGCAATAGAAACATTTCTAGTCAAGGTTATTTGTTATGTGTGTTTCGGCATAGCTTCCACATACTAAATATCAACTGGCTTCAATTTATTTTCACAGCCCACAAATTACACACAATAAATTTGATGTCAACGTAAAAAATACAAAAAAATAAAAAAATACAAAACAATGAACTGCTGTAGAAACAAGCAGAAAACAAGCTTGCCTGTGACTCTGTTCATGAAGCAAGTTGTACTTCGGGTGCCAAAAAAAAAAAAAAAAACAAAACTTGGCGAGTCGAGTCGAGAAATAGCAACAAAGTTTTAGTAACTAACCCCAGGCAGAGAGAGGAATACAACAACAATAAGCAACACTAATGGTAACAACAACAAAAAACTCGTATAATACTAACAACCACAACAACTTGGGGCACGACATTTGACAACGCTAATAAATGTGCTGAATTTCATATTTATGGCTTCATAATTCCATAACAAAAAATCCAAGTCGAAGAAGCGAGCTCCAAGTTCCAATGCCACAACATTTGTACAAGTCGATGACGACGAGGACCGAGGACCGAGGACTGAGCACCGAGGACTGAGGACCGAGGACTGAGGACCGAGGACTGTTGCCATTGCCATAGTCCAAGCCAAGGAGTCGCTGGCGGTGTTGAAATTTCATATGCTCCCCCAGCAAAGCCGCCGCCGACAAAAGACAGTGCGCCAACTCTTGCCTCAACTCTAGCTTCAACTCCAACTCCAACTCCAACTGCAGATCCAGGTTCAACTCCTGCTTCAGCTTTAGCAATGTTGTTATTAGTTTTGTTAACTCGTTATACCTAATATAAGCTAGATTTAAGGGTATGCTGTGTCTGTTTCTGTAGAAACAATATCATTTAAAAGGCATACAAATCAATTATACAAGAAATAACTTTATATATATTTAAGTTTGAAAGTTAAATTATATATTAGAAAGTAAGTAGGGCATATCTATTTAAATGTTCTACAAAAGCAAATGTAATCGTTAGAGCAAAACTGAATTTTAATAATCAAACTTCTATATAAACTGCAAAAATTATAAATTTTTAACTAGTGAATGAAATGAAAAATTCGGAGAAAAAATTGCTTAAAATTTAGACTATCTTTTTTGTTACTATTTCGAAATTTTCATTCCAAGTCACTCACATTTCCCATTTTAGAATTGGCAGCTTTCTTTATTTATTTTAAAATAACTTTCAATTCAAGACAAAAGTTTTAAAGTCGAATATTTAATCATTAATTGAAGATGCCGGTTCAATCTATGTAGATGGTTCCTGCTACTTCAGGTAATGAACACTATTATCTCGTTATTTTTCCTGCAGAGCCTTCATCCTACAACGAGATGAACTTCTAAATGGGGATACTTTATGATATGCTGAGCTTTGAGTTAGAAGCTTAAGTTTCACCCTACAAACATATTCTGTTTTCCTGTTTTTGAAGGGGTAAAGTAGCTCCTAGTGTCGTAGCCCCGATCTGTTATTCCAAAAATTCTCCCACTCTTCTTTCTACCATTCCTTCAAACTAAGCTTAAGATACCACTTATTTATCAAGTAACTATTTGTCACATTACGCTTTATTTACAGGGTATCTTAAGAAAGATCACTTCTAATTGTCACTTTTAACTATTAGTTTTTGTTGCTGCTATTGCAGCTGAATCCACTGAAGGGGCTAGGCCAAGCCAACCAATCCGATCAGATCCGCAACGATCCCAGGCGCAGTAGGAGCCGGAGTTGGAGCTGGCCTCGCCGCACAGTTTGGCGTCTCGTCTCTCACAATAAACGCCAATTAAAGTCGCATAACGCATGGTTAAGACGAGGATGAGGGGATAGAAGCAGCTTCAAGGCGCAGACAGGCGACATTTGTTAGTGTTTTTGGGGGCTTGGGGCTGGCGGCGCACGTGAGCATAAATCAAAGAGATTAATCGAACATGGCTCAATTGCATGCGAAACATGGCAACAACAGTGTACGAATAAGCGAATACTTAAACGAATAACGTAAACGAATAACGAGACAGCATTTGAGTCATGTCATGAGCTCATTGCCTGGCTTCCAGCTGCAGAGTTCCAAGCCCGACTCAGTGTCAGAAGTGTTGCCAAAAACTAAAAGCTGCCTCAGTCTGCCTCATTCAAATCAATTGGAGTAGCCCCAAAGCAATACCCACTTGGCCCCTTGGCCACTTAAAATGCAATAAGAAACGCATCAGCCTGTGGTTGGCTGCCCGCTCAGCTAAACGCTTGCCTAGCCCCCATTCCCCCATCCTTTGTATACTCCTGTTGCCTGCCTGAGCGATACCTCATAATTACAGTCGCATCCAGAGGTGCAATCAGCCCCAAGTCGCAGTTATTGCTGCTGCACAGTGGTTCTATTTTTGATTTCTGTACACTATAACTTATAATTGATATAGGAACAATCGCTGTTCAAGTAATCTCAAGCAAACTCAACCCTTCTCAAGCTTAAAAGGTTTTTGCCATTTCGACAAAATTTTATTAAAATCGTGTGACTATATCTTATAGCTATCATGGCAACAATCGGTTGAAAACACTGGTTTTTTGGAAAAACATTTTTCTTTCTTGCTTTATCTGTAAAATTGCAAATATCTACGTATATATTATAAACAAGTAAGAATGCTCTAGTCGAGTGTGCCCGACTACGAGACTCCCTGCTCCCACTTTGCATTTCAAGCAGTTCAGCGGCAACTCAAGCAAGCAGTGCACTTAACTCGTAAAGTGCCTGTCAAACTGTTGTTTCTGCCAGCTGAGACGGGGGTAATAGATTCTTCCGTAACTTTGGTGCTATTTATCCGATCGTGTTGAAACTGATACAACATATATGTGTACCAAAAATTAAAGCTTTATCTTTAAAATTGTAGCTGTGGGAGTCTTTTGCGATTTGCGGGGGTGTGGGGGGGTGCATCCGAAATTTGAAATAAACTTGATCTGCGTATGGTATACAGGAACCTGCATGCCAAGTTTGGTGTCTCTAGCTCTTATAGTTTCCGAGATCTGTGTGTTCATACGGACAGACGGAGAGACAGACAGACGGACAGACGGACAGACAGACAGACAGACGGACATGGCTAGTTCGTCTTGGCTGTTGATCCTGATCAAGAATATATATAGTTTATAAAGTCGGAAATGTCTCCTTCTGCCTGTTACACACATTTGCAGTACTTTATAACTCCCTTTTTCCCATTTTTAATGGGAACAGGGAGTAAAAATTGGCTGCACAATAGTTTTATATACATATGTCAATCAAATTAATAAAGACGACTTTAAACTGTGGACACAATAAAATGTTATTTCAATCGAATTTGATTAGACTTCGAGCAACGACCTGATTTTAAATACAGATTTGAACTTATTATTGTTTATCAAAATCTTCTAAATGACTTTTGTTTATAAAAGTTAGATCTGATACTTGGGCCCACTGTATTCTAGTGCTCAGTTAAGTGCAGGCCATAATTTGAATTCGCTGGCCTGCCATTTTGGCCCAGACGCAGACACACAGACAGACACATATACAGAGACAGTGAGGCGAACACAGAGAAGAACTGCAACAACAATTGAACAATTGCTACGCAGGGTTAACGCAAACTGATAATTTTGATTTACAACATGCCAGTTATTATTTATAACTTACTTAGGAGCAAAGAGTTGGCCATTTAAGGCAACGCTTCATACCAGTCTAAGCCAGAACAGAACGGAACAGAACAGAAAAGAACAGACCAGACCAGAACAGAACCGACTTGAACTCAAAAGTTGGTATTGGGTCTTGGAGTGGGTCTGAAAACCTGCAATCGTCTGCAGATAGTCTGTCTGCCCCATGTTATTTCTAAAATGGCCATGTTGCCCTACTCGTATTCAGTATTCATATTTAGACCTGCAATCGTTCACGTTCACGTTCATGTTGCTCGTCCCCGCCCATTCACGTTGCATGCCCCATGTTCGCCTTCTGACCGCCAGCGTTTTTGAAATGGAACCCAGGGCAGAAGCAGGGGTAGGAGCAGTGGCAGGGCCAGTGGCAGCAGCGGAGTAGGCGCAGACGCAGCGCCAGGAAATAACTTACTTTTGCCAGAGATGGCTGAGGATGCTGCGTGGATTCCAGCTGCCTGCTGATCATTTCATGGAATTATTGCGATACATAATTGAACATTTTCGAGCGACTCAAAAATATTCATTAGCCATATAGGCAAGTCAATTTAAATGGATATGTTTTTGTGTATATGATTCTGTTTGGGTTTAAAAAGAAATAAAAGAAGATTATGATATAATGATGCATATATGCGTTGCGGCCGCAAAGTCAATTAATAATAGAAAAAATAAAAAAATATTTAACGTTTAATTTAAAAAAACGTACAAATACTCTAATTAGAGTTTGAGAAGTTTTAAAAATTGATATGAACGATAAATAGTAATAGAAATAAGTATATAATAAGTAATTAAGTTTGAACAAAAACATATTCTTGTATGAACTATTATTATTTAATTATTTATTTAATACACAGATAATTAAAAAATTGACAAAAATTAAAATTAAAATTAAAGTATAAAAATATTAAATGAATTTATCATTAAAAATATTATTTTAAATTAAAATGAACAAACTAATTAAAAGTTTTAAATTAAAACAAAGCCTGCCAACTAACTAAATTAATATTAAAACAAATATTTGAGTTTTTACTATTTTTTAATCGCGATCATTTCAAAAACATAATTATAATACAATTTTGCAGGATTCAATCAAAATTGACCCACTCATTAGAAAAACGAAAATTTCAAAACCCTTTTGGGCTATAAAATTGTTAAATCAAAACATCTTAACATTTTTATCTGAGAGGCTATGAAAAAGCAAAGCTATTATAATTATTGTTATTATTAAAATGTATATAAAATAGAAATATTTGGATTATTACTGAATAAGTTAAGCTTAAAATAAGCTATAATATGAATGCTGGTTTTAAAAATTACAAAGTTTAAATTTATATCTTTGAGTAATAAAAAATATTTAACAAAAACTTTGCGCCTACTATTTAAACAAATCGAATTTGGTTCAATAAGTATAAATTATAAATTTTACTTATATTATTGTTTAAATTGCATAACAAGATCAAATACCTACACGATTTGAAGTCAATTTGAATTTTAAATGAGCTAATTAGACGACAACATTTTACTTTCTTTTTGGTTGTGACTTCAGAATTAAACACAAAAAAAAAGATAAATAACAAGTTTCATTTGTGCCTATTCTAAAATTGATGCATATAAAGAAAGATTGCTAAATTTAATAGAAGTATTATTAAAAACTAATTATTTCAAGCATTATTTCAAATGCAATTGCAAAAGATGACTTTCTGGATAAACTAAAGTTAGTTCAAGCTCACAAATGAGCTAGTTGCGCTTAGCTTAGCACTTAAGTACTTAAGTTAAGATCACGCTTCAACAGACTGTTCACAATTTTTGGTATAATACTTACTTTAACTGAAACATAAGCCAATCAAGTTAATTGCGAACTCTTGTTGATTTTTCATTTTTCTTAAGGTTAATAAGTTTAAATTCCGAACAACAGCAACAATAATAATAACAACAACAACAACAACAGCACCAATTGCGAGAAAGGCAGTTGGCAGCTGTTATTAAGAAATGAAAATTTGTTGCTTTATTAGGTTTGGAGCTGGCCGGTTCCATTATAATCATCATCATTGCATCAGCAGCCTTTACTTTTTGGCCATAATATTGTACACAAGTGCCGTGTTATTATTATTGGGGGCATGTCCTGCGCCTCCTGCCAGCCTCCTGTCATGCAATCTCCAGTCCCAGTACCAGTACCAGTCTCAGTCCCAGTCTTCGTTCCAGTACCAGTCCCAGTCTTAGCCTCAATCTCTCAGCCTCAACTCCAACTTCAACTTCAACTTCACGTTTTTTGTCGAATCGGTAACGCGTGACTTTGTTGGGTGTTGTTGTTTGACTTTTCGGCCAAGGTTTTAATTTGTATACCCCATCTTATTGCAAAAATGGTGTATCTTTAACTTGAAATATTTTTAAAATATTATATTTTAATAACAAAATTAGCCATCACTTTTGTATCAAACATATTTAAACAAAAGACTTAAGCTGAAGGCGGAACTAAGCTCAAAATGATATTTAACTTTTAGAATATTTATATTTACAAGCTCTTAAGACTTTACTGGACTTGAGCTCAAATTGGAACTTAGCTCAAAATGAAAATTGTATTTAATATGTAGATTTAAGAACTCTCCTAGTTTGATTGAAGATCGCATTTAAAGTCACTTGCAGTCTATAAGTCCTCAATTTAGAAACGACAGAATTATTCTATTTTAGAATTAAGTATATGTATGATAAGATATAGACTTAAACTATAGCCGATTAGAATAGTAGTCAGTTAATTATCTTTAAATTAAAGTTAGTGTTAAAAGCCTGACTAACTTAAGTAAATAAATATGAATGAATATAAATATGAAAGGGAATGCATCTTTCTTCAAATGATCATGAACGTTAGAAAATAAGAGAAAAGAGTGAAGTCTGTATACAGATCAAGAAATCAGTTAAATTTTCAGTATTTGACAACGTTATAAAACTACTTAAAGAGCCTTTCACTCCAATTCGGAACGCTCCAAAACCGCTCCGTTGAGGAGTTGCTGTAGGAGTCCCTTTTCACTCCAATTCGGAGCGCTCCAGAAATGAACCTTTAAGGAGTCTGAATGGGAGTCCCTTTTGACTCCATTATCGGAACGCACCGGAAACTTTCCTTTAAGGAGTTTGTATGGGAGTCCCTTTTCACTCCGTTTTCGGAGCGCTCCGTATATGGTTGGCTGGGTATGAAACTATGCTTGAAGCAAGAAGTTTGATTAAGTATTTTTCAATTTTTGTATAATATATTTATTTTTAATCAAAGTCTTCTATTTAGTTCAATTTATATTTTATTTATCTGAGCCTAAACTGCTTAAATACAAAAGTGATGCTGATTTCAACTTGAATATCTTGCAATTGAAAAAACTTTCGGTCTTAGAAGTAATTCAAAGGCCATTCCTGGCAAAGAGTGCAGGTATTTCCTAGCTGAGCAGACTCTAATGTTTTCAATGCTCATTTATGGTTGTTGTTTTTTGGCAGCAGCAGCGGCAGTCAACTAAGTTGGCTTTTGGGGGCGTTGCTGTTATGGCCGTTGAGCGGTTTGAGTTTACTTGAATTTCCTTCAGGCTGGGTGTAATAATTTTGATTGCCTTCCGACACGAGATGCTTAAAAGATGGCTAGGCAGGAAATATGCTAGCTTAAGTGAAATTGACGCAATCGCTCTTCGAACCCTCATCCAACTTCTTCCCCTCGGTCACACGCCAAGTGCATCATTAGCTCGACTTGATAGGGTTATAGTATACTATATATATATATTTTAAAATGCTGCACACAGATCACGCATTTAACCATTTATAGCCGACACAAATCATAAATGCCGCACAAGTCCATTTAAGCGAGGAGGCCAACAAAAGTTTTCCAACTGAACGCCATGCGCCATAAACGAGCTCAATCTCAATCTCAGCTCTGAGGATCAAACTCAATCCGCGGCGACTGCTGAAGCTCACGTCCGAGTCGAGTAGCGCCAGAGTAGAGTCCATAAAAATTCCGGGAAGGAGATGTTCTCACGCTGCTGCATGCGGGTGGCCCCTGGCGGCGGCTTTACAGATGTCACCCCATAAATAAGGCTCGCAGGATAACAAAAGGATGAGTCAATGCTGTGCAATTTGTGAGTTGACAAAATACGAGTGTATCTTCTTTTAGGTAACTGTATCTTGTGATGTGGCCGCATTGATAGACTGGCTAACAGTTGTCCTTGTTGTCCTTTTTGTGTTGTAAATATTTAGACACACACACACACACATCCTGGCCCTGCTAAGCGGATTGTGCCAAAGATCTTTGACTTGTCTTTTGACTCAATGTTTTGCCTTTTTGAGGCGGCACAATTGTTGTGATCAGCGGCAACGACAATTGGCGCTTTGGGTGGCCTCAGCTAAATGATGGCTAAAATATGTTGCCACTTGTAAAACGCTAACCCAACATGGCTGTTCAACAAAAATGTGGCTCCCAACAAGTTGTTGGCATCTCGACGACGTCGCCTCCAATTGCCGTCCATATTTTGCCGCTGACAATAAAATAATTGTCGTCAATCTGCGGCCAGCGGCTGTCAATACTGACAGCTAATCAACGAGGCCGACTCGATCCGGTTCCGTACCGCTCTGCCCCTGTCCTTGTCTCTATCGCAATCTATATCTTTGTCTCTGTCTCTGTCTACTACTGTCTGCTCTTCAACTGGGCTACATGATCATCATGGACATGCACATAATCATTCATAACAAGTAAGAATGCTCCAGTTGAGTGTGCGAGACGGGCAGATACCCTGTAAACAAGTTGTGTTTTAATAACCTTTTTAAAGAAAACTTTGAGATAGTTTAAGTTTAAATGTTTAAGTTAGATCTACAATTCCAATCATCAAACATTCGACTATTAAATTTTGATTGAAAATAAATTGTTTTTTGATTTGCGGAGGAAGAGCAGTCAAAATTTCAAATGGATCTTCTTTTAGTATACTAAAAATAACATACCAATATATATATAAGGCTGTCATATTCTCTGTAATGGACAGACTTGAATAGATCAATAGTCACCATTGCTGATCAGAAAAAGGTATATATAGCATACTTTATATGTCTTATCGGAGTTACATTTATTACATACATTCGCTTAATACTATTATACACATTTTATCGATTTTATCATCAATATAGGGTAGAAATCGTACTCGATTGAACATGATTGTCGATTGTGGCTGTTCCTAACTATTGCTGTTGCTCATAACTGGCGCCCTATATGGACTGCAAACAGTTGTTATTGCTGTAATGTGACAACAACAACAATAATACTCATTTAAACATTGTCTAACTGCACTAGGCATCCATGTGTTCCAGTTGCAACTTTGGTAATAAATGCTACACATGATTGGATTAATCGTTGGTTTGTTCAAGATTTGATTTTACGAATTGATAGCTTTAAAAAGTGAGTTACAATTTTAATTTATTATATGAACCGATATAAGTAATTTGAAGTTGGTTAAGTAATTAACATATTTTCACATTTTTGAATCAGATTGCAGAGCTTAAAAAAAATTTGCTTCGTGTGATTGGCTTCAAATGTAATATCAAAATATGATAATAATAATAATAATAATAATAATAATAATAATAATAATAATAATAATAATAATAATAATAATAATAATAATAATAATAATAATAATAATAATAATAATAATAATAATAATAATAATAATAATAATAATAATAATAATAATAATAATAATAATAATAATAATAATAGTAATAATAATAATAATAATAATAATAATAATAATAATAATAATAATAATAATAATAATAATAATAATAATAATAATAATAATAATAATAACAACAATAATAATAATAATAATAATAATAATAATAATAATAATAATAATAATAATAATAATAATAATAATAATAATAATAATAATAATAATAATAATAATAATAATAATAATAATAATAATAATAATAATAATAATAATAATAATAATAATAATAATAATAATAATAATAATAATAATAATAATAATAATAATAATAATAATAATAATAATAATAATAATAATAATAATAATAATAATAATAATAATAATAATAATAATAATAATAATAATAATAATAATTAATCGTGAAAGAGCTGTTTCTCCATCGGATCATAAAGCTCATCCTGACTGTTTCAAAGTTCATTTTCAATCCGTAACCCTGCAAGGCAGGTTCTTTAGTCATCAATCCAATTTTCTATCACATTTGTAAATTCCTTTTTAAACTAATTGATTAATGGAAGCAGCATAATTGTAAGTACTTATTCAAAGGCCACCACCATCAAATAAGGTAATATTGTGGCTTGTAGTTACAACTTTTGAAGCATGAAACCACCTTGCAACCACTTTGAGGCAGCGTTAAGTTTAAATATATTCACGCTCATGTCTTTCAATTAAAATTTAATTCAATAAAGCGCTTTTCGCTTTTTACGCTTTATGCGTTGCTCAGCCAATATGGCCATGGAAGAGCTACGACTTTGGGTTCGGGTTTTGTTTTAAGAACCCTCAAAAACACATACAAACACACATACAGAGAGTAAGAGAAAACAGCCCCAGGCTTTCATCATCCAACGCCATCGTCATCATCAGATTGTCTCATCGTCCCATCGTCGTCATGAACAACCCCATTGCCTGCTGCGGGCAACCCTTGGGCTCTCTAAACGTTTCTAATTTGCTGATGGCACACAAGGGAGTGTCTGTCTGTCCGTGTGTCCTAGTTTTAGGGGTTTCATTTTGTACAACCCCTCAGTTGTTGTTGCTGTTGTGTTAGCTTCCGCTGTGGCTGCCCTCGCCCTGATGGAATAATAAAAACGCGCGTGTTTTTACTACAAATTGACGCTGCAAAGGATCAAATGGCAAGGACAACAGCAAAAAGCTGCTGCTGCTCCGCCCCAGAACTGTGCATGGGGTTCTGGAGCTGTCTGCTCCAAGGCGTAGATTGAATTGAATTGCTCGAGGGATTTTATGGCACGTTGCGGAAATCGTTTTATTATCCTTGTGGCTGTTTGTTGTTCATTTGCCGTGGCTAAGTGCGTGGGTGTGTCCGGACTCGGGCCTGGCCAATTTATTATCTGACGCCAGCGTGTGTAAATAAACTTGGCTGGCCCAGAGCCCAGAGCCCAAGCTCAAACCCCCCATCCTGAGGCTGTTACAAAACCCAATGTTACACCCAACTCTGACACAACACAAACACAACAATTGCGTGAAAATGTCACGGCTTGCACGTAACGAGCTAAACAAGATCCGGCAATGGCGATAAGCCGTAATCAAATTATGCAGAGAAACCAGAGAGAAGAGAGCACAAACCCTATAGAGAGACCCCGTTTGGCATCCTGCTGTCCTGTCCACTCCACCACCCACTCAGCCAACGTTTGAGTTGATTTCAAGTTAATTAAAAATCATGACAAAACAACATTCTTCCTGGGTTTTAGGATTGGTTAGTCGGGTTTGGGTTTTGGGCTTTGGGTTGTTGGTTTTGGTTTGGGTTTCAGTTTGGGTTTGGGTTTGGGTTGATAAGCGTGTAAGTGCACAGATTGAATTAATTAGTACCTGGCATCCTGTGTGCTGTGCGAGCGAGATAGCAGCTGTTGTTGCATATTGTTTGCTCATTTTCTACACACAACAACAAAAATGAAAGAAAATATAAAAATTGTTGACCCTAATCAAGTGTCGTAAAAGTTGTGTGTTGTGTTTTTTTTTGTTGTGCTGCTTTTGGACTTTTAATTATGGGCTTACCGGCAATGTCCGTGTGTTGTTTTCAGACCAGGTCCAAAATTAATTAGCCAGCGCACACTGAAATTTCAGTTAGTACAGTTTTCTCATTCTCTTTCTCTTTCGGTTTCATATTTTCCATGCCCATTTCCATTTCCTCTGCTTAAATGAGATTTTAATTAATTCAGTTATTAGCTTAAATATATGTTATTATAATTATGATGGCTTTTTTTTTTTGGTCAGCTTATACCAACTATTCCATATATTAACTATATACAAATGTGACTGTGTGTGAGCGTGTGGGTGTTTATAAACAAATATACATAGTTTAAATGTCTATGGGCGCATGAAATTGTTTACTGAAACAACCAACAATTACTATGAGGGAAGTGGTACTATTTATCAGGGGGAGGCAGTAATTATATATGCCTGAGCATCTAAATTATATTTTATAAAAGTTTGTTTAAGTTTTAATCAGATTATGAGAATACATTAGAATAGAGATGAGCAGAGAGAACTAGGCAGCACAGAAATTTAACATAAACAAGAAAGAGTTGTCTCTTTTAAAAAATACAACACAATTTATGTTTTCCTTTAACCAGTGTTTAGACGATGATTCTTGCACGTTTTTTCATGCATTTCGAACTAACATTGTCTGAACAAGCCTTATTTTGCGCGCAAGTTCGCTTAGTGCATCTTGCACCATTTGCTGCATGCAAGATTATTGTATTGTACTGTATTGAGTGTGCCCGACTACGAGACTCCCTGCTCTAAACTTGCATTTCAAGCAGTTCAGAGCCCACACAAGCAAGCAGCGCACTTAATTTGTCCAGTGCATGTCAAACTGTTGTTTCTGCCTGCTGCGACGGGGGTAATAGCTTTTTACATAACTTTTATCCGATCGTAATGAAATGTACACAGCTGATCAACATTGATTAAACATATATGTATGTGTACCAAAAATTAAAGCTTTAAGTTTTAAAATTGTGACTGTGGGAGTTTTTTTCGATTTGCGGGGGTGCGGAGGGGTGCATCCGAAATTTGAAATAAACTTTATCTGCGTATGGTATACAGGAACCTGCATGCCAAGTTTGGTGTCTCTAGCTCTTATAGTCTCTGATATCGACGCGTTCATACGGACAGACACACAGAAGGACAGACGGACATTGCTATATCGACTCGGCTGTTGATCCTGATTGAGAATATATATAGTTTATACAGTCGGAAATGCCTCCTTCTGCCTGTTACACACATTTGCAGTACTTTATAACTCCCTTTTTCCCATTTTTAATGGGAACATGGAGTAGTTATCTAACTTTGCTTTAGCTTTTGTTCACTTGTTTGATATTTGTTTCAAATGGGATATAAAAGTGTTGTAATTTCTTGCATTTCCTGTTTAAAAAAAACATATTTTCAAGAAAGATCTCGCTTTTCTTTCACGCAAGAATTTCATCGTCTAAGCAACACTTTATTTCTAAAATTTTCTTATAGTTTACTAATTTTTAGTCCTATTTTACATTTCCTGTTGCAAACAAGGATGATGAGCTTCCCCTTCTTCCATTGAATTCCCCTAAAATTACCATACTTCATTTAAGAAATTATTTTACAAATGCACAAATTAAAAATATATTGTTTAATACTTAATAAAAATTGTAATTACTTCAAACACATGTAATTATATGAAAAAGATTTGAGCACAGGTGTTAAAATTCATCAATTAACTTTCTAGACACTTCGCTTATAAATAATTCATAGTAGTTAAAAATTGTATTTTAAACAGAAAAAGTAATTATATCTATTGAAAGGGGTCTGTGATTATACGTAAACCAAACCCAAGACTATTATATCGATTTTAAATTATAGTTGGCCATCACAAAAGGAAACCCCTTTGAGGCACCCACACTAACCAAATGCCATGATTTCAACAGCTGCTAAATTTTCCATTCAATTAGAAAATGAAAATCAAGCCCAAACATGGTCCTGGACTTGGACCTAGCCACAGTGGAGAGAAGCAGAGGGAGGCGGTGCAGCCCACATGGCAAAGCGGAAAAGCTCAAAGGTTAAGTTGAAAATTTAAACTTTGAAACGGCGTACAGGCGGAAAACGCTCACGCCCAGACAAAACGCCCACCGGGGTTGGGGAGGAAGGAAAAACATGGCAGGTTCAGTTCCCAGAGTGGGCGAGGGACAGGAGAAGCCAACAAATTGAATGATACAACAAACTTGGCCCGCTGGGCATATACACAATGCTCGTGTATGGGCACGCAATGTGGAAAAGAGACGACTGCAATTAATATTCGCTTGGCGCTGCATAATTCATTGCACAGCTGAAAGGGGGTAAAGGGAGAAGCGGGCTAAGGCGCAATGTTTTCTTGGTTATATTTTCATTAGCTTGTCGTCGTAGTTGCTTATGGTAGAAGGGTAGCTCAAATCGGGTCTGGTTAATGTCTCTCCGCACCCTGGCGCCTAATTATTGCTACCTGCTGTCGCATTGCTTCATTGGCTTCCGCTATAAGCAATTAAAACTATCCCTACATGCCACACCCAACCTTCTAATGCCGATCCTAACTAACCAACATGGCCGAACACCCGAAACACGAAACGGAAGCGCATGGCTACATTTAGCGTAGCGCCATTTGCAGCTGTCCCAAGAGAGTGCGGGGGTGGGTGTTTCGCTCAGAGGGTTAACTACCAAATGCCTGGCAACCAATGGGCCATATACGCAACTATACTTGTAGACACTGGCCTACATGGGCGTAATAACTGTAGATGCAGCAAAGGGGTAGTTGCTTAACTAGAAACTGAAACCGATATTACTTATTAAAAATATCAAAAAGAAACAGTTTTGAAACGATTAACAATAGTTTCCATAGAACATTTCTAATGAAATTTTATGCCTATATTCAAGAATTTCAAGTGTTAGACTTATTCAGACGGCAATAGATCAATTAAAATCGATCCATATAGGCATAAACTAACTATAGTAACAAGGAAGACCGTTAAAAATGAGTATATTAATTATTAAATACAGTATTGCTGTATTTGCTTCGATAGTATCATACATTACCAAATTAGTTATTTATAAGAAAAATGTAACGTTGTTTTTTCCAAAGTGAAAGTCGGACTTGTTTTTACTTTTCAATATGTATTTAAACAATTTAGTTAAACTTAAAACTTAATTTTTAAAACAAATATTTGTTTTTTATACCTTTGTTCTTTCAATAGCTGACTGTCTTATAAAAAGAATATAAATGTAAAAAAAAAAACAATACCTAATCTTAATATTGACTTAACTCAGAAACGCTTGAAAGCACTAAATTTTTAATTAAAAATTGTCTTAAGTGTGTCAAAACTTTTAAAAATAAAACAAAAAAAAACAAAAACTTGTTTCACTTTTTTAATTTTACGTTATAGCCATATAAAGTTCTGAAAAAATTGTACTTATTTTTTTTAAATAACAAAATAACCTGTAAAATAAATTTGAAATAAATGATGCATCTCTTTTTTCGATTTTACGCTGTTTTAAAAGTTCAAATTCTTTTCAGATTTGGAAAAAAAAATTAGAATTTACTATTGTCTAAACACAAAAAATTAAAAATAAAATGTAAAAAATTGCCGCCCCCCCTTGTCCCCCTTGTCAAAGTGCTGAGCACGCCTTTGACTTATAAATAGTCGAGTTAATTAATAACTGGGTTGCGTGTTTGTTAAGTTATGAATTTATTAGCCAACTATTTGATGTAATTTGGCTAATTTGAAAGCAGCTCATTTTCTGATGACCCCGAAAGTGAACCCGCATAAAGATTGCTCATCGATCGGAGCAATTTTACAACTTTATCATAATTAAACTGCGCTACGCTCATAAAAGGCAAGCGGCAATTGATGTGAGGCTCAAATTGCCAAAGGCTCTTAGGCCTGCACTTCATTAACATGGCCGAAAGGCGAGTTTGAGCCATAAATGCAAAGACTTAGAGCTGACCGATACATTAGCATTAAAAGCCACTTAAGCTGCGACAGGAGCGGCCGCTGTCCAAACGAGGGTGGGGAGGGAAGGGGTGTCAAGACAACCAGCCAGGCAATTATAATACGCCATTAGGAAGTTGCAGTCGCAGTCGCAGTCGCAGTCGACGCTGACGTTGACGCTGACGTTGGCGCTCGTTTTAGCAAATCAAAGAGCGGCCTAGGCAGCCAGTTCTTGGTGCCCCCAAATGAGGCAAAAAATTAAATAATTTAATCTTGTTATTGCTGGAAAATCAAGTTGTTGACTTAAAAATCAACTCGCGTGAAGATCGTGCAGCTTGGTTGGCCAGCAGCTTGAAAAACCGGTCTAAGGTCTTGCAGACAACTAAAGGCCCTGGCCGCAAGGATGCAAACAGACACACACACAGATACACACAAACACACACACATGCAGCTCTTATGACTTCATAATCTTAATTAACGTTTTCGCGTTTGCTTGCTGCACGCGTAGACCCCGCCACCGCACCGCACCATTCGCCAAACCAATTCAAGTCTGTGTCCCAGCTCCCAGCAGGTAAACGCCTAAGTGCAGTCCCCAGTCTCCAGTCAGAGACCCATTCCCAGTCCCAGTCCCAGCTCCAATCAAGTAAAGTTGTAGCCAAACGTGTTGTGGCTCCGCAACTTGCAACAGCGCGATGCCCCTCGATCGTGTTTAATAAATGCGTGGCAGGTAGAAAGAAAGCTCTACCCCAAAGCCCCGCAACCCGCAACCCGCAACCCGCATCGTAACCGATCCCGATCCCAGTTCTCGATTTGACCAGTTCGATGCAGCGACCAGTTGGGTCTCAATTGCGTTATGGTTAGCGGGTGTCCCAGGGTGTATAAGGGTAGGGTAAGGAATCGCATGGTAGACCCTTATGTATCCGAGTGTTGCTTTGCTTAATGATGCCTGGAATTCAGCATGGCCGAATGAGCTCAAGAACTTGCCCGTTTATTGAATGGTTTTTTACCTTTTTTTTTTTGTTTTTTCTTTTCGCTTTTTTTGTTTTCGTCTGGAAATGCTTGGCAATAAAGATATTTGCGCAAATGTTACGAACAACAAAAAAAATTAAATGGAGCAATTTGCTGATCAAGCAAACTCGAACAAAAAGCAATCAAGCAAAATTTAGACCGAAAATAAACTAATGCTTAAAACTGATCATGGCATACAGAATATATAAGTATAAGTTCTGAACAAAAATATGCTTATATAGTTTGAATGAAGATATCAAAACGAAATTTGATTTCCTTTTCTTGCAGTTTGTGCTCAAGTTTTAGAAGTGGCAACGTTTTACTATAGTACTTATTGCTCTTAATGAATCCATTTAAAACAAGCTTTTGCCAATTTCAAAAGTATGTTTTGTTTAAATCTTTAGTTAAAGCAAACTTTTGCTTAAAGCGAACTATTTTGCTCAGTCCCTTGAGTTTTGCTTTGAGGGGAAAGTACTGTACTTATACTTAAATGTAAACTTTTGATAAGATTTGCTTGTTCTGACAACACGAAATCAATTAAGATATTTAACTTTAATTTATAGAGATTACAATAATATTAAAAATTATACAGGCCTGTTTTGGATTTGTACTCCATTCGAAATTTGCGGAAACGGAATTGCTTGCTGTTTTGAAGTACTCAAAACGTCAAACGTTTACGCTTTTAAAGGTTTTACTTTTTTGCCTGCGAAGTGAAAACTAATTGTCAGATTACACAAGGAATTCGAAAAAACATCATATTTGGAATAAAATTAGTCAATTTATTCATTACATTTAACTCAAATAACATGTATAATATTAAATTGAAAAACTGTCTGTTAAACAGAAGCGAAATGTGCAAAAAAAGCGTAGCTGTTCTCGATTCAGCAATGCCTACTAGATGAATGCAATCAAAAATCGAGTTTCGAAAAAGAGAAAACGAAATCATTTCAATCAAAAATCAGAACAGTTATTCGTAAATCATTCGTTTAAACAAATTGCTTTGTAAGAGTATTCTAAATTTTGCTAGCTTAAATCAAATAGAACATTTTATTTATTTATTCGCAATGTCTGAACACTATTATATAAGCTAAATTTAGCTAAATAATACAGTTTTGTTGTAATAGTAATACCTGATATTATTGTAAATATGAGTTACCTTTTAAAAAGTATTCGACATGACAAAGCTATTTGATGAAAGGGGACAGAGTTGTGCTGGCGATTAACTGTGAATTACTCTCACATGTTTCAAAAAACATTCCATTTTTCTTTTTTTCTTTGTATTATTATTAAAAGGCATTTATCATGCGAATGTGCGGCCTGTCAATGAACGTGTAACCGATACTTAACCACAAATGTTGCCACAACGTCATTCTCCGCCTCAAACTCAAGCTCATGCTCATGCTCATCCTCATGCTTATCCCTATCCACATATCTCGTAAATCCACTCAGCACAAAATGGCGCTCAGCAGCCTCATTCTCAATCCGCAACAACATCTGTGGCAAGTGGTAACGGGGGGAGGCGTTACATTTCCTCTTAGCGGATTGTGTGGTCGGGAAAATTGTGTTGCGTGTGTGAAAATGTGAGAACTACTTGGCTGATTTACACGCTGTGCTAACGAGGGGTTGAGTCCGAGTTAGGGGCTGGAGACGGCTTAGCCGAGGGGTTGTTCCCTTGCCCTGACAGCCGTCGTCAAATGGCAAAAGTCACCACATCCAGAACTACATCTAGAACCTGGTCCATATCCAGGTCCAAATCCATGTAAGTGGCTTGTGGTTGGGATTTGTCATTGGTTTGTATTCTGTGTGTGTGTGTTGTGTGTGGCATGCCAATTGTTGTTGTTGCTTGGCATTTATTGCTATTAATGAGCTAGTTATATAAGTTGTTGTTGCTTTGGCTGTGGCTTCTTGGAAGTGCGGAAATGCTCGTAATATGTTATGTTGGTGAAAGTGCGACAGCTGCTTGACTGAGTAAGTGGGGCGGTTAATTGCTTATGAATACTCACAATACTCACATGAGTACACATGAGAATGCAACAGCTGTAGCATGCTGATGAGATCCAGATACTTGTGAAAAACTAGAAAGAAAAGTTACAGTCAACTTGCTGATGATGAAAAATCAGCGCATTTTAATTCTTTGAAAATTTTTAACTGCAAAAATCTGATTGTGCAGGATGATCGAATGTGTGGCAATATAAATATATCAAAATTAAAATTCCATTTTTATATAAAAATAATAATACAAAATCTCAAACACAATATCTATATTAAATAGATTTTAGTAACAATTTAGTAAACGCTTAAAAATGTAAATTCAATATTATATTTAAAATTTGTATACAATCAATATGATCTTTTATTAGGGTACCAATCGTATTTATGACAGTTACATGATTTAGTTAACAATAGAAAAGTTAGACCCAAAAACAAAAGCAGTCTAATGCCTGCGAGTCATTTAAATCCAGCTTAAAGTGAACTCTGAGTGGCTTTCATAATGGAGATCAACATGTCAGCTCGATTTGTTTGGAAAAACCTTTCGTTAATATATGTAGCGCTTTTTAATGCCCAAAGCACGCGCTAAATTTGCATCTGACTCATTTTTAAAATTTTATGAATTTTATGAATTTGACAGTAGCTAGAGGCAAGATATCTTTTAGTAGACATCAAGCTCGTTTAGTATTCGCTTTGCTTTTGTTAATACTCTGTAGCTATTGGAAAAAGCTAGCTACTTTTCTGCAGAGTAAATATAGATCAGAGCAGCATCAGTAGTTGTATCTTCTTTAACAGCAATATAATTTTTTGGTAAAAGTATGTATGGTAATTCTTGTACGCTGTAGTTCGAAAAATACTCATAGTTATTCAATATTTTCCATTGTAAGAAGCAGTTAGCATATGATGGTAGATATACGTAAAGATATACTTATGAGAAAAGGTTTATTTTGGACTTGAATACAGGGTATCTCACAGTAAATCACTTTTGACTAGAACATTCTTGTTTGGGGTGCAAAAACGCTTTAGAGAATTGATTGAAAAATTGTAAAAATTTGACACGCCATTTTGTGCACATTAAAAGATAAAGCCAAAAATCAACAAAGCCAAAAGCCCCAAAGCTCCAAACAAACTGACAGGCAGCCACAGATTCAAATTGAAATCGAGGTCGAGGAGGATGACGATAACGATGACGATGACGATGGCGATGACAATGGACAACGTTTTGCATTTAAATTTTAAAATTCAGCCAAAGAGGCGGCCATTCCCGTCAGCTAAATAGCTCGCTAAAAAAGTAGGCAAAACAGTTAACTTTGCAAGTGTCGAATATATAATGCTCTACAAAAATTTTAATTTAATTAGTGCTAAGATTGCTATACTACTAGTTTATGGTCTAAAATCGAAATTTGTCAATCAATAGTCCGATTTTTCTCAGGTTTTGATATACCTTTTGACTCGTATTAAATATAGTTTCTTGTTTGTTAGAAAAATAAGTAAATCTTTTGACTGATCGCTGAAACATATTAAGGTCGCTTTTCATGTTCGTTTCCGATCAGAACATTCGGAATGTGATTAAATGGATGCTCTAATTTCCGAATATAGATGTAAAAATCGGTGTGAAAAATTCTGGAATAGAGACAGTGGAATTAGAAGCTTATGAACTTATTATAAAAAAGAAAATACGATCGCTATTTTATTCGAAAACTAAAGCGCTGATTCAAAAACGATTCGGCTCAAAAAGTTATTGGAAGTGGGAACAGTCCTAATTATGTTAAATTTAATTACTATATTTGTAGAAAGCATATGATTTTTTTCTCTGTTTCTATGGCAGCTGCAATATTAGAAATACATATCAATTCAATTTATAGTAACTAAGTATTGATCAAATTTCAAAAATCATACGAAAACTTGTGCTTGCTGAATTTGATTTAAATATTTAGAATATTAAAAAACAAGTGTTTTTGATGCAACAACTCAATTTTCAACCGAACAGCGGGATTATCCCATATACAATCTGTACCAAATAAAAGCATGTAAACCAAGTTTAATTCAAACTTTCTCTAAAACTTAGAGACTTGTGTGCATAAGAACAGAGGCACACGTATCAAACGTACTCTTAAGTAGTTCTCATTATGAATAAATGAACTGTATGCAAAGATAAGCGGCTTCGTTACAGATTCGCTGACAAAATGATAAGACTTGCAACGAAGTGTATTAAAAACAAGGGTATACAAATGTGAGAAATTGAATGCGCCTCTTTTTGTGGCAACAGATTACATTAATGCGGCGATTACAAGCAGCAGCACCCAAAATTATAACAAATGGATATTGCAGCAAATACGCTTTTCAATTTTTCCAGACAGCAGCTCAACGTTCATGTATATATATATATATGTATGTATGTATGTGTGTTTCTATCTGTATCTATGAGTTTGTATATCTATTGATTGTTTGCGCAGAACTATGAGATTATTAGCACTTGGGCGCAGCTGCCGCAGGCGCACACACAGACAGCAGCATATTGCAACGCCCCTCCACAACAAACACACACAGACACACACACACACTCACACACAGAGCCACAGAGAGTAAGGTTTTTGGATGGATTGCGTGTTGTACGTCCATTTTATAAATTTTGCTGCTTCATCATCTCGTGGCGCATTGCATGTAATCTCTTGCTCTGCCCCTCTCTATCTCACTCCCTCTCTCCGTCTCACTCACCAACTGGCTGACGATACGTAAGTACGTAAATATACACGGCGATTGGTTTTTAGGGTTTTTGTTGTTGTTGGCACCGGCATCATCATCAGCAGCAGCAGCATCATCAACAACAACAACAACAATTGGAAAATTTATGGCCACTGGCATTAGAGAACATCAGTTTTAGTTTTCCCTCAATTCCCCCCGCCTCAAACACATTATCAATTTCAATTTTTGGTTGTTTGATTGCCCTAATGTGTTTTCCAATTGTCTGTTTTTATATAGTATATATACGTATATATGCTGCACAGCATGACGGTTCCAAAATGTTGTAATTTGTTTTGATGCCAGGATGCCAGGCACATCATTTATAAAATATCGCCCGATTCGGCAAATGATATGGGGGCGCCGCACATTTGCTAAAAAAACGAAATCAGCCAACGATAGCATTTATCAACACCAAAAGACAGCAAATTATACCTTTTTTTTTTAGAGAAGGTTTCCCCACTTCCACATCCACATCCACTTTACTTATCGGACAGCGACTAAAAGTGGCAACTCTGCATTTGGCTAATGGAGTGCCGCAAAGGCAACTCGAGATGGAATATAAGATGCAACAGTCAGCAGATCAGGCACAATGGGCCAAACAAACACAGAACTTGTTAAAGATAATCTCTAATTTGTGGATTTGATAGCCAAAGAATGAAAGTTAGTACATTTTTCAAAGGTCAGAAGTGTTTTTTTTGCACTGTGCATGGCTTAATAATTACCTAATTATTTAAAATAAATAAAAATTAAAAAATCAAATTTTGAAAACTTTAAGAAATAAGTTCAGAATCGATAACACAAATACCATGTTATTAATATGCATTTTAATTTATTTTATTGTAAGTATATTTTCTATCTGATCACTAAACACAATTTCAATGATTTCTCTGTTCTAGAAACTAGATAATTTCGATTTTACCTAAGTACACTCGATGTTGATTCGATTAATCCCATAGAGGAAATTGATAATCTTTGACTTTGACTAAAAATATACATATATGATTTTTTCAAATTTTTTTTTTCAAATTTTTTATGAAATTTTGGTTTTTACTTTTCCATTTTCATTTCGTACTTAATTATGCTCTTTTGATACTCTTTTTTAATTTTTTTTGATAAAAAAAGAAAAAAGAGTTAATTGGGTTTGTTTACTGCTATTTTTGTTCTGCGATGTTTTGTGAAATACATCGTGAAATACATTGTGAAATACAGCACTCCAAAAAGCATAGAAAGAAATATATGTCAAGCTCTCGTTTCGTAGTTAGAAAATCGATTAGTCGGTTAATTTTTACGATCCTAACACAAATCAGATAATTCTTTATTTTGAAAAATCCAAAAATTTCATTATTGATCTAAAATCCAATATTTTCTTGAAATACCAATCATCCCTGGTTTTGAATTACGATTCATTTTCAAATTTGTGAGCCCCTTTTCGAATACATTTCAGTTAATTATTGAATTAAAAACAGTTTATTTTATTGATTTAATTTAATTTATACATAATTTAATTTATAAATTTTTATATTTTAATTCGTTTCGTTAAAAATTTCGACAATATATAAAAAACTATTACATTAGTAGAATCAGAAGCATTTTTAAATTAACTATATTTAAAATAACCATTATATTTTAGAATATAATATTATATTCTGGCCTAAAGTTCTGCAACTAATAGCCAATTATTTTAGTTGGTTACTAACTAAATAAACATACCTAATTTAAAAGGCGTACAGGTCTAACTTAAACATTTGTTTGTCAGAGGTGTATGCAATATGTTTAATATTTATGGTTGGCAAATTCAATTGTTAAGCCCATTGTGCGAGGATTATTGCCAGCTGCCATTTGTGGAGTCTGTCCAATGGCCAATGTCCCAAGTCCCATGTCCATGTCGCAGTCGAAGTTGGACTCGTAGTCTGTTTGGTCAAGTTCCTATTTGGAAACTCCACGCCCCGACTCTCTTGCATATTCATAAACTTTGTGTGCTCGTTTTTATGGTCTGTACAGGTATCGCTTTTGGAGTTTGCTTGGGTTGGGGTCTGGAACGTCTCTATAGCACAGAAACGAAATTAGGATCTGCAGCACATATGGCCAGACGCCATATTAAAAGAGTTTCAGTTGGGTCTTTCAGAGTTGGAGTTAATTGCAGCTGCCGTTTTACCGTTTCGGGCTGCACATTAATGCAAAGTATGGTTCATGTAATTTGTTGTTTAAGAATTCAATGGCAAACTGAGTTCAGACTTGGGTTCGGGAACCGAACGGACACAGGCAAGTCAACAAATCAATCATCGATCATTTACAAAACGTTCGACGATCAAATTTGTTGTTGTTGTTTTTATTGTGCACAATCAAAAATGCGGGGAAACATCATAAATTAAATACGAGTCTCATTTTATACTTAAATATATGCGCATTTCAGCCTTTTTGAATAGCTATGGGGTGGGGGGGGGGGGGGGGGACTTAAACCATACAATATGTAGCTGTGAGAGGGGGACTTTAACCATACAATATGTAGATGTGCGATCGATCCACCGACCAACTGACTGGGCCATGTAATACATATTGTATTATTATTTATGTTTATGGTTTTCCATGTGGCCGAAACCCCCGGGCAACTCCATTTTGCCTCCGTTCCCTACCCTATCCACATCACCATCTCCATCTCCAACTCCAACTCCAACTCCATCTCCATTGCCATCGCCATCGTCATCGACTTTTCAATATGGCTGTCGTCGATTTTTGGTGGCGACTCCTCCGTGTGGCGCAGCTGGTGCCGTCGTCATCGTTGTTCATATTTGTTGTTGTTGTTAAGCATTTAACGATTTTCGATTTTACAGCCTTTCATTTTGACCAAAAAATAACCAAAACGAAGTAAAAATGTTACTTCCGAATGCTACCGACTCTAATATTATCTGTTCCAAATAAATATATCTGTGACAATCGAAAGATTTGCTATTTTACAAGAATGTTATCTATAATTTTTCGACAAATCGGTTTGTGAATGCAGATAAATCGATACTTTTATATATTTAAAGTAGTTCACAAACTATTAAATTATTATACCTAATATATATATTACTACCATGTCAAATTGGTATATACTATATATTTTGAATGCTCTATGGTTTTTATAAAATATATCTTTCGCTGTTAAGAGATCGATAAGTTATCGATTACCATCGATGATATAATTGTTAATATATAATTGATATAAAATTGTTAAAAAGATATTGCGCTCATTTTAATAAAGTCGATTGAAAACTGCCTATATAACCAAATACACTCACTTTCTGAACAGAGTATTTAAAAATCTCGAAGCGCTCGTAAAATATTGTTGACAAGTTTCTTTGCTTCGCTCGTCCCAAAAAACAAAACAAAACTGAAAACTGTATCGGCTTTTGTATTGAAATGAGCTTTAGATTTGACTCGTATATATCTGAGAATTTGCTGTTAACTGTTTCCAATTGCGCATAAAATTTTATAATCTTCACGTTCCCGAACAGATATATTTTATGGTCGCTTTCGAGTTTAAAAGTCGCAGAAACAAGGACAATCAATGCCGAAATAATAAAAATAATATATAAAATGTAAAGCTAAATCTGAAAACGTTTATAATTTAGCTCGTAAAATTAGTGAACATGTTAATGGTTGATTGGGTCTCATATATCTTGTGCTTACGATCCTCATTGGCATTTTCATATTTGCTTTTCAGATCTTTTTATTAATAAGCTAGCTCATAAAATTGATTGGTTTGTGTTGAAAACATCATAAATGTGCAAAAAGCAGCTGCGATTTATTTCTGTTTTATATTTCTTTTTATTGAAACGCAAATTTCAGGATGTGTTAAGTATTTAGCTTTATGCAAAAAAAATGGTACCTTTTGGGGGCTGCATCTGAAATTTGAAATAAACTTGATCTGCGTATGGTATACAGGAACGTGCATGCCAAGTTTGGTGTCTTAAGCTCTTATAGTCTCTGAGATCGACGCGTTCATACGGACAGACACACAGACGGACAGACGGACATGGCTATTGATGCTGATCAAGAATATATATAGTTTAGATAGTCGGAAATACCTCCTTCTGTCTGTTACATACATTTGCAGTACTTTATAACTCCCTTTTTCCCATTTTGAATGGGAACAGGGAGTAAAAATAACTTAATTTTGCTAAATATAGAGTTTATTGAATTGCTCCAATACTATAATAACTTTGCTTTAACAAAAGTTTACTTCAGCTCAATTATTTACAAACTTTTAAAGCAGTTTGAACTCCAATGCACAATTTCAATAATTTCAATGTTTCATCCTTGTTTATTTCTGTACAAATTGGATTGCTTTATTCGCCCCATTAAACTGAGAAATGTTAAGTTTATTGCCCAACAATCATTTGCCTGTCAAATTTCTTGACATTTTAGTTTTTCATGTTGGGTGGAGAAAGGCGCCCAACTCCCCAATTGAATGTGAAACAGGCCTTCAGCGAGTTAGAGGGGGGTATAGTCTGGAAATGCTTTGGCAGGGTATTACTCATAGTTGAATTGTGTGGTATAATTTAACATATTATACGGCATATGATTATTTTTACCGAAATTGATGAAAACATTTGAGTCACGCAACAATTTAGCCCAAACAGAATGCTCAATATTTTGTGTAGAAAAACTCAATTTGGCTTAAACCGCTAACTGCAGTAGAAAGCATAGGTTAGGGCAGCAAGGGGAGCGAGTAGGGGTTTGTCATTCTGGGAAGTCTTGGCGACTGGCAAGTGTCACAGTATTTTTGTTTTTTTCTTTGCTTAATGAAATTTGTTTGGTTTGTGACATTTGCTTTGTAGTTGTTGTGTTTGTTTGCAAACAAACACGCGTCCAGCTGTGTTGCATCCTGGCACAGCTCCTGTGCCTGCTTGCCACAGACATTGTGTGCAGTTTTTGCAAACAGGATATGCATTTTGTTTTTATGCAGCTAACCGCACAGAAGTCAAAATGGGCCAAAACACAGCATTGTTCATTGTAGCGAGTTGGCATCATGTGCATATTGGTTTTTTTTCTGCCATTGTCCTGCGGTGACTCTTGCCTTAAATTCTGGCCAAATGGTTTTTGTTAGCCAAACTACTTAAAGACAAATCTGCGCCTACTTCTCTCTACCTAAGCAATCATATGCCTCTCTCTCTTTCCAACTAGCTTGCTGTCTCGTGTGTTTTTATGTTCATTATGTAATTGATTTTATAGCTTGGAATGTCATTTGCTGCAAGGCCTAATGATAAGGCCTCTGCCTCCTGTTTTTTCTATTTTCTGCTGTCCTGCGTCCATGTCCTGTGCTCATTCTCAGTTCCATTTGCACATCTGCCGCCCAGGGAATTTATTTAATTTGCTGACATCGAGTTGGCAGCCACGGCGACGGCTGTGCCATTATCCTGATTTCGGTTTTATTGCCTTAGTTTGTTGTCAACGTGACGCGCAGCTCCTGGTGCTGCTTCTGCCTCCTGCTCCTGTCTCCTGCCGCCTGCCTCTGCTGCTGTGTCCATTGTCAGCTCGTGTTGTGGCTGCTGCGGCTGCGATTTTTATTAGTGTTGACTTTTGGCCAAACAGGCTGCATTCCCCTATCCTTTATTGTCCAGCCTGTTTTCTCATATTGTAGTTTTTCTATTGCTTTTCTTTTTGCCCCCAAAAATTAATTTGCTTTTCGTATAAAAACTTTGTGCGCGTGCTGTTTGTTGTGCCATGTTGTGTGTTGTGGCTCACTGGGATTGGTTATCTTTCCCTCAGGATAATGGTTTCTTTTGCTGCTTGTTTGTTATATTGCTTTAGTTTATGCAGCTGTTTCCATTGGCACATTCATAAATCGAATAAAGAACTAAAGCACAATGTTGTTGAATATGGAAACTTGGTATAAAATATCAAAGTATGAATGGTAAATGAAAATGATCTCAACAGATAATTGCTTTTTTTGATAAAAGTGAAACAGAACATAGCTGATTTTGCTATGTTTAAAACTGTTATCAACTAACTTTGTCTTATTCATCCAAATTTGGATCCATAGATATTGATATTTCTAGACTTTCTACATTAAAAACTATGTCTCAGCTGAGCCGATAATCATACCAGAGTCATAAAAGCATACAAATATTTGGCATGCCTATCAAATCCAGCTGTCAACTCTTTATAAAAGTCCACAATCAGAAGCAACCCCTAATCAAAGAGCTGTATATGTTTCTAAGCAGCCAGCTTAACAATTTGCATGAGTCAAAATATTTACATTATAAATAAAACACCGCCACTTTTTGGCAAAATCATAAAGGTGCGAAAAGCAATCATTAAGCCAACGCATCAGAGTCATCTGTCCAGATCTTTGCGGCATCATTAAAAAAAAGCCTTAATTAATTTTTGGATAACCCACGCGCAAAACTCCAAAGTCATCCCTCAAATGGAGACCCTGCCTTTTGGGTGGTCTGTGATTGAGCATCGAGCCAGTCGCAGACTGTGAATGAAACTGTGAATGTAAATGTGATTGCGAATGCGAATGTGAATGTGAATGTGAATATGAGTGCGAAGGCGGCGCCTCTGAAGCTGTAAGTGGGCATCCCTGAAACTGGTCGCATTCCCACTGACACTGACAACACCAACAAGCAACACACTACACACAACAACCAACAACGACACCAACACCAAAGAACAACAACGTTTTAAACACTGACTCCGACACCCATGGCTAATTGATCAACTCCCAGCGGGCCGCTGATTTGGGTATGGCAACAAATTGGCCAAATTAATTAGGTGCTTACTTTTTTTGGTTTATTTTTTTTTTGTTTTTTGTGTTTGTTGTGAACTGTTTTGACTGGCAGCAACGCGTGCGCTTTGCTCATGAAATTCAAGAAAATTAATTAAAATAACAATTTACGCGGCAACATGTAAATTTCCAGCGAACTGTAGCTCCAGATCCCCGTATTGTCTGCAGTTTCAAGTATAGCTGGAATATCAATGATGGAACTATCGATTGTGGCTAATAATAATATCGATACTATCGAAGCGGCAAAGATATTCCAAATAAGTTAACATTGCTTTGAATCCATTTCAAGTCATATATTTTAATTGTTTACATTTGTGTTTAAATAAGCATAGTCCGGCTTTATAATCAGGTTGTTCCCATTTCAAATGTCGTTCAAAAGCTTCGGATTCGGAGTTATAAGCTGTTCTGAATTCTGAATGTTCACAGAAAAGTTCGGTTTATTTAGTTTTGTTTTTAAGACAATGAAATGAGTATAAAAATAATCGAAAACTGTTCGGAGAAAAAAGTTCTCGGAAGGATGTAAATATTTCTGTCGATTGATTTGTTTCAATTTGTTTGCAAGCGACGTTGTTTGAATTTTGTGCAGCAATTTTTCTTCTATTTTTCTAGTCTTTTTAAACAGATTGATTAATATTTTGTACTTTACCGATACAAACTATGCATAACTATCGAAACATTCGAGTAACAGCACTATCAAACATTTTCCAGCCCTAGATGTGACTTTTTTTCGGTTTTACGAACTGTCAGCCATGTCAGTCATAAAACCTTGTTTATGTGCACCTTCATTTCCATATGGTCAATGGTTGTACCCGAATGGTTTTTACCTCCATTTCCCTATGTCAGCTGCTGCTGGCTCAGTTTTCTTTGCTCTTTCCATTGCTCTGCCTCCCCATTGGGTCATTGATAAGCATCATAGCCGCTGGGGCAGCCAATAAAATGTCACGATGCACCGCGATAAGCACCTGTTAGCTGCTCTGCTCTGCTCGCTGCTCCGCTTGGCTGCTTTGGCTTTGGAAAAGTTATTGGTTTTCCGCTGTGTTACCTGTACAAACTGTGCATGTGTGTGTGTGTGTGTATGTATATAATACGCACTATTTTATATAGAAGGCAACAATAAATTGTGGTCTCTGTCTGTGGCTTGTTTTCGGCCAGTTTGTTGGCCGTCTTCACTCTTTCTTCTGTGGTTAGTTTTATTATCCTATTTAAGCCACATTAAAATCAACGGGGTGCGCGACATTTGACAACAATTTATTGGACATTTATGTTTGCCGCCAGTTGGTAACAGGAACAACCACAACAAGAACAGCCTATTGGAATTTCAATAGGTGCGGCAGCTTCAAATAAAATGAAAGGTTTCGTATCTGTTAAGATACTTTATCGCCATTGTTGTTGCTATTATGATAAGAGTTAATTTATTAATGACTCATACAGGAAGATCATTTAGAAATTGAAAGAATAATCGTTTAAGAAACTTATCAGCGAATGTTTAACTTAAGAAACTTAATAATATTTAGAAGTAAAAAATGCATCCGCTTTAACCTCCATATTAATTAAGTTCTTACCCTAACAAAGTTTATTAAAAAGAGTTGAATTAGATGCATTTTTAAAACTTAGGACAAAATTAACTAAAGGTACCCTTATTTTGAGGAGCACTTGAAAGCTTATAAGGATGCACGGTTTCCACTCAAGCGGGGTTAATTTTCCGAAAAAGTGGTATGCAGTCATTGTTGAATTTTCATATACTTAAATCTTTGCAAATGAGTTTGAACCTGATCGGATGATAAACAAAAAAGGTGCATACAACCGTTTCAAGACAGAATGTTCCAAATTCCAATCTTCACTTTAATTTTTAGTTCTAAATTTATAATTGTCAATCCTTAATTAACTTATGTTTAATTTGTATCCAGTAATTTTTTAAATTTTAGTAATTGGATTCTAAAAAATTTAAATATGTTTAAATTTTTGCTGCTGACTGACCATAATTTAAATTAATTAAATTAAATAAATGTATGCTAAATAAAGAAAGGTAATAATGTTAATTATCTTATTTTAATTTTCTTTTCTTTTCTTTTCTTTTCTTTTCTTTTCTTTTCTTTTCTTTTCTTTTCTTTTCTTTTCTTTTCTTTTCTTTTCTTTTCTTTTCTTTTCTTTTCTTTTCTTTTCTTTTCTTTTCTTTTTCTTTTTCTTTTTTGCTTTTTAATTTTATTTTCTAATTTTTTAATTTTAATAATATTTTTAATGGAAGTTTAATGTATATTTATCTTTCTCCTTCATCTTTCTTCTTTTCTTTCTGTGTCTAAAACTCTTCCAATTTTATAATCAATTTTAGTTTTAGTTGCATAAAATCAATTTCGGAAACTTGGCTCCAAAGTTCCATAATCCTTTTTTTGCGCCGAAACAAGTCAAACAAGATTTGTACACCATCCGGAGACGTAACACCCCTCCCTATGTAAACTTTACATTGTAAAGCACTCGAGACCCTTCGTCATGCCCACTTATCGTCTAGTCAACTAATCACCCGCACAGCTTGCAACAGTTGCAAGTTCATTTGAGTTGGAAATAGGGGAATTTTCAATTGCGTATAGCCATGTTCCATGGCGGCGGCCATTTTGTTTTAAATGTTACGAGCTACGCAAACATTTTAATTGCCACCCTTAAAAGCAAATGCAGGGTGGTTGAAAATTGAAATTCATAGTTGCGCAAAGTTGATATGACCCTCGGACTAATTCTCATTCTCATTCCCATTTCCATTTCCATTCTCATTATGATTATGTCATTTGCTTTAGAAAACCACACACCGGATTCCGGAAATACGCAAAATAACTGTTGTCTGTTGTGCGTGTTTGTGTGTGTGTGTGTGTGTGTGTGTGTGTGTGTAGATGGGTTCATAATTTAGTTTTCTGTTTGGGCTTATTAGCGTGCACGAATCAATTCTCAAAGGATTTGCTGAACAAATCCCTTTTGTGGCTGGTATTACGAGGCTGTGTGGCCTTTGATTTATGTCACGCGTCCTGGGAAAGTGCCGCCCTGCATTTTCCAGCCCATTGTGGGGGGTTTGGGTTTTTTAAAGGGGTTTGTTTGGCAAAGTTATTGCAAGGTTTTGTTTGACTTTTGGGCCCGTTTATTGCCATGAAAAAAGGACTGCACAGATACAGATTTGATATGCTTCGAGTGTCATTCTGTTATCCTGCAATCGGGCATTCAAAACAAAACAAAAAGGCGCAAATTTGTCAGACTGACACGTACGTTGTGGCATCGGCCTGGGAAAGTTGAACAACCGAAGAGCACGCAGAACGCAATTAAGAAATAACAATGTGAAGTTGAAGTTGAGCTAAGAAACAAAAAAAAACAACAACACAGCGCTATAGCTGACTTTAACCAGTAGCTTTAAAATTCAATTAAATATAATTAAGTAAATTATGCGGGGCCTACAAAAGTGGCGATCAAAATCATAGCAACGCCGTCGAAGCTCAGTTTAAAAACGCACGCATAATAGCTTACTTAGCCTGGCCAAGACGTTGCCACAGCCCCAGAGCAACAGATTTCATTCCCCAAGCTCCCAAAACCCCATGCCCCAAAACACCAAGCCCCATTCCCCATGTCCCATTACCCCCTGCACCAGTTCCAGTTTGGGCATCAAGCCACGCACTCAATCATCAATCTACGCAGACAAGCCACAAGTAAACAAAAGCCACAGTTTCAGTCTCAGTCTCAGTCTCAGTTTTAGTCTTGGCCCACTGATCTCTTCAAACGATCGATGATTGAATCTGTGCCAGTCTGAGGCAGCAGCAATTGTATCTGTATCTGTGTCTGTGTATCGAATGTGCCTATCGATCCAAACGTAACTGAAAGCATTTAAAACATATTGCGGCTGCGGTTGCTGCTGCGGCTGCTGCTGCTTGGCGGCTTGATCATTATGCGATCAATGTTGATCATTTTATCCCGGGGCTGTTGACAGCCCCAGCGCGCGGACATGACATGCGAGTCGAGTAACTTGCAACAACAGCAACAGCAACATGTACATGTGAAAGAGAACCTGAAATGATCTTCATCATGGTGGACTGGACAGCAGGAAGCGTCCACAACTCTATATACTTGTACATACATATATAATAATTACCAAAGCAGACGTTGACCGTCGCAAATAACAAGATCACCAAAAAAAACAGAAAAAAAAAACAAAACAAAATGAAAATAAAGTAGGGGCAGCCAAACAGCCTAAAACAAAAAATTATACAAAGAACAAAAAGAGTAAAAAACGAAATAATACTCAAGATCTGCGTCGCTTCTTAATTTTGCTTGATTCTTGAGAGGATGCCGGACAGCCTCTATGCAGTCCAATCTTTCACCCTTCCTGCCAACCATCCCCTCGCTCTTCTAGCTGTAAGCACAGTGGGCTCAGTGCTGCATCTAAACATTTTTGAGCAAAGAAATTAACTATATATTTTTCTTTCTTTTCTTTTATTGTAAGTGAAAATATGCTTTTCTGAAAACTTCTGAAAAATACCCCGGAAATGACAAAATATTTACTAAATCCAAATAAATATGAAAAGCGACAAATTTATTGATTTTCAAAAGTGGCACAAAAAGAAGGTTGCTGTCGCTTTGCATTCAATCAAAGAGGGGATCACAGTTTTTAAGCTATTTTACAATGAAACTTGGCACAGAACTCTACGACGCATGTCTAAATCGGCCGATATCGTTATTATATAGCTGTCGAGAATTGAGTTGTTGTTTGGAAAACAAAACTAGTCTCTTATTGGCATTTTGCTTTAAACATGTTGCTTAAGTTTGTTCAAAATCTGATGCTGTTTGAAAATTAGTTGTTTTATGAACAACTTTTTTAATACCATTAAATTAAGCTAGTTTTATTTATAGGAAAATGTCTTTTAAATCATTTTTCTATTTATCCAGGGACGTCCTGAAGGTCGCCATCTATACTCAACAATAATTCACCCTTCAAAATTTCACCAAAATTTTTCATATACAGTAATAAATTCCATAAAAAAAGTGTTTGTAATTTGATTCTTCTTATGTAAAAACTTGGGCCCACTGTGTGCTGCCTTTTGGCTGCTGCGGCCTTTAATGGCTTTTGCCGTAACCGACATTTTGTTCCCTTCCACGATCCTATAAAAAAATGCAAAATTATGTACAAGCCCGAAACGACGTTGTTGTTATATTGATCCTGTCTGCCTCACGGGTACGCTGGGTGCCCCTTGTCCGTTGTCCGTTGTCGTCATTGTCTGTTGTCCGTTGTCCATTGCTCGTTGCTCGTTGTTCGTTGTCCGTTGCTCGTTGTTTGTTGCTGTATAGACAGAGCTCCTTTTGGGCCTTTATATAGTTGTAGCTATCGCTGGCATGGCTGCACTTCGTCTTAGCTGCTTCTCGTTTTGCCTGCCTGCCTGCCTGCTGCCTTCTGTTACCCGTTTCGATTTTTGTATTCTTTTTTTTTTTGTTTTTGGCATATTTAAGCACGATCGCCGTTTGCTGTTTTAAATGATTTCTTTTAGTTGTTTTTGTTTGCTGCCTTTTCTTATGAACCAATCAACACACACGTGTTGCAAGCTCAATCCCTATGCATGCCTGTGTGTGTGTGTTTGTGTTTGGGGCATGCAACCCATCTCAACTGCTGCCCCTGCTGAATCGCTTGCGTGCGCTCCTTGTACGGCGATCCTCCGCAAATTGGCGGCCATAAGCATTGCAAAATTATCTCGTCGCTGTCTCTTCGATTTGGACAGACGACGCGACGGCGCAGCAGAGTGAAGCGGAGCGGTATGGAGCAGTCTCTTCGTCTTGGTCCGTTCCAAATTCGAGTCCAAGAAAGAAATATTCTGCAAAATGTCTTTTTGCCTTTTTATACTCTTTTTTTAACTTTTTTGAAAAAAAAGGAAAAAAGAGTATATTGGGTTTGTGAAATGTCTGTCCGTCCGTCTGTCTGTCCGTCTGTATGAACGCAGGTTTTTTCCACAGTTTTGAAGCTAGAGCAACCAAACTTGGTATACATGTTGGTATATACCATAGTAAGACAAAGTGTCAAGATCTCCCCCCCACCCCCACCCCTTCCCCCACAAACCGCAAAAACCTATATCTTCCACAGTTTTATAGCTAGAGTAACCAAATTTGGCACAAGGGCTACTTATCACATCCTTCATTGATCTGGCAAAAAAAATTCGGCCACGCCCACCCCCGCCCCCACAAATAGGCAAAGTCTGTATCTCCCCCACCCCTTTAGCTAGAATCACCAAATTTTGCAGGTTGAATTCTGTTGCCCTATTTAATAGATTGGATAAAAATATTTTTGCCACGCCCACCCCGCCCTTGCAATCAAGCAATATTTGTTTCTCCCAAACCTGTAGAACAGGCCCAACCAAATTTTAATTGATGGCAAAACTTTAAAGATTTGAGCAGAAATTCAATTGCCACGAAAAAAAGAGTATATCGCGGTCGGGTGCATCCGACTGCAACGTTCTTACTTGTTTTTTTGTATATTTTGTTCATCTGCAATTTTATTTGCCTGTTTGTAGCATCCCAAAAACCAGCAAATTGTTAAAGTTTTAAGTGTGTTCTGCGTGCTCCAAAAGTTTTGATAAGGTTGGACTTGTTCAGATAGCAATGTGGCTAAAGCAAATCGAACTTAGCGTAATACCTACTTCTTCAAGCATTTAAAAGTTTAAGTTTAAGTTAAGTATTTTTTCTTGAGTATGGTATTTCTGCATGCTTCAAATCTTCGTTAGACCTCTAAAATCGGAGGTTTAAGCTGTCAATGAGTAATTCATTTCAGTGCTATAAAATTCCTTTGCGTTTGATCGCCTGCCTGACTCGCAGATACTTCCAAAAGACATTTTTAAATATTATTACTCCCTGTTCCCATTAAAAATGGGAAAAAGGGAGCTATAAAGTACCGCAAATGTGTGTAACAGACAGAAGGAGGCATTTCCGACTATATAAACTATATATATTCTTGATCAGCATCAACAGCCGAGACGAACAAGCCATGTCCGTCTGTCTGTCCGTCTGTCTGTCTATCCGTCTGTCCGTCTGTCTGTATGAACGCGTCGATCTCAGAGACTATAAGAGCTAGAGACAACAAACTTGGCATGCAGGTTCCTGTATACCATACGCAGATCAAGTTTATTTCGAATTTCGGACGCACCCCCCGCACCCGCGCAAATCGCAAAAGACTCCCATAGCCACAATTTAAAAGATAAAGCTTTAATTTTTGGTTCACATGTATGTCTAATCAATGTCTTTCGGATGTGTAAATTTCAACACGATCGGATAAATGGCACCAAAGTTATGGAAGAATCTATTTCCCCTGTCTCAGCAGGCAGAAACAACAGTTTGACATGCACTGTGCAAGTTGAATACGCTGCTTGCTTGTGTTGCCGCTGAACTGCTTGAAATGCAAGTTGGGAGCAGGGAGTCTCGTAGTCGGGCACACTCGACTAGAGCATTCTTACTTGTTTGATATGTGAGATTTATCAGCAATTTATTCCTATTAAAATGTTCAGATCATAATAGCTTCAGGCAAATATTTTTTTAATTTATTGATAAATTCTATAAAAAGAATGACTCTTTCTAAATTTAAAAATATTTGGTATTTTATTGACTGATATTTGCTCATTATTATTTGCTTATTGTTATTATTACAAAGAAATTATATTGTGCTCTATAACTATTTTGATTAAATAAGCAACATTGCAATGTCCAAGCGTGAATCCAGTAGACACCAAGAACATAATTCGGTTTTTTTTTAGTAAAAAAATAAGAAGAAATAAGATGTAACTCAACAGTATCAGTCAACTACCACACCCAGCGTTTACTTGAACCACTTGGGAATTATAAGCAATTATCCGAAGAAAAATCTAGTATGAAAGTGTTAAAATTTCTGGTATACAACATAACAGATTGACGTTATGTTAACATATTCCAAATATAAAATCGTTCAATTTCAAACTTTTAAACAATGAGTTTTGGACAGATAAATTCCCCGTAGTGCATTGTATCAAAAACTGATGCGAATTTTATGCAAAAACAAGTAAGAATGCTCTAGTCCAGTGTGCCCGACTACGAGACTCCCTGCTCCCAACTTGCATTTCAAGCAGTTCGGCGGCAACACAAGCAAGCAGCGTAGTCAACTTGCACAGTGCATGTCAAACTGTTGTTTCTGCCTGCTGAGACAGGGGAAATAGATTAAAAGTACACATGTTTTGCAAGTAACTCTAAATTCCTATATTGCTCATGGAAATACACATGCTCAAAAATAACCAAAGTGTATATTAATGAATAAATGTATGACTTGCTTTTAATATAAGTATTTGATATTAAATATTGGGTACAAAGTTTCTCCAAACACAAATTGCAGTAAGCTCAGCTTTTGTTCACAATGTAAATATGTACTATATTGGCATAAGTCTGAACATTCAAAATGAATTTGCAGCATTATAAGACGCTTAGTGGGTGTGGTAAAAACAACAACAACAGCCGTAACAGCAACAACAACAAATCGAATATCAAAGAAAATGCGGCAAGTGTGGCGAATGCAATAAAAGGCTTAGAAGGCAAGCAAATGAAAGAAAATCCAAAGTCAAAGCAAAACAAATTTCTGCTTATTATGGTTGATGTTTTCCAGAGACAAATGCTCGGAGCTCTTAGTGTCAAAATATTTATGCACACAGCAAGACTTCCTGTAAATGATATAACGATAGATCGGCTAGATCGTACAGACAATTGGACAATTTGAGGATCGGCAAGATGACTTAACGTTTTAGCCATGGGATATCTGGACAGCGACTATGTATCTTTGTATATATTGTGGCATCTGTGGCTATGCTCTTTGGTGCTGCTCTTTGATGCAATTCAGTCTCGCCGACAGCAGGAAAAACACTTTCCCCCAGGTAGGCTCAGCTTCATAAGATCTTGAGCTGCAAAACTGGTTGCTCATTGGCTGAGCTGCTGTAAGTGACCATTTATTGGGACAGAGGGTAGAGGAGGCCATTAATTTAACTATTGTCAGTCTATATACATATAATCTACTTAGGCTTTGTGTGTCCTTTTTTTGTGTGTGTGTGTGTGTGTGTGTGTGTTATGCAGCTCCTTGCAATGTCCTGTGTGTTTGTGTTGTGTGCTTGGCTGTCACAACAATTATGTCGGCATTTGCTCAAACGCGCCCAAAAATGTCAAAAGGATTTTTATTGACTTTTTATGTTGTTAACTGACCGACATAATGCCCAGTTTTGTGGGTGATTGCCACAGAGTTTGGCCTGGGTGGTCCCAGCAAGAAGCAACAAGTGTGTCGGCAACATTTGCTCTGATCTTCAGCCACATGTGTTCATGATATATGACTTGTAATTGCCAAGTCAGTGGGTGATCACAATTGTTGCTTAGCTATTTGGCTTGTTAACATTGCAGCCAAACAAGCTGGCTAACATTAGTATTGTAGCTCCCCTTCTGACCATATCCCCCTCTCTACAAATGCTGGCCAAGTGTCAAGGCGACAAAACGACTCGCAGGCGGATCAATCGATCGATCGACAACAATCAGCAGCAACAAACAACAAACAACTTCAACAGCAGCAGCAACAGCAGCAACAGCAGCAGCAACAACAGCAGCAACAGCAACGACAAATGCAACCAACAATACAATAAATATCAAGCAAGGAATTGAGGACAGCCTAAAGACAACGACGAGGATCCGCTGATCAGCAATCGGTTCCTGGCTACCCATGACACTGCCTGCTTAAGACTCTCAACGAGCACTGAGAACTGAGTCGAAGGGGTTAACAGCTCGATGCTATCAACGCATTGAGCATTGAATTACAGTCACACAATAAACTGAAACTGAAACAGAAACAGAAACCGATACAGAAACAGAAACCCAACTCCATGATCAAGTCCAAGCGGGAGTCAGACTTTGGCTTGGGTTCGGGTTCGGGTTCGGGTACAAGAGTTTTGTATCGAGATCGGTGTCTGTGTCATCGCTTAAATGCTCATTTAAAGAGATTTACTGTGTATGCCACTTACATACAAGTCCCGAGCTTAGCTCCAAAAGAAGCTGATAACGACGCTTTGTTGCATTAATTTTGCTGTCCATAAAACACATACGAGGGCGGTTCTATCTGTAATGAGACCATTACGAAAACTAGTAAATACTTATGCCTGAAAGTTGCTTTTAGAATTTGTGTATGGTGTGCGTTTGTTATTTTAGAGATACAAAAGTTGTAAGTTTATTGATTTTTCAATACATTGCTAAAGGTTTTACTCGACGCAAGAAGCCACACCAGAAATATCACTGTGGACACCAAATTAGTTTTAATATATACAAAATTTCTTATATTAATCTGAACGTACTTAAATACGCATCGTCACTAGACTTTGACCTCCCTTAGTTATTTAAATTAAAATAATTACTAAATTAAAAAAAAAATAATAAAATAGGATAAAATTAAAAAAAAATGTATATATAATTAACATAAGACAATAGCAGTTTTCAGAAAATTAAATTAATAACTGAAAACGTTATATCAATAGAAATATAAGTATATAGTATTTATCCATACTATTTGGTTATATGAATCACTGATAACTAAATATTAACTGCTTTAAATATTTATATAAAAATGTAATATTTTGAATTGTAGTGCAGTAATTGATAAGTAATACTTGTAGCATTAAAATGATTCAAAGAACAAATAAATAAATATGTATTCCTAATCAAATAGATTTAAAGTTAAGGTTTCAATGTTTGTATTTTTATAATTATAGTGCTATGCTGAGGCTACCCTCGTAGTTTGTACAGTACCTAAACAAAATGGTGAGGCAAGGGCAGCTCCTACGAATAAATGCAAGTAGATTAATTGCCTTGGTCATTAAATACGCAGCGATGGCATCTAATGCACGATCAAAGTCCATACATCAACATCAGAATATCACAGGCCATGAGAGGACGAGAGGGATGTCCATGCTGCACCTTTGTAGGCGTCGGCAAACATCTTGTTATCCTAAGTTTTGGACTGCTCTCAATACAAAGCATAAATCGTGTTGTTTTGACAGCAAAATCGACCGCAGTCAGTACTACCTGAACAGAACTGAACCGACCTGACCTGAGCAGACTAGCTTCCTATAACACTAGCGATCCTTGATCCGGAGCCCACACACAAGCATAAAACAGGAGATCAAACTATGGACAGGCGGCACGCATGAGCCTTGTCGTCGAGTGCGTCGTATCCTTACAGAATTTGCCTCTGCCGCTGCCGCTGCTGCTGCCGCTGATTCTATTCTTGTGCGTCTGCCTTTTGCCTTTGACGTTGACCGAAACTAATCATTGTTGCGCCAACAAGAAGTCAATGCATTGTCTTCCTGTTGAGCCCGATGCGAAGTCCTGCTGTGCAGCAGACATGTGTTGTCCAGTTGCAATTCGAGCTGCTTGGACAGTGTCCTGTCTTGTCTTGTCCTGGCCTGGCCTAGCTAGCGATTTGCTGCGCCGCCAGTTTCAATTGACGCAAGGTGTCCTGACTACTTTTTGCAGCTCGACAAATTAAATTCTCTGCGGTTTGCGACATGCGGCGTCTGCTGCGGTTTACCAAATGTTTAGCTAGCCAAGTATCCGACACAGTTTCAGTTCCTGTTCCTGCTCCAGCCACAGTTCCAGTCTCAGTTTTGAGCTGTATTTGCACGGCAAAGTTACTTCGTAAGCTTCTGCATACTTCTAGTTAACCAACAATAAAGCTAGAAATCAAACGTTGCCATTAGCGATAGTATCGATTGTTTTATGGTAAAGTTTTACAAGGATTTTTCTACAATCGAGTTCGAGTTCAAAGCTCATACAATTTACAAAGACATAAAAAACTAGAAAAAATTATAAAAAATATACAATAGTATTGTTTGTATAACTAGCTCTGCTAGATAGTGTTTAATTCTCTTCTTTTCACTTTTTGATCAAGGATGCACTTGTTTTAAGAATTTGTATTCTTACAGCTGAGCTGAATTTCAATTTCGTTTAAAAGTTAAATTTTTTTTAAAATTTTATTCAATATTTATCAGAAAGCAGCGCTAAAGGTTTTAGTCTGAGCTCTTCCTCAGTAGCAGAAAAGAAGTTTTACGAAAAGGTTTCTTGAATCAACTTCATGATGTAAACCCATACTCAGTCTGTAGCAAAAGCCACGACAAAAGCAGAAGCTGAGGCCATTCTCACGTTCCGCTTTGGCCGCAAGTCGAGCATTATTTAAGTTAATCTAATTGCGGCGCTTTTCGTTGGTTAACTCGTAATTAAAAGGCTTTTGGCCAGGCCAAAGTGAACACTAATTAGATTGCCAGCTTTCAGCTCCATTTCCATATATGGCTGTGTATGTCTCTGTGCTAACTAGTCGAGCGTTGGCATCGTTTGTTTAATGGTGTAGATTGTTGCACGCTGACAATTTGGACAACGACTTTAGGCCAGGCCAAGCCAATTGGAAATGGAATTGCAATTGCCAATTGGCAGTTGCAGTTTGCAGTTTGCAGTTTTAGTTGGCAGTTGCAGTCGCAGTTGCCGTCGCAGTCATTGGCAATTGTCAGCTGCATTTGGTGCAGGGAATGTCGCGCCTATTCTTGTATTAAGTAGATGGTAAATTGCTGAGCTTTGTCTTTGGCAAAAGGTTACTCGTATTAACTGAATCTGAGCAGCAACAAATGAACTTTCAATTGTCATTTGGAATGCACAACCATATCAACAATGCGCTAATAAGCCCACAAACATGCCACAAGCATATTCTGTTATTTTAGAGCAACAATTGAATGTTGCAATTTGAAGTAGAAACAAATATCGTTTAGACTTCGAAATTTTTACTTTTTGAAAGTTATTTGACTGTAAAATTATATTTGTTTTCAATAAATTAAACTTAATTTTTAAAGATTCTTCTCATGCCTCTATAAATAATTCAATTACTAAGTACATTTTCAGGCATGAACACATTTACGAATCCACAAATTCGGTTTCTAGTTTGTTTAACTAGGTAGGTAGTACCTAATGGGTACCTACTACATACCTATGTATAATTTTAAACCATTTTAAAATATGAACAAAATTATTTAAGATTTAAATCTAGTGTTTTGAAAACTCAGCAAAAGATAAACAAATAAGAAGAGGTTTAGGTTCTTTTGCTTAGCTCGGTTTCATTTAGTAACTTTTGTGTTTTTGTGACTCTGGAAATTTCACAGCCGTCTGTGATCGAATTGATGTGTTTTTCAACTAGTTTAAATATAGCATATGCCAATGATTATTTCAACATTTCATTGTGAAATTATTTGTCGTTGGCAACAGTTCCTTTCATTATAAATGTATAAAGCAGTAAAACACGAGAAAAACTCAACTCTTTTCATCACGAATTAACAAATATGTCACCTACCAAGCGGACCGCTATTAACTTAAATTGCTCCGGGGTGCTTATCCGCAAGCATCCCTTTTACCGTTTGGTCTCGAGGCAGCAGCTATTGCCGCTGTTAAGAAGGCTTCGGAGAAGTGCAAGGTCGGTATGTTTGTGGAAGCCAACTTGTGGACCAAGGACATAAAACTAGCACTTCTGCAGAAGAATTCTAGAGCATGGCGAACAGATAATTCTTTATTTCCTGCGAATTATAAAAAGCACACATAATATTTTATACTTTTCAAGGTATAAGTAAGTAAACTTCAAAAAATTGACAAAAAAGTCTCACGAACACACGATTTTTGAAAATGCTTCAAAACTTACGATTAAATAATTGATACGTGATTTCGAATACATTATTTAGTTGCTTCTGTTCAATTAGATATGATTTAAAGTGTGAATCCTATTGTGTACGCTTTACTAAAATGGTTTATGACAATATTTGCTTTCGTTTTTGAATGGAATCTTCAGTAGAAACTTCTAAGTTTTGATACGGTTAGTTAAGTGATTTCTTTATCTCAGCTGACCTGTGCTCTATCAGTGTGAATGAAACACATCATCTGCGTATGATCGCTGATCGGCATCTGAATTTGCGCATCGTCTCACCTGGTCAATCAATTCTAGCTGAAAGCGTTGCTCCATGCAGCTGATGAGGATCACTTAATCGATTTGAAGCGCCTGCAAACATAATTTCCAATTCAACTGCATTCAAAAGAACAACAACTACAACATGAGCATCAATTGCATGGTTATCAGCGCCAATCAAACTGAAGTTAAGACCATAGCCACAACCACATCCTCGACAACAACAACAACAACAACACAAACACAAGCACATCCAATCCAAGCCAGAGTCCAAGCGACTTGGATGCCATTCTTCCAGCTTAAATGCAAAATTAAAACATAAATCGTGCGCGCCATTATGGTTATTACAAAGCAGCACGCCAGAGGGAGCTGCCAGGGGAGGGTGGTGGCGAGGGAGGGATAGGTAGGTGGTAGGTGAGCGCAGGCGCAGGTGGAAAGGCGTGATTGAGTGGGGCATACCAAATGCCACACATTGCACTAAGCTGCACGGTGGGCAAAAGTTGCAATCTAGATTGTATTAATTAATACCTTGGAGATGAACTAAATTATCCTTAAACAATATTTTTTATTAAAATTAATACATTTTTTTTTTAATTTCTTAAAAATTACATTTTTATTTTACATCTAAGTAAAATACATAAATGAATTAGAGTCTAAAATACACTGAAAGCTTTGCACTTGAGTCTGCAAAATTCTTCGTAGACTTCTCTATTCATTCGTTCATAGAAATAAAACACGTTAAGTGATTTGGATAAGAGCTTGACTTATACTTTCCAATTCAATTTTGAGAATTAGTTCAGTAGTTACTTTTTTACTAAACGAATTACTCTTTCATTACAGTTCCATCATTGTTCAGCGATTCAAGTCCCCATATCGGGTTGTAAGTCATTTGAGTTCCATTATCGTTCAAGCTATTCGAATTATAAACAGGCGTAATCTCATTTCTGAATCCACAAAATTCGTATGTAAATTGAAAACTTGAAGGAAAAATTCGTACCTAAAAATATTAAAACTGTCTCAAATTATTTTCAATAGTCTCTGAAATATTTAAGATATAGTTTGGTGAGTTGACTAATTCAAAATAGTTTGATTTCAGTGAAATCTAAATTGCAACTAAATAAGATTTTATTGTGTAAACTTTATACAATTTTTAATTGATAGTTTGCTGCTCTATTCCCACTGTGCGATGGCCACTAAATTGCACTTCAAGTACGCGCAAAATGATCGTTCGATCAAATGAAAGATTGTGCGCCAGGCAGGTCGGACTAGAAGCAGGAGCAGGAGCAGGAGCAGGAGCTGAAGCTGAAGCAGGAGGATGGCAGGATGGGCCATCAAGGCTATGGGCAAAGCAAAGTCATAAAGTGGAGAATTATATATGACGGCCGAAGTTGGCCGATGGCCATATAACAGCTATGGCGGCACCAGCATTATTATTATAAAAGCAAAGGCTCACTTTAACATCTTAGTGTGTATCTATGTGTGCTTGTATGTGTGTCTGTGTGTGTGCCTGCATGCCCCGAATGCAGTTTCACTTCCCTTTGCTTAAATTGCAATGATTTAATACAAGAAATTACAAAATGAAGACTCACTCACTCAGCTCAGTCATACAGATTGTGGGCGTGGCATTGGCTGCATTGGCCCTTGGCCCCACAAAAAAAAAAAAAAAAAAACAATATATAATATATAAAATGTAATAACAACAGGCAACATTTGAATGCGTAGATCACGTGCTTATTAAATAATTTATTTAAGCACCCAATACAATTTAATAAAATTGTTGCAACAACAACTTGAACAACAGCAACAACAACTTGAACAACAGCAACAACAAGTGCATAATTGCAATGCAAGTATTTCATGTACATATACCCTATAAAATAAATGAACATACAGGATTTAATCTACTTAAGAGTATAATTAATATTGATAAAACAATCATTTACAATAAAAATACATCTAGAAATGTTTGAGTTTATAAAACTGAACAAAATCTTAACAATATTTTGAAAATGTTTGGTAGGACGAAAAAATTTCGAAAAATATTTGTATATTAAATAACATTATTTTATTTGTTTTACATTGGCTAAAAATCTAAAAATATTAAATTTCCAGTTATCAGAAATTTTACATATAAATCTATTGTTTGATTTTATACAAGAGATATATCGTATCGTACACAGCTTCAATAAATCGTTAATATGTTGTTAATAATATATGCATTTCTGATTGGGCAAAACTATCAATTCCAAGTTGAAATACTTTTCATTAGTTATACAAAAATTTGATTAAAATTGAATAACTATATAAAATATAGCTGTCATATGAGAGATCCATCAATATGGTTCAAGAAAATTGCATAATTTATAAATATGTCTACAATTTCTGAAGCAGCCCAAGATATCTGTTCTACTTTGTGCAAACTGTTATAGGGTATGACATAGTTGAAGATAACCAATTAAATACTCTATTCTTGACTTGTCTGCCTCTGCTTGATTCTTTTAATATGCAATTTTGATGCCGCCAATGTCAGGCTGAGTTTAACATCCTTTTGCCTCGTATGCAATTAGCTGGGTGGCAGCCAAAAGTGGGCGTGGCAACAGGTACGCGTTTTTCATTTACCTGGTTAAGTGGTTGAGTTGACCGTGCTTGAGTGGTTGAGTACTTGAATGGTGTAGTGTTGTAGTTGTGTAGTTGAGTGGTTTGATGTTGCAGCTTGTCCTGCTCGCACTTGGCCATTAATTTAATGGTTTAATTGCAGGTCTCATTGCAGGTTTATATCTACCATCTCCATTGAAGATGGCCAAATTGCATAGCGTGTCGAAATGAGTTTTCATATTTAGCTGCCTCTTTACTGATCAGGCTCATCATCATCAGAGACAGGCTTTTCAATTTGCCAATTTATGTCTTCATAAAGTTGTTGTTATTGCTGTTGTTGTTGTTGTTCTTGCAACACACTGATCTGATGGTGTTTTAAATAGAGTCACATCCCATTCACATCCCCAAGCAAAAACACGCCAAACAGCTGCTTTGATTAAACAAAAACCTTTTTGTGGTTCTTTGATCTGCTTTTCTCTTCAACCCTCTTGTTGTTCAATGATCTGATTTTCCCTTTTCCCCTCTTGTAGTTTTATTATGTCGAACGTGCCACATTTGCTAAAGTTTCTATTTTATTGTTGTATATAACAGGCTGTAAAATATGAAAAGGTTTATAACTGAATTGTTTCTCATACGTAATAAAGTTGCTTGTAGTATAAATAAAGGCAGCTAAATAATGTTTTCAAAATCGTGCATCATATATTTAATCTTAAATTTGAAGCGTTTCCAAAAATTGTGTTTATTTATTTATACCTTGAAAAGTATAAAATATTATGTGTGCTTTGTATAATTCGCAGGAAATAAAGAATTATCTGCTTAATTACTCCCGCCATGCTCCAGAATTCTTCTGCTGTAGTGCTAGTTTTATGTCCTTGGGTATAAGCATTCTACGATGAGCGTGGATGGTCCACAAGTTGGCTTCCACAAACATTCCGACCTTGCACTCCTCCGAAGTCTTCTTAAGATCGGCAATAGCTGCTGCCTGGAGACGAAGTCCACTTTTGACATTCTGCGTGACACCACGCACCTAACGGTAAAAAGGATGCTTGCGGATGAGCATCCCGGAGCAAGTTGAGTTAATAGCGGTCCGTTTGGTGGGTGACATATTTGTATAATCCGTGATGAAAATAGTTAAGTTTTTCTCGTGTTTTAGTGCTTTATATATTTACAGAGAAAATAACTGTTGCCAACGACAAAAAATTTCACAATGAAATGTTGAAATAATCACAGGGTTATGTTGGATTTAAAATTGTTGAAGAACACATCAGGTCGATCACAGATGTCTGTGAGATTTCCAGAGTCATTTGTTTTAACTTTCTGTCTATCAACAAACTTCTACCATTTTTAGTTTTTGCACGTTTTATACATGATAATTTACTTTGATCAAAATAGGAACATACATATGTCCACAGTAAGATAAATCGGTTAAAAATCGAGTTTTCGCATCAAAAACTTTTTTTTTTACAAATATCTCAACCAAACTTAGCCAAGTTTTATAAGACTTTAAAAAAAATGTGTTAAAATTTCATCAAAAACGGTTGGCCATTTCTTATAACTGTCATATAATCAATCAAAAATAAAGTTTTTGTTTGAACATGATGCCGAAATCTCTGAATATATGGTGAAGCTATCATATTTTTGCCATTCACAAATAACGATTTGGTATCAATACATATTTTTTTGAAGAATTTCAAAAATATTTTCGTAGCTTTTCAAATTTTTAGGTAACATTTTTATGATGTACTAAGTTTTTTTTTTATTATATATAGCCGATTTTGTCACATAATTAACATAATATCTAAAATAGTGAATATTATAATCAACTATTGTAATATTTGTTCCATGCAGTTTATTGTACCTACCTATATTGTGGGTTAACCATTAACCATTATTTTTGAATTTAGATGACATCTTCTTGAAATTTAATTTCTGTGCTGAAGTCGAGGAAAGCGAATATCTAAAATACGATTTAACTAAATAAAACATATTCTATCTAATATTTTTTCTTCAAATAAATTTTCTTATTCATTCTAAACGCGATGCGGTTCCGTTTGGCCGGAAATAAACACATTTTGGTGTAACGATATTTTGTGTTGCAGCGCGAAATACATTTCTATTGTAATGGTTGGCAATCATATTGGAAAAACCCACCCATAATTCAATGATATTTAATCTTGGCAAATAATAATAATTTCCTGCTAAGCAAATAATGCGGCTCTGGTTGATTATTTGCCCAGGGCAAAGAAAAAATAACAAAAATTTGCACAGTCTAAAAACTGCATTGAACGGTTGTTGCAAAAGCATAAAGCGAAAAGCCAAACAACTTGCAACAAACACGCCCACAACAACAACAATAACAGCAACAACAGCGGGAGAATCATTTGCCCAATCAATATCATAAAATGCAATTTATGATTTGTTGCTGTGATTTCTAAAGCAAATAATAAAAAAAAGCGCAAGAGCAACACCAAAAGAGCATTGAGCAACAACAGCTTAAAACGAGCCAGCAATGCTGCATGCAACATGCCATATGCAACCAAACCTCAGTTAGCTCCTCTCCGTGGCATCAACATCAGCATCAACATCAGCAACAACAGCAGCAGCAGCAGCAGCAGCAGCAGCCAAAAGTTATGGCACAATTTTCACATCATTTTCCGCCCGGTCCCTCACCGATAACTGAGTTATGGACCAACTGGGGGCCTCTGTTCCTGCCTCTGCCTCAGCCTTTATTCCTGCCTCAGTCTGAGGCACGTAAAATAATTTAGCCAGCATTTAACCTTAGTTTTTCGTGTAGCATCTATAGGCCTCAGCCTGCTTCGGCTTCAGTCTGTGCAATTGGGTATACCCTGTTAAGTGGCCTTGTAGAGGGTATAATACAATTTGAAGTAAAAGAAAATTATGTAAATATTTACATTTTTGCAGCAAAGTTGAACAGTTTTCATTAGTTTGATTTATTTGATTTCGATACTTGAAATTTAAAAATTTAATTTTTTTTATTGTCAAGCTAATGAAATATATAAATTTTGTTAAAGTTTGGAAAAGCTGTTAATTTTCACTTAATTTGATATTGTTTTTTGTATAAAGTTAACTGAAATTGAAGTGTTGACCAAGAAATTTCTATATTGTGGATAAATTGTCAATTGGGCCAAAAGAAAAACATTGGGAAATAATCAGGTTCGCTTCCATTTCCGATTCCAATAAAAATTTTTGGAATTGGTATTATTATCTGAATTTAGAAAATAAATGGGAAATAGTTAAAAAAGCTTTGCTTTTAAGACAGTCAATTGAAAAGTATTCGAATTTATCTTTCAAAAGAAAGAACGATTGATATTTTATTCGAAATCGATTCGGAATGAAAAGTCCTGGGAAATGTGAAAATGCCTGAATATCAAACATTTGGAAAAAGTGAGTTGAAAGAATATTAATTTCTGGAGTTATGAAATAATAATATTCTGAACAAATTGGTTGGATTGTTATCCCAAAAAGCGCATTTCATAAAGGGAATCTAAAATTGTGCTAGATTTTAAAGGTAAAAAAAAATAAAAATTTTAAAACTAAATGAAATCTGATTTACAAAACTGTTTTTAATTATGTTGATATAATGTTAGCATTAAACTGAAATCAATTGAATTTTAAGAAGAAAATATGCGAAATTAAACAGCTTTATTTTGCAGTACAGGGTTTCTACAGGTCCAGCATGCTCGTCGCGATCGTTGCCTTTGTACAGGCTGTCCAAGCGTTGATTATGATGAAGTTGTGCGCAATTTGTTGGCCGTCTGCTGCTGCTTAAAAACGCTACAAGGCACAACGGAAATTGGAGAAGAGTTGAGAGCTGTCTTGGCCATGGCTAAGGCAGTTTGGTTGCTTGGTTGTTGGGTTGTCGGTTGTTGGGGTTGGTTTGGTTGCAGCGGTCTTGAAGTTGGTCTGAAGTCAGTCAGCTCATGTGGAAGATCGCTTAATTGGCCTGACTGCTGCTTGGTTAACTGAAAGAGTTCTGGCCACAAGATGTTTAAGACTCTTCCTGTTTGCTGTTGTTGTATCTGCTTCGCTTTACATTTAGTTGCGCTCAGCGCAAGACTAATTAAATTGGGAACGTGCAAGTTTTGGGCCGTGTCCAAAGAGCGCCATTAATAAAACGTTGATAAGTCCATGAGTCTGGCTGTTATCCTTGAACATCTTGAAACTGCTGTGCGTGTGTGTGTGTGTGTATTATGTTTGACTCCGCCCATACATTTAGCCGCCAGCCAGGAAGAACCAACAGGGCAGACTCCAACTCCACTTTAGATACATTTCATTGCCATCTCACTCTTTTGTATCTGAATCTATGTGTGTGTATATCTATGTGTGCGTGCGCAGCTGCTGCAGGAGCTGTGCCTGTTTGAGTGTGTGTAGTGTGTAGAGTTTTCTCCAAGCTTCAAACTGGTTTCGAAGTTCGAATTGTTTGTCGCTTGTTTTACCCCAACTTCGAAATGTATCTGACAGATACTTTTGCTAGCAGCAGCAGCAGCTACAATTATGACTTAATGTTTGGCATTCGTTTGGAAACGTCGCAATTTCCTGTTAAATGATACGTAGCTATTGTGTTGCTGTTGTTTAATTTATGCCACCTTTGCTTTAATATTAGCTTTGTCACGCCTCGCTGCTGCCCGCCCCAACCCCGCCTCCAATGGCCTGCTAATTCCACAGTAGCCGTCATTTAATTTTCCTTCCTTTTTTTTTAATTTTTTAATTTTCCTGCACTTGCAAACGCTGTTTAAGCAGTCAACAAATGCCACGCTGCATTTTTTTAAATAACTAATTCAATTCTCGAGCAGCCGTGCCCATAAATTATGTGCAACGTTTTCATTTTGCCAAGTGTAGGAAATGGATCACGATTAAGAAGCTGCAATGCTGAGCTAATTATGCACCCAGCCTAACCAGCCAAGCCAACTCAGTTAGCCACTTTTTAGTCTTCCGTCTTCAATCTACAAACAGCAGTCTTCAGTTCAGCAGTCTTCAGTTTTTCAGTTCTTCGACTGAAAGTTGCCCAAGCTGAAGCTGAAGTTTGCGCCTCGCTGCACACAAATTGCCAGCGGGATCGGAGTGGGGCATCTGCCTCATCAGCAACATGGTTGTGGGTGCCATGCTGCAAAGGCAGAGCAAGTTGGAGAGGGAGAGATAGAGAGATAGGGGCAGGGGCAGGGCGGCTGAGGAGAGGCAGCAAACGCTTAGCGCTTTTTAGCCGCTTGTTTGTCGGCGTTTCCCGCAATTTAAGCGATAAAACAAATAATACATTGCACCTACTTATTTGTGCAGTGTTTCATTCTGTTTGCATTGTTCTCATTGTTGTTGTTGTTGCTTTTGTTGCTGTTGCAGCTTGTTTGCTTCGTCTGTCTGTTGATTTGTTTACCTGTTGAGATAATGAAAAGGTGTAAAATGTCAGTTTTGTTTGCAGTGCCCCCATTTTGTAATTGCTATGGCTCTTCATTTGTTTATTGTTGTTGTTGTTGTTATTGTTGTTGCAGTGGCTGTTGCTATGGTTTATGTTGCAGTTTGCACGTGGCGCCTCAATTACATATTTGCTTACAATATTTATCTTGCAATCGAGCATAGCAAGTGCCGCTGCTCGATAGTTTCGGTATAGATAGTTTAAGCTAACGATAGCTTTCGAATGTGTTCAATTTTAGAATATTTTAGAAATAGAAATTCTCATAATTCAAAAGAAAAACAAATCTTATGGTCAGTTCAAAATGAAGTGTAATACTTTATATATACAAATACGTAAATTCATATGTTTGAAAATAAACTAAAATTCGATAGTGTCGACATTGGATAAACCCTAATAAACTATAGTAGTTAACTTTAGCAAACCAACTATCGACAGTATTTTAGATTGAATTTTGGACCTAGCTTGAAATTAATCAAATATGTTGTAAGTAGTCTTCTAAAAAAAATGTTTAGTTAAAGAATGAAAAATGTATTTGAAACAAGTAAGAACGTTGCAGTCAGGCTCACCCGACTGCGATATACTCTGTTTTCTGTTTACTGGGGCGGGGGTGGGCGTGTCAAAATTTTTTTCTCCAAACTATCGATGAGATCAAAAGTATTCATACTGCAAAATTTGGGGTTTCTAGCTATAAGGGTGTAGGAGATACAGATTTTGCTCATTTGCAGGGGCGGTAGTGGGCGTGGCATTTTTTTTTTTACAGATCGGTCGAGAATGTCGTCAGTAGTCTTCATGCCAAATTTGGTGACTCTAGCTGCAAATCTGCAGAAGATATAGATTTTTGCGGTTTGTGGGGGAAGGGGTGGGGGTGGGGGGGAAATCTTGACACTTTGTCTGCCTATGGTATATACCAACATGTACACCAAGTTTGGTTGCTCTAGCTTCAAAACTGTGGAAAAAACCTGCGTTCATACGGACAGACGGACAGACGGACGGACAGACGGACATTTCACAAACCCAATATACTCTTTTTTTCCATTTTGGAAAACAGAGTATAAAAATGTAATATGTTTTAATTTGTGATTAAATAACAACAGTTTATTTATATTAATTAATTATTTACTAATGTAATGTTTAATTGTATATTGTAAATTTGTTTATTTTTTTATTTATTTAATGTCAACTAAAGGAGTCCATAAATAGAGAATTTAGAATTAAAAAAAAACTAAAATTAAAGAATTAAAATAAGATTTAAAATTAAAATTTAAAAATTACAAAATATAGTGGAATGGAGCATTTTTTTTTATTTCATATTGATTTTTTATACTTCAAGTGTCTATTAACAATTACTTATACTTTAGACTTAGTAACTACACTAAATAGGAAATAGTAACAATAGAAATAAAAAATATGTTTAAATTGTTCAAAGAAACCCAAAAATTAGTTTGTTTCTATTTTCCTCTGGCTTCTATAACATTTGTAGCATTATTTTTGCATTATTTTTTTTACTTTTTAGAGTGTTATTTCAGAGATTCACACACACAACTATCTCAATTATTTTCAGCCTCCAGTTTTAAAACAATGCTTCAAAAGTTATTCCGAAAAATTGAATTAATATTTTTATGCATAAAACTGATGTTCAAACTATCATATATACATTGTGCTACATTGTATTAAATTATAATGTTTTGGTGTTTTTTTTTTTCCTATACTTACTATCGTATCTAAATAAGTCTTTTCCGTTTCATTAAAAGTAAATTTTTATTATTTTTGAATTATTTATTAGTTTTAAATATTTGCATTTAAAGTTGAATTCTGCATTCCACATCGTTCTCTTCCCAAAGCTATTTGGTTTATGGCCTTTGCAGGCCTACGTGCCGTCATGCAGTAGCTGCAAATTGGCAACGCCTCATCGTTAACTTGGCTAACAAGTGCCATGAAATATGCTGCAACATTCGAAGGCTTTTAAAAACTAATTAGAAAATACCACATACACACTCTGAGGGTCCTTAGGAATATGCTTAGATAAGAACTGTTTACTGTCTTCAGATACTAATATTTATTTTACTTTGACCAGGATATTTCTTTAGTTTTATTTGCATAATTCTAAAACAACAAAATGTGAATAAAATCAACATATGATTACCATCTAGCTAACTATAAAGTATAGGTCTGAAAGTATATCTCATATGATTGGATTAGCTAATCTGAAAAACTATTATTAGGTGTTCAGAGTTAACACTATCTTGTGAAAAATCGCTCAAATTAGCATACATTCAATTTTAGTTCATGATTGGTAAATATAGATTGTATTTGTGCTGTTAGCTTAGCTGTTGCTAAGTAGCTATAAAATGTGTAAATTCGAAATAAAAGCATTGGAAATATGTTTTATGTTATATAAATATAAGATTGATGAACTAGAAGATGGTCAGAAATATCCTTCTAAGTAAAAATACAATCTTACGATCCATTGCAAGTCTTGTTATTGGATTCTTTATTGAAAGTTACTAATTTGTATCTCTCATAAATAATGTGCCTACTTTGATTCAAGTCAACTTGACAGTGTTGCAAGTGTTGCATGATCCATTAGCCTGAAAGTGGGATCTATAAGCCATTAACTCACAATTAGACAGCCGCCTCAGGGACAGGTTTTGAGCAAAATAAATCTAAGGCACAATTGGCGTTGCAATAAATATATAAAATGAAAGCTGAGAGGTGCACAAAAGTCAAGGAGACTAGCCATTAATTTGTGGACAATCGACATGCAAAATCAAATGGGAATGGAAATGGGATTGGGAATGGGAATGGGAATGGGAACGTGGCACAGTCGCCAATTCCAAATGGGTTCAAGTTTTGGTGCAACAGTCCGAGATACATTTGCAGGCAGGACCTTAATTAACTTTAAATGCTGATTTTGCGGGGCGACATCGAGGAAGTCAGTGACTGTAAGAGATTGGCCATGGAGGTGCCACCATTGGGGGCAAGTTGAAAACTCTGCGGGTCAATTCGCTCAAGTTGTCAGCGAAAGTTTTGTGCACAAAATTGATTTATGGGCAGCGGGTTGGGCCAGAAACTTATAAAAATCGGAAAATCGACTTCATCAATCAGCAGGAAAACTATTACAAGATTTGGTTTTGTTGTTGTTGTTGTTTTTGTTGTAGCGCAACAATGATTAATTCCAATAAAATTGTACAAGCTGTGGATTTGTTAGGCGCAGCTGCGACTCCAGACTATGAGACTTTGAGGCACTCGAAGATTGTGACTCAAACTTGCTAACTAAATGGGTCAGTGCCGACAAAGTCTCAAACTCAGTCTCAGAGTCAGAGTCAGAGTCAGTCTGAGAGTCAGAGTCAGAGTCAGTCTTTGGCTGGGGATTACAACGTCTCCTGGATGTCTCTGGCAGTCGGCAACGACAAGAGCTGAAAATTTATTATTTGCACTCGAATCAAAGACAACTCGGAGTCCGAGCTGGGAGCCTGTGCTCCTATGGCCTCCAATGTACAATAAGAATATGCGCACGGCAACTGCACAGATACAAATACAGATACAGTAAGAAATACAAATACAAGCACAACTCATTTGCAAATTCCAACGAAACACTGTTCTGCAGAATTTCAACGATCATTTAGAATTCAGTTTGGGTGTCTCTCAATGTATCCCCATCCTCAGCTTTTGTCTGTGTTGTGTGTTGCGTTGCATGCAAGCACTGTCTGTTGCCTGTTGCCTGTTGCCTGTATCTGTATGTGTGACTGAAGCCAAAGCTGCCCCAGGTTGGTTCTTGTTCGTTGGTTCGCTTGCCACAGCTACAGCTTCATGGTGCATGTTCAAGTTGGAGCCCGTTGCTGAAGCCGGCTTTGAAGATGCGCCGCAAGTTGTTCGAGACCACCCAAGTGGACGTTGCTCAGGATGCTCTAAGGGCGCTGCTGCTGCTGGTTTATGTTTGGTGTTGTCTTGTATGTATATATAAGTGTATATATGTATATATATATATGTATCTGTTTTGTTGGCTGCATTCGCGGCCGCAATAAATGCGCAAATAAAGTCACAATTAGAGTTGAACTTGTGGGAACGTCCACCGAACGAGAAACGAGTATCTTGTGGCATACGCTTTTGGTGAATATTTTCGACTTTGAGTGGACCTTGTCCCCCGGTGCCCCCTCCACCACCACCACCATCTCCGTTTCCATTTCTTCTCTTTGCTGTGGCATATTTTGAGCTGCGTGAAGAATGCACCAATGCCATGCAGCAAGTACAAGCCGAACCGAGAAGCGATTCTAGTTGGAGAAGTGCTGCAGATTTGCTGCAGCTGCAATTCTTCTGGTCTTCTGGTGCTAAAGTAGAAATGCGTGTAGCTTTATTGCTGGACTGGGGCATTGTCAGTTGTCTGAGTCCGTCTTTAAGTCCCAGTGTCCCACTGTCCGACTGTGGACTGTTGCCTTTGTAAGGTCATTGATTTGTTACGAATTTATTAGTCAGAAGCACTCAACTTGGCTAACTGAATCGTTTAGCATTTTTTCCATTACTTATGAAATCTCATTGATTTCTTCTTCTGGCAGTGGGTGGCAGCTGTAGAAATACTCAAACCATATTTGGTTATCTGTAGCAGCATATGTTACAAAAGTAATAGTTGCTTCTGATACGGTTCGGGATTTCTCAATAAGTTTGTTACTTTTTTATTTAGATATTGTGACTAGCTGTATATAGATAGATCTGATTTCAAGCTTATTTATTCTTATCTATTAATTCCTAACACAATAATAATTAAGAAAGACATTTGTATCTCTGTAATAAGTACTTTAAAATTGATTTAAAAGATACTTTAAAGTGAAAGGAAACTGTTTCTACATTTATAAATTTACTTTTTTTTTTTAAATAAGCTTTTATTTAATATCTGTATAAGTTAAAGTCATCAAAATCAGTTTTTAAACATAGTCAAAAATTATATAAAAACAAACGAAGATTCTAACTAATATTATTTTAGTTTTCATCATCGATAACGAGCTTAAAACATTATTCATTAAAGAATTTTGATTAGTTTTACAGCAATTCATTCAACTTTAATAATAATTAAACGCTTTCACTTGATTTTATTACCAAAATTGGCAAGTGATTGGGTCTAGTCAGCTAGCCAACTAGCAATTAAGCCAAATGCAACTAGATAATTGCATTGCTGTTCTCTCACTCGATGATCGTGGCAACCGTTAAAAGCAATTAGCCAGCTCATCGCTTGGCCATAACTCTAAGCTGATCTCTGCCACTGCCACAGCCACAGCTAAAGCCTTTGCCACAGTCACTGCCACTGTTAGTGCCCCATGTCCGTTATCAGCTTTGGCGATAATTGCAGATGGCAATTTGTAAGCTCTTCTTATGAACGCATATGACACACACACACACACAGCCAGACAGACAGCCAATATAATGCAAGATCTATGGCTACATATATACCTTATACCGCAATTGCAAATTAATAATGCCCAGCCTCCTCCAATCCTGACTGCGACTTCAGCTACAACTCCAACTTGGACCTGTGTGTGTGTGTGTCTGTGTTCATTTGATACTGAGTATGGCAAACGCATTTATTTTACTTAATATGATTTTTATCGATGTTGCAGCTCGAAACACCCATTACAAATCACCGTTAATGAAGTCGAACCTCCCAACATCTTGCGAAACCGACCTCTTATCCATAAGAGGTACTATATACTTAGTCGGGAGTCTGGCAATGGAATGTGCCGACAAGCAGCTCAACTAACTACACTAGGCAACAAAATGAGCAAATTATTTAAAGCCAGTAGTTTGTGATCCCAACTAAACGGTTCTAAGTACGAAACTTATTAAATTCTGTTCCCATATCCGATTCTACTGATAATTTGCAGTGGAAATTGAAAGTTGTTAAGGCTAATAGAAAAAGCATAAAGATAAGGTTTAAAAATATTTAAAGACAATCACAAGAAGAATATAGAAACAATCTGCTTGAGAAGCGGTTGTTGCACAACTTTTCCGTTTTTAAAATGTTCCAACCAAGCTCAGTTATTTTAAATTTGACTATACTTTACATAGTTTGTTTAAATTTGATCAAATCCAACTATATATTATAGCTGTCAAAGGAAAGTTTGATCAAAATTTCTGATCTTGTTAAATAAGTTGTGAAAGAACTTGTAAAAGACTTTGTTACCCGTCAGATTGTCTCTCAACTTTACAGCTATCTTGATGCATTTTGGTACAGATGCTTTTTGCCATTTTTGATCAAAATCGGGAGATAATAGTTGTCTGAATTGCTGAATTTTCTTCAGATAACTATTCTTTATTGTTAAATTACTAGTCTGTTTGCTGCGTACTGCGTTTGGTGATCAGATGGAAAACTCAGGGCCAAGTTAAAAATGCGTTTGAATGTGTAGAAAGCGGATAAGCTCAGGCTATAATTCTGGCTTTGAAGGTTACTTGCGATTAGCTCAACAGAATGGTAATTTGAAGTAGCTGTAGGAGAGCCAGGAGTCATTCGGAGCTGCCACGCGAGCTCTCTATGCGAGTATGCAGGACAATGGCAGGACACACGACCCGGCACGCGTTCATGCTCAAGGACAAGGACGTGCTAACAACGAAAATGGACCTTGACTTTGACTTTGACTGCTGCCTGATTATTTTAATTGTCAACATTAATAGTCTAACAATGTTGTTTTGCTCTGTTTGAAGGCCCCGTTAGCAATTTATGGATTTATGAGCAACAATTTCGTATTTTGTATTTCGAATTTTGAATTTTGTATGCCGCCTCCCAGGGGAGCCGCTAGACAGAATTGCTCCCATGCTCACCTTGAAAAGGCCATAACATAACATACACAGACACTGAGATATGCCACATGACATGACACACAAATCAATCAGTCACAGTTGAAGCTGAAAGACTACACTGAAAAGAAAAACTGGTAAAGTTCAAGTAAATCCATGGACTCATTTGAAAGTTTACTAAGTTTTTATTCAGATTTGACTTAGGATAAAGACATTCATTTAAAGAATACGACTTTTAAAAACTAAATAACTTTTCCAAACAATTCTTAATTAATTCACAAATGTGTTGTTGATTCAAGAAAGATTTAAGCGAGCAATGAGTAAAAAATTCACGTGTTTTAAATTCATTCACAAATGTAGAATAAATCGTTATCTTGGAAAGTCGATAGTTGTCGATACTATCAATAGCGGGGCAATGAACTATGCACTGTGAGAAACGACTAGACTAGACGAAGTTTTCAAACGCATGCGATATGTACCTGATTTTGTATGGTAATTTAATTTTATAGATATGATCGCCTTTTGATTATATAAAATTAATATTTATTTTTGAACTAACATCTTAAGTACACGACGGGCAATATCTCAAAAAATAAAGCTTAGGTCTTAGTTTTTACATAATATATACTTTATAGGATCGGAGATGTCTTCTTATTTGCACTACTTTATTACTTCCTTTTACCGATCTTTAATTGGTTCAGTTTGCAATAAACTCTACAAGAAGAATAAGTCTCGTGACGATATTCAATACCCAAAATTCGTATATTTCATTTTTTAATTAAAATTTTTACAAAAAGGGCCTTAACCAATTTTCAGTTTTTCTAATCATCATTTCTTTTTGATTTGATTTCAGTGTACAAGATGCAAGCAGACTCCAGTTCCAATTCCAACTCCAACTTTGACTTTGACTCCGACTCCGACTCCGATTCTGTTGCTGCTGTGCTTCCTGGAAACCACAGAGGCTACTTTGCTGCGGCTTGTCTGTCATTGTTTGTCTCAATTCGTTGGCTGCGTCTTTGTAAACGCGACACTAATCCCGCTTATAATTTTATTATGCACACCATTCAGCCCCCGGTTGGTATTGCGTGGGTGATATCTCCTCCCCCCCCCCCCCCCCCCCCCTCCCGCTGCCACTACCGTTGCCGCTATCAGTACACAGCTTGTCGAGCTGCCGTAGTAGCGAATTTTGACACGATGCTTTTGACAAGCGTAATACATCATCGACTGTCCGTCCGTCTGCTTCGTTCCCCTCCCGTTCCGTCTGTCCGTCGTCCCCTTCCTTTGTCTGACCAGCAAGTGGCTCAACAGCGGCTTTATGTCTCTTTTTTTTGTGTGCTGCTTGATGTTTGATAGTTTAATTGTGTTTTGCTACCGATCTTATGATACTGTCTTGACCAATTGACTGATTACACTGGTCTACAAAATTGTTTTAGCACTAACTTTGGTTCTGAACTTGTCTTGTGATAAAATAAAGTTTATGATTGAAAAAATTACTGTTGAAATAGTAAGATATCTCAAAATGTAATTTTCAGCTGCGTTGTTTTTCTTAGAGTTATTATTCAGATTTAGCATAATGCCGGGCTGTTTCTTATTATACAGGATTAATGTATAAAATAATGACTATAAAATGTCACTAGTAACTCACAACTAGGGAAAAAATACAATTTTTTGTTGACCACTAGTATTTTTATAGAAGAATTAATTGTTTAGTAATCCTAAAGAAAGTTTAAGTCATACAAGTGACATTTATTGCTTCATGCAAAAGCTATTAATTTAAAAAAAGCAATAATAACTTAATAAATCTTTAATTACAAAAAAGGTTGCATTAGCGTTGTCTTAAAACTAAATAAATCCATTTATCGTATCAGCTAACTGATTTGAATTAATATATATTATAATTAAATCAGCTGAAGCAAGTGTTAATTTGAGTATAAAATTTAAGTAAATATTCGTTATGAGCTGAAATAATATTAACGCGATCATATCAAGTTCTATTCCAGGCCATTATCAGTCTTATATAATGAAATTGTGAATATTATTTGATATATTCTATCTACTGGCATAAGTTAGTTTATCTTTGATATTTATTTTTGAACATTCACACTTATTCAACTTATTTTGTAAATTAACTATTCACGATTTGAACACGCGCACATCTCGAACTGCAGCAATACCCCTCCCCTCAATTTCCCTTACCTTTCAGGCACAGCTCAATTGGTAGTCACGCTTTTTGCCAATAGCAAATTAAGTTTTCATAGGCAATAACAAGGTCAGTCAGAAACTTAGAAACAGAAGTTGGGCAGGTGGGCAGGTGGGCAGGTGGAAGGTGGAAGGGTTCTGATGATTGGCGACGTCAGTGTCATAAATTTGAAATTTCCTCACTTCAATAATAAGCTGCAAAGCTGAATGAAAACAACTTTGAAAATGGAATTTTTGAACGAGTTCATGTTACATGAAGCTCAGGTGCTGGCCATATCAGCGTCAGCGATATACTTTATGAGTCAATGCGATACGAATAATTCCATTGCATTCGTTTCGTTACGATTCGATTCGATTCGAAGTTGAAGCCCCAACATGGGTGCAGAAAAATTCAAGAGAATTAACAACGGGAGCCGTCGGGAGTTGATGGCGGATTGGGTTTTTTGTTGTGAATTGGGATTCGTGTTAATAATTTAGTTGCTTATCGCGCGTGTTGACGTTCAAAATGGTTTCGGTTTCGGTTTCGACTACAGATTGTTGGAAATATGCCCAAAGGCAGCAGATGGGGAGCTGCAGGAGGTGCTGGAAGGCAGCGCAGTCAACTATTCAGACATGCTCTGTCAGCGCCTGGCGATAGCGATATGCGAGCAGTTGCCAATTAGCAGCCACTTGGCACTTGCATTAGATACAGATACATTTACTTAAGATACATTTGAAGCTCGAGCACTTGGTCTAATTGGCAGGCGGTGTGCAGCAAGTGGCAAGTGGATATATATGAAGTAAAGTCAATTCAAGTGGAAGCGTTATCAATGCCGATAAGCGCGAAACTGGCCACGCAGCTGTGCCAAAGAAGACAATGGAGCTGACATACGAGTATTTATGTAGATGCTCATGTTGATTGGGCGCTTTATTGCTGCTGTTGTTGTTGCTGTTGTTGCCTTGTTGCTGCTGCTGAGGACCACACACGTTGATGCTGCTGCGGCTGCTGCTGTTGCCCAAGAGTCGTTGGCAGGCTCAGGGCCAGGCCGTTGCCTGCCACAAACGAGATTTAAATGAGTCGCAACGACGGCAACTCTCTCACGATTCTGAATTTCAGCGAAATCGGCAACTGTTGCGGATTGTTGCTGTTGCTGATGCCGTTGCTGCTGCTGTTGCTGCTGTATATGTTGCTGTTGCTGTTGTTGCGTGGCATTCTACGCATGCCAGAGATACTTTTGGCACCTTAGCGGCGATTAAATGCACACGCACATTGTTGCTGTTGTTGTTGTTGTTGTTGACGAGTGTTGCAGTCTGTGGCCATCATCAGGCACTCTTTAAGCCGCTTTGCCTGCTTTTAATTGCCAAGTACAAGCGACGACCACACACGTTGTCCAAACCACAAGCCAGCACCTGATTAGAGCGCATTTAAATGACAATCGACAGCAGCAGGAGCTATCCTTAGGCTTAGGCTCCATTTGTTGTCACAACAAACAACTTACACATGAAAAATAGTTCAGGTTGCCGCTGAGTTTTTCACTCATCTTTTCCGGTGATAAGCGTTTGGGTTTCACTGCCACTTTCAATGCATCAAAGTGCTCCCAAAATGCAACCGATGTAACCTCAGCAGCAGCCAAGGGGCACTGCGCGCAGTGTTGCTCATTTGGCTATTTTCCAGGCAGTTGGCGCTTGCTTTTTAAAAGCCAAAAAATTGAAGTACAAGAAAATAAAATAACATTATATTTTATAATTAAAGTTATACCAAAAATTAATGCATTTCGACAAATGGCCAAAAAAAAGTTATTTTAAAAATGTTAGCTATTTTGCCTTATATTCAATTCCCATTTTGTCAACTTTTTAAATCTCAGCTCTTTTTCAATTACTGAATAGCTGGCAACGCTGATTGGGATACGTTGCAGAGTTCAGTGTGCAGGGGCAAGGGGCTTAGGGGCTCGATTTGGGTTTGCGGTCATGTTAAATGTGACACTAATGTCCTGTTGCATTGACGCTTATCGGATCGGTCCCAAATGTAAATGGAAACTCTTTGTTTGCCCCTGGCTGTCTACGTCTATGATTCCCTCATAATTTATGATTAGACGCGCCTCTGGATAGCAGCAACAGCAGCAACAGCAGCAGCAGCGGCAGCGCAGCCTGTTTTGCCTATCAGCGCTTTACAAAGTGCGTTCGTGTGTTTTTCTTGTTGTTTTTTTCTTAACAGACTTTTTGAGGCCAAAGCAGCCGCCATTATCAAATGCCCCAGAGCACTACCAATGCTCCAGCTTCAGCTCCATCATCATCATCATCATCACTAATAACAATATTTCGCTGGCTTTCGCTGCGAATGATTAACTGAAAACTGGCTTGAATTGTATTAGCAGCTACTTAGTTAGTCGCCTTGTTAGTCGTCTCTTGTTAAGCTTTGAAAAAATCAAAGATTTTATTGGCAGAAACTGTTCAACATTTAGATACTCTAATAACTTTTGAGCAGACAATGCAAATCATATAAAAAATCGAATATGAAAGTTCATATTTCTTGATGCTTAACATTTTTATTTAATTACTGTTTTATTCAATTCAAGCATTGAGGAGAGCAGGTATCACGAATATGAAATAAACTTGTTATGAATATGATACGCGAGATTCTAGAAATGATGTTTCTTTAGCTTTTATAGTTATTGCGATAAGCTAACGAACATTCACCTTATAAGGTTGAATCTGATCCACCAAACTGATCGGTATGACAAAAGGAATTTACTTTACAAACCAAATTCACCAGAATCGATATTTCTGTCTGTCAACTTATACTTATGCAGCGAATAAACTATATTTATTCCTACTTCAACACAAATTGAGTATACCCAGCTAAGCACAAAGCTACAGAGTATAGTTGAAAGCGCGAAATGCGTTAATTTTCAGCCAATTGAAGTATCGGTCTGCTAACCAGTCAATGGTGGACACAGGACAGTAGGACAGTGTTAGAGTGGAAAAGTGTACAGGGGGACAGTGGAAAGAGTAGACAGTCGCCGTCTGATTGAGCAAGTGCGCCAAGTTGGCCAACCATTTAGTACGTGCTTTAACTATGAGCCGCTTGACGGAGCTGTCTGCAGTCTTCTAGCCAGCTGCTAATCAGCGTGCTGTTTGACTGATTGAATTGACTAAGAGTCTAAAAGAGATTGAAACTCAGTGTAGAATGAAGCTGGTAGTTGGTATTGGAATTGGAATTGGGATGGGACTGGGACAGATACTCAAACTGAGACTGGGACTAAGGCTGAGGCTGCCGCTCAACTGGTTGCGCTTGATTGGATAAATGTATAAAAAACAAACTTTAGTTCGACAGCAAAGCTGTTTGGCTGCTGTTAACATTTGCACTGCACTTAGCACTTGCGCCAACCCCCAACCCCAAGCACAAAACCTCTCAAGCCCCCCCTCACACCCGCTCTCAACCATGCCACACGCCTCGTCGAGCAGTTGAAAGCCTCAATCAACAGCCGGGTCCAATTATGTGGAATGAGGTGCTAATTTATGGATTTGAGACCTTTTCCTTAACCGCACAATTTTGCGCGTCTATAATTTACACTGTTTTCTGATTGTTCAGCTGATTGCTAACGGTTTTTGTGTGCATTAAGCATTAGGCATTAAACATTCCATTCTATGATCAAGTTTCAAATGTTGACTGCAACCATGATATTTGAACAGGTTTCCAACTCGATATCCAATCGAAAGCTGACGATAGGCCTCGATTTCGCAGTTTATTGAGAACGGGGAGAACGGGTTGCCAAGAGGAATAACTCATTTTAAAGATCACATCAACTTCAAATGCTCAAAGCAAAAGCAATTCAATTTAAGCGCTTAGATGAGATAAATTTTAATCTATTGATTTTTATGAATAAGCTAATATTTTATAAAGTTCATAAGGCTAAAGACTTAAAAAAAAAATATAAATTGGAACTACTGCAAACTTTCAATTTCAAAAAATTTTATCGAATGAGAAATTATCGTTCTGAAAACGAAAAAATTAATAACCTCTCCTGTTTTAATATTCTAGTCAAATTAAAGTGTCAAACTTAATAAAAATGTAAATAAAGCTAACTGAAAAAATATCGTAATTTAATCAATTTCCTTGACACCGAAAAGCTTGAAAACAAATTCAATAACTTCAAAAAGTTGTTGTTTTATGATAGAAATTGTCTTGTCATCGTAAATCAAGCACTTAAAGTCGATTAAAGTAAATAAGTGATTTATTATTACTGCTTTTATAATGTGATATTGAAATAATATTCAATCTATTAATTTCAAAGGATTAACATAATATGTAGGCACTTGTTAATATTACCCATCAAGCAACTGAGGCATGGTTAACACATTTTTCGGATCTGAATTGATTATGTAGGTACTATCAAAAAATAAACTACTACATAAGAATCTAGTTAGATCAACCATATATAGTATTAAATGTTATATTATCAACTATGAAAGCAAAAAAGTGTCAGACTATTAAACACAAACTCAGAAATCCTCCAAATATTGATCTGCGTATGGCCTTATTGACTGTTGATTTAGATCATGAATATATGTTTGAAATTTAGAAATTATGAGATGAGAACTTCAGCCTTTTAATATTTTCGCCGTACTTTATATTCCTCCTTAACCTATTTTGAATTTAAAAAGTTTCGGTTTCACTAAAGATAAATTTATCAAATTTTTTATTAATTATAAAATTGATTTATCTGCTTAACTAGAGATATAACAATTATATTTAGTCAGTTGTTTCTTATACAACGCATAGAATAACAAGTAAGAACGTTGCAGTCGGATGCATCCGAATAACAAGTAAGAACGTTGCAGTCGGATGCATCCGACTGCGACACACTCTTTTTTTCGCCTCTTTGTAGAGTCAGAAGTGGGCGTGTCAATTGAATTTTTGCTCAAATCTTTCAAGTTTTGTTCTTGACAAATTGTATATACCAACATGTATACCAAGTTTGGTTGCTCTAGCTTCAAAACTGTGGAAAAAACCTGCGTTCATACAGACAGATAGTTAGACAGACGGACGGACGGACGGACGGACATTTCACAAACCCACTATACTCTTTTTTCTTTCTTTTTTTCAAAAAAATTAAAAAAAGATTATAAAAATGATATTTTACTTTAAAGTTCTTAAATTCTTTTTGGCTTTTCAAATTATTTATAGTTTTAAGCTGTTATTTCTTATGCAATCTATTAATTTATCTTAATGAATAGACATATACATTTGATAGCACAAATTTAAGCAATTGATTATTAATTCCACCTTTCCCCCACCTTCATCAGCTAGTGTGATACTGTCTAATAACGCTAATGTATAAACAAATCAAAGATCGCTGGACAAGCTAATTGTCACTGCGTGAATTCATTTGGAGAGTTACCAATGGGAGAGAGTCTCTTAATTTATGGCCTTTGGTTCAGGGCATTGGTTGAAAAGAAAAATTGATTACCCTAATCAGACTACACAATCAGAGTCCGATCTACACACACACACATGGGCATACACAAATTTGATCTCTTCTTATGTACATAAGTGAGAAACCATGTACAGCACAGATATATCTTATGCTCGGCCATTCTCTTTGGCAGTATCTAAGGCATCTTATAGGCAAGTATCTGTATCTGTATCTGTTACTGTATTTGTATTTGTATCTGTATCTTTTAAGTTTCAGCATTTTTGAGGGCGTGTTTGCCTTAATACACAATCCTCAATCAGGCGCGTAGCTGTAGCTAATTATTTATTGGCTTTCATGGTCTACGCGTGAATAGATATAGATACAATTTGATGTGCGTCTGTGTGTGTGTGTGTTTGTGTGTGGATTGGGCTGCATTTGGGGCATTATTCACTGGAAATACGCTTATTTATGACGCTGTTATGCAGCTTTGTTATTAAAATGTTATTGGATTTCTCTCGCTTACCAGCTGGGACCACAGCAAGAACACCACACCAATGAACAACTAGAAACTGTAGCATCATTAAAACGATTCCGACTCCGACACCGACACCGACACCAGTGTGTATAGATGATACAGAGATACATTAGGTACTCCACTCAGAGTTAAGTTTTATATGTATGAGCCCTGGGTGTCATGATAAATGATTTTAATTTTCTCTGTTCCATTTGGTTGCCTTTTGGTGCTCGTTTTTATACTCTGTTTTCCAAAATGGAAAAAAAGAGTATATTGGGTTTGTGAAATGTCCGTCTGTCCGTCTGTCTGTCCGTCTGTCTGTCCGTCTGTCTGTATGAACGCAGGTTTTTTCCACAATTTTGAAGCTAGAGCAACCAAACTTGGTATACATGTTGGTATATACCATAGGCAGACAAAGTGTCAAGATCTCCCCCCCACCCCCACCCCTTCCCCCACAAACCGCAAAAACCTATATCTTCCACAGTTTTACAGCTAGAGTAACCAAATTTGACATAAAGACTAGTGACCACACCCTTGACCGACCTGCCAAAAAAAAATATGCCACGCCCACTACCACCCCCGCAAATGAGCTAAGCCTGTATCTCCTACACCCTTATAGCTAGAAACCCCAAATTTTGCAGTATGACTCCATTTGAACTCTTCGATAGATTGGAGAAAAAAATTTTTACGTACAGAAAACAGAGTATATCGCAGTCGGGTGAGCCCGACTGCAACGTTCTTACTTGTTTTTTTTTTAGGTTTGCGCTACTCTTGCGCTAAATTAGTTTTATTTTTCATTTCAGACAATTTCCAGCAGTATTCTTAGCAGCTGGAAAAATGGCTGCCCAACATGGAGCCGCAACGTTTGAAGTTCAGCCGTATAAGCAGCAAGTGTGTACCTTTGCAGCGATATACAATCCTGTTCAAGGACAATTGCATTGCCACCCAGGCGGCTGCTGTTGCTGCTGCTGGTCGTGTGACTGCTGAACGTCCTTGGCTTTGATTGCAACTGACACACGTCTGGGGCAGCAATAAAAGTAACATTTCTGCTATAGCATCATTAGTATTAACAATCAACAATCAAGAAGCAACAAGGACATGCATATGGAAAGCACTGCAATTGGTTATAGTCCAAGTCAAGGCCAAGTCATTTACAGTTGCTGCTGTTGCACGGAGAGCGGCTACTGTGCCTCAGCTGCGTCTGTCTGCCCGACAGACTCTGTTACAGACAGTGTTCAAACCACACAATTATTTACAAAAGACTGACCTTTTGTAGAGGACAACCCGTGGCGGTGTTGCCAATTGCTGCAAAATCGTTGCACTTGCTGTGACTGAGTCCGATTCCAATTTCAAATATGAGTCCTTGCACAGTCCTTGGCTTGTCTAATGCCTTGGCTTGCCTTCATGCTTTGCGGTTTAATCGAATTTACAGATTTGCCCAGTTATCCTTTAAATCTAAGCTGGCTGTTTGCAAACAACACACAACACGGACTCAAAACACAAGACAACAATCGCCTTATGTTTTTATTGGATTAGGCCACACAAAAGTGTTTTAAGACGTTAGAGGGTCTGTTGGCTTATGCAATTTACGAAACTGTTGATCCATTTCCTGGAAAATTGCCTTTTTAAACGAAAGACTTAGGACACAAACTTGATTTGGCCGACATGCAAAAGACTTAGGACACAAACTTTCACAATTTGAACATAAAATGAAGGCGCAACTTTCGTTTTTTAAGCACACACAACATAAGAAAACGATAATTGGCTAAATTGTTTAAACAATAAAGTAAGATATTAAACATTTGGCTGCATTAGCTACCAATTAGCAACTTTAATGAGCCAGCTAACAAAATAAACGAGCGTAGGCAAATTGACAAATTAGCTGCTAAAAAAAGGCAATTTTGTTAAATTACAAGCGCAATCGAGTTAGTTAAGCAAAACAACAATAAAAAATAACAACAATAGCAGCAAAAAAGTTGCAACGGAAACACACAAAATTAAAAATAATTAACAACAAAAGGCAAATTTAAAGATCTGTTAATTGATTGAAAACACGTTGCGTTGTTGCCGTGTTAGTGTTGTTGTTGTTGTTGTTGTATTTGTTGTTTGGTTTATTTTGGCCAAATTGACAAACTGGCCAACGCATGCAAATTCATGTTGCCCAAAGTGATGAAGTCATAAAAAGTTATGACTCTCAGTTTATATGGCTTGTGTTTTTTATATATATTTCTTTTTTCAAATTGGTGCGCATAAAAACGGTTTAAAAAAAATGTTATGTTCATAAAACATACGACAAAGTCTCTCGAGGGGCCATATAAATAATAAAAAAATATATATAAAAATCTTAAGCGAATCGAGAAACTTGTTTAGCTGCTCTCCTCTATTAGTTGGCTTAGTCTCCTGTGCTGGCAAATAAAGTAGTCAAATTTATAATCAACAAGTTCATTAACATTTAACCCTAAACGCATTGGACAATCAAAGGGGACAATCAGTTAAAAACAACAGCAACAACAAATGTATTTTTAACAAATTTTGAAATTATTTTTAAGCCTGCGGTGTAAGAAACAGAGGCAGCTGAATGAGGGGGTAGAGTTGGAGATTGGCGTGCTGGCAAACGATTTACTAAACAAGTTAAATTTTAATTAAAACCAACGTAAAACTCAGCAAATGAAATGAAAATTGTGAAAGCACAACGACTATTGTATACCCTACTGACTAACTTACATGCCGTTAAAATATTTGAAATAGCTTAAGTCAGTTTGAAGAGCTTTTAAAACAAAGTCAACTTTCAGACAAGTTTTGCAGCTTGATATAATTAAATAAGGTTAACTTTTAATTTGAAGGGTATGCGTATTAAAGAGTTACTGATACGATCTTTATGAAATTGATATGCTTTTGTTTTTGTGTTGACCGCTAAAAGAAGTCACATCACGGCGACGAAAATATTTATTTTTGAGTTGGAAATGGAACACTAAGCCAGCTGGCAGCTCATTAAGTAGAAAGACAAGATTATAAATAAATGTGAATGATAATTTAATAATTATGTTAGCAAATCCCAACCCATAAAGTGAAAGATGTACTTGTCAATACATTTGATTTGTGATTAATATCAAAATATTGTTCATTTCATTATCGAATTCAATTCGTATTCAATTCAACTCAAGCGCATGATTTTTTCATTTGATTTAGTATTACTGTATTAGACAATCCCAAACTAAAACTTGAAATCATTCAATGATTCTATCGAAGGTATCAATGGTATTCTTTTGATTTACCAACGAGACTTTTCCACTAGTAGCAGTAGTAAGTAATCGATTGGTGACCCTTTCGATGCTTTTCAAGCTACAGTCAAACTTACAGGTATATTTATATGTACATATGTATGTGTGTTGGCCATGTTGGTATCATTAATAACTCTCCGTCCGCTGGCACTCAGCACAAGCACAAGCCCAGCACGCGGATTTACGCGTTCTGCCTTTCTTGTATGTAAAATATGAATTTTAAATTACCCACTCTCACACACACACACACACACACGCTCGCAGAGCTTTAACGACTCGAAACTGAGACGCAGAGAAATCATTTAGCGTCGATGACCGCCAGAGGGCGCGCTTGTGGCCACCGTGTCCGACATATGTTTATGTTTTTGTACTCTGTACCCAAAGTGAGAAGGAGTATATTTGTTGTTTAAAAGATTTGATGAAATTTGGATACTATGTTCAAACTGCGATTATAATTATTTCCAACTCGATAAAGTAGTATGCTACAAAGTTTAATGTTTTGCTAAACACCAACTTTAGTATGAGATTAATGATAGTTTTCATAAAACAAGCCAACTGCTGGAAACGGCGTATATTGCAGTCGGGAGCTTTACACAACAATCTTCTTAGTTGTTTATTTCTTAAATGTATATGTATTTAGTTTGGGAGTGGGACAGATATGAAGTTTGCAACCGTTAATTATGTGAATTGTCAGTTTTCAGAAATTGTCGCTGGCCAAATTAAGTTGTAGCTGTAATTAAGATGAATACGTGTAGTTACTGTTATTAAACAATGCATATTCAAGTTGGAAAAACTAAGGATATGGATAGTTTAAACTAGATAAATGGGAAATGAAAGTACAAAAACTAACTAACGATAGCAGACTTGATGTATCTTGGTTTTTGTTTAAATATTTTAGTTGTTGTCGATTCATTTGAGTTGCCACGATCGAAAAGTATAACAGTTAGCAAATCATTAGGCAAACAGTAGCCAATTGTTGTTGGAAAACAAAGTGAGAAAAAACAGAGTATAAGGGAAATGAAAAGAAGAAAAAAAAAGCAGCTCACTCATTAGCTGCAGGCAATTCCCTTAGCTCATTTCTCAGCCATCGTTAGAGTCAAACCTCGACAGTAACAACAGCAGAAAAAAAAGAAACGTTACGTGCATATGTGTATAAGTACATTGGTAATCAAAAACAAGTTAAAAACTTTAATTAACGCGTTTTTACGCAACTGTCGGCGGCTGTTTAACCCTTTGTGGCCATCGCTTGTCGAGCACGCAAATGCAAAGCAAACATGACAACAGTAATAATTGAAAATCATGGCAATAAAAGCGTAACACAGCTTGAAGGGAGAGGGCTGAGGCAGTGAGGGGGGTGGGCAGAGAGAGAGAGGGCGGCTTTTTGGTGTGTGAAGGGCGAGCGCACACAAAAAATCAACAGCTGCTTTTATTGCCGCTGAGAGGCAGCCGACGGCAGCAAACGCCGTAAAACAGCAGCAGCAGCAGCAGCCATTGTTATGCTCTGCTCTCTGGCGAACTGTGGAACGGTTAATGTTATATGTGCGAGCAGGCCGACTAGCTGTGTGCCGGTGTTGAGTTCGAAACTTGTTGTTTTCGATATTCCAGTGGCACGTAATGGCTGACTGCCGAAATGACTGGAATGACTGTTCGAAACGGTTAACTTCGAAACGGTTAAAATGCCGCTTATTGCTATTTAATTAATTTGACTGACAATAGTTTTTATATATTGTTTAAATATTTATTTATTTGCCGCAATTTCAATAAAAATGCGCATAAAAATGACATAAATTGTGTGGCTATTGTTGCTATTCCAAATAAAACAGGTTGTCTTTTTAAAATTCAAAAATAATCAACTAATATTCGAAGTTTGTTACGCTTTATATGGATATGGGTCTATTGTTTGGGCGTTTTGCTTATTGATTATGTCGTTTGGCAGCGTTCCTGAATAATCTAAGCAAATTTATATTCACAAATCTTCAGTTTCCGCTAGCTATAGAAGTAAATATGTTCAATGTAGTATTCAAAGTAGTTTTCGACACGTTGTTTTTGTGTGTACTCGAATAAATCACAGACCTACATTGTTATTATGTTGCCAAAATTGAATACAATAAAAATATTAACAATAAAACGCATTAAATAATAATGATATTCATTAGCGACTTTAAAATTTGTTTCGTTTTTTATAATTTATTTTATTTTGATTTATAAGCCATATATCAGCGTCTATTCAATATTTTTGGCTACACATGTTTCACATTTTCGTAGATTTGAGTCTTGATTAGAGCTTTATTGTTGTTGTTGTTTATTGATCAATGCCAAATGACATTCGATTTTCGAAGTGGAAAGACTAATGGGCCACGCTTCATTAAGTAGGTACAATAAATTGATATTTAATAGTAGATGTTGGACAGCGTTTCAAATAAATAATAGTAAAATCAATTAAATATCAATCAATTGATCAAATTGTTTGCAACATTGAGCAAACTAAATGTGTTTGTGTTTCAAATGAAACAAACATTTCTATTCAAATTGCCTTAATTAATGCCTGATGGTTCTGCTCATCGATTGCCGATTGTCAATTGTCGATCATTCCAGTCTGGGTGTCGATAAAGTTGTAGGCATAGATTGAAACGTTGCGGCTAAAAACAAAATCAACACAACTAAATGCTTATGGAGAGTGTTCAACGTTGTTGTTGTTTTTGTTATGCGAGAGAAGGGAGAACGAGGTGTGTGTTTGATGTGGGGAGCATCAGTCAACCGTTTCAGCAGACAGGGACAGCGCGCAATTTTGATAAATCAACTAACAAAACCAACAAACGCAGCCATTTTCCGCCGCATGCGCGGCTAAGTGCAAGCGGGACGGCCATAGTAACAACTGGCAACGCCCAGCTGCAAGAGAGCGGCAGCAACAACAACAACAAGAACGACGCAGACGCAGACAGCGGCAGCGACACAGTTGTCAACCGCATGACAGCTCCCAATAATAAAGTCATATCGTGCCTTAACAAGCGCAAGCTTCGTACGTACGAGTGTATGTAAAGCGAAGGCGGAGTGAGCGAGCAAGCGAGCAGCAGAGAGATAGAGAGAGAGCGCGCGTGTGAGCAGAGTAAAACCGGTTCGCTCTTGTGCTGCGTTGCGTTGACTGGAAACATTGTCTCGCTGTCAGATTACAGGTGACAACGTCGAGTGTCACAACAAAAATTTGCGCACTGAGCGAACTGAGAGCAGCAGCAACAGCAGCAGCGACGTTGGCAGCAGCAGCAGCAGCAGCTCTGCCAATCGATCAGTCGAACAGTCGAAGTTTGAGTATCGTCTTCGTCACTGTCAGAGGCCTCTCTCGCCCTCTCTCTCTCGCTCGCTTGCGCGCACACATACACACATGCACAACGAGCTCTGTCGCCTGTCGACTGTTTCTCTCTCTCTCTTTCTCTCTCGCTCGCTTGACAGTTCAATCGTTCGCTGGCTGCTTCTGCTGGCTTCGTCGCAGCGGCAGGCAACTGTGATTAGTTAATTTAGTCGTTGAGCTCGCATGAAACAGACGTGCGCGTCGCAGTTGTCGGAAAAGCAACAGCAACAGTAAAAGCAAAAGCAAAGCATGAAATATACGAAACAAATTGAAAACTGAATTCAAACTTAAAGCTGAGTTCAACTGAATAACAACAACAAGTACGCTAAAGTGTATTAGAACAAGAACAAGAACAAGTGCAAAGTGCAAAGTGCTACAGAACAATAACAACAACGAGTACGCCAAGTGAACAAATGGCACTTGAGGATCGCTGCAGTCCACAAACAGCGCCCAGTCCACCAGCTTGTTTAGCACACTCGCCGCCACAGCATTATAGCCACATACGCATTCATCCTATCCAAATCCCAACTCAAATACCCATCTCAGCTTTGGACATGAGTCTGCAGCCGGGCACAGCCGCAACGGCGGCAACGCTTTACCAGCAGCAGCAGCTACAGCATCTTCACCAGCTGCAGCAACTGCAGCAGCTACATCAGCAGCAGCTGGTTGCCTCAGCGGGCGTCTTTCATCATCCAGCTACGTCTGCGGCTTTTGATGCAGCTGCGTTGCATGCAGCGGCGCTGCAGCAGCGTCTCAACGCCAGCGGCTCCCCAGGCGCTCACTCGACGGGCGCCTGCTCCACGCCCGCCTCGACGCTGACCATCAAGGAGGAGGAAAATGACTCCATTTTGGGTGATAGCTTTCATAATCAGACGGTGACAACGGCCAACGAAGAGGATGAGGAGGAGGATGATGATATTGATGTGGATGATACGGCATCCGTTTCCGCTCGCCTGCCGCCACCAGCTCATCAGCAATCCAAGCAGTCCAAACCCAGCTCATTGGCCTTCTCCATTTCGAACATACTCAGCGATCGCTTCGGCGATGCCGCCAAACAGACCAAACAAGGCGACTCATCTGCCTCCGCTTCCGTCTCAGCTGCGGCCGCTGCAGCCAGCATCTTTCGCCCATTTGAGGCAAGTCGCGCTGCCGCTGCCACGCCCTCCGCCTTCACACGCGTCGATCTGCTTGAGTTCAGCCGGCAACAGCAGGCAGCCGCTGCCGCTGCCACTGCCGCCATGATGCTGGAACGCGCCAATCTGCTCAACTGTTTCAATCCAGCCGCCTATCCACGCATTCATGAGGAGCTTGTGCAGAGCCGGCTACGCCGTAGCGCTGCCAACGCTGGTGCCAATCCCAATGCGGTGCTGCAGCCAACATCCAAGCTGTCCGAGAATAGCGTTGAGAAGTCTGCCTTGGGCTCACTGTGCAAGACTGTCTCGCAGATTGGTCAGTCACAGTCCACGACGCCACTGACATTGTCGAGCAGCAGCGCCAATCATTTGGCCAGTCCACCGCCCGCCTCCAATGCGTCCACCATCAGCAGCAGCAGCTGCTCCACGGCTATCAGCAGCAGCAGCGCCTCCTCCTCCGGCTGCTCCTCTGCCGCCAGCTCGCTGAACTCCTCGCCCAGCAGCCGTCTGGCCGGTGCCAATAACAATGCCAATAGCCCGCAGCCCATACCACCACCCTCCGCTGTCAGCCGCGACTCTGGCATGGAGTCCTCGGACGATACACGCTCCGAAACAGGCTCCACCACCACCGATGGCGGCAAGAACGAGATGTGGCCCGCGTGGGTCTACTGCACCCGCTACAGCGATCGTCCCAGCTCAGGTAGGTCAAATATAGCTTAAGATCTTTCTAGAAAGCTTTTATATAAGTGAAAGGATAGTGGATAAGCACACTTCAGTTTCCTTCAATGTTCTCATTATCGCTTTTTAGAACTCTTTGCGGATTAAATTCACTTATATTTCATTAAAGATTGAATAAACTTGGCAATGTGAATGCATAACATTTTCAAGATGAACAGCAATAAGAAAGTTTTGAATATTGAAAGAAATTTCAAATCCGCAAAATGTTGCCAAAAGTGGAAACTGAAACAGGCCTGTTAATAGCCACTTTTTTTAGTATTAGTTGCGAATAGCACAACTCAGTTGGAAAAAACACAGCAAATTTGATTAGTTTCTACAATTGATTAACTGGTTATAAACATTTAGCATTTATAAAATATATTTATGTGATATACATAAACTACGCTTAAATTACCTTCATAAGTCTGGCACATGATTTTGTTGTTGTTGTTGTTGCATATTATGGGACCACCTCCAACGCTTTGAGGAGCGGCTGCCTTTCATGCTGTGGATGTATTGTTGTCGTGTTGTTTGTCATAAAACCGAAGGACACTGCAACAATTAAGTGTGCCAGACCCAATTCAAAAAAAGTCAATTGAAAATTGAAAATTGTCGGTTCTGCTTTCTTCCGTCTTCTGTCCGCTGTCTGCTTCTTCTACTGCTGCAGTTGTCCAAAAGAGGCTTCTTGAGACCTGCCGTAGCTGAGTCTGGCCGCACGCAGCGCTGTTGCCTTTGAAGCTGACACTTTATGTGACAACATGTAGCGCATAGATCGTTTGGCTATCGCCGACAAGCAGTCGAAGGTCACAGGTCACAAGTCACAGTGCACAGTTCACAATGCTTACTCCGATATCAATTTCGAGCTCATTGCCACTAAAACGCGCTGACGATTGACGAGCAGAGGCAGAGCGTGCAGTGAAAGTGGGCATTAAAAAGATGAGCCCAGTAGAAATAGAAGACTAGAAGCCAAAAGGAAAATCTTTTTTCTTTTTTGTATTTTCCATGTGTTTGTGTGTTGTGTTGTGTTGTGTTATGGCTGCGATGCGTTAATTGACAAGTTAAGTGCTTTTTTATGACTCGAAATGGTTTTTTAATTTGGTGTCGATAGAATCGGCAACACAAACAACACAAGCAACAACAAGGCGTTGATAGCCGCTGATCATAGGCTGCGAAATTAATCAAATTACTTAGCTAGGCAATCAAATCGCGCAATCAAATCCAAACTTTAAATTCAAATCAGCACTTGCTAGCGCCAATTAGCTAAAGAGAAAACCAAGTGCCAATTGCCAATTAGTATAAGTCAAATACAAGCTGCTAAATACTAGTTAATGAATACTTAATACATTTAACTAAATACCGCTTTTATTAAGTCATTTTTGCTTGGCTTTTGAACTCTTTTGCCAGCTTACTTTGACGCTCATCATGGCTATTAATTCAAGTCTGTCAAAATGGCCAACAGCGCTACTAATTTTCGCCTAGCCAGTTCGTTAGTGGCAGCTTTGACAGCTGACAAATTGTATAACGTTGCATGCCACAAGTTTTTTTTGTTGAGAAAGCGACTCAATGTCCAGGAATGTTTATATATATATACATATATATATATATATATATGCTAATTAAACCATTAATATTATTAATTAGATGTATGCATATGTGGGAATAATTTGTATAAACTTAGCTAACCTTTTTTTTGTTTCTTAACTTTTGCCTTTGCAGGACCACGCTATCGTCGCCCCAAGCAACCAAAGGATAAAACCAATGACGAGAAGCGTCCTAGAACCGCCTTCTCCAGCGAGCAATTGGCACGCCTTAAGGTAAGCATTCGAACCCTAGTTTCTAGTTACGAGTTGTTATGTATGTTGTGTCATATTTAAAGCCAAAATATTTACACACTTTAGTGTGGCCACCCGCTGTGCGGCATCCTGGCGACGGCAACCGCATATCCCTATTCAGTTCCAGTCCGAGACGTGTCCTTTACAAACCCAATTAGACATGCTCATATTTCACTCACACTGTGCGCCTTTCAACTTAACCGCAAATAATTGATTTGCCTCAGCCTCTACCTACTTATATCATATAGAATATATATACACCAGATATTTCAGCCAATTCTCATCTTCAACTTTTCTCTCTCTTTCTCTCTTGTCTTGCAGCGCGAATTCAATGAGAATCGCTACCTCACCGAAAGACGTCGCCAGCAGCTGAGCGGAGAACTGGGCCTGAATGAGGCACAGATCAAGATCTGGTTCCAGAATAAACGCGCCAAGATCAAGAAATCCACGGGCTCCAAGAATCCATTGGCGCTGCAGCTGATGGCCCAGGGTTTGTACAATCATACGACGGTGCCGCTGACCAAAGAGGAGGAGGAGCTGGAGATGCGCATGAATGGCCAGATACCGTAAATGGGGCAAGGACATCGTGTTTGGGGCGGGTCCTTGGTGTGCAATATTGAAAGGGCGCCTTTCTGCAGCTGCTATTTTTGCTGTTGGATTGTAAATTTGTGCGGCGTACAAATGTGTTCATGTGATATAATTGTAATATATACAATATACAGCTATCGGTATCGTATCTATAAGCTTCAAGTTATATTCTAAGTTGTTGGCATACATACTTACAAGTTAAAGTATTTATTTAAAAACCTATATAGAAAGTATTATATGCTATTGTTGGGAAAGTATTCTTACTTAAACCCCATTACCGAATCCAAAACCCATACAACATCCTTTGCTTTGCAATCTTCTTGTATTCTCCAAAACTAACAAATGTTTATTCCTAACTATCTATCTATACACACACTCACACACACACACACACACACACACACACACACACACACACTTATTTCTAACTTTTATAATTCAATATATGCTTAACATGTTATAAGTAATTTAAAAACTTCTTTAGATTTATTTTTAGCCTAGACAATACACTTTAAATCGCTTTGACGCAAAAGTATTTTTAGTTTTTAAGCTGCTAAACAAAATATGTTATGGATGAAAAAATGCTTTAAAAAACAAACAATTTACTGAAATCCATGTGCTACTACAAAAAACAAAAACAAAAACAAATGCAAAAAAATTCAAATAAAAAAACGTATTTAAAAAATTATGCAACATTGTCTTTTAATTTATGAGATTTTTTAAGTGTGAATGCGGATCAACAATAGTTAAATTGGGATCATATTAAATGATCAGATATATCAAATATACAAAATAAGTAGTGGTTGATATCTTTTCAATTGTTAATTATTTTACAATCAAAGCATATAATCAAAAAAAGAAAAACTCATTCAGTTACTCAAAGGAAATTGTAGGTTTAGTTTATTCTATTTGCAGCTCTCATTTTCTGGTTTTCAGGTTTTTCAGTCTTAGTATAAATAGATGACTACGTTTTCTTATTTCAAAGAAATCTAACACTTTTTTAACAAAACGCCAATTTTAATTAATCTAGCCACATATATAAAATCGATTGATAAAAAGTTATTAACTTATGGGAAAACAAGTTTCACTGCAAAAACGTGAATACTTTTATTATTTTCTTATTTTTATATTTAATTCAGTTTATTATTAGAGAGTTAATGAAGTCAGCAATAATAGAGCTATATACCTCTATTACTTGTTTTTATTTTTTGCAGCCAATCACAACTTTAAATTCAGATAGAACTAGAAGTTAAGTGTATCATAATAAGTTGTCTAGACTACTTAAACACTACAGGTCTTTACCGGTCTAGTGCTTACTTGCTATAATCAGCTTCAAAAGTTAATTTGATTTAATAAGAAAATATTCTGTTAAGTAAATGAGTTTTCTTTGCTTTAAAACCAATTTTAAGAAAGTTAAGATTAAGAAGTCAAGCAACAGAAAGCAGACTAAATTGAACTAAAAATTGCATTGTTTTGTATCAAAACAAGTAATATGAACTTCATTATGAGTGTTCGAGTACTAAATGATTAGTTTCATACTTGTTTGATTAATCATATTCATTTCTCAAATGTTGCATATGAAAATTGTGGCTAATCGTCTGTGATATGTTATGGCAGCATTCAGCTTAATAGGCTAGCATCGAGTAAGAAGCTAACCAAAGAGCCACTGAATTTGTATCTGTATCTAAATACGGGTATAAAACTAAGTACTAGCAGAGACAAGCGCCGTCGTCGTCGCCTCAATTCAATGACATGTCCACATTCCGTCCACATTCACATCAAAGACCATCGCCGGCGCAACTTTAAATCATGTAAACTTGTCACCAGTCGAGGGTGAGACTGGGAACAAGTCTGAGACTGGGGGATAGTAGTGGGCATAGAGATGAGAATGGGTAAGGGAATGAGGTGATGCTGATTCGCTAATTGCACAATCACAGCAGATGGTTTTGGGATGAGGCTGAGACTGAGGATGATGATGAGGAGGAGGATGAGGATGAGGTTGAGGTTGAGTGACGGCAACAGCATTGAATTCGATTTGATGCTGCCATTTAATTAAAAACAAATCTTCATATAAACAAATATTGTGACAAGACAACACGATGGCATCAAATGAAACTGCACCCAACAATAGCAACAACAACATCAAATGATTTATTAGCACAGATTTTGTGGCAATTGCGGCCAAGATGCGAGTCTCGCGCGTTAATTTGCTGAAAATAAATGCAAAATGCGAAAAGCAAAATACATAGACAGACAGACAAAGTAGTTGTAGGAGGAGCAGCAGAAGGAGGGGCGCTGGTGACGCTGCAAAAGGGGATAGTGGCGAAGCGGGAGGGGGTCTAGTGAATTGCGAGCCAGATCGGCAGCTGACATTTACTGGCAAGCGTTGATGTGTAATGCTGCTAATGCTGATGCGTATCAGGCAGAGATCGCCATGGGCGTAGTGAAGGGGGAAGTGTATAAATGTAATAAACGGTTCTACCTTTTTATAAGCTTAATAGCTTTGAATAGTTGTCATAGAAATTATTACATTATTTTTAAGAGATTTTTTTACGATCTGGAATGTCAATAGTCGTAAAATAATCGATTATATATTTTACACAATTATAATTGATTTTGTTTCGATTAGAGATATTAGCACTATGTTTGACTAGTTTGACTGCTCTAGTTCCAACACCTGTGGACGGACAGACAGACAGACGGAGAGCCGAACGAATTGACAGACGGATGGGCATTTCACAAGCCAATATTTGAGAAAAGGAGTTTAAAGAAACATTTTAGGCATATATGTACCTATATAAAGATTCCTAGACCAGAATTCAAAGTCTATCGAAACATTCAAATTATTCAAGTACTGATTTGAAATTGTATTATTATTTAGTAGAATGAATGTTTGTAAAAAGACTTTTAAAGTCTGAAAAATGTGAAAAATGTGAAAACACTTGAATTCAATGTTTAATTTGAAAAGCAAAGATATCATTTATATCGCAACGCATGGAAAGCGTCAATTCGTATAAATATTTCGATTCTCATCAAAAGCCGATCTAGTCAAGTTCATCAATTTGTTTTTATATAAGCTAGGCTCTCAATGCATATGCTGTTAAAATTTCATCAAAATCGGAATACTTATTCTTATAGCTACCATGGAAACTATGAGATAAATGAAAAAAACTCATCTATTTAAGTATGGCACTCTTTCTTGTTCGTTTTATTCATAATTGGTAACTTTTGAATTTATAAATTCGATTTTACTCGAGTTTTGTCAAAGGGGACAACTTATCGTTCATTAACCCCACCTGACTACGCCCATGCACATCGGCGCACATAAAATGAATTAATGCCAACGCTAATTACGCCAAATGCTTGCGAAAAGAAAGAAATACGATTATGTGCGAGTATACGTAATGCCCCTTCACCACACACCCCTTTCCCCTTAGATCTCTATAGATGCGTTGAGACTGCTATAGATTGCCGAGCAGCTTAAATCAGGCGTGTTATAGAGGCGCAAATCCATTTGCGCACGTAATGGACCAATTAGCCAATTGCATGTGAGACTTAACTCGAATCAAATGAGCCGGAAATGAGCTAGATCTGGTACTGGAACTTGTACTGGCACTGGCAGTAGTACTGGAGCTGGCGCTTGCCGCGTCTAAGCCATTTTGGCTTATTCAAAGGAATATTTCAACACTTCTAATTAGCTGAAATTGCCAAGTGACACACTAAATTTCACTTTCCGACAGTGGAATTTCAATCGCGCATACAATGTTGAGGATCGGCTATTAAAAAGCCACAAAAAAAACCCCCATATGTATGTACTCGTATGCCACATAAGTCAACCTCATCCCCATTACCATGACCCATGCCCGCTTCCATTCCGATTTCCATCTGTGAGTTTCTGTGTGGGCGCTTCTCTACATTACCCCACTCCTCTTTCTCCACCTCCTTGCAGCGCCACCCCCTGCCTAACATATGTGTGATTTATGCGCCTTTGAGGCACAAAAACTGCTGGCTGCTTCCCCTTTGATATTGCCACGTGGCAGCCCCTTCGCTAATTGCGTTTTGGTCGCCTACGACTCTAAGGCGGCATTTTACAGTTTGTCGTATTAATTGCTGGTCCAACAAAGTACCGTTGTCTCCAGCACACTTAAAGAAAACAGATATATCATTTATACAAAATTAAAATTATTGAATTGAAGAATTGTGTAATTCATATTAATATCTAAAATTTAGGATTAATCTAATCTTTGAATTTTTTTTATAATAATTTATAAAATGTAAATATGTGTTCTTCGTTTTTCAAAAGTTATTTAAATAAAATACTGATATTTCAAACTCAATTGATAAGAAAATAAAAGAAATATTTTAAAATATAAGCAAATATTTTTATTTAAATTTAGCAATAAATTCAGAAAATTTTAAGTCCGTTTGAAATATATATAATAAAGTTGTACCTTTCATCGCAGTGTTTTTTCTTCTGATAGAAATTATAATTTAAAAGAATTTTTAAAAATACAAGACATATATTTTATGTTTAAAAAGACTTTTATGTTAATTCTAAATATAAAATCAAATAACAGGTATTTTAAGGGAAATGGATTGATTGATTATTTCAATTACTTAACTTATTGTTATTAAAAATAAATAAAATGCAATTGTTTTTTTTAGTGTTTTCTAAAATTAAACGGCAATTAATTTTAACAAATTATATTTTGTTAAGTTTAATTTGAAATTAGTTTTGATTTTATTCTAATTTTCTTCGAGTGCAAGAACAATACTTATGCTATAATATGTATGATATTTTTGTGCATCTAGTAAATGTCGAAAAGTTAGCGGCGTCTTGTAGATTTATTTGCCGCAATGGGGCAATTGGAGCTGCCACTTGTTTCCGCTTCGCTTTATCAATTGATTTACGATGCGATAATAAAATGCTCTTCCCAAACGGTTTCGCCTAATATCAACTTGGAGGCATTCAGAAAGAAGAAGTTTTAATATCTGATGTGCGCCATTTGCAGGGTTTATAGTTTTTCTTTTTATTTTCTATCAGTTGCAACTCTAAGTTGCAGTTGAAGTCGCAGTTGCAGTCGCAGTCGCCGTTGCAGTCGCAGTTGCAGTTGCAGTCGCAGTCGCTGGCATTTCATAATCGCTGCCAGTTCCATGGAAAGTGCACTCAATTATGGCCAACAGACAGGCGCTGAGTTTGACTTGGCTTTTGGTGTCTTAGTATCTTGTATCTTATGTGCTGTAAATTGTAAACTGTGAGTATCTTCAAGTGTTCGCTGCTGCCGTCTCTGTCTCACTCTGGCGCTACAGTGCCTGCTAAAATGTAGTATGTATCTCAGCCTAAACAAACATTCAAATGCCCAGCAAATGCCAGGCAGTTGCAGCACACTTGGCTACATTTTCAGCAGAAGTCAACGCCAACATATTCAGCATATAACCATATTCACATCCACATTCACATACACATTCATATTCAAATACACATTCACATTCACATCATCATTGCCGTCAACTCGAAACGTCAATTATGTTGACTCAACGCATTTGAGCTCGAGTCTCAGTTCTCATCCCTTTGCATCCAATCCCCATACCCATTCCCCTTCTGTCCAGTTGCATCTTGCGGCGCTTAGCGGCTAACAAATATTTAAACTGTTAACTTGTTAGTTTTGTAACTAAGTAGTTAACAATTGTAATTGTAATTGATTGTTAGATTGAGCTGGCCGTAGGCTGCTTTCGGTCTGCTAATTGGTCAACTGCTTGCGCCTTTGTTTGACTGCCTATTTGCACCTTCCGCTGCAGTTTCCACTTTTCTCCGTTTTCTTCTATTTTCTTTTATCAGTTTTGGTTATTTTTTTTCTTAGTGCGCCGCTAACTGCTCTCAATGTCCCGCTAATTGACTTGGTCAACAAAGGCGCCTCGAGCATTCAAATATCAATGGACTTGGCATGTTTTAAATCTACTTAGCGCAATTTTACAATTTCAAAAATCATATGTTCAGGTATCGCTTATTTAAAAATAATTGCCATCAATTTGAAAATTGTAATTAAATTTGAAACTGCTAAGCACTTGAGTATAAAGCACTCAAATTTTATTTGATTTGTTTACTTTGGTTTTTAAGCTTTATTAATTGATTCTCATTAATTATTGCGCATGCATTAAAAGCGAAAATGTAATAATTTGTGTGTCAGTGTCATTCAATAAACAGTTTTTTTTAAACATTTGCTAAATCTTCAACAGCAATGTGAAGCTTATTTCCAAATGTAAGCCCTGTACCCACGAAAAATGGGAAAATTGGGGTAATAAAGTAGTGCAAATGATAAGTGCACTGCTTACTTGCATTGCCGTTGAACTGCTTGGATGTGTAATTCAACACAAGTTTATTGCATGGATTTTCAGAGTTGGCTGTCAGGATGTCTTGTAGTCGCATAGTCTCGACTAGTGCGTTGATTTTACGATTTGCTATTGTTCTTTAACTTTGTTAAGCTCAAATACTATTTTTTAAAGTTTGCTTCAAATCGAAATTTCTTGGCGTTAAACGTCAAACTAGAACGTCCGGCTCAGCATGCTCAAAATACTATTTGCTTAGTACGAGCATAACCAAAAAGGCATTCAGTTGAAATAAGTTCAAATATTTTTCAAACAAATTTAAAATATGAGTAAAGTGCCAATATATTTGTTTATTTTTCTTTTGTACTTAGCCAGCCGTAAGTACAGTGCATATATAACATATATATTTATTTCAATAAACATTTTGCAGTAGCTTCGGCAGAATCATTGAACAACACATGTTTTGGGTACAGACGAAAATTTGATCCATTGTGCCAATTTGACTTTGATTCATTGAACAAAACTCAAAAAAGCAGTGCTTTAAGAATGGCAGACATTGAAGATCGTTCCATATGCGTACCATTGTGCTTTGGGTCAATAGGTGATTTCTTGCATTTGTGTATTCCACCCAAACATTGGGATGAAAGTCCCACGCAAGAAGGGTGTGTACCAGGGACTATTCCGCTATCAATGTCAAACCACTATCAGCAGCTTGCCATTTTGGTTATGTTTTACCAGCGCATATAATACATACATTTATATATCTAAACAATCTTAATATCAACATATCAGGTGAGTTCAATAACATATATAAAAGGCATCACATTTTGGTTTCCATTTTTCATCCAATTAGTTGAATTAATCGAAACCACCATTGGAACTTGTTTTTTAAATCAACTAATGGCCAATCGTTGTATATTTTAGATTGTAGTGCGTTTACTACCTTTATCAGTTGAATATTTAAGATTATAATAAGTTTAACAACTATATTAAATCAAGAATTGCAACATTGAACATTTCTTGTAACCGTTTTTTGGACTCCATAGAACACTTGCTCCTCTGAACAAACATTTGCAACGCCTCGTGAAAGAACTGCTTCAGTGTGACCAGATCATAGTGCTCAATTCGGATTCAATTCATTCTATTCCGAATTCTTCAGGGCATGTTCCGAATTCTCCACCACATCTTGAATAATGCGAATATCGCTGACAAATCGCATGTTGAAGATGTTTTTCTTGGCAACATTGTTATATTCTTTTATACTGATTTTTTTTGACGAAAGTGAGTACCAAGAATATATTTTACGTTTATAAAATTAACACCCAAGGCTTGAAAAGATGCAAAATATTATTTTTTCAGCTTCTAACTCAAATGTGAAGGCTCTAAACAAAATACCATTGCGGGCTTGCGATAGTCTCAAACAACTTTGAAAAATCTTTGGCAGCGGGCGTATAATTCTGGTCAAAAGGTCAGACCGGGTCATTCCAGCTTATATATACATAAATATCCACTGTCAACAATGTGGTGCCAACTCTGGCGCCTTTGAGCCGCCGTCGAATATAACTTTTGTTTCAAGTATCGACAAAAAAAAAAGCGGATATACTTGTAATTGCAATAACAAGCAAATGAATTGAATTTTGATTTAGGGTCACCGCAAATAGTCATAAATATATAATGAATAAATGAATGACAAATGACCAAAGACCAAAGACCGAGGCAACCGATACCAGAGACCGAAACTGGAAACTATGTAGAAAAGGCATTAAACATTCCCCATTTATCGGGTGGGACTCGAACATTAACGTGTGGTGGTCCCAGCGGTGGGTCTGTCGACTATTATGATGACATTATTATCATTATATTGTGCTTATTGCTTATTGCTTATTAATGTTTAATGGCAACACACAACATTAAATAAACATCATAAACATGGCAGTTAATTCAATTTTATGCAAATGTCATTGAGGTGTTTTCGTTTTCACAGACGCTGTCTCAAGGTGTGGTAATTTTTTTGGATATGGATTCGGAGTTTGAATTGGATTTGGATTTAGTTTTGAAGACTTTGTTCGAGGTGAGAACCACAATTGATAGATGACAGCAAAACGAATACTACAAGTAACAAGCGAAATAACAATTATTTATTTGAACTGTGGGTCAAATCGCCATAAAGCTGTGAAAATGAATAAGCTGCGAAAGTTATTGAATACAAAATACCCTGTAGTAAGTTGTGAGAAGCAAAGTTATGTACAATATATGATATAAAGACAAAATAACACAATTAATAATTTGGAATTTGGACTCATCGTAACTATAGTTATGTATACATAAAGAATATTTCTTTGGCTTTCTAAGGGTTAATGCTTTTTTAATTACCCAATATTGAAGAAACCTTAGACTTTAGCAATAGTATGCCAAACTTATATGCTTTTTAGCCATTTATATGACTGAAGGGTATCAAAAGTTGCATATATGCATTTGGCTAATAAGCTGGTTGACGAAGGTTATTGACTGGTTGAACAGAAATACATTAGCTGTGGATAAGTATGTGAGTGGGGAGCTCTGTGTCCGTATGTCCGTCTGTCTGTCCGTTTCTCTGTTTTCTCTGATGTTTGCTGTATGTTGTTTGGTGTGTGTTGTGTGGTGTCTGCTGGCCCCCCAGGAGTAGATGGCAACTCCAATTGCAAGACAAATGATGGCAAACAATGGGCAGGCAGCAGTCAGGCAGCAGGCAGCAGCCAGTGGACTGTCAGAGGACAGAGGACATCCCGATAATGACAATATTTTGGCATTTGAATATGACAAACAATGAGTTTCAGCTCCTTCGAACGTTGCCAGGCAAAGTGCAGCGGAAATTTATCATTTATCATGCGATGAAATTCGCGTAATGCAAAACAGTCCCCAAAACCAAATTGGTTCCACATTTCACCATTCAACATTTCGCATTACTAACGATCGTTCCTTCCTCTTCTTTCTCTGCATATCTCTCTGTATGTTTCTTTGTATTGCTTTGACTTGATGGCATTTACCTCGATCATATATCAAAATCGCACGTATACATTGAGCTTTGTGGGTGGGCTACAGCCAAATTTGGCTTAATTAATGAACTACCCAGTTCCGAAGACGAAGCCAAGCCAGAAAACCAGGCCTTAAGACTTTAAATCAATCGCAAACTGACCAAACCCAAGGCAAACAATTCGCGTACAAAATTAAATGAAAATATTTGCACAATGAAACAAATTAGTTTTGTATTGTTTTGGTGATTTTAGAAACACGCGTTGGGTATTTGAGCTATAAGGTTGAGCTTGTAAGGAAATTTATATAAATTTTGTATTATTCGATTGAATAAATATTGTTATATGTTTACTGAGATGTTTCAGAAAATTACATCTGTAGAGCAAGCCTGCTGTGATTTCGCATTTGTTTGCCTATTCAATTCTTGATTCGAAGTAGTTACAAAAAAGAAGCCAAACCTAGCACCAAATCCCTTATAACTTATAAAAATTTCAAAAAATTTATAAAATTTAACGAACAAATCGTTAGCTTGAAAAAAAAGTTTCAATTATATTATCAATCAATTATAATTAAACTTAATAAAGACAAGTATTTAAAAAGTTGTGCATATCGTAGATTGTGTTTAAGCGTATCAAAGATTCGTTTTTAAAAAAATAAAATTTCATTGGTTGATTTTTTATTGTTTTTGGTGCAAAACTTGTTGGCCACAGCGAGTATTTTATTATTATTTCTCTTTGCACAAAGGTGTACAAAGAGATGCGAGTGTCAAAACAAATTGTTTATATGCAAAGCAAGCACACAGTCACACACACACACACACACACACACACAAGGGTTAATTGAGAGGGGGGGTAGGGTCATAAACAAATGTGGCGCTGATTCCAGAACAATGCAAAAAAAAACAAAAAAAACGCTGCACAGGTCGAACAACCCTGCACAGGTGCCCATTGTCAGGCAGCCAACCAGCCAAGTACTTGGAATCGCATTTGGAATCTGTTGCCAGTTGCCGCAACCTGCCTCCCTTTGTTCAGCCCTGCTCCAGCTTACCCCACAGTAAAAATAAACATTGTGCGCGCAAGTTGTAAAATTTCAAATTAAAAACGTGATCTCAGCGCGAATTGGAAAGTAAATTATTTGATTCTGCACTTTTCAGTCCCTCCACCTGTTCCTGGCCCTGTTACCAGCTCCAGCTCCAGCCCAGGCAGACAAGCGAAAGTGCTGAAAGCTCAATAAAGCAAACAAAACACAACAAAAAAACAGCAAAATAGCGAAAAAAGGACTTGAAAACAAGGCAAAAACTGCAGCCTGAACATTGGCGCAATAAAAAGGACGCGGACGCGGATGCGGATGTGGACGTGCGGACGCAGCAAAAAGGATGTTGTATGTATCCTGACGAAATGTGTTGAAAATTGCGCCGTTGCCGTCGTTGCCGCCGTTGGTTATCTCTCCATTCAGGAGCAGCACAAGAAAAAGGAACAAGGACGAAGGCAACGCCAAACAGTTTTTATCTGCTTTCGTGCAGCACTTCGAGCACGAACCGAGGCCATAACTCAATGAAGGGGTGGGGCATTGGTGGATGGTGCTTTTTTTTTTTGGTTTTGGTGAGGTGGCGGAAACGGAAATGCGCCGCAGCACTCGGGCGGGCAGCTTTTGCACCACTGTGCCATGGCAGCGAGGACTCCTCGACTCGACGCCTCGACGACGCCTTAATTGAGGTACAAATTGAGCTTTTGCACTGCTCCTTTTATACTTTTATATCCTTTTTCTTGCTAAGAAAAATTACCCTACTACTAGAAAAAAAAAGAACGATTTGTGCATATATAACGCTTGTGGGCGGCAGGGGGGACAGTCTGCGGGTACAGGACAGGGCGTGGCATACAAAATTCAAGTGAGATTTCGCCAGCGAGATTTAATGCGAGTTTTATATGTGCAACATTCGTTGGTTGGCTTCCCTTTTAGGGATCTCTGCAGCTGGGACTAAAACGGCAAAACTGAAAACGGCAAAACTGAAAACTGCAAAACTGAAACTGGATATACAATAAATTGAAGTGCCTCCCTTTCCTGAATTGCGTATACATATGCGGGTAATTGCAGTTTTATAGCAACTAGTTTCTGAAACGGATGCGATTGATGTGATTTTTATTGCACGTAATTTACAAGTTTTACAACAGCTCAAGAGCAATAAACAAAATGTAATCATTTAAAGTGCATTAAATTCCTTCAATTATTTTATTGAAGACATTTTGAAGATTATGTTTATCAACGAATTGATTTCAGCATATCAAGTCTGCAATCTTTTAATAATGATTGATTCATTGATTCAACTAAATTGAATGATCCAAGAACATTGATCCTCAGCTAGTCTATGTAGTTTTAATACCCTTGCAGAGGGTTACGAAAAGTGTAGTGAATTGAAGGAGACACCACAGAAAAAAAAAATTTGTATATTCGTCATCAGCATCAACAGCCACGTCATGTCCATCTGTCCGTCTGTTTGTATGCGTTTTTCAAGACTTTGTTCTAGAGCTACTTTGATGAAACTTGGTACAGATGCTTCTTCCTATTGAATTGTCCACATCGGGCCACTATAACATATAGCTGCCTTAGGAACGATTGGCTGCAAAATTGGTTTTCGTATGAAAAACTTTTGTGTTTTTCAAAATATCTCGACCAAACTCACTATATCTAAATTAAAGCACATTCTACACATGTTGACCAAATTTTATCAAAATCGGATCACTATATCTTATAGCTGCCATAGGAACAATCCGTTGAAAAATAAGTTTTCTTATGCAAATTTTTTCTGCAATGGTATATATCTTCGGCACGCCGAAGATAATATTTATTTCTTGTTTGTTGGTCTTATTTGGTTTTGTTTTTTGGTGTTTTCTCCAATATTTTCTTAATTAAATAAATAATTGACTCTACTGTTGATGCTAATCTAGAATATATCCCATATCCCAGAGTCTGGGACCCAGACAGTGACAAAACTTTACTAATAATGTTGTTAGAAATACTATAAAAATCGTACAGCCAAAACCAGTCTGTCTGTTAGTTCATTGTGCCTTATAATTATATTAAAGTGCATGTTTCCGCACCATTTTCTAAACATCTTATCCAACAATTAATCCAACTAAAACCACATTGCACTTTACCAATGTGGCCTTATCAAAGGCAACTGAAGCTGAACAAAACTTAGGCCAGCTCGTATTAAAGTTCTCTTAGACTATCTGTTTTAGTTACTCTTCTTTCCTTTGGGCACATTGGAGGATTACTATTGCCTGAGTAAAGATCATAACAACTACAATCCTAAACGCTGTTTTACTTACTTTGCTGCAATTTGGCGCCGCACCACGATGACTGCGATGATGAAGATTATGATGAAGATCATTTCTAGTCGGGGACTGAGACTGGAACAGGGACTGCGAGTGGGACTGGGACTGGGACTGGGACATAACGAGCCGCCAAACTACTGTGGTTGAATTTGTTGTTGTTGTTGCTGTTGTTGTTGTTGTGGTTGCCTGGCGCTGTGGTTGCCTGTGGTGCAGCTCCAAACGTGGACAGTGGACAGCGGACACTGTGGATGGTAGCTTCGTGTGTGGTCCCCAATGTGGCAATGTCTTCTTTTAGCTTGGCTCTTAGTTAAGAGCGAATTAAAGAGAGAAATTGTAAACTGGCAGTTACACTGAAAAAAATCGAAGCATTATTTGATTTTTGTAGTTAAGTTGATTTGGTTTTAAATAAGTTGTAAGAACTAAAATATTCTATTTAAAAAAATTAATAAAATTAAAAAGCAAGTCTTTTATTATAATGAATCAGTTCAGCTGTATAAAACATAATTGTTTTGATACCATTGAAATTTTGAATAAAACATTAAATGTAATTTCAAAAAAATTTATTTAAAATAAAATGAAGCTGAGCTGCATAAAATGTATATTAAGTTTTATTTGTTTTTATAATATGGAAATTCTAAAAAAAATATCGCAATAATAAAAAATAAAAAATTTAAATTTAATACTTTTTTAAATGTTTAATGACAGTTTTTGATGTCTTTGAAAAGCTTTTATAATATATTTATAACATTGTTATTTTTGTCATTTAAAAATCAGTTTGATATGTGCTTCAAAGTTGTGTTTTTTTCAGTGATTTTGAAACTGGACACAGTAGCTGGATCACGCAGCCAAAGAAGCAATGAGATCATTCGATTGGATCGCTAAAGTGTCAATAATTTTAAGTGGAGCGCATTTTTGTTAGCCTCGTCGCTCTTTGATGGGGATTGTGGCGAGTGTGTCGCTCTTTGCAATGCTCTGCGCTTTCGAATCGCATACATATTAATCACTCCTAATGGACTGCAATTGAATTTCAAGTAATCATCGAGTGCCTCAAGTTGGGGCAAGCTTAATGCCGCTGCTGCCGATGCTGTTGCCGCTGTTATTCTTGTTGTTGCCGTTTGCTGTTGCTGTTGCCGGCTGCCACTCGCCAATGGTTTTAAGCCAAATGCAACTTGGGTGGTCCAGATGCCGTGTCTGTGGCTCTTTGGCTCTGTGGCATCAACTGTGGCATGTACGAGACTCTGAGACTCTGTATGATCACTGTTGCCTTGTTCTTGTTGCTGTTGTTGTTGTTGCAACAGGGCCAAAGGTTTCGTGGCCGGTTGCAAGATGCGGAAAAGCGTTTTACACGTTGCCTGATGAACAGCAACCCATGTCCACTTTGGAAAACTCAATTTAATGCCAACAAACAACACATAAATGACTGCAATTTTTCATATTACTCGCAGCTAATTAAGTTTTTGGTATGTTTTGGTTTTATTTTTGGTAAATTAATTTTCATTCACATTCGATATTCCTTGGAAATTCAACGGGATTCAGAAGTGTTCAGCTATACAGATGCCAATGTAGCTACAGATGCAGCTACAGATACTGGATACTGATGCCGATACAGATGCAGATGCAGATACAGTAGCTGTAGTCGGTGGCTTGGGCTCATTGAGCGCCTGATGAGCATCATTAGTTAAGCGTCGAAATTCCACGTAAATCGAGAATTCCACACACAAGAGGGAGAGTTAAGACTCGAGACTTGAGAGTCGCTCACCTGCGCATCGAACTTCTCTGGGGACACCCTCGACAATCGATCGATGGCCGGACAACATGTGACTGGACGCGGGACACTGGACACTGCACACTGAATGGCAACGCTGGTGTTCGAGAAATTGAAAAATTTGAATCGACAGCAAACGGCAGCCATAAAATTTCCAACAGCTCGTGTATTCGCATCGATCACTGACTCCGCTCTCAGCTCATATGATCATAAAAAACCAAGCCGCAAACACACAAATTCGGTTACAAAAAAATGAAAAAATGGAACGTAAACGGGAATGGGAATGGGAACTGGCTAACATGACATGCTTTCAGTTCCCCAGTGGTGGCCCCTTGTTGCAACTGGCTAATTGACAAGATGATTTCTAATTAGACCACCGGGCCAGAACCACAAACTGAGCCTGTGCCTGAGCCTAAGCCAAAGCAGTAGCTGTGGGCCAAGTCAATATCTCCACTTTGCATATGGCCAAAGTGTCGCGTGGAGCAATTTCCAAAGCATTTGCCGCTGAACACTGAGCAGAGCAACGTTGTTTAATTTACACGCGCATGTGTCAGTCTGACGACGGCCCAAACCGATACAGATAGTCAGCCAAGAGCCAAGAGCCAAGAGCTAAGAGCCAAGACCAGAGCCAGTTCGCGTCGAGTGTGGCCCTTTTTTTATACCCATAATCATACCCTGGCCATAAAAAGTGGCTAAAAAGGGAATCATAAAAGCAGAAGTAGGCAACTTCTTTGCTATGCAGTATATAACATATATATTCCTGATCTATATCAACATTAAACCATTTTTTGGTTTTTATATAATGAAAACTACTTACTTTGAAATATTACGTAAGCTTATATCACTTAAACTTTGCCATTTTCACTTTTGGCAGGATTTCGATTCTAGATTTAATTTCGCAAAATTTTGAATATAGTGGATACCAGAAAATGTCAGATAAACGCTTTTTGTTTTATTTAAATTCATTTTATTTTAAGTAAATGTTTAGCTGAAAGCGTTAGGGCATTTTAGACTACTGCACAGGGTATCTTCTAGTCGGGTTCACAAGATTTATTTATTATGTTTTTTTTGCTGGGCTGCGTGTCCGCGTGCTGTTGGCGATAAATTATGGCTTAATTAAACTAAAAACAAAGAAATGTTTGTTTCATAAGAATGCATATGGTTTATATTCTCCCTCTTTACTTCACTCTGCCTGTCTCTCTCTACTACACATGCTCTATCTCTTTCTACTAATAGCATGTGCATAATTAAGAGTCAAGCCAAGTCTAGCGCAATTATAGAGACGAGTTACAAAAACACACACACCCGAATTATTCATTCACGAGACATATTAATCAGCGGCTTATCGGCAATTAAATCGCTGAAAGCCCCTACGAAAACCAAATGCACTTAGACAAAAATTGACTTGAACTGCGACGCGACGCGAAACGAACTGATCAAGTGGACATTTCGTGTACTGTCAATCATCAATTGTCAATTGTCAATGGTCAATCCGTGTTTCAATCAGTCAATGAGTCAATGGACAGTTGGGTAATTAATCTAAATGAGCTGGAAAAGTGTTGAACTGAGTAGTTGGGATTGACTGCATTCGAATGGAATTGTTGTGAATACGAATACGTTTGACTCAAGTGAGTCACAGTTTTGTTGGGTTACTTATCCATAGATGCAATCAGAACCTATTCGTTACTTGTCCTACCCAAATACTTAGTTTGATGAGTCTTTTGTACAGTGACAAATGTGTGACAACAAATCACTTTCATTGATTAAGATCACTTCAATTATAAGATCACTTTGACATTGTGAATGGCTTGGAAATAATAGCAAAATGAGATGTTTTTTTTTTAGTATTTTTTTATAATTTAGTTATTCTCTTATAGTGTAAATTCTGTAAAATTCAATCATTTTAAGGTTTCTACTATAAATGTTAGAGATAGTTTTGATTCTATCATTTATTATTGGATATCAAAAACTAACGTATAAAGCAAGTTTCTAGGGTATTTCAAAATTTTCTTTACTTTCATTATTTCACTCTTGTCAAGTGCTGTTGCAAAATAACAAAATATCTGTTGATAAAGGTGGTCCTGATGTCTGTCTGCAATCTGTGATCCATGATCTATAATCTGTGCCACCATACAAAGTGCCACTGAGCTAAGGGTTTACTCTACATTTCGGGGCAACTTGCCGTGTGGTCCGCACAATTGAGCCATCAGCATCAATGACCAAAAGCGAAATCAACACTAAAATCAACGAACGGCAAGTTACATATAAGAACGCAAGCCGTGTCGAGTATAAAGTATAAAAAAATACATAAAGAAAACTGCCAGCTTTGATTAACCCAAGCACAAAGGAGTGGCCCACGCTATATGGCACTCAAGTGCCAAAACATGACAAGGCATAAGGTCCGATCCCAATCCCTATACCCAACACTGATCCTGCAGTACGTGTGGCCCTCGATGAAGCGCCTCCAAAGTACCAGGAATCAAGCACTCAACGGCTTAAGTGTGCGCCACACAAATCTTGCCCAAAATAAAAAAAAAAATAAAAGAAAAGATTCCCATGTTGTGTCTCCAAGCTGAACAAAACAACAACAACAACAACAACAACAAAAAGAAAGAAGAAAAAAAGTCGCACGATCATCGGCACCGAGCACTGAAGATCGAGGATCGAGGATCTGTGCCAGCTGCAGCCTCTTAATTTGACACAAAACAAGATCAAATGTCACTCATCATAACTGGCAAGTTGGAGCAGCTTAGCGACATGCCCTGTATCCAGTAAGACAGTGGCGTACGCAGAGGGGCAGCTATTAGTTTATTGATAGGTTGGCAATGTAATCATCATGAAAGTCGATCGTCGGTATAGTTTAAGCTTTCTTAAGCAGCAAGAGTTCGAAAAGGCTTTAAAGGATCTAAGAAAACCAGTTTTTCTCAACCAATTGATGAATAAATAATCCTGGCAGAAAAAAAGTATGATAATATTGTTAAACACTAAAAACAGCTTATATATAAATTCAGAAAAGTTCAATCTTTTCTTAGCCATATGAAATTAGTTTTACATCAAAGTTCCCCTCTCAAAAAATTGACTACTACGCTTTTGCTTAATCAGGCTGCACAGGACACGCATGCATATGAGCACGATCTACAGTTTTGTGGTTTTGGTTCTGTTTTTGTTTTTTGATTTTGATTCTGGTTCACGTTCTGTGTGGGTTCTGATCGCAATGATCGCCTCTTAATATGCAGGCGCGCATGCGGCGACCGACTTAAGATTGCCAAGTGGCAAGCCACAAGAGCGACAACAACATTGTCCAACTGGCAACTGGCAACTGGCAGCTTGCAACTTGCAACATCAACGACAACTGTCACTAGCCGGTAGGTCTTTGCACTTGCAACCGGGATGCGAACGAACCCTGAGACCTCAGAAATTGAGGATCGTGCCTCTGAGCTCTTTTGCTTTAGGCGTGTTCTAATGCGCACGCCCTTAGCATAATTAATGGGCATTTGGGGGGAAGTTAACATACTGAAACCATATACTGAAACCGAAACCTGAACCTTCATAATTTTTGGTGACATTTCCTTTTTGGCCGCTTTCAACTTTTCAACAACTTCAGTTGCCGATTTATGACTCTTAATTTGTATGTCCGACTGCGCTGTCGACTCGATTAATTGGACCTCCACGAAGCGGCGGCTACTGTGCATATCATTTGGGGTTTTTCAGTCTCTATATAGTACTTGTGATCCAGCTAGGGTTCAGGATGTTGTCGGCTCATAATGGCCTCATTTTTATTATTTAATTATATGGACTAATCCAGCGTTGCGGACGTTACGTTTGTACGCATATTTATTAGTCTATTAGCTGCTATAAATAAACTATGTTTAGCTTAAGTACAGTGGAAAGTGCCTAATTGAGATTACTTTTTAATGGCACACAAATATATTGCAAAACTGGTTTTTAGCAAAAGTACAATTGAGCATAAACCATCGTTACAATAAGACAAAACTCACTTTGTAGGTGCACTTTCATTATGTGCATTATATAACATTCGGTAACAAAATGAGTTTTTTTTTCTACAGTTAGGCTGGAATTGAAAATTATGATTCATTAGATGTCCTTAATCACGAAAATAATATATATTTATACTTTTTATACTCTGTTTTCCAAAATGGAAAAAAAGAGTATATTGTCCGTCTGTCCGTCCGTCTGTATGAACGCAGGTTTTTTCCACAGTTTTGAAGCTAGAGCAACCAAACTTGGTATACATGTTGGTATATACCATAGGCAGACAAAGTGTCAAGATCACCCCCCCACCCCCACCCCTTCCCCCACAAACCGCAAAAACCTATATCTTCCACAGTTTTACAGCTAGAGTAACCAAATTTGATATATAGACTACTGACCACATGCTTGACCGACCTGGCAAAAAAATATATGCCACGCCCACTACCGCCCCCGCAAATGAGCTAAACCTGTATCTCCTACACCCTTATAGCTAGAAACCTCAAATTTTGCAGTATGACTCCATTTGAACTCTTCGATAGATTGGAGAAATTTTGCCACGCCCACCCCCGCCCCAGTAAACAAGCGATCATTTTGACAAGTACACGTCTCGCTCTGCCTTGGGCGTTTGCAGCGTTCTGCACTTAGTAGAAAGAATTTTATAGTTTGTAGCAAATATATACAAGTAGTCTTTAAAAGAATATTATTTAATATACGTACAGAAAACAGAGTATATCGCAGTCGGGTGAGCCCGACTGCAACGTTCTTACTTGTTACTCCCTGTTCCCATTAAAAATGGGAAAAAGGGAGTTATAAAGTACAGCAAATTTGGTAACAGGCAGAAGGAGATATTTCCGACTATATAAACTATATACATTCTTGATCAGGATCAACAGCCAAGACGAACTAGCCATGTCCGTCTGTCTGTCCGTCTGTCCGTCTGTCTATCTCTCCGTCTGTCCGTATGAACACACAGATCTCGGAAACCATAAGAGCTAGAGACACCAAACTTGGCATGCAGGTTCCTGTATACCATACGCAGATCAAGTTTATATCAAATTTCGGATGCACCCCCCCGCACCCCCGCAAATCGCAAAAGACTTCCATAGCCACAATTTAAAAGATAGAGCTTTGATTTTTGGTACACATATATGTTGCATCAATGTTGATCTGCTGTGAAAATTTCAACACGATCGGATAAATAGCACCAAAGTTACGGAAGAATCTATTACCCCAGTCTCAGCTGGCAGAAACAACAGTTTGACAGGCACTTTACGAGTTAAGTGCACTGCTTGCTTGTGTTGCCGCTGAACTGCTTGAAATGCAAGTTGGGAGCAGGGAGTCTCGTAGTCGGGCACACTCGACCAGAGCATTCTTACTTGATTCTTAATTTTTTTGAAAAAAAAGAGTATATTGAGTTTGTGAAATGTCCGTCTGTCCGTCCGTATGAACGCAGTTTTTTTCCACAGTTTTGAAGCTAGAGCTACCAAACTTAGTATACATGTTGGTATATACCATAGGCAGACAAAGTGTTAAAATCTGTTAAGATTTCTAATTTTTAATGGGAACTGGAAGTAAAAAGGTCAAAATAGGGATCTATTAAAATAAAATTAAAATACCTAACGAGGACATCAAATACTTTTAAACTTTATAACTTTTGATCGTTGCGGAACAATTACGAATGTTGCAGGCAGATGGATGGACGGATAGACGGATATTCCACAGCCCCAATATACTCTCTTTTTAAAGTTTTTCCAATTTCGGCTTAATGCTTTTTTAAACCGGAAAAAAACCGACTTAAAGCTTAGGTTTTTAAGTGAACCGTTTGGATTTTTGAAACACAAGACCACAAAACAAAGTTTACGATTCATATTAACACAATATATAGTTTATTTTGTTATAATGAAGTTGTGTTGTTTTCTTGGTTAGTATTTCTTTAAGAATATGCCATATTCAAAACGATCAGGCGATCCATCAATGGTTCCTGAGGAATACCAAAACTAAGTTGAAAACTAACTGACTTACAGACTGAGTGATTGTTTGGTTGGGTGTGTGTCATTAAATGGTAAACGGTTGTTTGTGGCTTCTAGGAATACGTGCAACATGTTTGTGTGTGCCTGCTGCGACCTTGCCACTGTTTGTTGCAGTTGCACTGTGCGATTTATGCATTTTGGATTCGCTTGCGGTTTGCATTGTTCATAATTTATGCAAGTAATGTTTTGATTTGTGTTTGTTTTTCTAGTTCTGTTATTGTTATTGTTTCAGGTGTACACACCCACACGCTGTGGCATGCAGAATGCCCCTTTCTGAGTCCCAATCCTAAAACCCGAACCCATTCCCAGACGCAATCAATTTCTGTTTTGACAGTTTTCACTGTCAGGGGACTTGAAGTGTGTCTAATTGATGTTTGGACTGATGCATGGCAATTACTGGGCTGGGCACAGATGTTGAGCTCTAGTCACAAGGACCTTCAGTTTGATCAAAAACCAATATCAAACATCCAAAGCACAATCCACTGACATCTGCTGGTCGTCCTGGTGACACTTTTATAACACTTTAAATGTTGTTTAGGTTTTGTGTTACGTGTTTATTGCCTGCACCCGAACCAGTACCTCAAAACAGGCACTTGGACATGCGTGTCCAATCGCGTTAACAAAAGCCACCAAAAAGGGTTGCCTTGGGATAACTGCGTACTCTTCTAGGGTTGGGTTTTGGTTGGGTTGGCGCATTGATACAATTAAAATTGTTGCAAATGTGCCATGAAAATGCAATTCAAGGGATGGGCCACATCGTTAGATTTTATGATGCGGCGACGTCCTCCTTCCCCACTGTCACTGTCTCAGCAGCCATGGGCGTAACTTTAGTAGGTCAGGCGGGGGCAGCTGTTAGCTGTAATATATTGTAATAAATTCTATTAAAAAGTAATTTTAAGTTTATTGCAAGCATTTGATATTGAATTCCATTATTTTGCTATACCAAAAAACAGGTATGTATATATAATATACAAGGCACAAAAAGGCTACTTCAACTTCCCAATTCCAAATTCTAAATACGCCCCTGTTAGCAGTTACGCTTTAAGTTCCTGTTTCTAATTGAATTGAAATTGAAAGACAGTCGCCAGTTGGCTGTCAACTTTTGGCGCCAACTAGCCAAGTTAGCAACATTATAAGGCCAACTACATAGGTATACAAAAGTATTAACGTTTTGGCAGGTTCATAAACAGCACCACACTATGCACAAATACAAGTCCCACACCCAGTGTACTCCAGTTAGCCAGCATTAGCTCCCCACTGTAGTTACAGTGGCAAGTCTGAGGCCAAGTAAATGGCTTGTTTTGCATGTTAACAAGATACTTCCGGGCCAATGGCAAACGGCAAACGGCAGTGTTAGCCACCTCGTGTAGGCATTTGCTCGATGGCTCGATGGTTCCGTGGTTCCGCGGCTCGTTACTGCCTCTGGAAGCAACCATAATGAAAATGAAAGCAAATATTCACATTTTCATATGTCACTAACAACAATCAAGTATTTTTATTGCATAATTAACCCCACCCGAGCGTTGAAAATATATATACTCGCATTCGGTTTAGTGCCACAGGCAAATTAAATTCAGGGTTCATGTCAAAAAGGGATTCAAGGGTAGGCCCAATATTGCTTACAAGATACTTAATGGTATTTAGTTAGTTTATGTATTGAAAGTTATAGACTTGTAAAGCTGAAAGCAGTACAAAGAACGATCGGTCAAAAGTTCTTGATATCAAGATTGTTTTCTATGCTGAGTTTTAATAGACTTTAAATATGCAGACCAAATTATGTACAGGATCAGAAAACGTTATCTTTTAGTTGTCATAGGCACAGTAGGAAGAAATTTCGGTACAAAATGATTCTTTTCTGCGAATCATTCAGGCAATAAAAGAAAAGAATATAATTAAAATTTGAATGAATTTATATTATATATAAGGGAATTCGAATTTTCGGGAATTTTTCTTTTGCTTAAGATAAAGAATTGAATTCAATTAGAACTAATTCTTCGAGAATAAGGAATTTAAATATTTAATTCTCATAAAGTAGACGGTGGGTTAAACATTTTCTAAGACTTATGCCATTTTTTCCGAAGACGTCCGATTATAATCGGATAACTATCTATTAGGAATAAACATAAAGCAGTTGTAGAATCAATCATAATCAAAAATCTTTTAATCGTTCTGTAATAAGATATATATCTTGAATAAAAGATGCATATATTTTATTATAATTTTATTATATGTATTTAGCATACATTAAATTTATGTAATAGATTGAGACACAGATGTAATATCATGATTTCAATTGATATTTGTAAATGCTTGTATCATTAAATATTACTATTATTTCTTGTTTTCCTGATATTCGAACCCGGACCTCCGTTGGCTCAAGAACTGAGTTCAACAGCTAATCTACCAAAACGAAAACAAGAGAATTGTTCTATAAAATTATTAAAATATACCCATATCTAACTTACGTCTAGACTTGGCTTGTCAGTCATTGGTTATTGTAGTTTTGCAAATATAAACAGTATTATATTGCCTTTAAAGAAGTTTTCAATAATCAAAACAAAGATCAAATTCAAACTATAAATACACAGGCAAAATTGTGCGATATCTTTCAAGTTTATGACGTACTTTCAAATATGGCTCAATAATCTGGCTGAAAAAGACTCATTTAGACTATCGAATAATCGCTGTAGCAGCTTTGGCTCCCACGCCTTTTCACTAACACTTTCAAGTTGTTGTTGTTGCAGTTGTTGTTGTTTTTGTTGCCTGCGCAGGCGTAATGAGACGACGGCAATGTCAAATACGCAGATCTCGACGCGCGATTGGCGCTAAAACCACGTTCTAAGTTCCACGTTCCACGTAGGTGGTCGCCAATAAGTGTGCAACCGACAAAGAGTGGTGATAAAGGGGTAGAGAGAGGTGAAGGGGCAGAGCCACACCCACATCCACATGCGTATATCATTGGATCAATGGGGTAGAACAGTTTGGTTGGAGTTCGCTAAAGATTTGCATGCGCCAAGCCAAAAAGCTCATTAAAAGCCCCCAAGAATTAGACGATACTAAATAAATCTTGTCTAAAGGGGTGTTGGGTACCCAATTTAGATGCGGAATAGAGTTGAGCAGGCGTCGTGTTTTATTTAGGGATGTAACTTGTAATCTATCTCAATGTATTCAAATGGAAGTAGTATATGCATAAAATATTTTTAGATATTCTTTTAAGCAGTTTATGAAATTTCAATGTTTTTGACCAAAAGTTCTTGTTTAAATAATAATATGGACAACAGGAAAAATAAATGGGCATTTATAAACATATGTAAGTTTTCTTTTGGTTACACAATTATAAAGTTCAATAAGTAATACTGCCTTCAAAAATGTGTTATTGATATAAATTTGTTAAAACCAGCAAAGCCATAAATGCCAAAAATCTAAAATCTACAAAAATTTGTCACAAAGCTGAAATTTTCACAGTAGTTTCGTTCTATGCCGCAAGTGAGTACTAATTTTGAATTTTTTAAAGTCATTCGGGAAATGTGAAAAATTCGTGGAAAAAGGTTGCATTCAACTTCTTTTGTTACCCATCTAATCAGCTTCAAAAATTCATTAATGCACTGGACGGAAAATGGGTGGTCAAGGTTGTATGGGTGAAAATTAAAGTTTTTGTGTTAATTGCTTTAAATTCATTTTCAAACATCTTTAAGAAAATTAATTCAAAGCTGCATACCAATTTTCCGGAAAATTCACCCCCCTGGGTAGAAAATGAGTGGTCAATGGCGAAAGCTCAGTTTCCTCGCGATTTGCTTCAGACTCATTCTCTAACATCCACATGATTTTCACATTTTGGATCTGGATTTCACCGCATCAGGCTTCAATTCATTTTCAGAGATGTATTTGAAAATTCAACGATGACTGCATACCAATTTTCAAGGTTGTATGGGCGAAGTAAAATTTTCGTGAGCATATGTTTTTATTACTGGTGTAAATTGAAAAGTATATGGCAAAATTCATATTGGAAAACAATTCAATATTTTTTAAAAGTAAGTTAAATTAAGTTTAAATTTAGCTATTTTTAAATGATTCTCTAAACTTAAAAGATTATTTTTATGTACAAATTTAATGAAATTAGTTTTATTTAAATTTAATTAATTTGCCAATTCGAAGCGGAACAACTGAATAGGAAATTGGAAGCGTGCCTGAATTGTAAATCGTGTTTGTGCTCGTGTCAAGTTGTATAAAATCCAACACGAGCACATCTTTAATGCAGTGTTGAGCCCAGATGAATGTCCAGACCCAAACCCAGTCGCAGACCCAGGCACAGACCCAGATGCTGTTACTACAGATTCCAAAAAAGGAGAACATCGTTTGTAATGCCGGCACTTGAGCGCATTTCGTTGTAACTTTGTGTTTCATTAATAATCCGAGAGCAGAAAGTGGACAGAGCGAAAGAGAGAGACAGAGTGAGAGAGAGAGAGAGAGAGGGACGGGCTGCTTCATAAATCTTGTGTCGCATAATTACAGTTAAAATTTATAAGCTTATCTCCTTAGCCGCAAATTTATTAGCGTGTTACAAGGCGCAACGGACGCTGCAGTTCGTCAAAGTCGCGAATGATGTCGTTGGCGGCATTGTGTGCAGCTCCAAAACAGGATGAGAAGTTGGTTACGGATAAGGAGACTGCTTCAGAGACTAAGACTGGGTTTGAGTCTCAGTCTCAGTCCAAGCACAGGTCGTGCTCATTATGGCCAAGTATCGAAAATGTGTATTTAAAACGGCGTGAAAAACAATTTGTTGCCAATTTTATGACGCCTCGCGCCTTGCCACAACTCATCTGCAGACGAGCACCGTGCGGCAAGTGAAGCGCGCTACGTGTTGCAAACAAATTCATTTGAAGTCCGTAGCTGTTGCTTTTGCTGTAGCTGAAGCTGTTGTTGTTGTAGCTGTGTATTCTGGCCAGGCCGAAAGCGGTACTAAGTGTCAACCCCATAGATTTATGCGTATTGTCTTTTTTCGGGTTACTTGGGCTCACATTCCGGGAAGGCTTCAGCCGAGACTGACTCCGACTCCGACTCCGTCTCTGACTCTGAGACTGGGGCCAAGGCTGTCGCTGCTGCTGCTGCCAACCGACTGCCGAACATTAATCATTGGGGGCCAACAGTTTGCGGCAGGCAGCATTCGAGGCGTTGTAATGTGCCTCAACTTGAACTGGAATCTGGCTCTCTGGACCAGAGCTCTGGGCCTCTGCCTCTGTCTCTGCCTCTGTCTCTGCCTCTGTCTCTGCCTTTGGCGGGATTAATGTTAACGCGCGCAAGGTATTTTGAATGGTCTTTTTATGGTCACATTTATTGAATTTATAACGTAATATACTCGCGCCATGACTCATGCAACTTAGAGTTGCAAGTCCAGCTTCAGTTCTACCTCCAACTCCAACTACAGCTCCAGTTATAGCTTTAGCTTTAGCTACATATACAATTCAGATTCGCATTCGAGGCGTGAGCAATAAAAAATTATGCTTAAACAAAATACTCAACTATAAATTCAACAAAATATTACTAAACTTAAATTGACTTTTTATGAAGTCATCTGGCATGCAGCGCGTGCCATAAAAATTCACTTAAGCAGCAACTCCCACACAAAACTTGATTTCACATTCACACTTTCAATAACAATCCCCAACCTCATCCCTGTCCCCATTCCTGTTCTTATCCCAGTCTCGATGCTCAACTCAATCTTCTTCTTTTCTCGTTTCCCGCTTGCAAATAAAATGCACTTTCTTATACTCTTCAAACTGTGTCGCCCCACTTGCCCCAAAAAGGCAAAAGTGTCACCAACAATGAAACCCAAAACCAAACTGTAAATCATACACAAAATTGAGATGTTTGCGCAGGCGCAACAGTTGCTGCTGTAACTGTTGCTGTTGTTGCTGTTGTTACTGCCGTTGTTGCCGTTGTTTCTGCCTGACAGCAATTATTATTAAACATTTGCTGTATTAGATCAAGTACTTTGAAACACATCATTTTCAATTGCTTAAAAAACCTATTAAATATTGACAGCATGATGTTCCTTTTTCAAAAATTGAAAAAAGTCTTTTACACTGCAAAGAGGCTTGAAAATAGCGCTCGGGAGCAACCGACTGCAAAGTTCCTGCTGTCTTTTTGTTCTACCAAATTTTGTTACTTTAACTACGAAAATACAGATAACGTACCAACAATTCACAAATACGTACATACTCATTTTCCCATCTTTAATGTAAACAATATAGAGAAAAAAAAAAAAAAACAAGAAAGGTTTTGCATAATAAAACGTACTTTTTAACAGATTGTTCATATGGCAGCCATAAGATGTAGTCGTCCTATTTGAATCAAATTAGATCAGAATATATAAACTATGCCTTAACTTAGGTAAAGAGAGTTTGGTTGAGTTATCTTGAAAAACAAAAAGTTTTTCATACAAAAACTTATTTTTAAGCCCCATCTTTCCTATGGCAGCTACAAGATATAGTCGTCCGATTTTGATAAATTGTGTCCAGCATGTAATAAATATGTTTAAACTTAAGGAAGTTTGAGGAGCTATTTTAAAAAAGCAAAATAGTTTTTCCTTGCAAAAACTTTTTTACAACCGAACGTTCCAACATAAAACAAAGTTTTATTGCACAACATTTAAGAAATTTGATGATTTTTTATTGAAAAATAGATTTAAATTAAAGTTTAACAGTGTAAAAAGAAATGGAGAATGCAATCGCTTTTGTCCTCGACATTAGATATAGATGTATCCAAATGGGTCCACGCTAGTGACGAAGCAACACTCCTTTGTCATTACTGCGGATAGGAGGCTGTGTCCTTGGGCTCCAACAGTTGATATATCGCTTCTCAAAAGTAGAACCGATAGAACTGATTAAAAATGAGCAATAAAATAAGATAGGATTAAAATAAGATAGGATAAAAATAAGATAGGAGTAAAATAAGATAGTTAGCTACCAAAAAACGAATAGGAACCAAATTCGAAAACGAGAGAAATTTAAAAAATAAATAAATACTTAGAAGCGTTGTGCTCCCGATGAAATGGGAGCAGCTACTGAAATTATCTAAAAGCTGCTTTTGCTTGTCGGGTTGTTGTTGAATTTCAAAGCCTACTATAGAAAATTGAAATGAAAAAAGTTCTGAAAATGTAGTTTTTTTTTAATTTTATATTTTAGTCTAGTGTGACCGACTACAATACACTCTGCATCCAAATCTGAAATCGTCACATCTTTGTATTCAATCACACACCAATGCAGCAAACAGTGCAGCACCAGCAAGCAGATCTGTTCACGTATTCGCAAAAATACTGCATTTGTCTGCTGAGGCTGAATAAAATAGTTTCTGAAATAACTTTTACTATGATTTATTTTCACAATTTACCTAATCCTTTAAAAAGGGTACAAATACTAAACTACCTATTTATTGCAGCATAGTACAACCCATCATCTATCAGTTTTTTTTCTTTTAATAAAACTTTTCGAAAGTGTGCAAAGTACTTTAGTTAAGATCCATTATACTTAATGCACATGTGATCCGCTCGGATTGAACTCCAGTTTCATCATCATAATCATCATTATCATTGGAGTATTGCATATTTAGGTGTCTTTGCACTGTCCTCAGTCTCAACATGACTGACACTTTTAACACCTACGCGTCTCTGTCGACGTTGACGTCGCAGTCGCTGCCTTCGCTGGCGTCGCTCAACTGCAGGCAAATGTTAAAAAAGCGTCCGTCGTCGCCAAGGTGTCAATTTGTGCCGTTGGCAACACACACACACGCATACACACGCATACACACGCACACACACACACACTTACCGACTTAGTTGTTGGTTTATTTTTCTCGTCAATTCATGCTTCTTTATATACTCTTGCATAGGGTATTATAATTCGGTCACAAAACTTGAAAAGCGTTAAAAGAGTCAATTCCTCACAATTTCATTGATATAGATACATATATATTCTTGATCAGAACTAACAACTGCGTTGATAAAGCTATGTCCCTTTGTCTGTAGGTTCTTCAAAACTAGTTGCTTAAGCAGTTCTAATTTCGGAGCCCAGCGAATCATATCTCTATATAACTTAGAATCGATTGGTTAAAAAGATAATTCTTTACCGAAAACTTGTTTAATCTCGATCAAGTTCGCAAATTATTATTGTATTTTGAAAACAGACCAAAGTGAATCAAAATTGAAACACAATATCTATACCTCTTCCTAAATATTAGCAAAATTGCAATTTCGCAAGCTTATATGCCTACTATATAAATAGTTATATCTACATATCTTTTATGTATCCTATAACTGTCAAAGTTAACGAATTAAGTTTATTTATTTATGAAATCAATTACTGTTTAAAAGTATCTTAAATACTTACGTTTAACAGCACTCTCAACTGGCTGAGAAGCATTTTTATTGGCATTTTTAGTACTTAGCAAGGGTATTTAAACTTCGGTAACTCAAGGAATACAATTAATTCTTGTTTATGTTTTTATTTTCTCTGTTTTTTCTTCATTTTTTGTTGTTTTTTATTTACTTTGACGACTGTATGCAAATTTAATGGCTAAATTAGACAGAAAAAAAAGGTAAACGTTTCGTTTTGTTTGGTATCGTTTTGGCATGTTATGGTTTGGTATGGGGGCATCTATTAGGCGTGATTATGCGCCCAGATTGCTTTCAAGTATAATTTGCATAATGAATTTAATGCGATTGTAATGCCAGCAATTGTCGATCCCAATCTAACAGATAGTTCTCGGCCCAAGCTTGATCTTAGCCCCATTAATTGAGTAATTAATGCCGACGCCCACAGCCTATAGAAGAGAGGAAAAGGGGAGAGGTGCCGTTTGATATTGATAACGAGCTAATTATCAGATTCCAGATCTTTAAAAGTCGACCACCTACAAAGCGGCAAAAATTTAATACGATATGAAATGACAAAAATATGCAAAGTGCAAATCAAAACAGCGCGTTTTGTATAATTTAAATGTTTATTAAATTATGTATTTTACTTGTGAGTTTTTTGAGTTTGATTTTTTTTTTATTATTTTGTTTTGTTTTTGTTTCATTTTTTGTATTTTAAATTTATTATACAAAAACACGCAGCGCAGCGCAGTTGAAACTCCCAAAGCCAACGCAACATTCAACATCAACATTCAACATTCGAAGGTTCGCGTGCGCCCGAGGGGGGACTAGAATATTTTACAACTTAATTGTTTAGCAACTTTAAGCACTAAACTTACACGCTAACGCTATAAATATTAATATTAATTATTTATTATTAATTATTATTATAATATATTGCCCTATGATGGCTCCCCAGCTGCCACCGCCGCCGCCGCTTCCTGCAACTCCTGCAGCTCCTCCTCCTCCCGCGTCAGTGGCACCGTCGAATGATTATACAGTCCCTGTGCCATCAGCTGCAGCGCCAGTGGATTCTTTGTACCGCTCGACTTTTTCAGCTTGGCACGCTTGTTTTGAAACCAGATCTTGATCTGTGCCTCGTTTAGACCCAGTTCTCCGCTCAGCTGCTGGCGTCGCTTCTCTGTCAAGTAGCGATTCTCATTAAACTCATGCTGTAATCGAAGAAGGAAAAAGATTGATAGAAGGGGAAAGAAAGTTAATAGTCTGTTCATTAGAGAATTTAATATTGTAGTTTAACTAAAGAAGTACGTCTTCTATTATAGCTCAAAATATGTTTAACGAACTTATCTACCCATATGAATGTTCATTTAGTTCTTAGTTTAATCGATAAAAGAGATAAATACAAGGGGAGAGACAGAGAGTTAATACTCTGTTCGTTAGAGAGTTTAATATTGTCGTTCAACTAAAGAAATAAGTTTACTAGCTCAAATTATACAGTGCGAACTAGTTAATCCAAATGAATGCTCATTTAGTTCCTTAGTTTAATCGATAAAAGAGATAGATACAAGAGGAGAGACAGAGAGTTAATACTCTTCTCGTTGGAGAGTTTAATATTGTAGTTAAACTGAAGAAATAAGTTTACTAGCTCAAATTCTGCTGAACGAACTAGTTAATCCATCTGAATGTTCATTTAGTTCCTTAGTTTAATCGATGAAAGAGAAATGTAGATAGAAGGGGAGAGACAGAGGGTCTTCTTCTGAACTTAAGAAATAAGTTTACTAGCTCAAATTCTGCTGAACGAACTAGTCAATCCATCTAAATGTTCATTTAGTTCCTTAGTTTAATGGATAAAACAGATAGATACAAGAGGAGAGACAGAGAGTTAATACTCTTCTCGTTGGAGAGTTTAATATTGTAGTTAAACTGAAGAAATGAATGTTTATTTAGTTCGTTAGTTTGCTAAGTTTGTTCAAACGCTCGTTCGTTTTGTTCTTTCAGTTCGATTTTCCCATTCGTTTAGTTTCACAAAACTATTTTCAGTTCGTTACATTTAAACAACATAATATTAAATAATTTGTTTGCTTTCATTATGATCGGAATCAATTGAATAAAACCGAATTTTACTAATCAAAGAGCTAAATGAACCACAATCAAGAATAAAGCCCGAACTAAGCAGAGAAGAACAAACTACCTACTATTCAAATGATTAAAGCTAATGAAGAACTTGATGAACGAACATACTAAGCTCTTTTCTTCAGTTCAGAGCATAGTAAACAGAAAAGTCTCAGTTTCCACTAATGTCAAAATTTTTCAGGAGTGAATTTCGCTTAAATACTCTGAATTTTCAACGCAGTGAGTTTAAACCTATGACAATAACACGTGAATTCAATTCACAATAACAATAAAGCTAAGTGGACTCACCTTCAGACGCGCCAGTTGCGTGCCACTAAATGCGGTGCGGGGTCGCTTATCCTCCGGCACATTGCCACAGCCGGAGGCGCCATCCGGATCGGACTTGTCGCCGTTGCTGCTGCCGGCAGCGCTAGACGTCGCTGGCTTCTTGGGTTTACGCGTACGTGGACCTTTTGAAGGAGAGGGCGAAAGAGAGTTTTGAATAAAGGTCATAAAAATTCCAGTTGGCAGTTAATGGCAACAACATGACTGGACCCTGATGCTGACCCCGTAGAACAAAACCCTGGCTGCCAACTCATCGCGCACACATAAATCCTGCTGCTCATATATGCAATGCTCTTGGGCCAGCAATTAATTCACATTTAAATGCGCAGCAGACAACCCCCCTGGCTAACATAACCCCCAAGCCCAAAACTCTTAAAACCAACACCCAACCCCCACGCGAGTCCAAAACAATTAAAGTTTCGAAAATTTGCGCGCGTCATTTTCCAAAAAGTAATCAACGCAATGACTTTTGACTGTGGCTAATTTCAACCCCAACTTCCACATCCCCAAAAAAACAATCCCCACTAAATGCTGTGCTCACTTTGCTGAACTTGAGTTGTCTTGCTTTTAATTAACAGCAGCAGTTTAGACAGGCGCAGCGAATCAGCATCTCAGACAACAACCACGCCCATTTTTCAACCAAATGTGGTCTAAAGAAAAGTTTCTATTTTCACTGTCCCCAGGGGCTGTGCATCGAATTGTCAAACAGTCGTTAAAGGGTTTCCTTTTGGCAAAGAATGGAACCGCAACTTGCCCAAGTTGAGCTCATTTCAAGTAATAGTTGCCCCAAAATGAAGCAATTATGAGGTCTACTAATGGGCATTTCTGGCCATCAATGGCATCTCTTGCCAGTGCCAAGAGTAACCGCAACTTCTAACGCTTTTCAGTCTCAACTGGCCAAAAATATTTTGTAATTTTAGCTCTCATTCATCATAAGGCCTTTTGCCCCCCTTTCTGGAATGTTAAAGTCAAGCTCTAGAATTCTGGCAATTATTTACAGAGATATGCACAAATTGTTTGAAAAGTTATTTCATCTATATGAAATGAGACTACTTTCTATGATCTCAGTTAAATCTAAGAACTAATGGGATTTCCATTTGAAGTACAGTATACAGTTTTAAGATCAGATTCAAATAAGGAAATAAGAATTTTTAAAATAATTTACTCCCTTTTCGTCTAATCAAAAATTTCTAGAATATTTTATGTTATTTATGTTATTTTTAAGTTTTCCTAAGCTAAGTAATTTAACTTTTCATTTAAATACAGCTATGCCATAGCAATATATTACATTGAAATATATAAATTAATAATAAATACTTCAAATCTTTCATTCTTTCTTTCTTCATATATGGTTGATGGCCTTTTGCATCCTTTTTGATGCTTCGTCACTAGCATGGGCTGCTACAGTGATATATTAACTTATTTCTTCACTAACTTCTCAAACAAAATTTTAAATATTTTATAAAATAGAAATATGTACGCATATGCTTATTATATATAGGATCTTTTAAGGCCCAATGTTGTTTTAAAGCTAAAAATCTCCAGCTTGTCATCTTGTACTTACTTCGACCTGCAACGAAATAGAAAGAAAAGCACAAAATTATTTAAGATACAGTTTTGTTTGTAGCTAGACAGCTTAAAATTAAATTTACTTTTAACGTGAATCAATAAAATATCGGAAATTGATTAAATTCCAGGACGCAAGGCAGCAAAAGTTTTACACGCTGGCAACAACGTGAAAGAATGCACAAAATCCAAGCCAAGACAAAAAAAAAAAAAACAACAAAAATCCTTAATCCGAATCCTGCGATTGAGTGTTGGGCCAGTTGGTTGCCGAAAACAACCTTTAAAACAAATGTACCGGCACTAATGGCAACCAAGTCATGCCCTAAGTTAAATCGTTGGAAAAATTGAACAAATCAATTTTGTCAACAAAATGCCGAAGCTGCCAAAGGGCGCGAAATTAAACCAAAAACATTAACAAAACTTTGAACGTGCTTGCACGTGTTCAAAGCTGCAGAGAGGGTGGGAGTTTGAAGGGGAAGGGGTGTTGAATGTTAAGGTGTTATCACGGTTTTAAATTTCACACGCAGAACGACAAACAAACAGACCTTGAACCTGTCAGACAGCCAGGAGACGCTGTCGACAGCCAACTGGCAACTGGCGACTCTTGCTTCGTCATTGTCAGCAGCAACCACCCAGCACCACCCACAAGCCACCCGGAACCAGCGGAGCCACTTGGAACGCATGTTGTTGGGCAGATAAGCCGGAACACAAGTTGCATACCAAGGCGTCGCAAGGACATTGCCAAGGGGTTGCCAAAGGACTTTTGCCTTGGCGTTGGCAGCTTGCCAGTTGCTGCTTCCGTTTCTGCACCTCACCTCCCAACCCCCCCTTGCAATTTCAAGCTGCAACAATTGCTGGCGTTAAATCTCTTGTTGTTGTTGTTGTTGTTGCTTGTCGCCCCTTTTTCCGTTTTGTGAAAATTGTGATTTATAGCGTGTTAAATTTTTCATTGCTTGCTGCGCAAATTTGACACAATAAAAGTTTCAATCTTGTCCTTTCGATGAGGTCCTGAGTAATCGCAGTGTGCGAGTGGGAGGGACTTTTCGCCAAATTGGCTTTAATAGAAATTATATGAACTCAATCAACAAATTCTGCAAACGCATCAAGTATTGAAGAAATTTGAAGGGTAAGACAAATAAACTTTGAAGTTGAATACATTTTGTAGTATTATTTCAACAAAAGTTAACAAAAGGAAGTTTCGGAAGAATTTTAATACTTAAGACTACATTTATTTATACAAATTGTATGCAGTTTTAGAGACCGGGTCTAATCATATACACGTACACAATTTTAGTTGACCTGCTTAAAACTTTTCAAAAAAAAAGTAAATTCCAAGAACCTCTCGATCAATTATTTTACTTAGCTTAACTATTGCTCTATTTCTTTATGCCAAAATCTTCTATAAACACAATTCTACCTGAATAAATTGTAAGCATAAAAAGTGTTAAACAAAGCAATTAGACTTAAATCAAGCAGACAACAACAAAACAACTAAAGATGCACAAAAAGCTTTTAAAAAAAGATGCATTCACATAAATTGTTTTCATTTGCAGAGCTCTGCATCATCATAAAACAACAACAACTTTAGCAGCAACACAAAATGCGGCAAAAAAAACGGGAAGATGTCTTCATCATCGGTTGTTAAACGCAATGGCAATGGCCCAACTTGGTAAGACGCGCTGCCAGCTGCCAACTGGCAAAAAATAAATATAAAAAAAAAACTGAGTCAGAGTCGAAGTCGAAGTCAAGTCAAGTAAAGTCGATTCAAGTCGGTGTTCATTGTAGCATATGTTTAAAATAAGCGCATTTGTTTTATTTATGCTTAACATGAGTTGCAAATGCCAAAAACAGCCTACCAGCAGCAACAACAGCAGCAACATCTGCAGCAACAACGGGAATGGCAACGGGAGAAGCTGGAAGCTGCAACCAGGTGAGTTACCATTTTGGCAGTAAATGAATGAACATGAATGAGCACGCAATTAAATGTCAGAGCGGCGTATGCTCAAGCATTTTGACTGGGATCCTGCTGATCCTGGCAAAAGTACAAGTTGTGGGCAGCAGGGTACGCTTGTTGCAGTTGGCTCCAAAAACTTGGCCACAACTGAAATTGACTTATAAAGATCTCAAACTAACGGGCCACACACACAGCTTTTTGAGTTCGAGGCCGTCACTGGGGAGCCACTGTGAAGAGCCGGTTCCCGTTTTCATGCCCGTGCCCCGTTTAAAGCCACAACCAGCTGGTTAACTTGGTTCAAAACAGCGAGCTGAGCCATGTAAACGATATGTTTGACAGTATCGTAGTGGGCTTTGCTTTACTTTTTTAGTTCTCTCTTTTTTTTCTTCTTGTTCTCAATGTTGTTTTTGGCTCTAGCTTGAGATCGGATCTTGTTGCCCAATCTAATGATCAGTCAGCTCATTAATAAGCCATAAAAACAACACGTTACCAGGGAAATTTACGCGTGGAAAGTGAAAGTCAATTCATTATGACAGTCGTTGAAGATGATTAACAGATAAGTTGATTAAATGCATTGCATATGAACAAGAAAATTCAAATTTGATATATGATATTCAGAAATATAAAGTCAATGTTATAAGCGTAGCTTTAGAGTGGAAAATACAGGCAGAGAACCTTTCTAAATATTTAAAACACTGGGCTGTTTAGAATTAGGTCAGTTTAATTATAAGAAGATCTAAGAATTATACAATTTTTTTATTTTTATTTCAACTGGTTTTTGTAAAACCTCTATTTTGCAGTTTGATGCAATAATTATGTTAAGTTTTATTCCATGCGTTATATTTATAACGATAACTTAACTCTTATGCTAAACTTTTGTTTAACTAAAGCTTAAAACATGTGTATCAGATTTTCGTTAAACAATGATTTTCAATAAACATAAACAAAACAAAACTGTGGCCAATATCTGATAACATGACAACTATAAACAAGTATATCAAATTTCAGTTATTGTGTCAATGTTACTGTTAAATCTCATTTTAATATCCTGTATCCAAAAAACATGTTTAAATAGGTGCATTCAAATTTTTATAGAATAGTAAGTAAGCTGATAAAGACACCATTCATTTTCAAAAATATATTTTATCCTGCTCAGTCACACAAGTTTTTTGAAACCATAGAAGCATAGTCTCAAGATTAAAGCTAGCAAAAGATCAATGTGCATGCAATCGATAGTTTTCGAAAGTGTTTGTCAAAACCAACTATCGATATTACTAACGAAAACTTAGTTATCTTAGAATAAACATATACGTACATGTTTCAATTAAAGTAGATTTGAAAGTTCGATCCCCCAACAACTATTTTGAAAATCTAATAATTTGTAAAGGATAAGATGAGCAGTTCAACAAACCCCAAATGATTCACAAGATGATCGTAAGTATTTTAAAATTGATATTTCTTTAGTTAGGGTAATTCCTAGTCGAGTACTCTCAACTAAAACTTTCTTACTTGTTATGCAGTATTAGTTATCGCTAAACGGCTAGTTATAGATATATGCAGCATATCGCCTACGTTCATTGAAGATCATTCCCGATGCCCATTTCCTTGCTGTCATCACCCACACGAGACTCAACTTCAATTCTCTGTTTTGTCTTTGTCTGTTGTGGTGTCTTCTTTACCCCCTTAGCCCACTTCGCTTTACCCCTTTGGCTGACAGGCAAATTAACGCTGCGGTTTTGATTGCGATGTGATTGTCACTGATGATGATGATTGACATGGCGATTGATTTGATCGCACGTTAATTGAAATGATTGACACGACACAGTTGCCGTTGCAGTTGCAGTTGCAATCATAAATCGCATTCTCAGTAGAGAATGTATCTTATGGATTTGCCGCTGTCGGCGAAACTTTTTTGCAAAGGCAGCCCAACTGTCAACGGTTTGTCTATCGCTCAATCGTCTTGGCTCAAATCAAAAATAGATATTTACGCGCTAAATGGCTAAGATTGTTAGCCTAAGCCGGCGATTACCAACTTGTCGTCGTCGTCTTAGCCTTCTTTGATGGCGGCCTTTTTCAGGCAGTTTTTCAGTTGCAACAACGTCAACATACCAGCGCATAATTTGTGCTGTCACATGAAAATATTTAGATATATTTTTAATTGCTTTATCAATATTGTTGTTGTTGTTGTTGCTGTTGCTGTAGTTGGCTATTTTGCATACTTGCCAGCATTGCATAGCAATTGGCCAACTTGTTCTGCCAGCTGCGCCTTTCATCCTCCGCACTTCATTTCATATGCTTCGTTATGTGAAAGGCGTCAAAACATGTTGCTTAAACTTATGTCGTCTTAAAAGGAAAGTGAAAAGACAATTTTCCTTGAGCTTTTCAGAGTCAGAAAATGTGTGCTGGAAAGTGTTTCTACTGTTTTTAACTTCTATTTCTTAACTTTCTTAACTACGCTGTTTTCCATGTGGATTGTTTCTTTGGTTTTGGCTAATCATCTACATTAAATTTAATATTTTAATATTATTTCTTAAAATGCGATTCATATTTGCTTTCTAAGCTTTCTTTTTAAGTATCGATACTGCATAAACCTTTCTAACGATATTATCAATACTGTCATCGATTGTTTTTCAACTTTAGTCAACTCTGAATATCTTTAAGCCATCTTGTCCCAGCATATTAAAACAACTTCATTTAACCTTTGCAATTTTCACACTCACGCCTGAACGCTCCAACTGGCAAAGTCAAACTCATAAGTATCGATTTGGATTGGATTGGATCCGATCGGAGCTGAGTCTATGTAGATATCGATTACAGTTTCGCATACAAACGAGAACGAGTAGCATTGATTGGGCTCGTGATGGCAAGGGGAATGCGAAGGGTACGAGGTCGAAGGGGGGCAGGGAACTGTGAGACCGCACTGTGACTGCATTGGCGACAACGACATCGAATAAATTGTAAACCGCACTTTCCGCTGATATTAGCAAACAATTTCATTAAGAAACTGCAATCGATACTAAAGTTGAGACCCAAGACGACGCCAGCGAATCTGCCATCAGGTGGCTGAATGTGAAGGTGGAGCAGGAGGTGGAGGTGGAGGTGAAGAAGATCGTATGAAGATGGAGGTCCCCAAGCGACACCGATACGGCCAGCCAAAGTATCTGAAAGTATCTGTATCTGTATCTTTGCAGGCATTTGTATTGCTGCTGCTGGCGTTTGTTGGTAAGCAAATAACTGGCCTAATAGACTCGTCGCTTACCTTTTGCAATTGAGGTGTGAACAATTTACGCTTCTATGATTATTTCGACTAAATTAGCCCCGAGTTTGCAAAACTTATATGGCCTCTCAATTAACGCAATAATAAGCCACAGATTGCTGTAGTTATTAAATTAAATACGTATTGAATTGAATGTACATTATATATAGAAAATCAATTTCAATTATCAAAGCATAGTATATCTTAAGTTAGCTATCTATGCACTCTATCCTAGCATCTTAGCCAACTTTCAATAGGATAACTTTAAGTCTCTTCAATCTACTTTGGATTTGCAATTTCAGTTTGAACTTTATAACATTAAACTTTAGCGTTGGAGTAGAACAGCTTCACGTCAAACTATGCTTTATCCACAAAGATTAATTAATAATAAAAAAAAACTTTATTTTTATTAATATTAATCATAGTCGTTACGCTCGCTGCTTTCACTCTAATGAACACATCAGAGCTCCAGATCTTTAGAGCTGGATGGGACCACCCCAAAGTTTATTTTATTTATTTTGTTGCGGTAGTCAAAAGGCGCTCGAGTTTAACACACAAATTAAAGCAAAGAGCGTTCCAGCTACCCAGCTGCCCAATTTCCCAGTTCTCTGTTTTCTGTTCTCAACTTTTTAGTCTAAATGATCGAGCGACTATTTGCCTAATGAATATTAAGATTACGAACGCGTTCAAAGCATTGTTGAGTTGCCCAAACTGAGATCAACTTTTGACCCACCTGAGAGTATTTCTCTTTGTTGGTTGCGTGGCGTCAGCTTCGAAATAATTTGTGGATCAATAAATGTTCGTTTTATGGCTCTATTAGTGGCTCATTCCGCGCTTCATGCTGATAGGCAGCGCCAGACACTAGAGCCCTGCCCCAAAGCTGCACATTTTAATTACGATCGACGTGTGGGGCAGCGAAAGAGTCTGTTTCAGGGCCAGGAACAGATTGAAGTCCAGATCTCGAGACGGGCATCGAGCATAGCAAAACAAATATGCGAATAAGTATGTTCACACCATGCCCACCCAACATTAACATCAATCTTCCACGGATCAAAGATGCAAAACACTTGAGGAGCACACCAATGATGATGACGCAGTCAGCTCAAAACAAACCCAACAGACGCCGACACATGACGATCATGATGATCATAATTATCATGATGATCGCACATGCGCATTGATGCAGAAGACGATCAAGAAGAATGCGAAGACGCAGACGAAGACGCAGACGCAGACGTAGTTGCAGACAATGTCTCGACTGTGCGGAGAGGCCACAGTCCAAGGAATATCAATGCCTGAACTTGGGGTTTGGCTCTGGGTCAGTCAGTAGAAGCTTCAGATTTGCGCCCTGCAATCAACACAGTCAGGCATACTCAATCACTCGTAGTTGAGTAAAGAGTTTCTTCATATTCTACAGTTATAAAGATCGAACTCTAAACCCTAGATTCAGCTCAAGTCAACTCTTTACAATCATCTTAATGACGACTAGACTCTAACTTGAATCAAACAGCTCAGCCTGCAAAGCGTAGGGTGTAGAGCATGTTAAATCTGAAAATGTCTTAATAAAACAATTAATGGCACAGCTGAGCTCATAAGTTTTTATGCTGTGCGCATGATCACAAGAGCTCGAGCACAGGAGCGTATTCAATTCATTTGCGGGTAAGACTTCAAAAACACAAGAGAGATCTTAACACTTTGCCTGTCTATGGTATATATCAACATGTTTACCAAGATTGGTTGCTCTACCTTCAAAACTGGAAAAAAAAACTGTGTTCACAAAAACCTAATATATTCTTTGTTCTTTTTTTTCAAAAAAATTAAAAAAGAGTATAAAAATAGGAAAATAACTTTAATTAAGAGGAAGTCTCACTAAGGAAAAATTAAGGGCAATCTGCGTGTGGTCTTATAGTGTTAAGGGACTTAGCCAAAGGTTCCATATATATTTGAGGACTATTAAAAGTTGTAGCATGAAACATATTTTCGATAAGGTATGGCCGTATTAACATAAAATATTTCCCATTTTTATTGATTGTAATCTAATACAGTCGAATTTCTATATAGCGAATCTCAAGGGACAAAAATAAACTTATTTATATAGAATATTTATAAAATAGAATTCAAAATACTATGGAAAATATTACAGTGTTCAGGAAATTATTTCGCTTTAAAGAAAGCTTCGTTGTACAGAACTTCGTAACAGAGAAATTCGACGGTATTATATTCAAAGCTTATGTATTTCCATACTTTTTCCAGTTCTAACCCGCAACTCCGCTCCTGAACTTGTGTGGCATTTTTTAGCCAATGCCGATCGTATATCGTGTACGTACTATAAAGTAATTGAAAAGCACAACAGATTGTTTTAAATATCAGCCAAGCCGCCCAAGTTGACCACCTGTGTGTGTGTGTGTGTGTGTGTGTGTGTATGTGTGTGTGTGTTTTGCCAGCAACAGTACCGTCCACAGTGCCTGTGCGGATTTATGGCCTGCTGCTCGTCTTCAGCTGCGTTCAGGTCTCTATGGGCCACAAATTTAGTCTGGGGGCTGAGTTTCTCACTGGCTATGGCTGAGTATTTAGTCTCCGAGTTTAAGCTGATCCACAAGTTGGCGCTCTTAGCTGAAAGAGACGTTGCTGCCAACGAAATGGTTTGCTCTTTGCGTTCGCTGCTCTTATGCTAATTTCAAAGCCGCAGTCGAGCAGAGGCTGGTTCTTAAGCTGAGACCAAGACGGAGACTGAGACAGAGTCTGAGACTGCGACTGAGACTGAAGACCATGTGGACCACACACGTTGAGCGATTCGCATGTTGATGGCGGAGGCAGAGGCAGAGGAGTTCGGGCGGCTGCTGCTTTTATGGGCCCAAAGTATTCGCCACTGGGTTTTCGGTTTGATAAATTATCGATAAAATGATGCGATCACTTTTAATTTGGTTTAGTTTACCTACCGCATTCTTGGCCAAATTAAAAGCATAAAGGCATAAAACACAGACACATTTTTGAGAACAACAACAACAACAACAACAAGTATTTGAATTTGAATCAGTGACTCAAAGAACTAAACTTGATTGAAGTTGGAGCCGACTAGCCGCCGTTTTGAAGCTGAAGATCTTCAATTGGGAGCTGTTGTTGTTCTTAATTAAGTTATCAACGTTTTTATGACGTCAACAGCTGTTCTCTCTCTCTCTCTATGTGTGGCAGCTGCAGCTGGCGCCAGTGTAGCATAGATTGGATTTAAGCGGCATGGGGCATGGGGCAAACGTGAATCGTTTATGCAGCTACTTGACAATTTTTGCGCCATTTCCTGCTGCCTGTCGGCCAAGTTTTCAATGTGCCTGGCAAAAAAGTCTGTCAAACAGATCGCATTTTACATACCCTGCAAATAAGTAGATGTCTCAATCGTTTAACAGTTTTACTGAGTATAGTCTAGCTGATCAAAGAAACTAACCAGATAAGCAATGGAGTATCTGAAATCTTCTGAATTCTGAGAAACTAATCCTAGTTTATGCTCATTAAAAAACGCATGCACTCTAAGTAAGAGTATTTAATAAGTAAACAAGCTGCTTCATGTGATGTTAATTTCATTTCAGCCCTATCGATGGCAACTCTGCTCGATGTCAATGCGAATACATTTGTTAAATTTCTCACGCTCCTCTTTGGCGACTTTTAATTACGCGTCTACAGCTGGATCGAACGATCGATTGTTTGTTGCTTTTTGTCTCAGAGTTCGACTCTTAAATCTTAAATGGCAACTGATGCTGCCTTTAATTAAGTAATTAGCAACGAGGAGAGTGTACAAAAAAACCAACAAGAAAACAAACAAACATAACAAACAAAAAAATCAATTCAATTTTGCTCGCAATCTGTGCTTCAATTTCAACTGTCATCGGAGCTAAGCTTTGTCCCCCCCCTCTCTTTATTGCGTTACGCCTCTGTCTATGTTTTTGTTATCCTTTTTACAAAACGCCCTCCACTCCTTTGCAGGGCACCAACAAAACTGTCATTTGTCTATTTTTAACAGACACGCCGACATGAAGGATTTAATTAAATTCAACTCGAGCTGACAGCTTCCATGCAGCTTTGATAGCTCAGAGAGACGGCAGTATCTGTATCTGTATTTGAAAACTGTGTGGGTGTGGCTGTGGGTATTGAACAAGAGGGGGGGTGGGGTGCAATACACAGTATTCAGTATGTGCGAGTAGTACAATATCTCTGGCTGTCGACGCTCAATTTTCGATTTGTTGACTTTTGATGCATCCACTTTGACTTTTCGCTTTGTTTTCATTTGCAGTCTTCTTCGTTTTATTTGAGTTAAAAAGCATTCGCATTGAATTTGAAGTGTATTTTAAGTGTGTTTTAAGAATTGTATTTTGTAATTGCAAAAAGTTGAAATGAATTGAAAACTTTGCAGATTGAATGGATGCAGTGCTTGTCTTGTAATAACTCTTAGATATTATATAAGTATCTAATATTAAAATTATATATATAATTGTAGCCATGTTTTCTTTTATCAACTGCTTTACAATTATGTTCTTAATTATAATTCGTTCTTCATAAATACACACATCATTTTCACTTAATCAGATGTTTAAATCTTTGACTTTTTCAAATTGATGTCAGCTTCTTGTCATTTCAATTTCCACATAATGCATTCATACACGCTATTAAATCAAAGCTAATGACTCACTTTACTATTAATTACATTCCAGGTAGTACATACAAGTAACAAGTTACAAGCAACTCCCCGCTTTGATTACTTTGGCCAACTACAATTCAGCCCGCAAACTCAATTAGCCAAAATGAAAATGTCACAGTCATAATTTCATGAGGCAAATTGGCTGACTAGCAGCAATTTCGTTGCAACAACAACAACAAGAACAGCAACAATTCTACAACCAACAATCAGCGGCTGTTGTTGCATGCCACAAAGACAACAAAAACAGCAGCAACATAGCTCAACATTTTGCATAGCCAGAAAAAAAAAAACATCAAAATTGGCGTTGGTAGCATAATTAAGAACACGAAATGGCCAAGTTAGTAAAAGAGTCAAACGCTGTAGATGGTTGTCCACCGATAAAGTGCTGTCAATCGATAGTTTTGCTGTTTAAAAACTAGCGATACTATCGACGGCATGGACAACATTCACTTCACATTAGTTTTTTGTAAAGTTTCGATCACAAAAGAAAGCTGTTGAAGTGACTTGAGAAGTCTATCGATACTATTGGTAATGCTTCTGCTTTATACAAACACACACAATACAGAATGATTCATGTAATGATAATTATACTCTTTTTTTAACTTTTTTGAAAAAAAAGGAAAAAAGAGTATATTGGGTTTGTGAAATGTCCGTCCGTCCGTCTGTCTGTCCGTCTGTCCGTCTGTCCGTCTGTCCGTCCGTCCGTCTGTCCGTCTGTCCGTCTGTATGAACGCAGGTTTTTTCCACAGTTTTGAAGCTAGAGCAACCAAACTTGGTATACATGTTGGTATATACCATAGTAAGACAAAGTGTCAAGATCTCCCCCCCACCCCCACCCCTTCCCCCACAAACCGCAAAAACCTATATCTTCCACAGTTTTATAGCTAGAGTAACCAAATTTGGCACAAGGGCTACTTATCACATCCTTCATTGATCTGGCAAAAAAAAATTCGGCCACGCCCACCCCCGCCCCCACAAATAGGAAAAGTCTGTATCTCCCACACCCCTTTAGCTAGAATCACCAAATTTTGCAGGTTGAATTCTGTTGCCCTATTTAATAGATTGGATAAAAATATTTTTGCCACGCCCACCCCCGCCCTTGCAATCAAGCAATGTTTGTTTCTCCCAAACCTGTAGAACAGGCCCAACCAAATTTTAATTGATGGCAAAACTTTAAAGATTTGAGCAGAAATTCAGTTGCCACGCCCACTGACTCCGCAAAGAGGCGAAAAAAAAGAGTATATCGCAGTCGGGTGCATCCGACTGCAACGTTCTTACTTGTTTTCATATGTTGTTTGGCATAAACACATAAACTTATTGATATCGATACAGCACAAGAAACTCCAATTAAAGACTCGAAAAAACCTATCGATACTATCGAAAGTGCCCTTGATTGCTTAGCAGCTCTAACACAAGCACACATAATACACTGGAGATTATCGTCAGCGTCAATCAGTCAACCTAGCAGCAATTTGGTGGCTAAAAGCCGCCGACTCATTTGAAGAGTCTTTTTTTAAGACAAGATTGGAACTGAGTAGCTCCGTATTCGATTGTTGAGTCCGTTGCTGTGGCCATTTATGAAATTAAGTTATTTTGCTCTTGGGGTGAGCTGTTGCTGTTGCTGCTGTTGCAGTTGCAGCTGCAGCTAGCTAACAACCGACAACAACGATGTTAGCCACTTTTAAATGAGTTATTAGCCTCAAGTTGACGATTTTAGCGCTCGTTGCGCTGGCAACAAGTTTTGCGACGTTGTCAAAGTGCTTGTCTATGAGTTATGGCAACGCCCATTTAAGTGGCTTCCTTGCGCAATAACTACCACAAAATGGTAGGTCAGATGAATTCCGTCCCCCCTCCCCCTCCACAACACCCACCGGCTAAGGATAAGTACTGCAGATGAGTGGTAAACATGCCGCAAGGCCGTTTGCCAGTCGTGTTTATCTTGCACGCTAATCATAAGGCCATAAACTCAGCTCCCACCCTTCCTGCAGCCTCAACAACCACCAGAGCCACCCCCCCTGCAACAGCACACCCTTTGTTGAGTGTGTCGACAAGATAAGCCGCATTCATGAGCCCATTTGAAGCACTTGAATGTAGCACGTGGCAGCTAAGCAAACCCAAGCAACACCCAACTTTCATGATGAGGGTGCAAGCGTTTTATTTAATCAAATAAACAAGTGACAGCCTTGTAAGCGATTATGATTGACTCCAGGACACCCTGCATTGAGTTGTACTTTTACGAGCAAACCTAATTATTATGAGTGGGTGTCGTTTTGTAAGGAATACATAATTTAATCATAGGGTGTTTATTGGTAGAAGTAGGGGTTTTGGATGTTGCTTTGTATGGTTTAAGCAGGGAGGCGCTGTTCACCAAAATGTACATTGAATACTCTACTTAAGTTAATATAATCTACAGGTTCCACATTCTTATATTAGATTGCTTAAGTAGTCTCTAAGTTTTCAGAGCTAAAAGTATTCTGAGCTAGTTCTTTTCATTATTGTTCAGAATTGTTTATTGTATGTTCGTTGAATTTATCAAACTCATAAGTCCAACCTTTTTCCTATGTCAAGAGTGGTGATTTTCACATCAAAATAAGGCTATATTAGGTTTAGCTAGAATATGAATATTCAGGCCTGTTCGGAATTCCTATTCCTTCTAAAGTACACAAAACGTTTTCGTTTTAAAAGTTTTACATTTTGACTGCGGAATGAAAAGTATGTAATTGCCAGATTACACAAGGAATTCAAAAAAACAAATTCTTAAACTCAATTTTCTTACATTTTTCATCGTAGTTTGAAGAAAATTACTTAATTTATTCATTAGATTAAACTCAAATAACATTTTTAACAATAAATTCAAAAACTGTCTGTAAAAAAAAAACAAAAACGTGCAAGCAAACGTAGCTGTTCTCGATTCAGCAATGCCTATTAGATGAAAACTATGAACTCGCTATGAAAACTCGGTTTCGAACTCGATTTCGAAAAAGAACACGAAACCATCCCGATTGGAAATCGGAACAGTCTTGATAATTTAAAATGAAAAATTGTTTTCAAATAAATATTCAATTTTAACAAATTTTATAAGAAATATATGTTTAATGTTGGAGCAAGCGCTGTTCTAGAGGAAAGATTTGTAAGGTCTAAAAATAATAGCAAAATAAAATCTCTAAACATTTTTCTGATTTTATTTTCTCATTTAATAAAACTTCTTTAAAATACACAGAACTATACGAATACGTTTTTTAACCATTCTTCTACATATATGTGTATATATACCAACATTTGTATATGCAAAAATGGCCACAGCAGCTTTTAATTTGCATTGATTGTCGAGGAAATTAATTAAAATTGGCAACTTGAGCAACTTGTTGAGCAATTGTAACGCAATAAATGGCTGGCCATCAATTTGCCAACTGGGAGGGATCACATTTCATTCATTTTAATCCATTCCATCCCCGAATAACAACGAGTACACTCACACAGCAGTCGTTGTGCTTTGTCACGTTCTCCGAGCGAGAACAAGTGTTTTTTTTTTTTGGTGGGGTTGGGGGATAAACTTCTGTCCTAATAGCGAAAAATTAAATTGTTTTCCATTTGTTAATTTTAAGGAAATGCGCAATCATTGCAGCAACCCTCGTGCGTGATGAGTTTGAAGTGTATTGTATTGTGTGGCTGGGGTTTCATTTGTTTAGTCTCGAATTAAATACATAATACAATTGTGCCACGTTGCGTATGCGCAATATTCTACCAAATGTCTCTCAATTAAAAGGCTTAACTAAAATTGAAATTGAAAGGAAAGCAACAATTGCAACAATTACATATCAATTAGGTGTACAAAACGTGTGTCTGTCTGTCGCTTGGCACAGCAGTCCAAATAAATAAATAACTCGAGCAGTTGACAAGTACGAGTACGAGTACTCTGTTTTCTATACAGAATCTGAATCCATTCATTATTCAAAGTTGGCAATTGTCACATGTTTTTTTGTGTTTGTTGTTGCTACTGGGTGCTTGTTAACACGCTAAATGTGACTGCTACACAAATGTATCTGTAGCTGAGTATCTGTATCTATATCGGAGTAGACTGCACGGCCACAGAATATTAATTACAAAACTACATACAAGCGACTGTAAAGCTCAATTCATTGCCTGGCTGCAGTTTTTGACTTGACTCGAGTCGACTCGATTCGATTCGATGCGATTCGTTTCGATTTAATTCAAGTTGAGTTTCTCACATTGATTGATACGCCCTGGAGCCGCCTCAAACTAAGCGATCGAACGGCCAGTTGTGCAACATTTTTATTGAAATTGATACAATTTATGCACGCAATTAAGGCGAAAGGACTGGAGACTGCACAGACTCAAGACTGAGGACTCTGTGGCATGCAACTAAATTTGTCTTTAGCTGCTTCATGTGCTGCATGCGCAATGTGCAACTGCCACAGCCACTGCCATTGCCACTCTGCCTCATAGAGGAAGTCGAAGAGGCTCATTAAGGCAAACCAAAGCTAAATGAATTTGAGGCGTTTATTGGGGAAACTCAAACAACAACAACAACAATAACAAACAACAACATCCACAACTTTGATGGCGCCATGAATAAAGAAATTAGCGCCATAAAATATGTCGGGTATTTCGCTTAGAAAGTCAACTTTAATGGGCCACAATGCAATTTATAACGCTTGCCACGTTGTGAAATTGGGAAAATCCATGCAACATTCAATCGCATAACATACTCAAGTTAAACAAAATGAATGAACGAAAGATATATATAAAGAAATATGGCTAAAAAGGGTTTAAAATATATGCTGCATTTTATTTAATGTAACTAGTTCGAAACTCGGTTGAAGTAATCAAGATAATTTCAAGTTCTGATTACTCCCCCGCTTGTTAAAGCCAAAAAGAAAATCGCAAAAGACTCCCCAAGCCACAATTTTAAAGATAAAGCATTAATTTTAGGTACACAAGTATGTTTAATCAATGTCTTTCGGATGTGTAAATTTCAACACGATCGGATAAATAGCACCAAAGTTATGGAAGAACTTATTTCCCCTGTCTCAGCAGGCAGAAACAACAGTTTGACATGCACTGTGCACGTTGAGTACGCTGCTTGCTTGTGTTGCCGCTGAACTGCTTGAAATGCAAGTTGGGAGCAGGGAGTCTCGTAGTCGGGCACACTCGACTAGAGTATTCTTACTTGTTTTTTACTAGTCAATCAGCAAAAGTTTGCATCGAAAACTTTTCATTTTTTCTGTTTCCACTTTTGATTAAATTTTGCGGAAGTGGAAGCGAAAACAAGGCTTCGTTTTTCGATAAAACACAATCTGATATATATTACCCGTCACATGATTAGGGTTAGCAACTCTATTTCAAAAACTAATTGAACAAACAATGTTCTACAAATTATGAAATGTTGTTTATTCACTTATTAGCACGTTATACATAAAAGGTTTCGTTTAGTCACAATCTATCTATCTATTATAGAACTAGTCGGTATTTAACTTTTAAATTTTGTAAGTGCAAACAATTAATGTGATTTAGGTATGGATAATTCAAGGCTAGAATAGCTTTAAACAGGTCACCGCACATTACCCCCACTGAAATGCCCATTATTAGCTATTTAACTCATTCTCTATAGCAAAGTGCACTTTGCTTATCTCATTGAGTTCAATTGCATTTAAAGTCACTCATTTGGGAGCCATTAGCATTTCATTAACGGATCAACTAAAACATGACTACCACATGCCCGAATACTTTCTCCACATACTCAAAATTCCCCTCAATTCATTCGAGATCCCAACTAATTATGTCTGCGCCGTCATAACAATAATTCTTAAAGAGTCGCAGAGGGAATTGGGGATGGGTAGGGGCTCACTGCATTTTCTCAGGCCACAGTCGACCGCGATGAACATGTCCGATAAGATATCAGATATATACGTATGCTCTCTGTGTGTGTGTGTGTGTGCGTGTGTGTGCGCTGCGATCCGTGTAAGCCAAAGATACAAAGACACAAAAAGATGTCTCATCTTTGGGCTTAATTACTTGCACGCGTGCTAGAAATTTATATGAGCAGACGGCCTTTCCATTGCCTTTCCCCGCTCCCTGAACGTCTCCCGAGCCATGGCGACACTTGTGCCTGCGTCTTCTCTTTCTGTTTGGCTGTGGTTCTGGTCTGGGTCTGGGTCTGGGTCTGGGGCAGTCGTCTTCTGCTTCAGCCAAGACGTAGACGTCTCACTTAGCCCTGGCTGAGGCAAGTGCCAGATGCACGAAAAGCTTCCTTCACAACCAAATCGACAATGTTGGGGCACATGTTTATTCCTACGCTTGAGTTATTTAAATCTGAGTGTTGCTGTTTTTAAGTATGGTATTCAAACTACATGAAATAATGAAAAATTTGTAAGATAAGCAAGTCAGTTACTTGTAAAGCAGAATTACCTAATTCATTCAAAAGTTTCTAAATCGAGGGATGGAAAGATATCAATTGATTTACTCTAAAATTTATTATATAATGTTTATCAAAACTTTAGAGTATTTAATTCAATTATTTTGACTTGAAACATAGTAGTTGTTCATAGAGCATCTTCAACATAATCCCAAACAAACAAAACAAGAGCATACAAATTACAGAGTATCTCCAAGTCGTCTAAGTGTTCAACTTGCACAAAAATATAAACATATGTTTTTGTTTTTTGCTTAAGATTTCTTGGCCCTTATGTTGATGTTGTTGTTTCGTTTATCTGCATGTTGTGCTGTCTGTTATTGTTAAATTATTATTATTGCTGTTTTTTGTTGTTGAGGACCCACAACAACGCTTTTTTTTGCATCGTTAATTAACACATTAACATTTGCCAGCTTACATCAGCTACAATAACGCCTTTGATTGCTGCAACTGAGAGTGTATTAGTGAACTGTACGCCAGACTGAATGTAATGCAAAGTGACGAAGCGAGATAGCAACATTTACAGCCAAGCACACAGCATTCATGCATGTGCGCGCTGCTGGCGTCGCAGTAGCGACCACTGCCAATGGGCATATGCCGACTATTTGGCAGGGTATTCGTTTTGTACATGAAAAGCAGCCATAAACAAAAGCTAACAAGTAAGAACGTTGCAGTCGGATGCACCCGACTGCGATATACTCTTTTTTTTCGCCTCTTTGCGGAGTCAGTGGGCGTGGCAACTGAATTTCTGCTCAAATCTTTAAAGTTTTGCCATCAATTAAAATTTGGTTGGGCCTGTTCTACAGGTTTGGGAGAAACAAACATTGCTTGATTGCAAGGGCGGGGGTGGGCGTGGCAAAAATATTTTTATCCAATCTATTAAATAGGGCAACAGAATTCAACCTGCAAAATTTGGTGATTCTAGCTAAAGGGGTGTGGGAGATACAGACTTTTCCTATTTGTGGGGGCGGGGGTGGGCGTGGCCGAATTTTTTTTTGCCAGATCAATGAAGGATGTGATAAGTAGCCCTTGTGCCAAATTTGGTTACTCTAGCTATAAAACTGTGGAAGATATAGGTTTTTGCGGTTTGTGGGGGAAGGGGTGGGGGTGGGGGGGAGATCTTGACACTTTGTCTTACTATGGTATATACCAACATGTATACCAAGTTTGGTTGCTCTAGCTTCAAAACTGTGGAAAAAACCTGCGTTCATACAGACGGACAGACGGACAGACGGACGGACGGACAGACGGACAGACGGACAGACGGACAGACGGACAGACAGACGGACGGACGGACATTTCACAAACCCAATATACTCTTTTTTCCTTTTTTTTCAAAAAAGTTAAAAAAAGAGTATAAAAACTGCTGCTGATGAGTTCATTAGCGAACTAATTTCAACTTAAATTAAACTTAATGCGAAATGATCGTCATCAGCAAAGCAAACAAAGAATCAAGGCGCAAAAGCAAACAAAGCGACAGACAGGCAACAAGACAAAATAACAACTGTAAAAAGGGGAGCAACAACTACGAGATAAGGCAAACAACAAAAAAGCAAAAAGAAGAATAAGAAACACAATGTTTTAATTTGCAGCTTCTGCCCATTTGAGCGGAAAAAATCAAAGGCGTAAATGCCGCGGCAGCCCCAAAACACAACAACAACAACAACTACAGCAACAACAACAACAACAACAACAACAGCCAACGGGAACGGCAATCATCAATTTGCGTTGATCGCTGACTTCGTTGAAGAGCGCTCTCTTTCGCTCAGTCGAACATGAAGCTCGAACATGTTTGAAGCGCAGCAGCGCAGACTGCGAGAGAGCGTGCAGATTACACGCATTGTTGTTGTTGCTGTTGCTTCATTTGCGCTGCCAGCGAAACACAGCGCACATCCGTTTTGTATTGGCGACAGCGCCTCCCTATTCCCCCCCTTCAACCAAGCACCCTGCTACTGCTCTGCTCCTGTCGTTTTGCAGCCTGTCGCTCTGCTGTTATTAATAAAGACCACACATTTTGACAACGAGAGGACCACCCAAGTTGCAGCTGCTGCTGCTGACGTTGACTTCGACGCTGACGCTGCAGTCGCGTCGCAACGTCTCATAGTTGGCTGCCCTTTGCATGCTTTGCAATTTAAAGGCCCCGCTTAATTATATGCGGACTGCAAAGAAAAGCAGCGGCACTCTGCGAAGGAGCTCGCGTTGTTGTTTAATTCCCCAATGCTCGCAAGAAATGCAAATTGTTTTCAATGCAACAACCCCCACGAGCAGCGGAGAGCGACGCGACGCGACGCAACGCGGCGGAGAGCGGCGAGAGCGAGATGCCTATCGGTGTTTTGTAATTACAATTGAGGGTAAATATTTATGGCCGCTGCTTGCGTGTGGTCAGGCATGGTTAGTTTGCCCGCTTCGCACTCACCCTTCGCCACTGCCCTTGTCCCTACGGCATGGCCACAACTGCGGCGGGGGTTAACTTGTTCCAATGGCGCCCACCAGTTAATAAAAATGTCAACTCCAAATGGCATTATGCAAATACAACAAGAAGAGCACGCAAAAAACAAAAACGACAACAGCAGCAGCTAATCCACAATCAATCGAGAATGACAACAAAGTAAAACAGAAGCAGCCAACAACAACAATTGATATCAGGTGAATTACACTGTGCAACAATTCAAATACTTATGTATAATAGATTTTGAAATCTAGCTGTTATATTGATAAGACATAAGATAATAATACTTAAGAAAAATATATGAATTTTCAGAATGCTGAATAAATTAAAAATTAGAAATTAAATGCAAATTAGATATTAATTACACATTAGATATTAATTAAAAATTAGACATTTAATCTTTAATTAATTCAGCATTCTTTAACTTTTGTATATACATATCTTAAGTAATTGAAAATTCTTATTATTAGCTTTTTTAAATGTACAAATATTTCAGCTTTTACATAATGTGAATACTTTAACAGCGCTTTGATGTAACAGTTTACTTGTGATTTGTAGATGATCTTATAAGAACCAGCACACTATACCCAATTTAATTTTAATTGTATTTAATAATAACATTGAAAACAAAAATTAGATGTAAATAACCAAAATCGTTATCGATGATAGGAAAATAGATTCTATTATTTTCTTTCTGTATCTTCTACCTACTTATGTCGGAACCAAAGAAACTCTTCTTTCTCCAAAGACTGTGGCCTAAGCACCATGCCAATAGGAGCAAGCCTTGTTTCTTTTTGTGCTGACTTTAAGCTTAGTTCAATAATTATAATTTTGCGACAAAAACTAAATGATTAAGCTAAGCGTTCTAGCTGATTAAACACACTAAAACAAATGCTGTACAGTACTTTCTAATCTGCTCATCTGTTGTAGCATTGCAACAAAAAAAAGATATAACAATAGTTTGTTGTGTCGCACAGTGTTTGCTTGTTGTATTTAGCGGCCTTCATTTACAGCCTGCAGCAGTAGCAAAAGCAACAGCAAACAGCAACAACAACATCGACAACAACAGCAACAACAAGAGCGAGGACCACCCCTAAAGTAGCCTCATCCTCAGCTCATCCTCCACAGATCTTCCTTGGTGGTCCTGCCTCTGCCTCAGTCTCAGTCTCAGTCTCAGTCTCTGCTTTCATCTCTGCTCCCATTGTTGGCGGATTTGCCAAACTTTGACGCCAACTGCCAGACCCAAGTCCAAGCAGGCGACTGTTTATACCCTTTTTTGAAGAGTATTATAATTTTGTCAGGCAATAAGTAACGTGTTGACTATTTTTGTTTTTATAATGAATTTCGGAACAGTTGCTTTAAAAAGTATATAAAAACGAACAGGCTTAGACTTTCTGTATAAATAGCGATATTTGAAGATATGTTACTTGATAAAACCAACCAAAAATATGATTTACAAATATACTATGCCATAGGAAAAATCACTAAAAAACGGAGTTTTCTTACAACAAAAAAGCATATCATAAAAGATCAGTTAACCGTTTTGGAAGTGTATTAAATCTTCGGCAATTGAAAGAATGTTCTTCTTTCTGGTTTGGCTTTAACATTGGCTCTTGCCCTGGCTCTGACTCTGTCTCTGTCTTCGTCTCCCAATTCTGTCTCTGTCTTTGGATCTGGGTCCATAGTGAGTCACACTGGCGCAGAGGGAACTCCTAGGTGGAGAGTGGACATGTGTGTGGTCCGCTGACGTACTGAATCATCGGTCACACGATGATAATGATGATGATGATGATGATGCTGAACATGATCAGCATGCTGATGATCATTATGTTTGTGAACATGATGATTGTGTTCTTGTGTGCGCCGCCAGTTGCGGGTGCGTCTTTTGGTCACTGATCTGACTTGGGCTGTGGATCGCGGCGCAGATCTCCAATTAGCCTGCCTTCTGGTTGATGACTTAATTAAGTCTCTGTGGCGCCTGGCTGTGCATTGTTGTTGTTGCTTTTGTTGTTGCTGCTGCTTTTGTTGTTTTTCTTGTTCTTGTGGCATCGATTTCGATTGATTTGTGCGCCTGCAAAGCAAACAGTGGCAGCCACAGGATAGCGATAGTGTAGGGCAACGGGGACAGGAGCAGGGGCAGGTTTAGGAACAGATACTGCTCACAGACTTCCCTTGCCTAGTTAATTGGAGAACAGCAACTGCAGTTGTATAAGATTGGGGGAGCTGCGACAGTGCAACTGTTGATTTATATATGAATACACTCAGAAAAACGCTGTGGAGATTTTTCTGAAATTTTCTAAATTAATGTTTTGAGTTTGATTTCAGAAGCCGTTTAAAAAAGAAACATGCAAATGAATGTAAAAAAATCGCTTAAATCGAATATCGATTTTTTAAAATTACGAAATATGATGTTCCGATTAATCGTATCAACGATTCGATTAATTGCATATTAAAAAGTATAATATGTTTGTTAACAATTATAAATTAGTCGATCAAATTACATATCGATTTTTTTTATATAACGATATATGATGTTTCGATTAATCGTATAAGATATTTTAAAATTACGAATTATGATCGATTGATCGAGTTAAATAGATTAATCTTAAATTCAAAAGCTTAAAATATTTGTAAGCAGTTGTAAAAAAAATCGATTAAATCGAATATTGAGCTAACAAAATTACAAAATATGATGTTTCGATTAAACGTATAAAATAATTCGATTTATTTAAGTTTCAAAAGCATAAAATGTTTGTCAACAATTGTAAAAACATCGATTAGATTGAGGATTACAAAATTCCAAAATATGGTGATTCGACTAATCGTATAAAATAAAACGATTATTATAAATTTCAAAAGTAAAAAATATTTTTATGAAAAAACAAAAACATAACTTAAGTTATGATCAACACATTTTTAATTAACAATTCATGTGCGTACTGCGATCTGTTCTCTGCGATGTGAAAAATATCGGTGATCGATAAGTCAGCAATTCAAGAAAACATAATTTCGATTACTCGGTTCATTGTCGAGAAAAGGATTTTACTTTACGACGCTGATTTTAATAACTCAAAGTAATAAAAAAAAGTTTATAATTATAGAAACTGGATTAACACTACTTTTACACACAAATGTTTTCATTTTTAGCAGTGTAGCACACATGATGCTGCTGTTGGGGACTTAACCCCTCATTCTTAATGTCATTGCAGTGCCTTAGTCTGTCTTTTGAGTCCCACAGATTTTGTAATATAAGTACAAGTATATCCCTCTGCTCGAGTTTAAGTGTTTTCTGCATTTTGTGACATCTTTTGCGTCACATTTCTCATGTTGTGAAATATTTTGCAAATCTCCGTCTGTTGTCGCTGGCGGCGCGCTTTGAAGACTGGAGTCTGTTGCATTGTGGGTGGCCAAACGTAGTGGGAGTCGAAGTTTGGAGACGCGAGTCAGAGATGGATATGGAGATGGAGATGGAGATGGAGCTCTTGTGGTAAATGAGCTTCTACTTTAATGGCTTACAATGAAAAGTGTGCCTGAGAGACTGGTGCGATTGGAACTTGTTGTGTGTGTGTGTGGTCTTCTGCGGGTTTTACACTTGCGCTTTTCGTGACACTCGTGAGTCAGTTGGGCAGTTGGTGTAACCAATAACAGCTCTTAGCCAAGCTGTCGTTTCTTAGTCGTTTGTGTTTGTTGCTGCTTTCGCCGAAGCACTTATTGAACCACAAGCTTTGACGACAGTTGCGGGCGTTTTGGCTTTAATGGATTTTTAATGACAAGCATTTGGTCGGCAGTTGACTCAAAGTGAAAAATAACTCATTTTGTGCAGTCCCAGCGGCTACCGAACGGCACTTGAGCATTACCATAAGCCCCCCTCTTCCGACGTCTAACCATGTAATCATATAATCATTTAATCATCAAGCGTCTCTCCACCGACTTTAACCAGGCTAATGTCAACAAATTCACAACAATTGCGTTACGCGACGCAGCTTTTATCGCCCACAATTTAGTTGCTATCCTATTATGGCCTATCCAGTAAATATTTAAATAGTAATAGTAAATTGAAAAGGGGAGTGAAAATGTGCAGGCAAAATGGAGCCCAATTGGAGCGCAACTAGCTAAATTCCTGCCCTGGTTTCACATGCCTGCATCTCAGCCAATGTTGATTTGTTGGCGTTTGTCGGTTAAGCAAAACCATTTAAGCTGATTCATCAAGCAGGCATATAAGTAGTTCTATATACTCTGCATGTAATCATTTTGAAGGGTATACCCGTTTTGAGCAAGAAAAAGCTAAGTTTTATGTGATATATTATTGGATTTTTTAAAAATAAATTGTATTATTGTAGCTTAGATTTATAACATCAGTGTTAAGAGAAGTAGGAAAAAGTAAAGATATATTAATTTAAATTAGATCCGTATAGCGGAGAGTTGGTCATTATACCACTATATGCATAAATACAGGGTGTTTCAACAATAAGTCCTGTTGTTTGAAAGCTAGCTCTCAACAGGTGTTAGATGTGGATATTTGAGAAATTTAACATGAAACACTAAACATCAACTCCAAGCAACATCATCAACATCATATTCAAGATTGTTCCGAATTCAGTACGTTTTTGAAAAGTAAAATTGAATGAATACCGAACGATTTACGAATTACTGTTCTGATATTCTATCGGAATGGTTTCGTTTTTACTCCCTGTTCCCATTAAAAATGGGAAAAAGGGAGCTATAAAGTACTGCAAATGTGTGTAACAGGCAGAAGGAGGCATTTCCGACTATATAAACTATATATATTCTTGATCAGGATCAACAGCCGTGACGATCTAGCCATGTCCGTCTGTCTGTCTGTCTGTCCGTATGAACACACAGATCTCGGAGACTACAAAAGCTAGAGACACCAAACTTGGCATGCAGGTTCCTGTATACCATACGCAGATCAAGTTTATTTCAAATTTCGGATGCACCCCCCCGCACCCCCGCAAATCGCAAAAGACTCCCACAGCCACAATTTTAAAGATAGAGCTTTAATTTTTGGTACACATGTATGTTTAATCAATGTCTTTCGAATGTGTAAATTTCAACACGATCGGATAAATAGCACCAAAGTTATGGAAGAACTTATTTCCCCTGTCTCAGCAGGCAGAAACAACAGTTTGACATGCACTGTGCAAGTTGAGTACGCTGCTTGCTTGTGTTGCCGCTGAACTGCTTGAAATGAAAGTTGGGAGCAGGGAGTCTCGTAGTCGGGCACACTCGACTAGAGTATTCTTACTTGTTCCTTTTTCGAAACCGAGTTCGAAACCGAGTTTTAAGTAAGTAAGTAAGTAAGTTCATAGTTTTCATCTAAAAGGCGTTTCTCAATCGAGAACAGTTAAGTTTTCTTGCTCATTTTCGCTTCCGTTTTACAGACAATGTTTCAATTAAATATTATAAATGTTATTTGACTTTAATCTAATGAACAAATTCTTTTCCAAATATGATGGAAAATTTGAATAAATTGAGTTTTAGCATTAGTTTTTTTGAATTCTGTTTGAAATCTGGCAATTACTTTTCATTCCGCAGTCAAAAAAGTAAAACTTTTAAAAACGTGAACGTTTGACGTTTTGAGTACTTCAGAACAGCAAGCAATTCTGTTTCCGCAAATTTCGAGCGGAATACAAATTCCTGATTGTAAAGTTTTTGTACAGATATGTCCATAAGTTGATCTTTATAACTTTGGAATAAAATCCGTCTGCTCTTTGATTTAATTTAAGAGTAAAGTTAGAAAAAAGGTTCTAATAAGTTCTTTGGAATTTAGTTTTAAACTTTTTTTACACAATAACTTTGCATACACAAAGCATATTATGTCTGATTTCAGAAGAGGCCAGCTGCCTCTCCTGACACCCCCTGGGCTACGCCCATTCATTTCCAGACACATCGTTAAGTTAACTGCGCCTACACATTTCTAAAAACGAAGCTGCATCAAAAATGCTGCCAATAACATTGATCGATTTGGCATCAAATGATTTATGAGTCATTATAAAATTAATTGAGCTAGTTAGCTGCAGATTCGAAGTAAATTTAAATGCCACAACAATTCATCAGCTGATTGTTGTTATATAATTGAAAACATTTAAAAGTCGCTTGTGGCAAATGCAATAAATGTTTAACAGTTGACAGGGGCGTATGCTCAAATATTGCAGAGGGGGTGATTTGCGATAGTGTGCCTTAACTGCTAATTTCTTACAGTTTGATTTATTTAAACAATATTCTGAATTATTCCATCCCCACTGACTACGCCACTGTCAGCTGCAATTATGGCGACAAACGTTAACAACGATGTCGAATTCCACGTCCATTTTTTAAGCACACACACACAGAGACAACAACTGCAGGCTGTGAGTGTGTGTATGTGTGTGTGTATTTACATTTAAAATTGAAACAACAACAACTGAACACGTGTAGACCAAGAAAAATGTGGCGCGTTTTGAGTGATGGCACCTTGAAAAACTCAACTCAAACGCAAACGCAAACTAAAACTCAGCTTAAACCGAAGTCGAGCAATTTGAAGACCCCAAACAGAACAAGTTAAAAAAAAAAATGTATACATGGGCGCAGTTAACGACACACACACAACCTGGACAATTAACACCTGCTCGACTGTGACACGGCAGCGACAACAATAATAAATAATAATTGCTCCAATGGAAAAACATGGCCAAGAAACGCGTTTGTCAAAACAGCCAACAACAAGTGAAAGAATAAGCAACACACACACACACATACACACACACCAGCACAACACACACACACGTACACACCTGAAGCAGCAGCCTCGACACCTGGAAACTGCCAACTGGGTACTGAATGGGAATGGAGATGGCGACTGGCCACCGGGTCCTCCCCTTCCCGCCCCCTCTACACAACAACTACCTCTTGGCCTGTGTTAAAGTTTGGAGCCTGTGCCTCGACGGCGGCACTCACGACACACGACACCAGCAACCACAACAACAACAACAACTACAACAACGACTCTAACAACTACAACTCAACATAAGCGCAACAACATCATTAACTTTAAAACATTACTTACACAGACATAAATAAATAAAAAATACATTTTCGACTATTTTTTTCGTTGCGATCAAAAAATGTGCAAAGTGCTTTAAACGCAGCTCGCGCAACAAATAAAATAACTATGTTGCTATAAAGCAAATGACATTCACGACTGTGTTATACTCTACTTTTATAAATTTATAAGCTATGTAAAAATTTGAAATTATTAAAAGCTTTAAAATTCAAAAGTTTTAAATCAAAGTTAAGTAAATTTAGGATTAACAATTAAGAATTTAGAATTAAGAAAAAACTTTTGGGTGTTCAAAATAAAAATAGAAAATTAAAATATTGGTCCAGCATTCGTTGCAAGAATTGGGGAAAAGTTGAAATCTAGCAGGCAAAGAGTTTTCTATATTCTGAAAACATAAAATTGAAAATCTAGAGTGAAAAATGAATAAAAATTGAAAAGGAGAAATGAAAACTATATAGATTAAATGAGGATCTTTATAAGAAATTAAACATTTTGAGATTCAGCTGTTAATGATATTATTAGCAGTGTTCAAATTTAGTTTAATGGTTTTGCAATCGTAAAATATATGGGTTTTTCAAAAGTTTTCACACTTTTTCTGGTGGTGTTCCCAATCTCAAACAAAATTGTTCACATATTTCCAAGTAAAATATGTTAAGTTCCCGTTAAATAATATTTGAGTCAAAAATATCTTAATTCATAATAATCTTACTTCATTTGTAATCCATAAACTTTATAATCCTCAATCAATAAACATTAATTAATCAATCAAGTGCTCAAATGAGTTGCTTAACTTTGTGGTTTTGCTTTTGCCTTATAAATGAATGCTAATATTATTATTTTCTATTATAAATTTACCAATCTATTGACTACTATTAAACAAAACTTAAACAAACGTAGGGTGTTCACGACTACTGGATTAACGGATTAAGCGGTTAATGATGAACACATAAAGATACAAATTACTTAGATTAAGTTAAAGCGAGAATGTTCAATTCAATATCAAATGGACTTAAAATAAGCTCTAGAATTCAATAAATTGACTTAAACTTAAACATAAAATGTAAATAAAATGCAGAATAACAAAAATAAATCTTAACAGAGCTAACCTATAATTAGTGTTAAACCATGGTTACTTAAAATGCAATAATTTTGGGTTGAAAACCGCAAATCGTCAAACAACAACTACAACAAAAACAGTTGCTTCCCAGCAATGCGGTGATACACAGGAACAATCGCAAAAAGGGCAAAAATATTTGAGTTTAAAGCAGGCGCCAAGGTGCAGGCCTTGGCCAGCTGCAGATGCTCGACGAAGCAGAAGTTTGGGGCCAGAATTTAGTGGAGGCGCCACAAGGAGGAGGAGACAGGAACTAACTGAAGTCAACTCAAACTTAAGCTCAACTCGAGTTCGAACTTGAACTGAAACCGAATTTAACTGTGCGGAACGTCAACAAAAATGCAGATGAACATGAACATTGGCACAGTTGAAATGTGGGTCGTTCCATCATCATCATCATGAACAGAAGAGGAGTACCACACGCATATCCAATTATTTAAATCCCCCAAAACGAATAAGTATAAGAAAAATAACAAGTTAAGGGTCTAAAATGCCGCTGACTACCTTGATAATGAAATGTTTCAATCAAAGGCAGTTAAATCATTTAAATTGACCAACTACAGGCTATAAGGTCATCTACATCTCCTCTACACAACTTCTCAACTTCTCAACTAACTGCGTATAATAAAAATATGATTACGATGTATAAATGCAAATTCTCACAGCAGGAAGCTGTTAGTTCAACTTAGTAGTCAATCTCATCCTTGGCGGCCTCACAACTCAGACAGATGTTTTATAAGGACAACAAAAAACTGAAATAAATGTTCGACTTTGACTCTGACTCTGGGGACAACTTGTTAATGGACAACATTCTTCTGATTCGATTTCAATTTCGATTGAACTGAGGTTTCTTCACAGTTATGTAAGGGTTTCGATCAATCGCATGTTTTTTTTTTTGTGGCTTTTAATTGAACAATCAGTTTCTTGTCAACAAGATGTTCTTGCATAAATTGGCTACAAACTGTACAGTGAAGCTTAGAAAATATCAGTTATAAATACATAAAAAGTTGTTATTGTGGAAAAGCTTTTAATTTGTAATGATTGGATTAAACAGATTATTTATCTAAGAGCTGTTGTCAGCTGAAATTCTTTACTTATATCTTAGATTTTTGAATATATGCAGGCTTGTTCCCATTCCGATCAAAACATGCGGGATCGGAATTATCAGAAATCTGAAAATTCGGTTTAGAAAAATCTGCTCTTGAGATAGTGGAACGAGAAGTATTCAAACTTATCTTTTCATTATCTTTTCATTTCATTCGAAAACAGGAAAACGATTCGAAACTGATCTCTCAAAATTAGTATTTCTTTAAACTGAATTCAACTAGTAACCTAAACAACAAGTTTTTGAAGCCAATTTTTCCGTTTACTGCAGCTTTACTGTACCCATCCAAGCTCATCAATTAGAACAGATTTTGGACAACTGTCACAGCACAGAAAACACACCCATTACACACACATTACACACATTCCTACATATGTAATTCTATTTATTTATATTATTTTTTTTTTTTTTATATTTTATTTCGAAAGAGTTTTGCGGTTAAATGACTTTATATTATTGTCTCGATTTCTTTATATGATTGTTGTTTCTGTTTTTAAACACGACATGACACTTTTAATAGGCATGTTTAAAAAATAAATAAAAATAAATTCCAAAATTCAGTGATTGGCCAATTTAGGCGTCGAGTCAATTGCAATTAATCAATACCAAATATAAGCATAAACTACAAAATAATTTAACCTTTAAAATGGCAATTAAATCGTTGCGGTAACAAACAATTGCTCAGATACAGATACTGAGCTACAGATACTCGAATACAGATACTCAGATACTAACAAAACGAATAGGAATTGGAATTGGAATTGAAGTCGCTCTGCGGTTTCTTTGTTTTTTTGTTTTTTTTTTTTAGTTTGTTTATTGTGAACATAAATTGCTGACCAAGTTGTACAATTAATTGAAGTTGAAGGCTCAACGACAACAAACAATTAAATAAATAAATGAACTTGTAGAGGAGGCTGCGCATGCGCCAATTACCTGCAAAGAATTAAACAGAAGCAAGGAGACAACAAAAAAAAAAACACATTAAAAAAACATGAAAACTATTGTATGCTCTTTTCACTTAAACAAAAAGTCAACTTTGGACTGATTAAGCTATAAGACGTGGCCATTTTCTTAATGCTCCGTTTAAGGTTTCCCCTTCGACGAAGTCCTGTTAAACAACAAATTGCTTCTTAAGTTTTCTTTTAACGATTTTCGTTGCATCCAATAGGACAAATAGGATGAAAAATAGTAGCGTGGTGGTGCCTCAGTCAGAAAAAAGGATTAAAATTGAGTCTCTGCAGTATCAGAAAGACATGACGTCATGTCTACATCTACATCGACTCGGCTGTTGATCCTCATTAAGAATATATACTATATACATATAATACTCTCTGCAAGGATATTCAACAAGCAATGAATGAGCAGAATGACCAAGAAACTAAACAAATAAAACAAAACTCTGTGCCACATGCAACATAGGTTTCTAATTAAGCAATTGAAAAATCAGATACAGGAACAAATACAGCGCGATTTTAATCGCCTTAAGAGCGCTTTAATGCGCGTTAATTGAACTTGTAATTCTGGGAAATCATCTAGTGCGATCCAGTCAATAAAATGGACTAGAACTAGCAAAACCCAGCGTCTAATTGAGCCTCGTTCTACAGCGGTTCGGAGAATACTTAAACAGCTGGCTAGCGTAGTCAGCCAGTCAGTTAGTCAGTCAATCAGTTAGTCAATCAGTCAGTCAGTCACTCAATCAAATCAAATCAGCTCAATGTCATTGCACTCGACGAACAGCCAAAGAGCGAAACGCTACGTTCAACAAAAAAAAAAAAACATTTTAATCAACTTATCAAAAAGTGTCAGTCAAGTCGGCAATCAACATTTGCCGCCTGTGTGGTCCTCATCGTCATCGTCGTCGTCGTCGTCTCCATCTCCAGCTACAGTTTCAGTTTCAGCTTCAGCCTCAGCCTCAGCTCTATGGTCCCAGCCCCGCACAGTGGTGAGAAATAGCTGAGAACTGTTGCATATGATCCACAACTTTGAACTTATAAATTTATTTGAATACTTTTGAGTTTCTTTTATTATTTCTATTATTATTAATATTGTGGAGACCGTCTTTGGTTACCTATAAGTTCTGTTATACATATTACAATTACATAATTATTGTCCTTTAAAAAACATAATTTACTGAATAAAACTAAAAAAAAACTCTTGTTGGTTAGATATGAGGATATCTTACGAGGATATGCTATCCCAAAAGGCTTATTCTTTCGACTTTTACGCTTAGGATAAGTTCTGTAGATTGTAGGATAAGTTCTGTAGAACAGTATAAACAGGAGAATATGATTTTTCTGGATTTAGAGAAACTGGTTGTGTACCTTACACAAAAAGTTATTCATAAATGGGACAAGCTTTGAACTTAAAACTAGATTCAAAACAAATGTTAAAACTAATTTACGAACTGAAATTCAGAAACTAAGTTTTGTTTTTGGTTAGACAGTCATTCTACAAACTTTTCATTCTACAAACTTTTTCATTAAATTCTATTCTGCGCTTTTATTGTTCATCAACCAATGTCTGTATTGTCTTAAGCTTTTAAGAATTACTCTATTCTTATTGATATGCAGCTTGCTCGTTTTGTTCCACTGTGCCCCGCAAGCTGACTGACACCAAAGTTAAGTGGCGCACACACACACGCATACACATACGTACACACACATGTGTATGAGAGCAATTTCAAAGCCCAGTCTTTGACAAGGCCTCAACTCTCAGCCCAAGCCAGTTTCAAATGCAACTGTGTATCTATGAGCTCGAATTCTCAGAGTCTCAGTTTGAATCTCATTCTCAGTCACAGCTTCAATTTTAGCTACAGTGTTGTGGACTTGGCTCAACTGCAAAGCTTCAAGCCATCAATCTTATTGACACCGTTTTCAAGCCAAACAAGACCAAAATTCAAAACCTTCTCTGGCAACATTAGGCTGAGGCATGGCTATATACCCCACAGCCCCCCCTGCTTTACTCTGACTCTCTGGAGTTTGGGAGCTGTCGAGCAGGCGTAACTGCCAATTGAATTTTCAAATAAAACTTTGAGGCACAACAAAACTGTGCTGATTGCCAGCTGAGTTTTATGATTTAGCGATAATTGAACTCTATTTGCTGTGTGTCCATATGAAGAAAGAAGATTTAGATAGGTAAATTGTATAAAATATGCTTCAAGTAGTTTAAAATTTATAGAATATATTAAGTAATTACCGATTGCTCTAATGCAAATACTTATGACTCGATTCAAAGTTTGAGCTATTATATTTTGAATAGTTTGAATTATTACTAGCAGAAACCCAATATAAAGATGATAAACGAAAGTCAATCAAAGACTCGCAAATACACAAATTTTTATTCAACTTATTAAATAACTTATCATAGTTTCTTTAGTAGACCATTAATCATAAATATTATAATGCTATACATATAAAGAAGTCATTTAGCATTTAGCCATATTTATAAATGTACACAATTATTATGGCATCACACTTTCACAAATATTTTGCATAACTCAAAATTAGATGTGGGAGGTCTCAGCTGAAACAGCATTCATCCATCACAATATTTATAAGTCATTCATCATCAATTTAGTCAATTTAGTATTTTACATACTTAATTTGAGCTCAACTTTCTTTGGTTTTCAATTGAACCTGTGCCCTAAGAAGCTACATATATTTATAGATAGCTCGAAGAATGCAATTTAATTACTGCTGTTGAATTCAACTAGCTAGGCAATAACGATGCACATAAAGTCTTAGGTCTCATATGATCATCATCATCGTGATCATTGTCAGATGTCAGCAATGAGTACCCAGTCCAACTCCAAGTCCCAGTCCCATTCTCATTCTCATTCCCTTTCCAACTTCAAGACGACTGTGATTGTCACAATTATTACGCACATAAATCGCAATGAAGCCGCAATGATGATGACCATCGAGCATCGAAGATCGACGATCGAAGATATATCAGCATCATTTGGCATTGCTAAGGACAACAATAATAACAACAAATAAGTTGGCAAGCTGTAGACAAGAGTGCTTTACAACAAAATACCCTGTAAACAGTGTTGAAGAAAGTTAACATTAAGTTTTTCTTTGATTTATTTGTTCTATAAGATGTTTGATTTAAAATCTTTTTAGAATTTATTGTTTAAAATTGATTACAAAGATGAAATGTGAAAAAAACATAGTTACTTTCAAAACTGGAAAACTGCTAGTTCAAAATTTTCACTTTTCTTTACGTTTTAAAAACTCTGGCAACAGCTGCCATATGCATTGTCTAGAGCAACTTGCTGCCATAATTATGTGTTTAGACTAGTTGAAATAAACTCTGACATTGTTTAGACTTTTACACTTAACTGGCAGCCAAAACTTGTCAAATATTCGACGTGTTGCCAGTTGCGAAATCAACTAAAATAGTTGCAATCAACTATTTGTTTGACGGACGAGAAGACAACAAGATTTTCATACGCAGTTATCTGCTGTGTGGATCAGAAATCGCTCTGACAAATTTCCCCCCTGCCATTTTCATCTCCCGCGTTTAGCTACTGAAAACTGCATTTCATTAATGCACGTTTCTAACTGCTTAATAAAATTTATTTGTATGCACTGGAACGTCGTCAGACGAGATATGTTCGAGCTTTATTAGAGTGGCTCCTCTTTGGCTCTGTCTCTGTTTCTGTGTCTGAGTCGAGACTCGAGTCTTGAGTCCAAGTCCGAGTCTTGGTCTTTCTCTTGGTCTTGGTCTTAGTCTTGCTCTTGGTCTTACTCTTGGACTTGCTCTTGGTCTTGGTCTTCGTCTCTGGCTCTTGGCACAGGACAAGCTTAAGCGTTGTTCGTGTTCGCTGTCAACTTGGGTGGTCCCAGTCAGCCAAGGAACAACAACAACAACAACAACAGCAACAGCAACGCGAATTTGTATTGAAGCAAACCAGAGGCTGCTGCAACTTGTGCAGCCTGCAGCAGCATCGACTTAATTTTATTATGCAGCCCAACAGCATTGCATAGAAGGTAGTACTACAAGTATATAGATCAGAGTTAGACAATAGCTGATAGCCTTATGGGAACTGTGCTTGCTTGAGTCATCAGACTTGGCATTATCGCGCCCTGACATTATGAGCACCCTATCTCTCTCTCCTGCTCCTCCTACTTCGGTTCAGTTTCGGTTTTGGCTTGGATCGCAATTAGTTAAGGTTTACAAAGGTGCCACAGCGCGGTGCAACTTCATGTGTGGGAATATTATAAGTAGTTTAAGCGGCACTTTTTATTATCAGATATTTATTGAATGGGTGGCTTAACTTACAAATTGCCATATTAAAAGCTATTGTTGCAAAACTTTCGATAGTATCGACTTTGCAGACTATCGATCAGTTTGAAACACACAGTTTATGTTTGTTGATGCTTTTGCTTATAGAAATCGAATTGTTTTCGACTCCAATTACAACTTCAGTCTATAACTGATTGACGATTGGCGCCCCTTTGCGGCACTTATTGTAGATATTTCCGAGAAGAAGACTTAGAATCTCTCAATTATCGTGCGCTACAAAATGTATATTTACATAGCACTCGAGGCATGATGGCAACACTGTTGTGCACCAGTTTTGTGCCACAGTTTTAAGCACAGTTTTGTGTGGTGGCTTGTATAGCAGCAACAGCTTTTGAACTTGTTTCCGTGGGCCGAACAACAACAACAACAAACAACGACGACGATCACATCTTTTGTTTCTCACTAATCTCAGCTGATTTGAATTTGCTGGCTGGCCACACAGCTGAAGACCTTTGAATGGCACTCAAGTGTCAAGAGATTATGAGTTGGCCAACTCCAGTTCCATTTCCAATTCCATTTGCAGCTTCAACTTTAACTTTAACTTGGACTCCCAATTGGATAACGCACTGAAATTGTTTCACATGATAATGAAGCAGTAATTCCAATAAGTGTGACTATCGGTTTTACTGCGGGACCGCACGACAGCGGCTCCATATACACAGATCTTCAAGTTGATCATCATCATCATCATCATCAGCATCGTCATCATCATGATCACGAACAAGTAATTAAAGCGAAACAAGTAATAAACAAACAATAAGCAAGCCAAGACGCCGACGCCAACATGTGTCTGAAGCAGAAGGAGTTGGAGGGAGCAGCAGTTGGAATTGGAGTTGAAGTTGAAGACGGGGCTATGCAAAGCATCAGCAAAAGTGAAACCAAATGCCCAACTCGCATCCCAATTAAACTTGACAAATGCGGTTGACCACACAACACGCATCGGTCAACGGAACTGAGACTGCGACTCCAACTCGAATTGGAACTGAAACTGGGAACAATTTGGGTTCATTCCAGATCTCTGTATGGAGCCCTGCTGTCGTGACTGGCCGTCACTCAATGGCATAAAATAATCAAAGCGCCCCCTCCAGCTAAAGACAGACATGTCAACTGTAAGACAACCACATCAGCATCAGCATCAGCATCACCATCAACATCAAAACTTCATCCATCGGTCATTCCAAATGTCATTGAGAGCCACAAATTCCTGTACAGGTTTCACTAACCCTCAAGCAATTCACGCGCTCTCTTCCAAAGGGTGTTAGTTATGTGCCTCAATTAACGCCAAACAGCATTAAAACTGCCAACTTTGTGTGAACTTTGTGTAAGCCGTTGATTGGCCAAAGGGTGACTGATCAGTTGGCCTGAAGATCGGTTGGCTAAGCTTTTGTAATATTGGATATTCCCAAGAATATGTGAATATATCAGAGCTTCAAAAGTATTGAAAGTTACTCTGTACGAATGTTTATATAGCGATCGTTTCAACTATCAGTAGTATTGACAACTGACTGATCAGTTAACTTGAAGATCTGTTGGTTAAGCATTAATAATATTGGATTTTTTAAAAGAAAACATATAAATATAAAAGCTTGAAAACTATTGAATTTTCCTCTATACGATATTTAAATTGATCGGTAATATCGATAACTTATTGATCAGTTATACTGAAGATCTTTTGGGCAAGTTCTAGTAATATTGGATTTTCCAAAAGAATAAATGAATATATGAGAGCATGAAAACTATTGAAAGTTTCTCTTAACTACTAGTTTTTTTTTTGGTAATAATGTCAACTATCGATAATATCGATAACTGAGTGATCAGTTAGACTGAAGATCAGTTTGGCTAGCTTTGGATATATAGGATGTTCCCAAGAATATATGAGAGCTTTTGAAATGTTCTCTATTTCTTTGGTTTTTTAGCGATAACTTATTTTATCGGTAATATTGATAGCCGAGTGAACAGTTAGCCTGAAGATCTCTTAGGTAAGCTTTAGTAAAATTGGATATTCCCAAGAATATATGAGATATTTAAAACTATTCAATGTATGTCCATACGATGAAGTCGACGGAATCTATCGAGAATATCAATAGCTGACTAGGCAGTTAGACTGAAGATCAGTTAGACGGAAGAATAATTAGAATTTAAATATATTGGATAATCCTAAGAATATATGAGTTTATATCTGTTGGGGATCCTAAATAATATTGAAGTTTTTCAACAAAATAAAATTATTCAAAAGCTTGAAAAGCATTAACGCGAGCGTTTTAACTATCGACATTATCGATAACTGGTTGAGTTAGCTTGGTGATTTCTTCAGTTTCGATAGTTTTGATATAGATAGTTCAAAGAATTAGTAGCAGATGGATCGGTTAACCTGAAGCTCTGTTGGAAGAAGCCTGAAAATATACCATTAAGGAATAAGGCTTCAATTTTCTAGGTGAATTCAATCAGATATAAAAAAAACTGTCAATAGCTCCAACAAAGCTACTATCGATGGCTTTAAATATTTTCAATGAGGTATTGAAACCAAGGCTGTACTTCTACTAAAATTCGTTGATCATTTGTCATTAGAGCAACTAAATTTTGTTTAATTGGCCTTAAAAATTGTGCAGCAGATACTGGACAGCTGTCAGCTGAAATGCTTAGTTGCAATTCAATTATGCTGCTAACAAATTAGTTGGCAGTTATAAATATATTTCGAGTTAGGCAACAAATCAATTGAAATACAAGTATTTTGAATGAAGAATAGAGCTAAATGCTGAAAACTGGGCGCGTTCTGTGCAGACAACTGTAGACTGAGAGCTGAGCTCATTATTAGTGGCAAACTTGGCAAGAGCAATGCCACAAATGGATGTGAGTAGCTAACTACAGCAACAGATACAGATACAGATACAGATACAAATGCAGAGATATAGAGATACAAAGATACAGATACAAGCAGGCTGAGTAATAAATAAACGATTAAAAGACCACAAACAAATGAATTGTGGCTGCCGTCAGGTTTAATTAGTTTTCAATAAATTCTTCAGCCAAGTTTCAGTTTCTGTTTCTGTTTCTGCTGCATTCGCCAAGTCACAACAATGAGGCTTATTTTGATTATTTGTTTATATGTGCGCTGTGTTGGCTTTTAATGCATGTTTATGCCCTCTGATTGACTGACTGACTGTCTGGCTGACTGACTGACTGACTGACTGACTGACTGAGCAACTGACTAGCAGTCACCTCGTGCCAAAGATTGATCGCATTTGTTGTATCTGCGCCCTGTCATACAAAATAAATACGAGAAACAGAATATGAAATACCTGCCCTGCCCACTTTGGGCAGCTCCATGATATTTTTTATACGAAATGTTGTATGTTTTGTTGATGAATGAAGTCATTTGCTTGTAGAAAATATTTTGACAGCTGTAAATATCGACGGCAAGCCGTTCAACATTTTTTATATACCTACATACATATTTGTTTTTGTTTTGGGCTCTTTTGAGCTTTGCCTCATTTTCAAATTAACACAAATGAAGTTATAAAAATGATTTTTATATGCCAGAAATGCGATTCATCTGAATAATGTTGAAACCAAATGCGGAAACTTGTCTTTTACGTTAAGAGTCAACTTTCTGTTTGGGTGGTCCCCCAACAGAAGAGTACAGCAGACCTTGATTTTATATACGAATGTGTTTTTGTGTATATCAAATATAATGAAATTAAAACGAAATCACATTTTGAATTTCGGCATGTCGTTCGGCCCCCAAAAAGCATATTGAGTGTGAAATTATGTGAATGATGATAGTTTGGCATACTCGTTTCCTAATCGAAAGCACTTAAGTTGAGCTACATATTTGACAAAGCTACAAGATTCCTCACAAAAAAACTATTTCTCTTTTAATTAGTTTGTATTTTAGTTAATAAGAATTAAGTAATTTACAAAGTAAATTGTACTTTGTGTTTTACCTATAATAGAATCCCTTTTAAAATTAGAAATAAATAAGAAATAAAACTTAAGCTGATTTCATGATCCCCTTTCCAATTCCACTCAAAACATTTGCAAATTGGTATTATTAGCTGTTTTGAATTCCGAATATTAATGGTAAATTCGGTTCAAAAAGTTTTGAATTTCAGAAGGTGGACTGAAAATCACTCGAGTTTATCTTTAAAAAAAAACAAGAAAGAAATGTTATCTGTGGCGTGCCGAAGATATATACCCTTGCAGAAAAGATTTCCATAAGAAAACTTATTTTTCAATAGCAGCTATATGTTATAGCAGTCCGATCTGGCCGATTCTTACATATGCAGAAAGAAGAAGCATCTGTGCCAAGTTTCGTAAGTATAGCACTAAAACTGAGGGACTAGTTCGCATATAAACAGACAGACAGACGGACAGACGGACAGACGCACATGACTCGGCTGTTGATGATGATCACGAATAACGATGCAAGGGTATAAAAACTGATGCAGTACCTATTGAAAATCATCTACTTTATAAAAACAAAAGTCCAGGGTATCAAGGTACCCTTTAGTGTGTTCTAAATGCTGGGTATAACAATTAACAAGGCTTGCCTCGGCAATTGCAGGCCATATCAACAGCAGCAACAACAGTCGCAACAACAGCAGCAACACCAGCGAAAACAGCAGCAGCAACAACAACAATAGCAGATCGCATTAACCAAATGCGGTCAGCAGCACAGTTTAAACGACATTTTTGCTGGCTGATATGGTCTCGTTTTAGACTGGGAACTCTGGCCAGACCCAAGACCCGGCAGTTTTTGTTGCTATGGCTGTTATTGTTGTTGTTGTTGTTGTAGTCGTGCCTTAAAAGGCGCTACCAGTTACAGTTGCTGTTGCAGTTGTTGTTGCTGCTGCTGCTGAGCGATAGCTTAACAGTTGAAATTAATTTTTGTCACTTCATAAATCGCCCAGCTGATTGCCAGGGCTATGTTTAGCATTGGGTTGGGGCATGCCCCACGAGCCATTGAGTTATGCGTGCTGTGACCCAAAACTAGCAGCAAATTTGCAGTTCGTAAAACTGATCACGACTTTTTGTGTTCTAACTGATATTTACATTCACAGCAATTTTAGAGATGGCAAAGAAAATATTGATATTTGAAAGGCAACAATTTGTGATCAAAATCGAATGATGGAATTGTTGTTAACCGATGTTTATTGAAGTTTTATATCTACCTCAGTTAAACCACTACTTAATACGATTACAAATTTTAACAATATCGCTCCTGATATATCGTATCTTTTTACTTTACCTTATAATGATTCTATGAGTGCATGTTTTTTGGTTTCTGACATTCAAAACTTGCCAAATGAAGTACATATTGTATTGTTAAAGTGTTGCTTTTATAAGTAAATTATGAATAATATGGCATTCTAAATAAACCAATTGTTCGATATATTATAATTCTATCGATATATTTTAAGCGCACATCGCTCTTACTTTGTCACATAACAATCGATATCTAGAGTTGACAATTTATATACCTTATTCCCACAAAACCGCTTAAAGCGCGGTTATTCTTATAGGTGTTGAATGTTGTAAGCATTTGTCAGGAATTCTATTAAGTAACAACAATAACAACAACAACAACATCAGCAGCAATAACAAATTGTTAGAATAGTAAGTTTCGAGCCCCAATGGCTCAATTTGCCTTTTAAGGCTGAGTTGAGGAGCTCTCCAGTTTTGTGTATTACCATATCGTGATTATCACATGACGTGACATAAGTATTTATGAATGCATTTGGGTCATAAAGCAATAGTAATAGATCTATTGTGGCTATTGTTGTTGTGTCTATTATACTAAAAGCGTAAATTGATTCAAATTTGGTTGGCCTAAGCGACATGTCCTTTGAAAACAAGCTACAGAAAGTTTAAAGTTCTTTTGATTTAGAAACATATTAAAGGATGTCTAAGCTATGTCATAAGAATAAGGTTTAGTAGAAAGAGTTCAGAAATCTAAAATTTTAACTAATCGGTTAACTATTGTGCAAGTTGAGGTTCTCTTTGATAAAGAGGTTATAAAATGTATTATTTAGTATACTAAAGTTCACCCTATGCACTTGTAATTCAAAATATGTCATATCCGTGAACCTCTTATATATCTAGCTCCTCTCGAGCAACAAAAAATAGTTCCTATTGTTCATCTATATTAACTTGTTCCTTTTGCTGCTTTGATAAAGTAATATGCAGCGAGTCACGTTCCTTCGCCAGCTAATTGACCAATCTAATAACTTAAACACTTGCAGCTACATAGTTATAGTTATTAAAGAGAGGCACAAGCAAAAACATGCATAATTTGTTGCAAGTAGGTCACCAAAATTGTTGCTAGGCGCCACATATTGATTTCAAGAGGCGATTCTCTCGAAGATTGCAACCATTAGGCGCTCGGATGAAGGCAAGCTGCCAATTGCAGAGTTAATAGTTGGCCTATTGGCTATTCAATCATAATTAGTAAGCATTTCTCTATGCGTATAATCCAAACACTTTGCAATCATTATGTTCTTGGAGGAGTGCATAGAGTAGTTAACATTTTATGGGCTGAAAATTGCTATTGTTTCTTTTTTTTTAAACTGAGAGAAATCTACCTATACTTTAATGTGGACTGCACGCAGTTATTAGGTACGTAAATAATCATAAAATAACCATTAAAAAACGACAATCGATGGTGTTTCAATTAATCGACTTGTTGAAAATATGGAAAAACAAGTAAGAATCCAGTGCACACCAGGAACATAAGTCGGTTTTTTCTTTTAATAAAAAAATAAGAAGAAATAAGATGTAACTCAAAAGTATCAGTCAACTACTACACCCAGCGTTTACTTGAACCATTTGGGAATTATAAGCAATTATCCGAAGAAAAATCTAGTATGATAAAGTGTTAAAATTTCTGGTATACAACATAACAGATTGACGTTATGTTAACATATTCCAAATATAAAATCGTTCAAATTCAAACTTTTAAAAAATGAGTTTTGGACAGATAAATTCCCCATTGTGCATTGTATCAAAAACTGATGGGAATCTTATGCAAAAAAAAGTAAGAATGCTCTAGTCGAGTGTGCCCGACTACGAGACTCCCTGCTCCCAACTTGCATTTCAAGCAGTTCAGCGGCAACACAAGCAAGCAGTGCACTCAACTTGCACAGTGCATGTCAAACTGTTGTTTCTGCCTGCTGAGACAGGGGAAATAGATTCTTCCATAACTTTGGTGCTTTTTATCCGATCGTGTTGAAATTTACACATTCGAAAGACATTGATTAAACATACATGTGTACCAAAAATTAAAGCTCTATCTTTAAAATTGTGGCTATAGGAGTCTTTTGCAATTTGCGGGGGGCGCGGGGGTGCATCCGAAATTTGAAATAAACTTGATCTGCGTATGGTATACAGGAACCTACATGCCAAGTTTCGTGTCTCTAACTCTTATAGTCTCTGAGATCGACGCGTTCATACAGACGTTCATTGCAGTACTTTATAACTCCCTTTTTCCCATTTTTAATGGGAACAGGGAGTAAAAAACATTTTTATTATAAAATAAAATTAGTTAATAATTTTTTATGCGATGTTTTGTAAAAAATATCGGTGATCAATAATCGTAGCAGCCTAAAAAGAATCGATTTCGACTTATTTATTGGTAATCAAAACTCGATTAATAGATCTTTTTACAATTATAAGACAAATAGTTTCTTAAACGACTTTTTATTTGCATGTTATACACAAAATGCTTTAAAATGCCTCTTTTAATTTGACTTGTCATAAATACTGCCTAACATTTCTCTAAGTGTATTGGAGAATTGTGATAAACTGTGCAATTTATATACATCTAAGTAAGAGAAATGAGAAATTTATTTTCTCGTAATGTTCTTATTTTGCATCTGGCAAATCGTTGGGGGCCAATCTTGCAAGAAGCAAATTTTCCATTGAGTAAAACGAAAAACTTTCAAGTAATTTTCAGCTGCGTTGCGCGGAAAATTCTTGAAGCGTGCGAGGAAATTCAAGAAGAAGAAGGCGAAGAGCAGGGAAGGGGAGTCAAGCAAAGGTAATTGCAGGCAGCTCTGATGGGTAATTGAAATTCGTTTGTTTATGTTGTCATTGTTGTGGCAGCCTCAGTAGTTGCTTGTTTGTTGTTATTGCTGTTGTTGTTGCTTGTTGCTGTTGTTGTTGTTGTTGCTGTTGTTCTAGGCAAATTGAAAATTACTTAATGGTTCAGTGGCGATCGCTGCCGCTACTGCGACTGAGGCTACTGTTAAATGAGCGCCAAGTGCCGGACAAATGCGAAAATTGCAGGTTTTTTTGTAGTCGAACTCAAGTTGAAGTTGAAGTTGTTGTTGTCTTGGAGTTTATCGAATTTGTTAGCTGTCTCAGCCATAATTGGCAACTGTTGCAGCTATTATCTACAGCGTGTTTATAGCGCATATTTATATAAAAAACATTACAATTGCCATTGCATATTATTCAATTTTAGAACATATTTCTGATAGCTTGCTCAAGCTTTTATTTAATGCTAAAGGGTAAGCCAAGCAAATCGAAATTATACGTTAAGTTTTTTGTTTTAAATTTAACTTGTTGTGGTTGTTTAAGTTAAATATTTAAGGTAAAACATATTGCGTATACTCTAATTATACTTATGTTGCTCGAAAGTTAAATCATCCACTTTTGTGGTTCCTTTTTTATATATTTGTATACTTAGGTTATACAAATGCAGGTTTTTTTTTACTTTTTTCTGTTTGTCGGTTCGAATGAATGCAATTTTTATTCACAGTTTTTGAGAGCAATCAAACTTGGTATATATGTTGGTATACATATATGTAAAGGCATAAGAACTTCCCATACCATCTAGTATATTGGCATAAGCTGAACAGCATTTAAAGCTTTATCATTTAAGCTTTAGAAAATAACTTCAGATTAATGCAATCCATGTGCTTAATCTAGCTTTAAGCATTCATTTGATTTCAAAGCATTAATAACTTCAGATTAATCTAATCCATGTGCTTAACCTAGCTTGAAGCATTCATTTGATTTCAAAGCTTTTATATCTGCCTAACTTTAAAGTAGTAAAGTTTTAGCTTAAGCTAATTGAAGCTTAATTGATATAAGCTATGTTTTAACTAACAGTTAAAGCTTTAATGTTATTTTTAAGCATTATGATAAACTTTATTTTCCACAATTTCAGATAGCTGCCTTCAGCTTCAATTTAAATTGACTTAGTCAATTATAAGTCAATAATTACTCCCACTTTAAGCTTTAAGTGTTTATAAAGATTTGTCAAAGGCTTTGAAAACTGAACGACATTGCATTAAGAACATTTTGTTTGGCTCAATTCAAAACCTTTTGACGCTTTTGTAATAAGTATGCAGTACTTAATCTGCTATAAATTTGCAAGTTTATTGTTAATATTATATTTTTAATTTATGAAATGAGATTATTTTCATATATATCAGTTGATATCACAACTCTGACGGCTTTATAAATCGCAGCTGAGCTTAAAACAGCAATGTTTTTCATATCAATATAAATTATTCAAAATTCAAAAACACAAAATGCACTCGCAATTCATGAATTTATCAAATGCCATTCACAAAACACATACACACACACACACATACACACACAAATGCACACACATGTCGCATTAATTTGTCAAATTAACACCTTTTAATAAAATTTAATAACTTTTCGTGTGCGTAGCCGAGGCAATTTTTCAAAAGCGCCAAATTTATGACATTTATTTCGGTATTTTGTGCGCATTAAAATGTATTTTGTTGTTGTTGTTGTTGTTTGTTGTTGTTGTTGTGACTGCTGTTGAGCAAATCTCACGCTAAATCATTGTTGCAGCTGAAAGCCAACCAAAGCAAAGAGATTCGAAACCAGGCCCAGACTTGAGCTCCAGCTCCAGCTCTCAACTCTCAGTTCCAACTTCAGTTTCAACTCTCAGCTCCAACATCAGTTTCAACTTCAGCTCCAACTCGAAGCCAGAGCGACGACGCCATCGCCTACAACATTCATTCAAATTATGGAGCCGCAATGCGATCGAGATCTCGTTTTAGTCACGCTAAATTTATAAAAGTGAATAAGAGACCAACAAAAACAACAACAATAATGCATTATACTTACAATAAACACACCTCAAAAAAAGAAAAGAAAAAGACGACAGTGAAAAATACAAAAAAAAAAAAACTAAAAAACGTTTCGTTTTCTGGTTAATTAGCGAACGCGACAAACCCACCCAAAAGTGTAGATTTATTCACTCGGCTTTAACATTGGATTCCACATTGAAATGAATATGTATACGAGCATAGTAATGGACACGTTGAGATGGGGTTAACTGGAGCATGATGGCTCCTAAGTAATTGCCCAAGCTACTCATCAGTGTAATGAGCAAAACAAATGAGTAGAGTGCCCACATGCCACATGAATAACAAGAGAATAAATTAGAATCTATACATTTCCAGTGTGGCAAAACGATTGAGTGTGGTACCAAACGAAAAACCAAAAACCACCGAAACTAACAAAAATAATGAATCAGTTCTTTTCTGAATTCGATTCTGTTCGAAATATGCGGAAACCTCATGGCTTTACGATTTGAAAAGTTTTCTTTTTTGTCTGCGGAATGAAAACTTATTTCCAGTTTACACAGGAAATTCAATTAACAAATTCTTGAGATCTTGACACTTTTTCCGATTTTGGTATATATCAACATGTTTACCAATTTTAGCTGCTCTAGCTTCAAAACTGTGGAAAAAAACTGCGTTCATACTGACGGACGGACGGACGGACAGACGGACATTTCACAAACCCAATATACCCTTTTTTCTTTTTTTCAAAAAAATTAAAAAAGGAGTAAAAAAACTGTAAGATAGAAACGAAAACGTGCCAGCAAACATAACTGTTCTTTATTCAGCATATGCCTACTAGATGAATGCAATCAAAACTCGGGTTCGAATTCGCTTTTGAAAAAGATTAGTACTTAAGTTTATAATGATATGTGGTCATTGTCCGCAGTACCATATAAATCAATGGTTTGAATTTTAAACATTGACTATGATACGTTATAAGTATAAAACAATTTTCTTGACTGGGAATCGAACCGCAGGTTCTGTATGTCGGAGCAGAATGCCTTCCCAGTCGTCCCCAGTTTCGAAAAGAGAAAGTGAAACCACGAACGAAGTACGGCTTTTGCTATCATTTGCTATATATGTATATCAGATATTCCTCAAGTTATTTATTAACTATTTTGAAAACACTTGAAGCCAAAAGAATAATAAATTAGCACTTTTCATGCACATTGATTTGTAACTAAATATTCATCACTCTTGTCGCTTTTATTACCACCCCATTAAGAAGAGTGGCTAATACGAATATCTAACAAAATGACAAGTTAAAAATCATATGGTACTTGAAGTACCAGGCAATAAAACAACCCTTGAAATTCCTTACCCTAAACAACTAAAAAGGAAAGAGGAAGCAGGCATCAAGGAACATGTTGAGCACTCTTACCCTGTTTTTTTTGGTAGTTGGCCACATGAAATTATTAGGCAAAGCGATTACCAAATTCTCTGCGGTGGCATAAACTAAATTCATGAGTGCCATGATTGTTCAACAGTGCCTTAGTTTACCAAAAGGGGTGGAGTATGTGTGTGTGTGTGTGTGTGCTTGTAAGTGGGTGCAGGGGGGGTAGAAAGAGAGGCACGCGCATAATGAGCTTAAGTTATGTTACATAAGCCATAAGGACATAAAAACCACTCGAGCAGACACTTCATGAGTCGAAGTGCTTGTGGAAATGGAAATGGAAGTTTAGGATGAGGGTGCATTTCACAGGGCTGTTACGTTTTGTGTGTGTGTGTGTGTTTGTGTGTTGTGTGGTGTGTGGTGGTGTGCGTTGTGGTGTGGTGTGGAATGAGCGTGTCATGGCTGTTGCCCTTTATTTTTTGGTGGTTGCAAACTAATGAGCTGCAGATTGACGCCGTTGTCTGTACGCTTCGCTCTGCTCTCCTCGGCTCGGCTCTGCGCTGCTCTGCTCTGTGGTTGCCAAGTTTGTTTGTTCAACTGTTTACGAGCCACTCAACCACTCAACTACTCAACACTATTCACTCTCCACTCTCAACACTCCAAGTGCTCTATATGGTACCTTGCGAAAGTGAGCGGTACTTCATTTTAAATACTGTGATTAGAAATTTATGTACATTTAAGTTATTTTTATTGAGAACCCACTTAAAACATTATTAAAAACCTCAGGAAGATACTATTGTAATAAAATCTCTTTAGCCTGATTATAATACAAGTTCAAAAAGGAATTTATATTCCCTAACTCAAAGTAATCAGGCTTGTTCCCAATTCCGACAACTTTTCAATCCAAATAGTTTTCGATTTTATATTCCTCCTAATGAATAAAATAGCAATAATTTTATCTTCTAAAAAACACATTTGAATACTGCTCAATTTACAGTGTCTAAAGCAGAACTTTTTAATCGGAATTTTATATCTAAGTATATTAGAATTTCAGAACAGCTTATACTAATACAATATATATAATACTAATATAACTATTTCTATGAGGTAATTCCGATTCCGAACGTTTTGATCGGTTTCGGAAATGAGAATAACCCTGATTGTACGTTTTTGATTCGCACTGTTAAACTTTCTTTGAATTTTGCGCTTTTAGTGATTACGAATTATAATTATTTCATTATGGTTATTTGGTCAATTTTCATTTACTTACTTTGTTTAAATTCAAATAGTAAAGTTTTTCAAAAACAATTTTGAAATAATGGAGAGTACAAATGCCTTTTTCATTTCAATCTTTTAATATTTATTGCGTTACATTTCTGATACTTTCCAAACCTTTTAGACATAAATATATTTTGAAACTATTTCGAACTTGTGATTATATTTTCGAATGAAATGATATTCGTTTTCCATTTAAAGATACATTTTGATACTTCTCATTCCACTTTCGCACTTTTAAGCCGAATATTTCACTAATATTTGCAATTCAGAAAAGCTAATAATTCACATTCCGAGTATTTTGATCAGAATCGGAAATGGGAACAGGCCCTTATATCTTATATCATAAGGAACGTAGTGACTCGTAATTGCATATAAATAAGTTTTTAAAAGTTGTTATACAACTAAATTAATTTCAAAATATCAAAAACTAAACAATTTTTGAAATTCTAAATGAAACTTTACAATTGAAAATGGTGTGCATTGAGGGAAATTTCGAATTACTTTAATTTCTAAATGCTTACTTAAAAAATCTATAATCCAAACATCTCAAATAAGTATTCATATACTTCTAAAGATTAATAATATTGATTATGATTAACATAGAATCAAAAAAAGCAAATATAAAAATATTCTTTCACTTTCGATACGATCGAATTACCAAAAATTAAATTTCTAAGCTCTAATCTTCATTTTCCGTTGAAAAATTTCGAAAATTTCGAAAATATAACGAATTTGTTAGGCACTATAACTATCAAAACTATCGATTGTTTTACCGATTCAACCGATATTAAAACAATCGTTCAGAGAGGTGAAAATCAAAACGAGCTTAAGCTCGACATTTGTAAGCCTTGAAATCCCATGTTCAATTGGCTGAACATATCCTTTTTAAGGCTTAAACCGATTCACGCATAAAAAAGCTAAATTAAGAAAAGTCTGGACAGGACTCTAGAGGCTTACCGGAACTAGGACGATCGCTGTAGCGGGTGCAATAGACCCACGCTGGCCACACGATGGGCGTGGAGCTGTTTGATGATGTTTTTGTTGTTGTAGCCTCCTCTGTTGTTTTGCCGCCGCTTGAGGCAGGCGCTGGTGATGAGGCATTGGAGGATTTGACCAGATCCACTGCTGATCCTGCTCCTCCCGATTGGTTGTTGTTGTTGTTGTTGGTGCTGCTGCTGGTGGCGGTGCTGTTGGAGTCGTTGCTGTTGCTGCAGATGTTGGCCAGCGAGCTGGAGAAGCTCAGGCTGGGCTGTGTCTGCAGCTGTGCCTGGGCCAGGTTCAAAGGTTTCGCTGCCTTGCGCGGCGCCTTAAGTGGAGCAGCGCGCGCTGCTTCAGCTGCTGCTGCTGCTGCGGCGCCAGTTGCAGCGAGACGCTGCTGCAGGCGGGTGCCAAAGTCGGCTTTGAGTATGTTGTCAATGCTGAATTTGAGAGCACGCTCGTGCAGATGCTCATTGAGATTGTTGTTGTTGTTGTTGTTGTTAAGGTTATAGTTGTTGTTGTTGTAGTTGTAGTTATGCTGATGTTGCTGTGGCAGGTAATGCTGCGCCTGCAGCTGCGGCTGCTGCAGCAGCAACTGTTGCGTATGCGCCGACGGCGCAATGCCCAGCGCTGTAGCCGTTAGCTGAGCCAGTGCATCCTGTCCAGCTGTGGGCCGCATGGAGGCTGCTGCTGCCGCCGCCGCTGCGGCCATTTGCAGCTGCTGCGTGACCTTGGGACCGCGCAGTCCGCCCAGCGGCATAACGGCAGCTGTCAGCGCATTGACTCTGGCCGCAGCCATCAGTTGCATTTGCTGCTTCATTAGTTCCTCCGCGTATAGCTGCGATTTGCGCAGAAATTCCTCCTGAAAGCTGGCCGGTGTGGCCAGCTGTGGCAAGTTGCCGACGCCAGCGCCCGCTGCCGCATCCTGGCCATGCGCCACGCTGCTGAAAGCCGACGGTCGATACAGTTGGCTCATGAGCAGACGCTGACGTGCGTGTGCCTGTGCCTGGGCAGCAGCGGCATGGGATTGCTCCTGGCCAACGCTAAGCACGCTATTCTCGCTGCAGCAGCTGGCGGCATCATCGAGCTCCTCGTCTTCGTCCTCATCCAGTTCATGCTGCAATATGTTAACCATGCGCTCATCACAGACATTTGTTTCTTCCTCTGTGGCATCGTCGGGCTGCTGCTGCAGCTGTGGACTGCTGCCGTGGCTGCCCGTTGGCGCCAGCGGCAATGGCAGGCAATCTGGATGCATTGCATCCACAATTTCTGCTGCCTGTTCCTGGCACTGCTGTTGCGACTGCTGCGTCTGCTGCGTCTGCTGCTGATGACTCTCGTTGCTGCGTTTCAGTGTCAAATTGAGCGTCGGTTGGCGACTGCTGGCCAAAGTGGACATAAGTGCAGCCAGTTTATGGGGGAAGCTTTGGGGGTGGAGTGGGTTGCATATGCTACAACAACTGCAAAGCCGTCGGCATTTTGTTATTTGTTATATTTTTGATAAATTTTCTGCAATTTCTTTAATACACAATTAGTTCACACGCACATACACACACACACACGCACACAAACACAAGGCACTTGGCCGCTAGTTGGCGCTCTCGTCGCTTTCAATATTGTAAAAAACTATTAAATCGTCCCCAGACAAACACAAACAACAATAAACAATAAAACTCTCGTTGCCCGCGTTTTCGTTTCCGTTACGTGCGCTCTGCCAGTCAGCTGAACCAACTGAAGCTCCCGCGAACTTGCAACTAAACGAGACGGCAAAACTGAGCAAAGAAGAGCGAGCAGTCGCCAGTTGAAAACCGGAACAGCAATAAGCATACACACACACACAGAGAGGCAAGCACAAGCACACACACACATACACACAGCTCATGCGCTCTCTTTTGCACAGCGCGCTCTCGCATTTCGAATAACCAATGCGCATTGAGCTATGCTTGCTTGGCATGGGTGTGAGCGTGTGGGTCTTATGTTGTCACTAGCGTTGTCTCGCTCACGCTGCGCTCTAACCGCCTGTCAGTTGAGGTTATGTTAAGTGTTTGTATATTTGTTAATTAAGTGCACTGGCAGCATTGCTGCTGCTGCTGCTGCTGCCGCTGCTGCTGCTCCTTCGATGCTAGGCTCCATCTGCGCTTGTCTTTTTGATTATGCGCTGCAGCATTTAAGTCGTAAATCTCCAACGTACATAAGTTTGCTGGCTTGTGGCTGCGCATCTGCAGTCCTTTTAGTGGCATCCTCCATCCTCTTTTTACATATGTATGTACATACATAAGTACATGCGTGTGTGCATGTGTGTGTAACAGTTGCTCTGCCTTCTTTCGTGTCTTCGTTTCGTTTTGCTTTTTTCATTAAAAGAAAGAAATATATGTATGAATAAAATGTTGCGCTTTTTGATGTCATTGTTGTTGCTTTTGTTATTGTTGCTGTTGATGTTGCTGTTGCTGTTGCTGTTTTTAGCCTGCGCTTTATAAATCACCACCACAATTTTGTGCCAACATCTGCTGTGATTTCATAATTGTTTTTGATGCCTTTTTTGCTGCACACATATATGTAAATATGTATATACACACACATATGCCATATACACACGCATGTGTGTGTGTGTGTCTGAGCTTGTCTAATTGGACCACATACTGTATGTTTGTATGTTTATGACTCTGTTGCCATACGTTGGGGTAAGGTTGAACATTTGATTTCAAGTGTTCTATCATAGCATTACTTGGATTACTCACATATATGTACATTTATAAATAGTTAGCTAATTAATAAACAGCATTTATCTTATCAGCACACATCTTTCAAAATGGCCCATTAAAAAAACTTTGCTTTTAGCTCTTTAGACAACATCCGTTTGCCATTAAATAGAAATTCCAGCGTGTTTTTTATTTGTTTTGATCGCTGTGCCGTCGTCCAGCATCGAAAGCTGTCCACGCTTTATTATCTGCCCAGGCAGACTACCACTGCCACGCCCCAATTGCACACCCAATCCAGTTTAATAACTTTGTTGCCCCCCCCGTTCGCAGGTCGCAGCCCCTGCGCTGGGCTACGATACAAGCCCCCAGATGCCGACGCGTCGATAACGCAACGCAACAAATTAATCAAGCTTAATTTCAGCTGGCAGAAGCAGCAGCAGCAACAACAACACACACACACACAGAGACAACAATTATACAGCGATTAAAAAAGGCTGTGGAGTAACCCTAGACACGAATTATGAATAAAATTAAACGCAATTGCTCAAATGTCTCTGCACAATGCGAAATTCAAGCGTTTCCCATTATGTACTCCATTACCCCGACGGTCGTTCTGACGTTCTGTCATTACCATCATGCCGTCGCACCGTTGTTTTGTCGTTCCATGAAAAAGAGACATGATTAAAGCTGCGCACGAAACGCTTTTCACATAAAAGGCGCCGCGTGGAGCGCGCGTAAGGCGATCTCGCCAGTTAATCGGCCAGAAAATCTTCATCAGAAATGGACGGCAGCAGCAGCAGCAAAAAGTAAAGTTACTCAAACTAAAATAAATACAATCAAAACATGAAGCGTACAACGCAAGCAATAAGTAACGACAGCAACAACAACAACTACAACAACAACAACAAGACAAACAGACCCAAAGCCAAAAGCAACAACAATATAAAAGCGCGCCGGCAAAACATTACAAGAGATTCGCAGTCGCAGTCGCTGCTTGCTTCTTGCTGCTCGCTATCGCTGCTCGCTGCCGACTGCACAGTCGCAGCAACAAATAGCATAATCGCACTGAGCGACGGGCTCCCCACACAATTTAGATGCGCCCCAATAGATAAACTTAAAGAGGCTTTTATTTAAACAAAGCGCAGCGCAGTCAGTACGTCTGCGTCGTCGACAGCGACTGCGACTGCGAATGGAAACAGTGCTGCCCATTCCAGATATTCCAAAGAGATTTTTAAAAGCTAACTAACGGCAACTGAATTAGAAGATACTGATTGATTAATACTGATTGTTTTTTCAATCGGTTTCTTACTTTTTTAATTTTATATATTTTTTTAAACTTATTCCTAATTTTTATTATAATTTTAATATTTTTAATTTTAATTTACATATATCATTGTAAGTTTATTTTTTAGCTGTGTCTACTGTTATTAGTCGAAAATAAATAATTAAGTAAATATTATTAGGCTGCAAGCCAAGCAATCAATTTACGGTTCGAACTTCGAACAATAATCTGAATTCTAGATTCGGTTAAAGAACCAGGTCTTTGGGGTTCACGATCTCGAACCTTGGTTCGTTACATTTTTTTCATTCATGAATCATTATTTTTCTTATGATAAAGAATTGAATTAAAATTGAATTAATTCTTTAAGAATTAGACATTTCGGGAATCATTCTTTTTCTTATGATAAAGAATTGAATTGAAAATGAATTAATTCTTTGAGAATTATGCATTTCGGGAATTATTCTATAGCTTTTGAAAATGAATTGAATTTAAATATTAATTATTAATTAATTTTAATGTTTTTTCGAATTATAGAATTTTACAATTACAATTAGCATGGTAAAATTAGAAAATATTGTAAGCAAATCTATTCTTTAAAAAAACATTTTTCAATTTAAAATGTAAGTTCCACTAAGATCTAAGATGGCGCTCTTAAAATATGATTACCTTTAAATTTTTAAGATATTGGCGTTGATAAAATCTTGAAGAAATTTTAATTTTCATAGCTGAACCCTTACAAGCATCAAAAGAAGCCTAAGTTAGGGTTCAGACGCGATTCGAACTCAAACTCGTTTGTATTTTGAATAACTGATCAACTCAAATCGAAAAAGGTTTGCAGTCTTGATTATAATAAATAAATTAAGATTAAAATTTAAAGTTTTGCTCAACTAGCTTTCAAAGGAAGTCAGATCTGGCGTAAAAACAGCTAAAACGGCAGCACTGACTCCAGCACAGTAGAAACGAGTGCGGGTGAGAGTAGCAGGAGAGAGGAACTGAACCTTTGCTGCTGTCGTCGCTGACGCGCAAAAATGTATGTTGCTTACAAACGAGCAACACAAGAGAGCAAGCTCGGCTTTAACTGCTTTAGCTGCTTGCAGCGAGCGAGAGAGCTAGCATGTTAGCGTGCTTGCTCGCACTCGTTGGGCAAAGTCTCGTTAGGCTGTTTTGCTCGTTGTCAATCTTATTGGAATTGCATTTTAGCAGTCTGCTCGTTTGTGCTGATCTTTTAATCGAATCGTAGCATTTATTATTGCGATTGTCGCGATTGTTGTCGTTCTCGCTGTCGTTGTCGTTGTTGTTGTCCATGTTGTTGTTGTTGTTGTAGTCGCTCTGGTTGTTGCTGTTGCCATTGCCGTTGTTTGTCTAATGTCGTTTAGCAAACAATGGACATGGACTGTGTCATAAGTCAGTTCACAAAATGGCTACAATTGTTGCGCAAATTAATAATTTGTGTCGACCTGAGGCTTGCGCAATGGCCCCAACCAACCCCCAAGCGGCCTGTTTTGATTTGATTTGCTTTATTTTGATTTGCTATGCTTTGATTTTCTTGTCATGGGACATTTGTCTCAATTTATGTTTGCCTTGTCCATTGACAGACAAACAACAAAATATGCTTAACAATAAATATGATGTTATAAATACAAATACACACATATGCAAGGGCGTAAATGGGAGGGGTCAAAATGAAAATTAAAATTGAATATATAAACTGTTTCTATCATATAACAAACTTAATCATTTTTACAGATACAGATACTTTTCAATACTAGCCTAGCTTTCCAAAAATCGATTAAAATTAGTTTTTTTTTTGAGCCAAAGCAGAAACCTGAAGAAAAGTAAACAAAAACTGATTCAAAAGATAAGTCTGCCCCTCTTTAGACACTACGCCCATGCAAACAAACATGGCTGCGTGCTGCTCTAATTGCAATTAACACATGATGAAAGCCGTTGATTGCCTGCCCTTCGCCCTCCGCGAACGAAGCAACACGATGAATGAAAGATTGGATTCCACCCAGGGGAACTATGTCGCACTCGTTTTCGTTACACTTGTCGACTCGACAGTTGAGAGTTGAGAGTGAAAATCAATAACAGCCATGTGAAAATTGTATTTAATTGACAGCTAAACGGCTTTTCCATTTGCATGGCAAATGGATTCCACTTGGTCGTAGTGGAGGCATTTTAGCTGGCATCTGATTGGATTGCGTAACAAGCAATTAAGGGCAGGAGAGTTTGGGTTAATTAAAAACACAACACACACAGGTCGAATGACGCGAATACACTCGGCAGTACTTTATGCACTTGAATCATTTTTAGATGCCCAGTTGATGTTTAAAATTAAAAACAAAAGCTTACAAAACAAATAATGAATTAACTTACCTTTAAAAGGACTTAAATTTAGATCCTATTACAAACGTAAAAAAGAAAGTACTGAACTGCACGGTTTGGCTTTTACACAGATGATTTTATAGACGTTTAAAAAAGTTTTTTATGACCAAAAGCTGTTAAAAAAAAAAAAAATAGCGAATTAATTTGAAATGTTAATCTGAATGGTTGAAGCTAAAGGGGTGTGGGAGATACATACATTGCTCATTTGTGAGGGTGGGGGTGGGCGTGTTCAAATTTTGTTTAGTCAGTTCAATCAAGGAAGTGATTAGTAGGACTTGTGTCAAATTTGGTTACTCCAGCTGTAAAACTGTGGAAGGTGTAGTTTTTTGTCGTTTGTGGAGGAAGGGGTGGGGGTGGGGGGGAGATCTTGACACTTTGTCTGCCTATGGTATATATCAACATGTATACCAAGATTGGTTGCTCTAGCTTCAAAACTGTGGAAAAACCCTGCGCTCATACGGATGGACAGACGGACGGACGGACAGACAGACGGACGGACGGACGGACATTTCACAAGCTCAATATAATCTTTTTTCTTTTTTTTTTCAAAAAAATTAGAAAAAAGAGTATATAACCTAAAATTACGTAAGATTGGGAAAAAAAAACAAAGAAGTCTTTAAATAATTCAAAAATTAAATAGATATAACATTTTTAAGTAAAGTTCGATACACAAAAGTAAATATCAAAAAGTTATCATAAACGAAATTTATTAATAGAATATTTTGTGAGTTTCCGTCGATTCTTAAGGAAGAACAAGGAAGTCTTGAAAATACTATTGATCAAATGATTGTTCTCAATATAAAGTCCTTAATTTTTGTTTATTTGCACTCTTCGTTAGATTAGTTTGTAAACCACTCATTGAGCAGTCATCAATGAAATATCAGATACATAGACAGCATATATGTAAACATACTGAAAAGTTGTATTATTTTATATGAAAATTTTAGTTCTTCAAATGTTGCAATCCACAAATGATTCACAATTACATTATTTCTTTATTTCTTATAAATATATAGTTTTGCATTCCATCAACAGTTGTAATCAACTGTCATTAGTTGCAAGTTGGTGCTACGCCCTAACAATCAGGTTGCCAATCCATTTTTAATTTAATGGCCATTTGCCAACTTCCAATTGTGCTAACTGTTAAAGACAGAACCTTTTTTGCATATGTAACGAGTATATACAATGTATATTAACTTACATATTGCATATAGTATATACATACATATGTAAACCTCAAAAGAACGTTGTAAACACGCGAAAGGCGAAAGGCAAACAAACAAACGCGACATTTGAACCAGACAGACAATCACCTAATTACATACAAGAACCTTCAACTTGGCTTAGCCCCGACCCCAAACTCGGCAATCGAAAGTTATCGACTGCGGCATACTCTGTTTCGAATTAACAATTTTGATTATTTTCTCTATGGGAGTATTCCCCAAATGTTTTGGTTTCATTTTTGAAGGTAATCATTCAATGAACACATTTCAAATTTTGTTAGCCAACATTTTAAATTGTTGCAAATTAAACTTATCTCATTTGTGGGGGTGGTTTCTACCCCGACTGGGATAGATATATACATCGACAGCTGCAGCTGCATCCATGGATGGACATCACACAATCTTAATAAAAAGTAAGTCCGCATTAATTCAGAATCATTTTCATTTTGTTATTCTGAATGCAGCGTGGAATCCTTTCGAAATAGCTTTTTGCAAATTAGTAGTTTATTCATTCCAGAAAAGAGCTGTTCAAGATAAAAAGCCATCGCTTATTGAATGTGTTGGAACACTCGAAATTACGAATTCAGAACATGTACATTGTTTATTTTACGTTTCGATTTTTCCTGACATCAATCAATTTGCGTAGGGTTTAACAAACTTGATTAAACATTTTTATAGTTGATGCAAATGCCATTTATTCAATTTGCAAAACGTATGAAACCGCAAACACTTTCGGCTTTCAGAACACCCAGCAATTGTAATTTCTACTAAATTATTCGAAAGTGAAAGTGAGAACAACTCTGTTTTAAACATTTTTCCTCTTAATATTGAGCAAATGAGCTAGTATCAATTAAACTTCTTATTGATTTACACATACATATGTATACTCCTTTTCACATAGCGAACAGAGTATTGAAAAAGAAGAAGAAGCCAACTTCCAATCCGGATAAGGAAGGGTAATTGCAAGGCGATGGCCTGTCATCAGTTGCCTTCATTGTTGTTGCCTGGTTGTTGTTGTTGTTGTGGTACCGTGCGAGCAAAACGCCTAAACAAATAGCATTAAATAAAAGGTTAATAAATAGTACAGAACAGCAGCAATAACAACAACAACAATAACGGTTACGGTGCCTGCGGTCGAGCTTTTTGCAGCAGCAGCAGCGGCCGCAGCAGCGAAAGAGAAGAGAGGCAAACACAATATGGCGGACAAGTCAAGGCGAATAGCGCTGACAGCGCTGCGGCAGAGCGAGGAGAGCCAAACCAAAATCCAGGTGACATGGACATGTGTGTGATGGCTGCGCTGCTTGCGTGTGTTTTCTTTGTATATGAATTTGTGTGATTGTGATTGTGTGTGTGTGTGTGAACAGTTTGTAACGCCTGCTTATTTATGTATTAAAAGGCCGTGGAGTCCTTTCAATTTAACCGACGTCGCGACGTCGACATCGCTGCCTATGCAAATGTCAATTGTCAGTTGGCGTTTATAACAAACTCGTCGTTTGTTGTTGTAGATGTTGTTGTTGCTTGTTTATTTAGTACATACAACAATCAACTAATTATGGCTTGTTAAATTGCAGCCATTGAAATGACCATTTAAACCATTCAATTTCAATCGCATGCAATTTGCCGCTTCGCCTCCGCTTCCGCCCCGCGCTGCTAACTGAGTTAGAGTTGGGCGTGTGGCTGGTTTTCATTTCGATATATCGTTATAAAATTATAAATAAACTAAAAATAGTCTCATTTGAAATAAAAGTATTGCTTTAGTTATTGAAGAGATTAAAAAAGAGATACATATATCTAGCAAAGTTAGAAAATAAATAACTAAATTTGTAACTTAAAAAATTGTAATAAAAACTTAATAAACTTTGAAGACTTGAGCTTGCTAACTAGACAGCTAAGATGGTTATATTATAATTAAGTCAGTTAGATTGAAGATATCTCTACATTTAAATACATAAAGTACTTTATTTTGTCTCTTTCCTGTTTCCTGTCTCTTTCTCCTGTTTTTGAATGAAATAGCAAACGTTATTCTCTTTAAAAAATAAGTTTGAAAACATCTCATTACACTGTTTCAAATGCACAACTCTTTGAACCAAAGCTTCCATCGATATTCGGAATTCAGAACAGCTCATAATTTCGTTTCCGAATGTTTTGATCGGAACTGTAAATGAGAACAGACCTGTATGAAACTGTCTAAGTACGAAATACTTGTAAATTTATAAAAACAAATAAATATGTTTAAAAATCAATCGAACGAGAGCGCATCTTCGATACTATCGATAGTTATGCAGCACTATTACGCACAGTTGTGAGACCTTAGTCGTTATGTCAATTAAAAATTTGTAGAACTTTAAGTGCGGAAAACGTGTTCGCTATCTGTTGTCTTTCGAAAAAAACTCATCTCTAATGCAAAATATCGACAGCATTTACTTGTCTCATGTGTCAATTGTTGTCTTGGCCTGGCTAAGTGCCCACAGCATGCAAATATTTGATTTATTGTTGATAAAGAAAACCAAAAACCTTTGCCTGCCTGCCGAGAGACAGTGAGAAAGAGCTTTCACCCAGTACCTGGAACGCCTACAAAATCTGGCGATCTACTATGTAGAGGTAGAGACTAATGTATATCTGGCCAGATCCTAACGCCTTTGCAATTTGTTGTACACGAATTGCAATTTGCTCAAAATTTATCGCAATTTAATCATCAACATGGAAACTATATGCAAGCGGCACAAGCAACAACAACAACAGCAACAACAACAATTACAACAGCAACAAGAACAGCAACAAAACTATTAACGCCAACAATTGCAACGGCGATGGTGATGATCTTTCCACCTGCTTCAACTTTGTCGGCCTCGGGGCCCAAAAGCAAAAAGCCAAAAAGACAAACAGCTAAAAAGCAAATGAAAAGAAAAAGGCAACGAGCAACAAATGTTTTCATTCATCGACATGCAGCAGCGCCAATAAGTCAAAGGTCAGCACCCAGACTCAGACTCAGTCTCAAACTCAGGCTCAGGCTCGGTCGCATTGGCAGCAGACAGGAACTTGTGCAGCTGAGCAGAGGAACTAACTGGCCAAAAGATGAATACTCATTGCCATAAGCAGCAAATTTGCATTTTTGCCACATTTAACGGTCTTTGGGGAAGAAAAAAAGACAGCAACACAAAAAAAACAACAAAGGTTCATTGCGCACCAAAATTGATTTGTTCATGACGAACTCATTTTGGAGGTTATGCAGATGGATATGCAGATTTTGATGCCGCTGCAGCGACTCAAGCTAAATGATGAGATCTTTGCTTGTTAAACACTACAAAAAATCAATCATGTGCTTTGGTACTGAGATTGCTTTTTCAGAGATATGTTCAGTTTTAAAAGATCCTTTTTAAAGGTAGCCTGTTTCAAGTTAACCAAAATAACTAACTTCTTTTGTTATAATATGCATTTTTGCAGTGCAATATTTAAAAGCAAAAAAAAACATTCTAAATGGAACATATTGTGCACTGAAACAATCTCAAATGGTTTGAATAGTAGTGTAATACCGTTTTTTCCAATATGTCGAACGAGGTGCCGAATTTTACTTAATGAAGATACATTTTCTTATTATTTTGGGAAAAATATTTCTTAATCTTGTGATTATTATACAATGAAACAGTTTTTTTCTATTGGAATATATTAGTTGATTAATACATATGCATATAATAAATGGTGGTCGTTGTCATCTGGACAATACAAATCACTGGCTTTTAAACATTGACGGTAATACGTTTTTTTTTTTAAATAAAAAACGATTTTCTTGACTGAGAATCGAACCCGAAATTTTGTGTGTCAGCAGAATCGTCCACAAAACCTTATTATACTTTTTTTTTTAATTTTATGAAAAAACAAGTAAGAATGCTCTAGTCGAGTTTGCGCGACTATGAGACTCCCTGCTCCCAACTTGCATTTCAAGCAGTTCAGCGGCAACTCAAGCAAGCAGTGCACTTAACTCGAAAAGTGCCTGTCAAACTGTTTTTTCTGCCTGCCGAGTCGGGGGAAATAGATTTTTCCATAACTTTTGTGCTATTTATCCGATCGTGATGAAATTTACACATCCGATCAACATTGATTAAGCATATATGTGTACCAAAAATCAATCGATGTACAAATCGTTCCTATGTATTATAGTGATAATAATATTTTAGTTTGAAGATCAAAAATAATATAACAAAATGAAATTCAATAAATACTTCTGTATATATATAATACAATGCCCATAGTTTTTCTCTCAGTGCATACAGATAACAAAGCGTTTAGCCCTCGGCTTTGGCAGCTGCATAACAAAATGAGAAATGTGAAAAGTTGGCACAAAATGCCAGCGATGAAAGCGACTCCGATTCGCAATTAAGCGAAAATGTTGCTCCACACTTAATGGTTAACGGTTAATTGTGCACAGGGTCAGTGTCAGTGTCCGGGTTTGAGTTTGAGTTTCAGTATGGGTCAGGTCGGGGCTCATTAAAAGCGGTAGTTCGAAACAAAATGGCGTCTTGGGAATAAGTTAAACTGTACCTAAATGTGACACCATTCACCATTTGAGCATTCAATAAACGATATGCGAACTGTTGGACTGTGACCGGGCTAAGAGAGCCATGGGAATCGATCAAACTTGGGCCAAAGCTCATTTAACTTTTGATTCGGTCCTGTCCTGGCCAAAATGTCAATATGGCCCAAAGAAACCAACACAATTCTATTGATATTTGCATTCAACTGATTGCTATTGACAATTTGATGACAGCTGATGCATTAAGACTGACTGCATGCCATAAGAATAACAATTTGAAATCGAGTAATAAACTTACTGCAAATCGATATATGTACAAAACTTGCAAGCATATTTAAGCATATTTAATAAGAAAGAGGCTCCAAGATGTGTAAAAACAACAGTTTACTTTATTATTAATAACATTAAAAATGGGAAAAAGGGAGTTAGTTTTCATTTTATTTCGTTTAATTTCAAATTTATCCTTCCGTCTGCTTCAAAGCGTCGATCTCAGAGACTACAAAAGCTAAGGACACCAAACTTGGCATGTAGGTTCCTTAATACCATACGCAAGATCAAGTGTTTTCAAATTTTTGGATACCTCACCCCTCACCTTTGAAAAGCGGCCACACGATTCACATATGATTCAACCATTCTAAACACTAAAGCAGAAGTTAGGCAGGTACGTGAACGGATCTGCTTGCTTGCGCGTAATGCACTGCTTGATGTATTTCTGTGTAACTGATTGCTAAGATGTGGTAATTTTCAAAGTTGTGTGCAGTGTGTTCCTTATTCGGGCATACTGGACTAGAACATTCTTACTTTATGAGAAATACGTTTCAATACATTTTTTTTATTCCAATTTTCTGTGGTAGGCCTTGAAATTCAGTAGCAAAAGCAGCTCTAAAAAAGTTTCAGTAGCCGTTCCCATTTCATTGAGTGAACAACTTTTCTTATTTTTCATTTATTTATTTAAAAACTTCTCATTTTTCAAAATATCTTATTTGTTGCCTGCTGCGAAATTGGCAGCCAGTTTACTCCCATCTTATTTTCATAATTTTTATTTAAAGTTTTGGGTTAGTACAACGTCAATCTTCAGTTCGTCTTTCCAATTGGAGCCCATATACTTAGAATACAGATTGCTATCCGCAGTAATGGCAAAGAAGCACGCCTCGCCGCAGCTTCCTGATGCTTCGTCACTAGCGTGGGCAGCCGTCGGCATTGATTTGCGATCATCGTACAAAATTGATAAAAGATAGTTAAGTAACTGATATAACCGTACAAAACTATGAACCAACTTCAGTATTTACTGTTTCTAATTTCAAGTATTATTTCGGAACTACAAAAAGTTTTTTAAGCGTTTTATCCTTTGACACTTTGAGATTGAATGTTGCTTCATTTTAGAAAAAAGTTTCTTAAATAACTGTGGTCTGACCATATTTCAAATTGTATATTATTGTAGAAAATGAATATTTAAATATCCACAGCTAATCGATAATTTTGCAGCACTCTCAAAAGCACATAAGATATTCAGTTTGAAAAGAAACTTAACTTTGCTCGATTGTATTTTGCAGAAGTTACTTTGACTTAATTGTGTGTATTATGTTATATAGTATTCAAATGTTACGAGTACGACTACACCAGTACCAATCAAAACGAACTAAAAATAAGCTAGTTAACATCATGAACTTGTCAAGCAGGGGTTAAGCCAAAAAGAAAAGTCCTCCATTTCACACAGATTGTCCAGGGGGCTAAACAAAAGTTGCTTAAATCAACTCATGACAACGCTAACGAAGCAGTCAGCAAACAACAACAAAATCAACGTTGCTCAACAAACAAAACAAACGAGTGAAAATCGTAGCTTGAATGTTGTAGAGCAGCAGCAACACCTTCCCACCAGGAGCTGGAGCAGGAGAAGCAGGGAAGGCTGCTCAGTAGGAGGAGCTGCAGCACCTGGAATTGAGTGCAAAAATATGGCGCAGAGGCAGCTACCATTTGGTTGAAAGGGGGCAAAGGGGAACAATGGTGGAAAGGGGAAGAGTAAGAGGGGGTTAGAGCTGCATGTCTTTGCATTCTGGAATCCATGTTAGTTGGCGTCCTAGGCGCAGTTGGCACGTCATGTAGCCAATTAAAAGCAAAATACGACAAGCGAAAATTGTGGCAAGCGTTCGACTGAGATTCACAAGGAGCGAGTGGCATCCAAATCGCAAAAGGAGGCTGAGCCGCAGGCCCAGGGCCAAACTCTCAGTCACGTTTGCCGCAGCCAAAGCCAAAGCTAAAGTTAAAGCCAAAGCTAAAGCCAAAGCCAGACACAAATCTAAGCTCTGCAATCAAATTAGGCAAGCCCCAAGGCATTGTGTTCCACTCCGACTGTGACCCACAGAGAAATTCAGTCCCGAATACTTTTGCCGATACTTCAGGATGTCTGCGAGGGCTGCAAATTATCTAATGTGACAATTTTTTAGTTCTTTAATTCAATTTTCCAATTAGCACAATTTCTGAAAACCTAATTATATTTCATATAAGATCGTTTCAGGTACTTTCTACCGATCAATCGCCCATCATTATTGAAGCACTTTTTAGTTATAATGAAGGCTCTGTCATGGAAGGAATTGAAAATGATTGTTGAGATACTAAAAATACTAAATTGCAGTATTTTTTTGGGTATTCTTTATATATATAAATAAAAGATTATAATTTGAGTATGTGGGTTTTCTGTCAAATGAAATAACATGATTACAATCCGATCTCTTATCGTTTTTTGTGGATCCAAGTAAAACATTTTGAGCGACCCTCGTTTGAGCACTCACACACATACTTAGGTAAATAAACACACATATAGATACTCACATGTTTGTATGTTTATATGCGAAAGACTTTAGTTAATTGCGACCTAATGTAATCAATGCATGAGATATCAATTGTGGGCCACATGGTAATCAGAAACTAGGAATAGTTTTAGATAATTTGCAATGCACGGGTAGAGGACTGAAAGGGGAAAGGTCACAGATTTACATGTGCTATGTCTTGGGCAGTTGGACACATCTTGATATGAGAGTGTCAACGTACCGTTAACGAATTTCATGGCTGAGCATTTTGGATGTTTTGTATCTTTTGGCAAACGCAAACGGCAAATGGTAAAACGGTAACTGGAAATGGCAATGGCAAACGGCAGCTGGAACATTGCAACATGACACCTCGACATGACAACAAAATGAGCTTCTGTTGCTCTTTTGAGATCGCAACAACAACGGCAACAACAACAACTGTGAGTGACAACTGCAACGAAGTTGCTTTCAAATATTTAACACCAAAGCCAGAGCCAAAGCCAAAGCCAGGTTCCAGTTGCCAATCCCCAATCCTCAGTCCCCAATGCTAAGTCCCCAGTCCCCAATTGCCTGTTCATGGGCCTGCTCAAAACGCACCAAATGCATGCGAAATCGAAATCGATGCCAAAACGAACAGTTTTCACACCCAACATGCAGACGTTGAAAGGGGTTGGGGAAGGCGGACAAACGCACAGACAGACAGACGGACAGACTTCACAAAACGACAACTGGCCAACAGCATCCAAGTGCTCTGCAAATCCCAGTTGAGTTTAGAGTTAGAGATAGAGTTAAAGTCGGAACTGTAACTGGAGTCGAAGCATGCAAAGCGACTGCGTCTTTCATTTGCCTGAGCTAAATGCATGGGCGTAGCCAAGAGGGGCTTCTGTGTACCTAAATAACGTATTGCAGTGTACCAATGCTGAACATTTCTGTAGCTTTTTTGCTTTGGAAACTGTGAGGGTGCCAATCTTAGCAGTTTTAAGCATTTTCCCACTAAACTAGACGCTTTTTAGAAAATCAGTAGAACAAACATTTTTCGGCTTCTGATAGGAAACATATCCACAAATTTTCAGAAAGCTATCTCTACGTTTTTATTTCTGTCAAATAAATTAACTTTTCATATCAAATGTTCGTTACTTTTGAAAGAGATTTCGGATTGTGATGAGCGAGGTATTTTTCGACACGTTACAACAATTCTGCATTAACAAATTTAACCAAAAGGTCAACTCACATCCCTCAAATTACCCCTTACGCACTTGCAGTACCATATCTCATAAACTAGGTGAGTTGCACAAAGTCTTTATTAAAGTAATACCTTCGGATCAGTATACATATATGTAACAAATCTTCAATTCCTCCTGAATATGTATATGGTATTTCATGAGAGATGTTATTCATTTCTGGGATCAAATATATTGAAAGAAGTTATGGAAATTGGAAATCTACAAAGAGGCTTTACTGTGAAGCTGGAGAAGAAACCTTATAACTAAATAAGTTATATTGCAATAGAGTAATGTAATTTTTCCCCTAGTTAAAAAACCAGCTACGCCCTTGACAACTTGGCATTCATTTATACGGTTGAGTTTCATTTGAAATACGCAGCGCCAATTTACAACATTCAATTTCAAGTTTTTGTTTGACGTTTTTTGTCAAACGTGCCGCCGACTTAATTGATTTTGGCGCTTTAACGAGACGCAAAGTAAACAAACAGGTTGGCAGCCCCAGTCGCAGCTTCAGCTTTAGCTCTTAATGCGACTTTATGGCTAACTATCCAAGTGTTAATTGATTACTGGCCAAAGACAAGTTGAAATTTTAATTTGAGTGCGTATTTGTCAGAGACAGCACTATGGCCAAGAGTATTTAAGGCAATCTTGTTTGAATATAAGCCTATCCAATTAGATAGGAGTTTTAGTAAAATGAAGCGGAAGATAAAAATTGCAATTAATTAGCTGTAATTCTATTTTTCAGTTTCTATAAAATAATTACAAAATCGAATAAATTATTTTAACTTTCTTTGTAACGTATCCGCACAAGTTTTAACGTCACTTTGTTCTAATATCAAACTGGAAACTAAATACCATATAAATTTAAATATATATATACAGGCGTGTTTTGGTTTCCACTTTCGGGAAAATATTGCGTAACGGAATTTCACATCTCACTCTCATTTTCACTTTTGTCAAGATTTTGTAAATCACAGTTGACGGCAGTCCTCGCTAGTGACGAAGCAACACGAAGATATAACAATATTAAGGTCACTTGCATTTGATTTGCGATTGTATAAAGTTTCTATGTAGATAGGATTCCATCCATAAGTCAAAATTCCTGGCAAACTTCATATAAAAACAATAAAGAATTGTTATCTTCGGCGTGCCGAAAAAGAAAACTTAGTTTTCAACGGACTTTTCCTATGGCAGCTATAAGATATAGTGATCCGATTTTGATCAAATTTGGTCAACATGTGTAGAACGTGCTTTTATTTAGACATAGTGAGTTTGGTCCAGTTATTTTGATAAACACAAAAGTTTTTTATACAGAAACTTATTTTGAACCGATCGTTCCTATTGCAGCTATAAGATATAGTCGTCCGATTTTGATGAAATTTTGTCATCATTTATAAACTGTCCCTAAACTTAGGTTTAGCAAGTTTGGTTGAGTTATCTTGAAAACCAAAAAGTTTTTCATACAACAACTAATTTTTTTACCCAATCGTTCCTATGGACGCTATGTGTTATAGTGGCCAATTCAACTATAGGTACTACCTGCAATAATAAGAAGCATCTGTGCCAAGTTTCATCAAGAAAGCTCTAGATTCTAAACAGACGGACAGACGGACATGACGGACATGACTCGTCTGTTGATGCTGATCACGAATATACAAATTTTTTTCTGAAACGTCTCCTTCAATGATTTACACATTTCGAGACAAATTATAATACCCCCTCAAGGGTATAAAAAAACTGTGCTAGGAATATTTATTTTACGTTTTCCTAGCTTGTGGATCTAGCAACTTGAACGAAATCCACAGATTCATATCGATAGTTGGCTTATCGACAGCGTGTGTGGACTGTGAGAACAGCTTGATACACAGCACAGGAATATATTGCTTACAATTATTTTGAGAGTGTCAACTGGGAGATCGATGCAAAAGAGAGATGAAAACTTCATCTTTTTTTTTTGCAACCATATATGCCGTCACCCACACAATCGCTGTTTCCAAAAAACAGCTGATTCATCAGAGTGACCATGTTATAAGTATATAAGTTAGAAGTACATGGTCACACTGTTTTAGTTATGTTCCACACACACAAGGAAAAGCTAGCAAATTTCTGATAGGAGTGGAGACAGGCCTGTAATGAAATTGTCCACATTTTAAAATTTCAATTCGAAAAATTAATGTGGAAACCAGAACAGTTCTGACACTGCTAGCATTTATTACCAGTATATATTTTAAAATATTTTCCGAAACTTATCATTATGCTTCAATCATATCTCTCCGAAATCAGACAATATAAAATATGAAGCATGAATCGTACACATTATTTAACAATATGACAATATGACAAAGATACTTACCCTTGCTGGAAAGTTATACTTACATAAGCTCCATTCTCTGATGGTTCCAATGAATGGTTTCTTTATAAAGTTGTCTGATTTTGAACTGCAGGAAAACGTGGTATTTGTGCAAAGTTTTGCTAAAATAGCTTTAAAACTTAAAGACTTAGTTTGTATAGAAACAGACAGACAGGAGAATTTGGTTTCTGTTGTTACTGATCAAGAATATATATACTTTATAGCTTTCGCATATCTAAAAATGTACCCAAGAGAATTTCTATGGAAATCGAAATGTTACAACAGATTGAATAATACCCTCAAAAATGTTGATAGAATTGTGAAGATCAGTTTCATAAATTTATTTCGCATTTTGAAATTGTTAGCTTTCAATTAGTTGATCAGATTTGAATTTGTTTAGCGCCGTTCAGCTAATTAATATGTACACTGTTCAAATTTTGGTTGCCTTGATCGAATTTCATAATTATGAAATATGCTTCTATGCTTCTAAATTTGTTATATATATATATATGTATACTTTATATGTATTATTTATATATGCTACATATATTTAATTATTATATTCGATAATCGATAGCTTATGCAAGAAACAGTTAAAATCGCTTATGCCGTTTGTTATTGTTATAAACATTAATTTATTTTCATTTCACATACGATTTATATGTACTATGTATATATAATAATGTTGTGCTTTAGTTGGTTTTTTTTTTTTGTTTGTTTTTTTTCGTTTTTGTTTTTTACAGTGTACCAAGTTTATGTTTCTGTTATGTAAGATTATCATATGAGATATTTTTTTTGTTTTTTTTTTTTTTTATTTTTGTTTTGTCTTAATTACCACAACAAGCGTTTCCAGTTTTCTTATTTGATTTACTAACAATAACTATTTATATATATGTACTTATAAAACAGTCCCGTTCTGAATTTCGATTTTGAGCCAATATATTTTGTTCATAAAAATGAAATAGCACAAAGTTCTATTCGAAAAAAAGTATGCTATTTGAAATTTACATAAATTGAATCGATTTCGAAGCTGAGAACGTCGCTGCATATTCGAAATGGTTTACCAATTTTGTAAATAGTTTGAAAGATTTATACAGAGACTATATGCATATTTAAGCTATTAATACTCGTTTGGTAATATTATTTTTACATATCCGTTTAGTTTTTTAGAGAACGTAGCTTTATTTCCATGCTTTGTTAACCAGTTTATGGGGAGATTTGGGAATTTGAAGAAGGAAATGGTTTCGATATTGCAACTGTGCTACAATTTGTTGTATCCTCTAAATACATATATAGTACAAGTATATATATGTGTGTTGCTTGTGTGTGTGTGTGTGTGTGTGTGTGTGTGTTATTCGCTGTAAACAATTTTCAAATCTACTTATATTTAGTTTAATACAAATACGCAAAATGGCTGTATCGATATTTAATTTCCACGTTTGAGTGTTTTATTTTTTTTTGGATTTTTGTTCTGGTTTTGTTTTGTTGCTACCGTTTATTGTTTATTGTGTTCACTTCCATGCAAAAGAAGAAGTTAAAAACTGTTAAGTACATCATATAAAAAATATTATATATTTTTGTTGTTGCTCGTCACACTCATACAATACATACATATTTACAAATTCGAGTATGTGTTTAAGCTGCTAGACAAAATGAATTCAAAAAGATTCCCATATTTAAGAAACGAGCGTCTAGACAAAGCTATCTATTATAACTAGATTTTTCATTAAGATCGATCTAAATTGTTATATGTATATATATATCGACTATACAATGTGTTGAATGCTGAAAGTAATCGATAAATGGATCAAAATAAACCATGCAACAACGAGAGCTCAAATATCTATATATTTATTATTACTAATAAGTACTATATACTTTTCATTTTTTTCTTTATTTTTCTTTCAATCGAAATTTAAACAGTCTGTGTGTGAGTGTCCATATATGTATGTAAGTATATATACCATATACTTTTTTTTTTTTTTTTTTTTTTTTTTAATAGATTTCATGATTTAATCGTGTTTTACCCGTAATTGTAGTTGCAAATTTCAAATCATAAAGTACACATCACATTTCATTTATGGAGGAGTCGGTTTTAGTCAAGAGTTAATAAGTCAAACTGATCGATATTTATATATACTATATGTATACCGTTTGGTAGAGCTGGAATAAGAACAATCTATCAATATTTTGAATTTTTAAAACTTGTAATCGTTATTTTTCGAAATGTTAGCACTATTTGAAAGGAAGCTATAATAATAATAATAATGTATCTCGTACAGTCGTGCCCACAAAAACTAGTTCAAAAATTCATTAGTACTGAAACTTTAGATTTCAAAAGAACTTATGTGGCTATATATTCTAAAATGTTGGACGTAGAAACATATTATCTGATTATTTAAATATTTAACAATCCAATACTAATATCGATTTTAGTTTTGAACAGCTCTAATTGAAAAAGAATACAAAAACCAAACGAATTCTAAAATCGCTACTGATCAATGGAGATGTGTGTGATGATGTGGATGTGTGTGTTCGTGTATATAGAGTATTATTCCTTAAACGGTCGTCGATATATTCATGTATATTAAAGTACATAATTATTAATGCATATGTAGTTGTAGTTGTGTTTAAGGTACAAAATACAATCAACTACATAATTATTTTAAATGTTTATGCTTGTATGTATATAGACAGAGAGATATTAGTTTGATTTTTTCTTTTTTTTTTATAGCGGAAGTCGGGTTTGATTTCAGTATGTATGTAAAGCTTTTCCCGGCGTTAACTGTAAAACTGAACTGAAATTTGAAATCAAAAAATAAAAATCATATATATGTTTTTTTCTCGAAATCGCCGTAATTATGTATATTTTTTTTTTGTTTCGTTTTATTAATTATATTTGTTTTTTTTTTTAAGTTGCATTTTTGTTTCCATTTATTATCGCTTGCTCTTATGTAGCTAGTTTTACAGACTAAAGAAAGTACATGCTACGTATAATTAAATTTATTTTATTATTGTTATTTATATATATATATATATATTTATATTATATTATTTTTTGTTTTGTTTTTTTTTCGCATCTTGTTGTTTTGGATTTAAAATATTTACTCATCGTATTATATAATGCGCAGGCATTGTATTTAGCTCTTGCATAATAATTACAATTACAGTTACAATTAAAAGTATTACCTTGTATAAAAATAATAATAATAATATTAATAATAGCATACATTAATAGTGTTGTTGTGTGTGTGTGTGTGTGTTCTGTTTGTTTGCATGTGTGTTGGTTTTACATTACTTCCATTCGCTCCAAGTCGATCGCGCAACCCTGATCTCTCGATCTCACTCGAACTCTCTTACTCAAGCTCTCTCGCGAGAACTCTCTCGCTCAAATTCTCTCACTTACATTCATTGTATCTTGTATTTTCTGATAGTTAAAATAACTAAATGTAGTTTTTAATGTTTTGTTACAGCATAAGTTAATTTAATTTACGTACATTGATAACTTTTGCTCCTGCCTTTCAATATTCTCATAATTATACATATATATATATATGGATATATATATTTTTGTTTTTTAACGCACGCTGCTCAACGCCCAAACAAGTGGGCGTGGCAGCGTTGCTAAAGCGCGTGGTTCTGAAACGGCATGAGCTATTAAAAGCTCAGCATGCCAAATGTGTGAGATGCCAACTAACATTAATTGTTGTATTTAATTACTAAACATATTTATTAGCATTATCATTATCATAATCGTTTAAAAAATTATTATCAAATATATACAGTTTGCTATTTAACACATGAGTTGTTTTTTGTTTATTTTGTTTATTATATTTATAGTTTAGTTTTAGTTGGTTTTGCTTGGCTGGTTTGCTTGCTTGCTCAGTGCGGGGGCTGAGGAGCGCTCTCTATACATCTATATATAGGTTAATATATATACATATATAGGAATTATTATTATTAATATTTATGCTTTAATGTTAGGCGATCTTGAAAATAAGACCTTAATCGTTACACACACACATACATACATACAATACGTTTTGTTAAAAATTAAGCGAACTTTTGTTATTGGTGGCTTCTTCTCATTTATAGAATTGGGTTTTTTGTTTTTTTTTTTTTTTGTTTCGTATGTATGCAAGTTGAAGCAACTATATAGCAAACAGTTTACAAATTACATAATAATCATAAGAGTTATTTAAAACATACAGCCCCAGCCCCTTGCTGACCCCTGTCCGGCTTCAGCCCCTCCCACAATGTTGTTGAAATTTGTTACAAGAATTTTGGAAAAACAGCTAATTTATGTCGAGCTTTTGGGGCGCTCACAAGTTTTATATTCACACTGAATATTTCTATATATATATAATATTATATATTTGCATATGAAATTCTATATACAATCTATATATGTATGCAACTGCAGCAGCAGTTGTTAGATCTCCTCTTTAGGCAGACGTTTGATTGCTCGGCTTGATCTGGCACAAAGCACAGCTGCAATGCGACTGCGACGGCGACTGCAACGGTGAGTGCAACTGCAACGGGGACTGCAACGGCGACTGCAACTGCAACGGCGAATGCAACTGCAACGGCGACTGCAACTGCAAATCCAACGGCGACTGTAACTGCAACGGCGACTGCAACTGTAGCTGCAATGGCGACTGCAACTGCAACGGCGAAGACAGCTGCAACGGCGACGACAGTTGCAACTGCAACGGTGACTGAAACTGCAACGGCGATTGTGACGCTGGCGTCTGCAGCAACTGACCCAGCGCCAATATTAACGGACTCGTCGATCCTGTTGCTGCTGCGGCCAGGCTAAGCGATGTGCCGCTGGGCAGATTTAGCGTGCAACAAGCTCCACATGTATTATTACTTTGCTGTTAGCTGCTATCCGCGTCTCATCTATTGATTGTTGGCGTTGCATTCACATTGCTGCTAGTTGCTGTTGCGCCAGCAGCACCACCCGCATTGTTGTTGCTGCTGCTATTGTTATTGTTGTTGCTATTGCTGTTGTTGTTATTATTGGTGGTGCTGGGCAGGACAACGCCACCATTATTGGCACTCGCAATCACCTGCTCCACGGTTAGCTGCGTCTTGCCCACTTCCTTGGTGCCCACATCCGTTGAGACGTTCACATTGTTGCTGACCACATTATTGCTGCTGACCAGCTGACGTATGGTTGTCGGCGTACCCGCACCACCGCCCGTGCTATTAACGGTGGTGCCCAGCGGCAAAGTACGCGTCAATATGGCGGAATTGTTTAAACGGCCACGAAACACCTGCTGCAATCCAGCTGGTCCCAGCTGCATCTGCATCTGTCCGCTGTTGTTCTTCTGCAGCGGCTTCACATTGAGTAGGCTCGTGTAGAGCACACGCTTGTCTCCAGCGGACACGGGCAGCTGAACCTGTCCCGCGCTTGTCTTGAGCTTTTGATGTTGCTGCTGCTGGTGATGCTGCTGCTGATGTTGATGATGCTGCTGCTGCTGTTGTTGCAGTGCGGCGCCGCTTTTGTTCAACACCACCGTGGTGGCGCCCAGCTGCTGTGTGGCCTGATTGACCAGGGCCTCGGCAGCGACGGAGTTAACCGTACCGCCGCTGCTCACAAAGTTCAGCTTGAGATTGGAGTTGGGTAGCTCCTTGTAGTGCAGCTTCTGCTGGCCTGCAACCGCTGCTTGCAGCTCGCTGGCCGTTGCAATGGTAAAGTTGCCACCGCCAACGCCGCCGCCGCTGCTGTTGCTGCTGGTAAGAAAGATCTTGTTGGCCTGCTGCGGCGTCGCCTGTGAGGTAATGATGGCTGTTGCCGGTTGAAGGCTATAATTGTGATTGGCTGCAATTGCTGCTGCCGAATTAGGCTTCAGCTGCTGTTGCTGCTGTCCAGATTGCTGCTGCAGATTGAGATCCGACACAAGCAGCGGAAATTGAGCCATTTTGATCACCTTGCTGAACTTTTGCTGCTGTTGTTGCAGATGTTGCTGCTGCTGCTGTTGCAGCGTGTCGCTTCCATCCTGCAAATTGAGCTGCTCGCCGGCACCGCTGGCCACCAGCTCATCCTCCTGCTGCACCAGCTGCTGCAACTGCTGCTTCGTCAGCTGTATCTGCTGCTGCGCTACCGCTTGCTGACCCACTTTACGCTGCGAGAACTTTCGGTTCAGCAGCAGCTTGTTAATGTCTGCCAAAAAGCAAATAAAAAATTAGTTTACAAATCTAAAACAAGTAAACACATCACAGTGCAACATAAAAACAATTTTCAATGTAGTTTTGATAAATATTAAAGCTATGATCTTTAGATATGAGTATAAGAAAATGAAGAAACAAATTTAGTCACGTCTGCTTCCAATTCCCTTTCCAATTAAATCAAATAATACTCCTTTCTTTTCTATTGATTGATGGCCAACGTCTTTTCGAGGAAAGTTACTTTTTACAGTGCACAAAACGAAATGTGATCTTCTATAAACATACAAAATTTGCTTGATCTAGGTCCGCAAATAAGTATGCTATAAAATTTAAAAATACATAAACAAAATTAAAAGGTAACATTTTTTAAACCTTTATGCAAACAACAAGGCATAAGTATTTTATAATTAGAGCGTTCACCTAACCCTCACAGCGTCGTAGACGTGCGACAACAACTACGTGAACAGCCTTTATACGTATCAACTCGCCGCATATCTCCGCAGTCAGCTGTTCTTTGTTTACATTTTTTGACTTTTGACGGACAGACAGACGGACTTGTTCACATCGACTCGACTGCTGATGCTGATCAAGAGTATATATACTTAATGGGGTTGGAGACGTCTTCCTGAAAGTGTTGCACATTTCATTGAAAAATAATAGCTCAGCACGCGCAAATAAACTGGTTTATTTTATTAAATAAAACCAATTTGACTTACTTTTGCGTTGGGCGGCCATTAACCAGCTGTTTTCTAAAATATACCAAAAAATATACCTAAAATATACAAAATATATTATACATCGATCACTTAAAGAGCGATCAAAAGAGCAGATTTTGGGATCAAGAATGCAGAAAAATTTTAGGATTTCAAAACCGGCATCGGATTATGACGGAAAATATATGTTTCGTTACACCTATCCTACTTAAAGAGCGATCAAAAAAGCTGGTTTTGGGCTAAAAAAAAGAAGAAAAGTTCTAGGATTTCAAAAGTGGCATCGGAGGTTGACTTTCGTGACGGAAAATATAATACAAATTCAAATTAAGTTCTGCCAATTTTGTGGCTAGCGGCACTGCCTCCGCAGCGTCTCCAAAATCAAAAGTCCCCTCTAATCAGCACCGATATGCATTATCGATAGGCAAGCGCGTGGCGCGGGTATCGGCTGAACTAATAATAGCTTTTTAAGACATTTTTCCGCAAAAAATATTCGGAGCCTAGTTTTGACACCCTAGAATTATCCCGAATTTTTGAGCCTAAAACCAAATGTTTTGGAGCTTTCTTTCGAGTTCACTTGGGTTAGCTGTAACTAAACATTACCCAGATATTATATATAAACGAAATTTTCACAAATTGTTGGGCCCCAGAAAGTATGCTTTAAAAATTTGTTATATAATAAAGTTAAATTTTCTAATGATGACAACATGATTAAGATTTTACATATTCCGCTATTGCAACTGTCCATTTGAAATGGCTACACCCGATCGCGCATCATCTGATCTTGGGTGTAACCAATTTGACAAACATCGATCTGGCCACATTTAATGTGAATTTACCAAGATCTGGCTACATCCAATCTGGCTACATCCCATTTGGCTAAATCCAATCTGGACACATCCAATCTGTCTTATTCCGATCTGGCAACATCCAATCTGTCTACTTCCGATCCGACTACACTGAGTATATATATTCAAACCAAAGGTAGTTTTTATTTTCTCTTTAATCGTTTATCACCTAAGGGATAAAGTGCTCGAAATATGTTTTAATATATTGCACTGCAATTGTTATCAAAAATTGTTAGCTTACCTGTGTTTTCGGGGCCGTTGAGCTGTCGCTTTTGTGTTGCACGGCTCGTCCACAGAATCTTGTTGCCCACAGCCGTCGGGGACTCGGAGGTGCTGGAGAGAACCGCTGTGGTTGCCACCGCAGTATTGGTGCCGCTCACCTGACGCCAAACAATTGGTTGCTGTTGCTGCTGCTGTTGCACCAATTGTTGCTGCTGTTGTTGCTGATGGGCGTTGTTGTTGCGCGTTGGCGTCGTCACAATCAGTGGCGAACTGGTATTAGTCTGCTGTTGCTGCTGTTGTTGCACCAATTGTTGCTGCTGCTGAATACCTGAAATACTGTGCACAGCCAGCTGCTGTCCGCTGGCAGTGTTGATAATATTAACGCTCGAGTTTGCCGAGCCGGGCGCAGAGTTATCATCGTTCTGCAGCTTAACATTGGAGAGAGTGATAACAGTGTTGGGACCGAGGGAGGTGCTGCCACCGCCGCTGCTTTTCTGTATGGCATATGTGACCTTTTGGGCGCCCATCTGACCAGCAGCAGTCATAATCTCACCGCTGCTGGTCGTATAAATCATATGATTGCCGCTGCGCGAGGTGACAATGCTTTGGGAGGAGATGACAGCGGGTGTGCCGGAGATATCACGCTGCATTTGGAAGAGCAGCTGTTGCTGCTGTTGTTGAGGCTGTTGCTGTGACGACTGTTGTTGCTGCTGTTGCTGTGGTGTTGCCTGTCTTTGCTGAACGGTTACATTACGCAGCTGCGCCTGCGCCAGCTGATGCTGCAGCTGCTGCTGCGCTGTCAATGTTGGCAGCGTCGGCAATGGACTGCTGCCCGTGTGCGGCGTTATAGTAACAATATCACCCACAGCAGCACCACTACCAACAAAGTCTGTGCGCGCTATAAGCTGTGTGCCACCTGCTGTTGTTGCATTCACAGCAAATTGATTCAGGAGCTGCTGCGTGACGGCAACCTGCGTAGGCTTCTGATGCTGTTGCTGCTGCTGTTGTTGCTGCTGCTGTTGTTGCTGCTGTTGTTGCTGCTGTTGTTGCTGCTGTTGTTGTGTGGTTATCTGGGCGGGTATGTTGATCAGATGTGTTGTTGTTGCAGTGCTGGCAATTCTTGGCACAGACACTGGCGCTGACGTTGGCGCTACAACTGCAACTGTAGCTGGCACCGTAACTGCAACTGGAACTGGTACAGCAACTATTGGCGCTGGTACTGCATGAATGGGCGGGATTGCTGCTGTTAATGTTGGCGGCGTGGCTGCCAGCTCTGCTGGCTCTAGCTTAATGGGCAGCTCCGGTATTACTGCTGATGCTGCCTCTGGCGCTGCCTGTGCTGGCTCCTGCTTAACAATTGGCGGCGCTGTGCTGAAAAACGAGGATGGGCAATCGGCAACCGTGAAACTGGAGCTGCCCAGCGGCACGACAGCAACACCAGCTCGCATTTGAGCGCGATGGCGCGCAGCGCGTTTTAAGTCAGCGGCGTTGGTTTTGCAGTCGAGCAGATTGTCGGCATTCTCATTTTCAACCTCATCAACAGCTGTCTCATTATCGAGTATGCCGTTCCAGAAGCTGGTTGCTTGATTGAGCGCCTTGGGATCATCCATGCTGCACTCTTGCAATATGTTTACCAGCATATGCTCATCGCCCAGCAGATTGTTAATGTCATTGAGTGAATCGCCACCGCTGAGATTAAACTCCAGTGCTGAGCCGGAGCCCAAGCCCGAACCGGAATCGGAGCAATTGCCATTGGCATGATCGGGACTGCGATTGCTGTTGCGGCTGCCACCGCTGCGCGCATAATCCAGCGCATAGGCGCTATGAAGCAGCTGTGCATCCGCATCGAGATCCGTGTACTTGAAGGCGCTGCTTAAAAACTGCAGCTCACTGCTGCTGGCGGCAGCTGCAACATCTTCATCTTCGTCAGTGCACTTGCCCAAGCGGCTCAGCTCAATGCTAATGGGCGTATCCTGTGTCCAGTCAACTAAAGCGCCAGCGCAGAGCTTGTCGGTACTCGCCTCCACATCCTCATCCTCATGATTGCTATCCGTCAGCTCGTCCGTGGGCGTCTTCGGCCGGAAGTGCAGCCAGTCGCGACGTATTTCCGACAGCAGCTCATTGCAGATATCCAAACGTTGACTGGATGTGGGCGACAGTCCGCCCATGTAGTCATAGCTATCATTGTTGTTATCCTGCTGATCCGTGGTCGCATCTACGCCAGCATCAATGTGCAGCTGCTTGTTGTGCAGCCGTATAACATCTGGCATATGATTGAAACAATGCCTTTGTTGTTGCTCATGCAACAGCTGTTGTTGCTGCTGCTGTTGCTGCTTCTGTTGTTGCGCTTGCAGCTCCTTCTTCACCGCTGTATGCCGTATTATGCTGCTCAATTGCGCAAGATTCACATCATCCTCGGCCTCATCATCGTCCATAAGATCCAGCTGCTGCTGCTGTTGATTGCGTATGCTGCTCAGCGGCTCATTGGAATCATCCGCATCGATGAGTTCACGTTTTATCGTTTTGGCTACATCCTCAATTGTTGTGGCTGCTGCTGCTGTCGTAGTTGTTGTTGCTGCTGCTGCCGCTTCCGCAGCACGTGCTGCAGCTGCTGCCGCCGAGGTGGAGGCCACCGGCTGCTCATCCATCGATGTTAAATCATCCTCCTCCGTTTCCTCCACTTTTATCACATTGAATTTTTCGCTAATGCTAACATTCTTATTCATATTACTATTACTACTACTATTGTTGTTGTTGTTGTTGTTGCTGCTACTGCTGTTGCTGTTGTTGCTATTGTTATTGTTGTTATTAAACATGATGTTTTTATTATTATTGGAACGGTGGTGCTGATGATTAGCATGATGTGACTGCTCAACTAGCTCTTCACAACTCTCCTGCTTCAGCTCAAGCTCCGACTGCTGCTGCTGTTGCTCTGGCTGCTGCTGCTCTGCCAACGCCGCTGTCAACGGCTCCGTAAGCGTCTGCTGCATCTGCAGCTGCGTTGCCTGCAGCGCAAGCGCTAAACGCTGGAAATACGCTCGCGGTATGGGACGTAGTGGCAGCACATCCTTAGGCATTCTGACAGCGACGCCTTCTTGGCTCTCCATTGCTGCACTCTTCAAACGCTTGGCGGCATTGAGTTCACGCAGCTGCTGCTTCTTGCGACGCAGCCGGCGTCGTTTCATGCGCGTTTCGTAGGGATTCTGCTGCAGCGTTACCGCTGAACTGTAAACGCTTAGGCGTGAAACATTGTCATCTTCAGTGCACAGCTCATCCTCCAGCTCAAGATCTTCGGGTTCCAGCAGCTGCTTGGGCAGCAGCTCCTCACTGGCTGGCTCCACTTTGATTATTTCGTTTGCAACGCTGACATCGTCTGGCGTCGCCTTGCACGTGGGCAGATCAACGACTGTGGGCGGGGAGCTGGCCTTGGGCAGTAGCAGCAGTTGTTGCGGTTGCTGCTTTAACGGCTTGCCGCTACTGCTTACTACACTCTCCAGAACCGTATAGTCGAACTGAGACCACAGATCGTCATACCGGCTGCTGGCACGATCAAGCAACACACGTCCTCCACGACCAAGACGTCGACGCGCAAAGCCAATGCAACGAGGCCTGCAAAATGAATAGTTTTAAAAAGTTTTAATTCGAGTTTACAAACAACACAAGAATCACACAACGCACCTGGGATAGTTGATGGAGGTTAATGTATAGCGGTACTTGGCCTCAGACCCAATGGCCGCACCTGGCGGCGTCTCCTCTTCGTCGTTCTCATCGGGCGACTCCCAGGGCCAGCGACCTTCCTGAGCTCCACGCGTCTGCAAAGATAATAAACGATAGTTTAACATAAATAAACATAAACATTAAATAAAGTTAATACAACTTGGTTGAGATCAGAGTTTGTTATGCTTTCTGATTGTGCTTATACATTTTCAAGTAATGATAATCTTTATCGTTACGGCGATAGAGTGGCGATGCCATATTAAATCAAAGCTGTACCACCTTCCCCCACACGTTACGCTATCGACATATTTACACAACCTATAATTAGTTATGACGCTTGCAGATATACACTCAAACCTGCATCGTGTGACTCACTTTAACTCTCGATCAGATGTTTTGTTTATGCCATTTCATTCAAGTGTCGTTGAACTTTATTTTTGTTTTTCTAATAGAATCTTAGCTAATCGGTAAACTCAGAATACACGTGGTGGGCGAAACAGCTGATACATGATGATGAAATCTTTTGGGGCTCGTCATCTGCTCTCTTTCAAATGCGATCCAGGCAAGTGTGCGTAAGTGCAATTATTGTTTCGAATGATCAATTCACATACATTTTTCCATGCCAGTAATAGGCTTTCTGACCGATTTAACCAAAAATTCCTTCAAACAGATATTAAATGATCGGATTTGGAGTCAATTAGAGTGGAGGATACATTTTTCAAGAGTGTGAAGTGATTGCATACATACTTAGCATAATGTAGTTCCCATTAAAAATGGAAAAGAGGGAGTTATGAAGTACTGCAAATGTGTGTAGCATGCAGAAGGTGGCATTTCCGACTATATAAGCTATATATATTTTTGAACGGCATGAACAGCCGGGACGAACTAGCCATGTCCGTCCGTCTGTATGAACGCGTCGATCTCAGAGTCTGTAAGAGCTAAATTTCGTTGCGATAGGGTAAGAAACATCAAAGTTATTGACGAATCTATTTCCCCCCGTCTCAGCAGGCCGAAACTGTTGGGAGCAGGGAGTCTCGTAGTCGGGCACACCCGACTAGAGCATTCTTACTTGATTCTACCAGAAAAACTTCGGAAATATTGAGGTTTCCTTGTCGCAGCACATCGAAAACAGTATGTCTCAGAATGTACTTTTCTCAATGTCCAATTATGTGTCATTTATTTCAATTTGGACATTTTTTTATTTATTTATTGTCAACTAATACAGGTAGCCCCTAATACAGGAACCCCCAATCAGACCAAAAACAATAAAAACCAAATAGTTAGTAATAGTTAGTTGGCAATTAAGGGAAAAGAGGACTCTGAATTGATTAATCGACAAAGTCTGTTGTAATCTACACAGAGTATTCGAAAATGTTCATTCAACGAATAGTTGTTAGAACATTGGGTAAGAGAAAGTGGAACGATTATTTTTCAGCGATAGTCCGACTTGGTCGTCGCTGCTCCGCCTACAAATGCACATAAAAAACGTCTGCCTTTGAGAATCAATTAAAGCGGTAAACTTGCCACCAAAATAGCCGTGTTGCTGAAAGGTTGTTAGCCAAGTACTTTTTAAGTGAATCACAAATCAAAAGAGTGGAGAACATTGAATATTCTGAAGTTTTACACTTTAAAAGACTTGTGCTTGACTATCTCAGACGTCGCTACAAATACCTTTGTCAAAAAGATACATCGCTTACAACAACAGAGCTGCAGGATCTGTTGCAGCTAGTTGGTGGATCTCTGCTTGCCTACACGTGCGAGGACAAACAACACATTGGACAGCAACTTGAGCTAATTGCAAGTTATTACACCCAATTGGAGCACTTCACTTTTGTAGCAGAACATGGTCTGAGTCACAAGCTGCATCTGCGCTTATCCATCAATGGACCGCTACGGTAACAGTTTCTACACAGCCTGGGGAACGTACATTTGGAAAGCCTTGTGCTTTTTGGCTCTACTTTACTCAGTGACCAGATTAAGCGCATCTGCAACATTCGTAGCCTAAGGGAACTAAATGTTCCCTGCTACGCAGTGCCCATTCCACAATTGTTGCAACTCCTGCAGCTGGAACATTTGATCGGTTCGATGCCGTTCATCGGCAACATGCACCTTATGCAACTTATTATGGGTTTGCCACACTTGCGCACTCTACACTTGCGACATGCTCCACTAATTGATGAGGACTTTGTGATCCAGGCACACTGCTGGATGCATCATAATGGACAGTAGAGTCAAAAGCTGCTGGTGTTTCTGCAGAGCATCAATCGACTGAGTTTAACTTGGCATATCTCGTCTAGTTAAGAGCGATCGCCTGCTGATTGTTACAAATCAACAGAAGGGACCCGTTCCACTGCTCGGATACGGTTCTCAGATTGCTGATATCATCGAATCATAATTATATTCCAAACATATATTTATATATTTACACATATTAATGCATACTAACATGTATATTATAAAAGTTTTATGCACTTTGCATTTCGTACTTTAGTATAAAAATTCATCCGATATCGAAAAATTTACCGGTGTGTAAATGTGGATACGAAATCAATATGGAGGAAAGTATAATATTACTGCGATTAGGTTGAAACTCATCTTAAATGCTCTTGAAAGAATATAATTCGACACATGTCTTGCCGATTTGGAAAAATTCAACAAGGTCGGAAAACTAGGTGGAAAACTATGACAGGCAACATTTTGGTTTTCCGAACAAGAACAAGAATTAATAAAGTTGGTGGAATTTAAGAAAATTCGAGATTTATGTTATAATACATATATATAAACAACTTTGTTGTTTTTCCGCTAAGCGGACTCAAAATCATTTTCAAAACTCTAAATACAAAATAATTCAATTGGTTGAAAACTAAGATATGCAACTTTTTTGGTACCTGTGCTTCAAACTGATTTGTCAAAGTTCTACCTAGAAATCTATCCGTAACATATAAATAGTAAAATGGATATATGCTTACCCGCAGGTAATTACAGCTGGGCTTGCGTCTAAATGCAAACGGCGCCTCCTCTTCGCTCTCAGAGCCCAATTTGTTGCCATTTTGGGCGCCGACACCTAAATAATCATCCTCTTCGCTGTCCAAATTCGACTCGTTGGCCGCCGGTGAAGCGCTCTGGCGATGCAGGTGATGCAGATGAGACAGATGGGCAGGGGAAACGCCTGTAGGTGTTGTGGCCAGACCCAGGGCCGGCAAATACTGTTGTTGCTGCTGATGCTGTTGTTGTTGCTGCTGTTGCTTTTCGCGTGGCAATTTGTGTTTGCGCTTCTTGTACGGCCGTTTCTCTTTGCGACTGCTATTTCCATTGCCACTGCCAGCGCTGATGCCCTCTGCGGATTCGCATGCAAAGAAAATGAAATGATTTAATATAAGAAATAATAATATAATCATAATTTATGTGCAACTTGTGTCATAACAATGGATTATATATGATTTAATTAAGTTTTTTTTTTTTTAACTATATTAAGTAATTAAGTATTTCATATATGCGCCATTAACTTACCAATTGTCAGACTCGACGAGTTCAGGTACTGCGACGCCTGCGCATAGACGGCCGTATTGCCTGCGGCTAAAATGCCCGGAGTCAGAACACCGCCGGCGGCCAGAAGAGCACCCGTTGCTGTTGTTCCCGTTGGCGTTGCGCCTTGTGAGTATTGATTCGTATACAATGAATTGTAAGCGGGTCTGAAAGAATTTACTGTTAGTTTCAAGTTTTTACAAGTTTGTGTTTTAGTTTTTGGATCTTCGACATGAGGGATATCAATTACAACTAATTGCTTATGAGTTCAAATTAATCATATGATTAAACTTAAATGTACGCAGTATATAGTAGCTAACTATCTATTCAGCAAATTAAATATATATGTGATTCTTTCTTACTAACAAGACAGCAATTCATTTAAAAAAAAAAAAAAACTTACAAAACTTGCTTTTAAGCTAAACTTAAACTTAAAAGAATAACAAACTGTTTGCTTGAAACGCGTTGGGATTAGAAATTTGTATTATGAAAGATATTTCACTTTAAGACTAATAGAAAATGCTGTATATTGATTCAACTTAAAAATTGGAACTCTCTCTGGGACGATGAATTGAATTAAGACACACCTCGAGTTCTTGTACTGGGCATTGAGCTCCGAGTAGACGGCGCCGTTAAAGTCACGCATTTCGACACGTTTCTCAAAGATGCTGCCCGTCGTCTTGAGATGATCGCGCTTGGTCTCCTCGCGTCGCCGCACCATCTCCAGTATAGTTGTGGCACGCTGCAGATCGCGTCTGTAAGCATAGGGATTTGTTAGCCAATTGATATCGGGGAAAAATCAAATAAAGCAACTTACCGCAGCTTGAGCATCTTCTCATAGGAGGCTTCATCGTTTTTGCGATTCTTGCGTGTTTGCATTTTCTCGGTGCGCCGTCGAAACGCCAGATAGGGATTGTTGGAGCTGGCACCCGGTCGGCTCTCCGTTTTGACGATGAGTATCAGCGGATGTTGCTAAGGCAGCAGATATATGCGATTAAAAAGGAAACTACGGAATATATGCTATAGTCGTATAGTTTACCGTCTTGAGACGTTTGTTAAGCCAATAATCGTACACCGATATGCTAGTCTCGTCATCCTGATTGAGCAACATTTTGGCCTCGTTAAGCGTAACAACCGTCTGCCCTGAGCTCTTCTCCAGCCGATCCATCATCTGTTCGAATTTCAGTTGCGTCAGCTGCAAACGCTGCTGTTGATTTAGCCAATCCTCATCCGCGCTATCCAAATCATAATCCGGCACCTCCGTATCCAAGCCCAGCGCTAAAATACAAAACTACAATGATATAGATATAATTATATAGTTGAATGTGTCGGCTTACGCTGCATGTGTATCATTTGGCGTGGCATTTTGTAATCTGGCGGATAATAGCAATCGTAAAATGGCTGATCCGTTTGCAGCACCTCCGGCGTAGGTATGATAAGTCCCGTGCAAATGGCGCGCTGCAGATGATGCTCCTAAAGTATGTAAGAAAGCGAGTTAATAAAGAGTTTCAAAAAAGTGGAAAAGTATTTAACAATATTCTATACTTTTGCAGCTCTAATTTCTATATACAGTTTTGTTCCAGCTTGAACAACTCACCGACTCTTCCTCCTTCTCCATGCCACTGGGCATTTGTGGCACAGCGCGATTAATCGCTGAATATTCGGGCAGATCGGGCAGCTCCTCCGACAAGTAGATGGGCATCAGCTTGGACGGATCCAGATGACGTGCGCGAAATGATAATTTTGACATTTTGGGGCTTTTGTGGAACGTTATTTTGATGCTGTTAAGTGTAAGTGTGTGTGTGTGGAATTATATGTTGTTGCTGTTGTTGTTAAAGTTGTCTGTTATGATTGTTGTAGTTGTTGTTGGTGGCTCTTAAGTGCTTAATAATGCTATGCAGCGGTAACTACCAATGCTAAATGGCAAATACCAACTGCGTTGTTTTGTTGCTGCTGCTGCTGTTTTTGCTGCTGCTGTTGTGTCAAGCCTTGTACACGTGCTTTTTAACAATTTCGTTGTTCTTGTTGTTGCTCCGTTTGCAGCAACAGTTGTTGCTCCGGCTGCTGTTGCTGCTGTTCTAAGTCTCGCAAATGAAGCGCCTATGGATGGAGTCGATATGCTGCTCTTAAGCGTATGCAGCGACGTCAACGCTAACGTCGAACGAGTCTTATTTGTTGCTGTTGTTGTTGTTGCTGCTGTGTGTTGCAACAACGTTGGCTGCTTTGCCTGCGCCTCCTGCTCTGCCTGAGCACCGGGGCTGCGGTGGCAATGGCTGCTCTGCCAGCTAATATACGCAGCCCCTGTGCCCCTTTTTAGATCCGTGCCTCTAATCACGTTTCGCCTGCAGCTGCTGTTGGTGCTGGTGCTGTGTTTGTTGTTGTTGTTTGGTTTTTTGTTGGTGCGCCGCTTGACGGCGGCAACTGTTGCAGTTGCTACTGCTGTATACAAAGGCGTGTCCAACGTAGCTGCTGCTGCTGTTGTTGATGTTGTTGTTGTGGCTGCTGTTGTAGCTGCTCCTGTTTGATTTGTGCTGCTGCTGCTCCTGCTGCTGTCGTCGTCGTTCGCTGCCTCTGCCGCCGTCTGCTGCTGCTGCTGTCGTTGCTCGTTGTATGCGAACAGCGCTGAGAGCAACAACAGGGCCAAAGAGTTGAATTTATTGCAATTACGACGACAACGCAGTGGTAGCAACAACAATAACGAGCTCAGCAATTGTGTCGACGACATTTTTCACGTTGAAATCGAAAAAATTATGTGAATTGGCATAATTACGTTGATCAAATTTGCACATTTCAGTTCATCTTTATACTTAATAAATTATGTTTTGTTGTTCTTGTTGTTGCTATTGTTATTGTTATTATTATTGTTATTATTATGATTATTGTTGTTGCTCTCTTCTAGGTATGCCAGTTCCGTTAGTTGCTACAGCTGATTAAAATCTGCAAAACCACAACAAAACAAATAAGTAAACAAACCAATACACAAACAAAAACAAAAAAAAAATTACTTCGCGCGCGGGAAATTTAAATTGCAACTGCACAAACACACACACACACGTATTTATATATATCACGCAAACCAACTCACTCACACACACATGCACGCATCATTTTGTTATTGTCTGCTGCGCTTAAAAACATGAGTTTCTCATTTTGTCGCTGCTGCTACCAAAAGTGATTCATCATTTTTATTCTTTTGACACGCAATTAATTCAGTGCGCGAGAATATAAATTCAAACTTTTGTTGTAGTTGTGCATAAAACGCTTTTCAAGACAGCGACAGCAACAACAAAAAATGCAAAATCATAGTTGAGGCGAGTAAAAGATAGAAGCAGAAAAGCCGCGCCGCCGATGCGAGCGTAAAAAAGGCGGCATAAACAAACACACACGCGGCGAGTTTAGCTCAAACAAACGCGGCGAATTTCACGAAGAAAAAAAAAACACGAAGCCTATGCGCAAAATACGATGAAAAAAAAAAAACGTAGCACTCTTCATGTGGGTTTTGTTTTTTGCAATTATTTGGCAAAGCAATGCTAGTTTTTAGCCGCGATATATTTTCCAATGTTTGCATTAATTTTTAACACACTTTACCGCGCTTTTCACACACCTGCATGCACAATTTTGTTGATAATTCGCTGAAAAATTTCAACAAATTTCACGAATTTTGCGTATAGCGTGGTTTTGCTGGAAGTAGTAATGGCGGCCAGAGCCGAAGACTAACGACGACGCGCAGCACTTCCAGGCCGCGCATTGTTTGCCAGCGACAACGGCGTTGGTGCGCAACGGCTTCGGAATAATGGTAACAAATATTATGCGCGCAGTGAGAAATCAAGCAAGAAATGCATGCAGGCGAATTATTTAGGCACTAAAATTAATTTATTTTATAATTTATTGGCTTTGCACGCACAAAAACAAATAATTATCGGAATTAATCGGTGGGATGAACAACGGCGTTAAAATAGCATTAGCACGGCACAGAACTCTGCGACTCCGAAGCATGCACTAGTGCCGCCCTCTGGCGAGCAGAAATCTAACCATGGGCAAGGCAGCGAAAAGTATTTTTTCACAAACAAGAAAATCGATTTACATTTTTCACGCACATTCTTTTGTAATTAATTTGACTTTATCACGTCAAAATGATATGGAAATCATGTGCTTTCACTGTATTTTTGTTTTCCGCAGCGATATAAGCAATATTTTGACAGTTCCGTCAACAAAATCGTTCGAAATTGTTTTTCTTCTGCGGACACGTTTTTACTTAATGGCGGGCGGCCATCACGAATTGATACTAAAATGTTTTCGGAGTTGAACATTCGTCATAATGCTGTGGAAATTATTTTGGGTCGCTCAAATTGTGTTCGATTTGATGAATTCGAATGGGGTTTTTGCTAAAAATTGCAAATTTTCAATGTAAATTGAAAGCATGCAACGGGATCATTAGCAACATTGTGCATTTGTTTAAAATTGCTACATATAAAAAACACAAGCGTACGATAACAGCGCTGATGCCAATTTGGATATTTCATAGCTAGTTCTGGCTATTTTAAAGTTCGATTGCTAATCGAAATTGCTATTTTCCGAAAATCCAACCAATAAATCTGGTTTTGTCTCAAAATATTCGCAAAATTTTAAGAATGCGATTTTCGTCGGTGCAATTATACTTTTTTGCAGTTGTTATTAAGAAACCTTAGCTGCTGTTGCGCTGAATTTAGTTTGATTATTGACCAATCAGCTGATCAGTTAACAGAAGCGTTAACAGCAAAAATCATCGCCTGCTTTGCGCCAATTTTAGATAACAGTGACAGAGCTGTTAACATTTGCTTGCGCTAAAATTATTTCCAATTTTTAGAAATGAAATTCCGAGATGGCTTTATTTGGAGCGCTCGTTAGATTTCCCTTGGGGTGGCCAAATCGAAATATTACCGGCAACTGTTTAAAAATTATCGAAGCTTTGAATTGGACAGCTCCGAACTTTAGTTGATAGCAGAGTCTTAACAGTTGCATAGCAGAATCAAACGATATATATCAAGAACAGCAGTGAACAAAAAACTATCGATTGAAACAATTCTGCGATGATTCTTGGCTTAACGAAATACTCATTTGACGAAAATTAAACAATTTAACAGGTTTTGACAATTTTTTAAATAATTTGATGAATTTCTGAAATAAAACGTTATGGCTATAAATAGTAATAAGCTTAAGTAATTTCAATTTATTTTAAAAACATAAAGACACCTCTCTTTTATGTTGTAAGGACGCTGTTTGCAGTTGTGGTTTTTGAGCGTTTTGCCGCTTAATTGCGGCTTTCGATCAATTCTTTTTACTCAAACGCCATTTTGCCCAGAACTGCATACAAAACGAATACATTTTCGAAAAAGTTAAAAAATTAAACGAATTTTTGCAAGAATTTTCCGTTGCAAATTGTTTCTTAACATTGTTAAACAGCATATTAACATTCTTCTGTTAACAGCCCGCAATTTTTGAATTGTGTGATCTTTTCTGTTAGCTTCTTTTTACTCCCTATTCCCATTAAAAATCGGAAAAATCGAGTATTAATGTACTGCAAATGAATGTAACAGGCAGAAGGACTATACATATTCTTGATCAGCATCAACGTATGTGTGTTTGAAGTATGCATGCATACATATAAATGCATATATATTCTTAGGCTGTTTGAAATGTGAGGCAGTAGTGTTTTTGCTTTTTGCAGCACTGTCCTTTAAACCAATAAGATTTTAGCCAGACCACATCTAATTTGTACTTTATTTATTTTGTAAGCATTTAAAAATAAAATAAAATAGGCTTGCTTTATTAAAAAATATCGATACGTATCGATGTATCGATGAGCTTCATCCATCTCTGTTGTTTCGCTGCGGCTTTCCTTACATCTAACGTGCGCAACCGTTAACCGATTTTTGTATTTAATATTTTTGCGATTTTTAACGTTTTCAATAATATATAGTGTTTTACTTGCTACATTAATATCCAAGGCTACATATATTTAACGATTTTTACCGCGTTTCTTACACAATTTCACGAAAGGCAGAATTTAACAACAAACTTTTGGCGCCTTTTATTTTTGGTCGTGCATGTGTGCAGTGTTAGTGCGCCGTTGTAAACATTGCATTTTTACACACACTTCTACATACATACATATGTATGCGTGATTCTAGAAGGCTCTTGTAGATTCTTCCATCTTTCTGCAGCTTGCATTAATTTGTTGATGAGCATTTAACGTTTTCGTGTGCTTTAATTTTGTTTATATACCTAACGTTGTATTGGCAGAGCCCAGTTGCTACTAACTAATTATTAAATTAAAGTAAATAGCTAGGATCGTGTTCGTGTGCGCGTCGTGACAAGTGTTTTGTATTGCTAAGTTGTGTTTTGGATCAAACAAATCGCAAGTTTTTATTTATTATTCTTTTTCTTTGAAATTATATTTATGGCCTTTTTCAAGAATATATTTTTTATTCAATTCATATTTTACTTTTACTCCCTGTTCCCATTAAAAATGGGGCGGGACCATGTCCGTCTGTCAGTCTGTCCGTACGTTTATATGCGAACTAGTTCCTCAGTTTTAGAGCTCAGTTATGAAACTTGGCACAGATGCTTCTTCCTTATGCAAGCAGTACATATGTCAGAGTCGGCCAGATCGGACCACTACGACATATAACTGCCATAGGAACAATCTGTTTTTTTTTTAAGAATTAAGAAAGAAAACATCATTTAAAATTTGTCTCCACACATACTGTATGGCCAAGTTAAAATCGTACGAATTTTCATATTTATTTTAAAAACCACAACGTTAGCACTGATGCTGTATATTTAGAATTCATATTAATTTGTTCGCTTTTCGTTGGACCGTCCAATTTTAACGCTAAGATATGGCTTCTTCCGATGTGAGCATATTCGAAATCTCCATACCAAATGTGATTTTTTTAAATCAATCAATTTGATGGTAGCTTTTTATTATTTATACAAATTTCGATGATTCTTATGATTTTAAAATGTTATCAATATAAAAGCTATAAATTTTGAATTTAAATTTCTGGTTTACAAACGATAATGGATCAAAATGTCAATAGTTTTGTATCGGATTTAGTTGAAATAAATAATTAAAAAGTTCGTATATTAAGTCGATATCGGTTATGTCCTGATTTTGAAAATTGTAGCCGTCCTTAATGAAAACAATTGAATACACATTTAATGTGATTTATTTGTAAATTATGAAAAATATTGTTGGAGTTAAGTTTTAAAATAGTATTCTATGATATATTAGATCATTTATTTGATTTTAATGCGTGTAGGTACATCTATTGAACTTCATCCATTTATATACTATATTTAATATAAACAACTATATGTATTTAGTGTTTTCAGCTCAGTTGGGTTGCCCCATACATAATAATGTTAAATGATACATTGATAAACTCTTATTTATACAATATATTTTAATTGCTTTTCCAGTTTCGGGTAAAGTCTTAATAAATATTATGCATTTCAAAGCCGATTTTGTTGGTGATTAATTATTATATGTATTACATTTATAATGTTCAATACTTTAACATAGCTTAATTAAGAGTATCGCAAATTTTGTCGGAAGTTTAAAGGATTGCTTAAAAAAGAAACGGAGCAACAAGAACAAATGAAAGCGTATTTATACTGTAATATAAAATATGTAATTGCTTATTTGAATGATGATTAATTAAAAATAAAAAGCTTTATTGGTGTTCAAATAGCCCTCTCAAAAAGCATTTTGAAGCTTTAAAGCTCGTCTTCACTTGAACTGTTTTGATCCATCGTTGAAATCGCCATTGTTGTTGCTGTTGTTGTTGTTGATGTAGCTGTTGTTGTTGTTGCTGATGTCCATGCTGTTGCTGTTGCTGCTGCACTGCTTTGAATTTGCCGCTAAGACGTGCACACGTTTCTATACACATACAATTGTGGCTAGCCCTGTGGCAGAGTGCACATACATATACGCACACACACACACTCGGGCACAGGACCAATCCAACAGAATACAGTTGCTCGAAAATGCGCGCGCGCAGTTTATCCCACAATCGCACTGTGTCCATTGACATTCATTACGTAAGCGTGCTAATTGTGGAACAGCTGTCGCACGGCATTGCGGCGAACTGTCATGGTATGCGATGGCGTACATGATGAAAAAATTTCAAGTCAGACAGTGGTGGCGTATGTGAAAAAGCACCATAGCGTATAACGGTAACGGCAACGGAAGCGCCTCCGCGTGGGAGAGCGTGAGCGCAAATATGATTATGCAAGCAGCGGGCGAGAGTGCTTTTTCGCCGCAATTAAAAACTGCGGCGAAAAAACAATATCGCACACTGTGGCGCCTGTGCAGCTGTTATACACTGACCGGAGAGAAAGAGACAGAAAGCCAATGATCCAATAACGGGTGGTGGGTGTATTTGTTTGAGCACAAGGGAAAAACTGAGCGCAGGCCTTTTAGCTAGTATGTTTAGAAACATACTTAGAGCTGGAAAAGAATCGTTAAATGATCAAAATGTCGACTTAGTTTTTAAGCCATCGATACAATCGATATAGTATCGACTCATTTTTTAGGCCATCGATACTATCGATTATGTCTTGCGATTATTTTTTCCAGCTCTTATGCATTTATATGTTTATGTTTGTATGCAGTTTTTGACTAACGGTCTGTGTATGGCTGAGTGAACAATGTTGTGTGCTGAATACGATTTTAGAATCATTGTGCTTATTATCGAAATCATACAAAATTATAGCGAAATAATGATTGAACGAAAGCTACGCTCATATGGGCTTTTTGGGCTTGTCTCGGGATTTTGGATAAAGGCGTTTCTGAATGAACTCAACTTACGAAACGAAAAGTAAGGAAATGTTGGTTTCTTGTTGTTTTTTTTTCTTTCTTGAGTTCATTTTTGTTGGTTTTTCTTTTGCAATATTCAACAACCAATACCAATATATATTTAAAAAAAAAATGCTAACTGCTATATTGGTAAAGTCTTTGATATTAATTTAGTGCTTTTTGTATTGTGAGGAATCTATGTTTTTTAACTTTGCCCCAAAATTGGCATAAACGGTACTAATTTTTGCCTTTCAAAAGCAATTCATAAAGGATAGTATAAAAAACGCGCCTGACTTAGTAAAAATTTACGATAGGTTTATGAAAACTGAATGGGGTTTTTTTTGTTTTTGGCTTAGACTGAACTGTATTTGTGCTTGTAGATCAATTTGTTGTATTGTATTGAAATTTGTAATTGTTTAGTTTTTGAGTGTTTAGATATGCACTTGAAACTTATGAAACGGATCGAGTTTTCTCAGAATACCTTAAGTCACAGATCTAATATGAACATATACATGGATTAACATGGATTTTCGTGTTTTTATTTATTCAACTAGATTGACTTTTGTAGCGCTGACTTCATGTATATCCCTTCATATAAGAATCTCAGTGACGAGTGCATATCTCCAATTGAAACGTGTCAGAGGTATTATTGTTTTAGTTTTTGGGTGTTTGCTTTACGTAAACTACGGAAGTGTCTATTAGAGTTCTATGTTTTGTGGAGTATAGATTAGTAAAAAGATTGGTAAAGTAAATAGAGTTTCGAGAATAGAGTTAATCAGATTTAAATATGTATATAGATAAAGATAAATAGAGAGAGAAAGAGAGAGATTCAGAGAGAGAGAGAGAGAGATGGTTAACTACAAAAAGTACTAAACTAAAATGATATATTTTATTTTGTTTTTTTTTTTTTTATCTCTTTGCACTACAAATCTGTGTGTGGTGATTGCATTTCTTATAATTGATGCGAATAAATTTAGTTGTTTTGTTAATTTGTTAGAAACTGTGAAACGCATTAACTTTCAATCAAATACTGGTTATAAGAATATTGTCCACATTCACAAACCAAAATTGGTTAGATATATGTTTTGTTATATATATATATATATATATATATATATATATATATATGTAAGTATCTATATGCAAATTGTATAAACCAACATACCAGAAAAATATATGTAAACTAAACTAAACTCAACTAATAACAGAACTATACAAAAATCAAAAGATTGGTTAAATTGGAATTACTAAGTTTTAGAGGAATACAGTTTCCAAAATTTTGTTGAGGTGTAATGTAATTGTGTTTTTGTTTTTGTTTTTATTTATAGTATTATTAATTAACTCCGCTGAACCACAAGGCCTGAACTTGGCGTCTTGCATAAGCATTGGCATTAGCATTAGCATTATCATTAGACAGGGGCAAAATGAACGGGCGAGCGAAATAAGAACATGGTGCACAACTGTACTTTGTGGGACTTACCTTAGTTAGGATGGATTAGCTGGGATTATGGTTAGGCATTAATATATTACTTATGAAGAACATGCGCGACGCTTGGACGGAGATGAATTGTTTAAACTTTAAAGCAGGTTTCGACGATTTTTAACAATTAATTATATATTATGTATAGCAAGTTAGTAACTAAAGCCAGCACTAAAGTTAGTATTTTACAGATGGGGAAAAGTGCAGTTGAGAAAGTTGTGTGAAATTGTGTGAAAGTTGTAAATAAGTAAAGAATATATTTATATATATAGCAAATATGTAGTAAAAATGTTTATTTCTGATTAGCCAATATTCAATTACATAAATCAAAATATTAATTATTGGTTTATGCCTAAAATACAAATCGAAATTGTCATAATTATAATTGAAAATGAAATCAAAGCTACATTTAAATAAGTACAAGTACATAAATTTAAGTTTTTTTTTTAATCTTTTTTAAAACTATCACTAGCATGAATAACAAATAAGAGCTTTATAGTCGAAGTTGTCCGACTAGCAGTTACCCTGTACACAGCTCTAGAATAACACCCTGCAATTTTGTACATAATAACAAAATGAGCATATTGGATCTAGCTCAAAAGTCTCTTGAAAGGAGATGTTTAAACGGACTTTTCAACAAACTTAACACTTATTAAAATTATTTAAACGGGTTCATGAGTCTATGTAAATGGGTTATTTTCCGAATTTCAAGTTTAGATTTTCGACTACTTACTCGCTAATTATCACTTGTTGAAAGTTAAAACCAAAAGATAGCGAAATGAATAGGATTTGGTTGTTTTTTTTTTTACAGTTCGAGTTAAGGAGCTAAGCAACTAACTACAAAGTACATATTAAACTTTAGTTTTGTTGTGGGGTTGTCTTGTTACTCCTTTGAAAGTAATTGTGATATGATTGGACAAAAGAACTTAGCTTAATGACTACGAATTAGAATTAGAACTAAGAGTTAGTATGAGTAACATGAAGTACATGACTTTTGGAATAAACACGATGAGCAAAATTTCATTTGAGTTAATCCGGCAATTGACATCAGACTTGATCATTTGCACAATACTTTTAATCCATTGTAACCAATTCAATTTGGGGCAGACTGAGATATAGTACTATATCTAGTTATATATGTAGTATATACAAAACAAATTTATATATTTGCTTAAGTATACCAAAGCTTACGTTATGATACATATGTATGTTTTGTACGTATGTATGTTTGTTTGTTTGTTTGTTTTTTTGTTAATTGTTAATTGATTGTGTATGTAAGTGATCTTCATTTGGGGCATCTATAAATGTAAGTAACAAAATTGAATGAAATGTAACTACAGATAGGAGTACCTACTTAAGCGCTACATGCTTTAGCATTAACAACATGCATTTCTAATTTATTTGATGGATCGATCTCAAGTTTCAAATATTCCAAGATATCTTATGTACATATATCGTACTATATATATATGTGGCATGTGCAACAAGCGCGCAAATTGCTTCTTTGATTGATCTGTGTGGTAGTTGTAAGTATTGATTTATATATAGTTGTATAAAGACAGTCGTATGCAGCACTTCTTTCTGTAGAAGTTTCATATGCATCGGCATTCAGGGCATCTCCATTCAAGCCGTCTTTTATATCTTGAAATCTTTTCTTTTTTTTTTTGAAATGTGTGCAGTTTAACGTTTTTCTATCTACTCGTTGAAATTTATAATTAATAACTGTGCTTGCAGAACGAAAATCAATGTCATTTATAATACATTTTGATTGAAATGCAATAAAACTTAAATAATCAGAAGAAGTTGACTACAAATCAAGTTTGAAAGTTACTAGTAGATGTTTTGTATGTAGAAAATGTGTGTTATGATGTCTCATGTGTTGATTGTTTTTGATTATCTGGTCTCTATTTTCTTATTTATTTTTTTTTTGTGTATTTCTGTTGTTGTTTTCTGTTTAGTGTTTTTTTTTGTGTAACTCTATGTTCTTTTTAACGCTCTTGTAACAACGAATCTTGTATCAATCGATCTATCTGTGCACAAACTGTACTACTAGTATTAGCCATGGCATTATTATGATTATGAGATGCTGGTATTTGTTTGCGAATGAATATAAACTTTTACTAGAATTGCACATATCTTCCTCACAAAAGCACATATGTCCATTGCCTGAACTTTCCATCATGCACACGTGATCGACCATGAATAAATTGATTTGTAATTGTGACGTACACATGCGTCGCACCACCTCGTAGGCTGTAAGACAAGGATAAACATAATAATATAAAAACACATTGTGTTGATAAATACAAACATATTCATATGGGCCCCATACACGTTACATTTAGATTACGTTCAAAAACTAAACTTGTATCCTGGTCGAGTAAAGGTGATAAAACATCGATAGAAACTAAGTTTATATCGATAGTGTTTTATTCTGTTCACTATCGATGTTTTGTCTAACTTATCGATAGTGACATTCCTAGCATTTTTTCGGAAAAATTTTCTTTCCAATCAAATTTTTGGAATAAAATTAGTCTAAACAGGCCTGTATTCGAAATTGCTATTATTAGCTGCTTTGAATTTCAAATACGTTAGTGAAATATCTTTAAAAAGAAAAAAAGATTGTGGTTTAAATTTGACATTAGGAAAACAAAGTTGAAACCGTTTCGGAAATGGAAACAAACCTAAATAATAATTCATTTTTTGTATGAAAATATTTCTCTTATAACGTAAATCTTGTAAAATATTTCGGATTTATTTAAGCGGTGCTTAGACTATGCAATTTTCCTACGCTTTTTCATGCATTTTCATCTTGAATCGTCTAAACAAGGATCTAATCTAGCGCCCATCTTGCACAGGAACCATGCAAGATTTGCTAGATTTATATAATTTATCACAACAATCACAAAAATAGTCAGGAAGCAAGTTGTGTTGATCGCAATGATCATTTAAAGTGTATGGGTCCCTTTATAAAAGGACTGCTCTTTAATTGTAGATACCATCAATAGCAGTCCTGCTGCTGCTATTTAATTGTAGATACCATCAATAGCAGTCCTTGTAAATACCACAGCTACTATTGGGATAAACAGGACACCATTTGATTGTGTGTCTTTGATAAATACTTACGTGATCTCTGATGCCGCACCATTTTAACACAGCAGCCGTTGCAGGTCATTAAAGGAGGCTGATCACGGGGCAGAGCCGTATAGTTGAAAGGATCCTTGCAGCGTGCATCCGTCCAGGAATCGCATTCGTAACAGTAGATTGAACGCGCTGCAGTATAAATCACAAAATGTATTAATATTGTACACTAAACAGTTTGAAATTGGGTTTATTTGCTGCTTTTGCTTGGGACTACTCGAGTAGGATGCAGCAATGCAATAACCTACTTATGTTCAGTTTTTTTTTATTATATATATACATATAAATAAAAGTACAATAGCATGCAAAAGTTTTTATAAATAGTTAAACTAGTTAAGCAACTAAATGCAAGCCAAGTGAATAAACATGTTCAACAATGAAAAGTAAAGTTTCTTAAGTTGCTTCTAAATATTTAAAGTGTTTATATAAAATATTAGGAAAAACTTGCATTTCTTATAAATAATATGGAATCAATTAAAGTGATGTTCAAATTTGTGAGAATCTTCTAAGATCGGCATGAATATTGAACAAAAAAATAATATATATTTCAAACCTGTTATAAAATACTTATAAAACAAAACTAAATATAATAATAGTTACTTATTATAAGTTATTTTTGTAAACAATAAAAATATTCCAAGCAAAATCTTTATTATCATACTATGCAAATCATTTTGGAAAATGAAAACGAATATTGAGTCGAGAATGTATCCGCAGTAAAGTTTTTTGCATATTGTTAAATATACATTATATCGATTTTAAGAAATATCGTTAGAAAGTGTTTTTATAAACAAAAAAATCTAGTTTTTCAAGTTCTTAACAAATTTTTCCAAACTATAATAAATTCAAGCTAGTTATTTTTTGAGGTAAAAGAAGTGCTGTAATTTTATAATTAGAACTTTTATTTAAACTTGAAGTAGATTTTTTGAAAGCAAACAAAACAAAATATAAGAAATAGTTAATTTCTGATTTATTGTAATAAAAAGAAAACCACATTTTAAAACACAAACTGAATAAAGTATGCCAGATATTAGATTAGAATTTTCTTAAAATTCGATTAGAACAGTTGCATTTCAAATAAAATTCGACATTTTCAAGTGTTTTTTTTTTTTTTTTTTGCTTATTTATGTAGTTATTTTTTGAAGTGCAAGACAATATATCAAAATTGTCATCACACAAAGTGTCAAAGCTGATGACGAAGAAAGGAATAAAGGATGCTGCTTGGGACTGTTTGTTTTTTTTTGGACATGCACACATTAAAAACCTACACATTGAATAAACATACACACACAAACACACACATACAGTCGCGTAGTTTAAACAAACGGAAAAACATGTAAGATATAAAAAGTTAAATAGTTGCAAGGAAGAAAAAGGTTTTAGATGGCTTAATGAATTACAGTTGAGCAGGTTGGATATATGTTTAGTTATGTTTTTATGCTCGTAGGTATCAGCTGAGGCAATGGAATCAAATCAGACAGTCAGAAAAGGTTTTTGGGGACTTTAATTTTGTTCAATTAAATAGTTGAAGGTATAAATAAAATACGCTTGCAAAAGAATATCAATAGTTTAAGGGCACAGTTATATAATGTCCGGTTAAAGAGCCGGTCAAAGCGCCGGTTAAAGTGCCGGTCAAAGTACCGGTTAAAGTGCCGGTTAAAGAGCCGGTTAAAGAGCCGGTTAAAGTTCCGGTTGAAGAGCTGGTTAAAGAGCTGGTTAAAGCGCTGGTTAATTAAACTTTACAGTAGTTTGTTGCTAAGATGAAACGAATTCATTTTTTCGGTCAAGCTATCTTCATCTATCTTCGACCTGGTGATAAGTTTTTCATAGAAAAAGAAATAATGAAATCTACACCAATTGTTCCAATGGTAAATATAGATTGTGAATCTTTAAAATTTAAAAAATAAACAGTTGTTTAATTTGAATTTTAGCTCTTATCAGATTCAATTTTTGGCCTAGATTTAACGGACAGTTAAACAAATAACCGGGGGTTGATTTCCAGTTGATCGAACATTGATAAACTGTGCCCAAATAAAAAGCTTTGGCTTTGGTCAAAGTTTATTTTTAAAAAACTTTAATAAATATTTTTGTGGGCATAAACTAAAAGAGAAGGCTTTAGGAGTGAGAGTAAATTATGTAGTAGGTATTAAAACATTTATAGTCAAATTGTTGCGTATTCACAGTCTTTTTGAACATAATGCCGATAAAGAAAAATACAGGAGTGTTTCTTTTTTGTTCACTTGAGTCAACCAATTTAAATATTACAAATAGAATATACATATATTTATGCATGACATTTGTATTATTATTTTGTTTTTGTATTGTTTTTGTTGTATTTTTTAAGATTTTTGATTGCAAAAAGGTTATTATGTATATATTTAAGCGTTTGTATATAGGCAAAGGATCAATGGATTCATACTTTGACATTCGGCTGAGGCTGATGGGATCCATACGAAAGTTAGAATTCCAAATATGGCTGCAATAAAACAATGAAAGGAAGAGCAAAGTAGAGAGACAGGAAGATGAAAATGAAATTCAAAGTGAAAGTAGATAGAAATGACGACACACACATTTACAGAGGTGTACCTAAAAGCATTAACTGTCGATCAATGGAATGGGAAAGCTACATATTATGTTACTTTTTGAAAGGTTTAAAGCTCAACTTGGATTTTTGATACTAAAATAAAAGATGAATGTTTTGGAAATCTTAACTGTTAAAGCTTAAATTGCATTATGTTACAAAGCATAAAATTCACAAATATCGGTGCAAAAATAATACAACAAAAGGTTGGGTAAGTTTGAAATGAAACAAAAGAAAACCTTTTAATCCCAAGATCTTTACCATTCCATAGAAACGACTGTGCATGCAATAGGTCTTGAACAGGGATATACAAACTCTGCGGTTACACGCCACACACAAAAAAAAAAAAAACAAAAACAGTTAAGAAAACCTCACCTACAAGTTAACTGGATTTAAATTTAGCGAGCGGAGTGTTAAGGTTTTGTAGAGCAGCTGTCGGTGGGTGGGGATATTTTGTACACAGTTACACAGTTGGTGAAAACAGTTACGCTTAAATATATTTACTTATTATATTTATACAATATTTTTGATATTGGTTTTGTTATGCATTTGTACAGGTGTTTCAAAACGATGACGTCCTTCACTTTACAAGACAAACAAAACGAGCACGACACATTTGTGTGTATATATCGCATCTTCAGTGGTATATAGACGATTGGTATTACATGTTATCGATAGGAACAGCATGTATCAAACTAAACGAAACTTAACACAAAACTTAATGGAACGCAACCAACTGATGGAATTTTTACGAATTACAAGTATTTTACAGGGAGCATTAGAGCTGGCAGACAATCGATAGTTTAGTCGATAGATATGTAAGCAAGAGTGTTAAATTTCGATAGGATCGAAAGCAATTTAAATGTTGACATTTAAGTTAACTATGTTTTTGATATTTACAAAGTATGGTAAGATCTGTTTAAGGAATTGATTCAGGATTTTGAAGTTATCGATAATCAGTTTCAAAAACTTCGATAACAACAATAGAGCCATCGATTGTCATCCAGCACTGCGTGTTATCATCTGCCTTAACTCTGCTTTGCATCCTTGTCGTACAAGTTATTTCAATTACAGTCGAATTTTGAAAAATATGTTATATCAAAGTGCTCTGGAAACCATAAAACATTTCTTTAACCATATAGTTTAACCAAAGAATATAGAATATTGTTCAAAATCAGTTGTCTTGTATTCTTTTATCTTTCTTTGTTACTCATCTTCGTATCTGTATTTATCTTTGGTATAACTATATTATCAGTATAACAAAGAAAAGTTACAAAATGCTCTTTGTTTTCAAATCAAAAAATTATATTATATTTATAAGAATTAAATAAAAATTATGTTTTGATACATTTAGATTTAGAATAATCATCTTATTGAATTCAAATACAATTTTGTAAACTTTTTAACTTCAAGGGTGCTTAAGCTTTGTCCAGCCATAGATACATTTTGTTTTTGTTTTTGTTTTATTTTCTCATTTAGTACAAAATACAGAACTAAATATTATACACGAATAGTTTAGTAAAAACACAAAAAAAAGTATTTAAAACCAAAATAGCAAAACAGAAATGAAACAAACGACGCAAAATTTGGAAACGAAACTAAAACTTACTTGGAAAACAATTATCAGCCGTACCGAATTTTGCCAATGCCAAAATAACTTTTTGTACAATTTATGGAAAATATGTGAAACGAAATGTATAAATTAATTGTAAAACAGTGTTTTTTTCTTTTTAAGAAAGCAATTAAATTCATAGTATGCTTTTATTATGTGCAGCTGAAAGCATTTTCAAAAAATAACCTGTTGTTTTCTTTTACTCTTTTTTATATATATTTTATCATATTTATTTGCTTGTTCATTTAGCATGTCAGATCGCACAACGCTCATACGACCCGTTGGCCGCTCGCATTTTATGAATATGCATATGCGTATCGGGCAGTATCGTCAGACTATTCAGCTATTTATATACTACACATGTGCTATATTGGTCCACAACTATTATTAAAATAAAACTCAACGTTTCGATTTGATTTCTAGATGGCTCATAAATATTCTTTTGTCGGCTTTGAAGTGCCTTGTGGCTGCCCTCGGATTGAGCTAATCAAATTTGATGACCCATAAGGCAGCTGCTCTTCAGCGCTGACCTTAATTGTTATATTAATACAGTTAATCATTTGCTAATTAGTCTGATATGTTTACCTGCCAAGGCCAGCAGGCATTTTCTGGCTATTATGCCATCTTGAGTCCACATCTTCATCTTAAGTTTTTGCTGTTATAAAATAGTTTAATCTGTGATATCAATTGAATATTATTATTTAAAACATACCTGGTACTCTGATACGTTATATGACTGGGCTTGTATGTGGCATAGATGCGCTAAGATTTGCAGCGCCGCAACTTCATAACTCTTCGATTATAACGGCATTGCCACTAAAACAGGAAAGATTTCTATATGAAAATTCATTGTGTTTATTAAAAGTAAGAATTTTACTGAAAACTAGATATTCAAAAAAATGTAAATGATTTACCATGATAAATTCTGTTTCTGGTTGACTACTTCAATTTAATATAAATTAATGAAACTTAAATAAACTGAAAATATGTTTCGAGTGTTGATCAAATATATTGAAGGGTGTCTGAGAAATCGCAAGAGCCTTTTGATACTGTTTGCTTTTAAAAACACAAGTATATGCAGACTTATTTCTATTTCCGATTTTGATCAAAACATGCTGAATTGTATTTATTATTTGCTCTGAAATCCGACTATCGATGGAAAATTCGGTTCAAAATGTTTTGGTCTTTAGATAGTGGAATGAGAAGTAGTCGAACTTATCTTTCAAGAGAAAGAACCATTGGTATTTTATTCGAAAATAGGACAACAAAGTCAACAACGATGCGGAATAAAAAGCTATCGGAAATGAGAACAGACCTGATTATTCTTTTAATAATCAACCTAAAATTAAATTATATCTTATTAAGATGAAAAGGAAGTTGTGTATAAGGAAACTTTATTAAAGAGAGGCTGATTAAGTTATTAGAAGAAAAATAATATAAATTGAAAATGAACAAGAAAACAAGTCAGAGTTTTAATTTTAGGGAAAAAGTGCATTTCTAAAGAATTGTAAATAAAGTACAGTCACGTTTAAGCTCTTACAGTCTCTGATATCGTTACGTATAAACGATTCCGTGTCCTTCTAATATTCTTATACTTGTTAATACATATGTATGTATACAAATTAACACGCTTCAAATAATGTTTTTAACTCAATGCACTAAATAAAATAACATAAATTCAGTTGGCATAGTTATTTTGACACATTTATGAACCATAAATTTGTTTCACTGAAATTGAAATCACAACGATGATTATCAAATTTCATTTGCCATCTCACATGCGTCAATAAACATAAGATAAATAGAAAAACAAGCCAAAGACTAAATACCCTTGCATACATATTGTTAAGCTAATGTGTTTAAATTTTGATCAACAACGCCTCGAAATTTGTATATTAATGTGTAACACGTTTGATTGGACATAAAGCATCGTCCTTAATCAATAACATCAGGCCGTTTCCGGTTTCAACTTTATATAAGATATTGCGAAAGTGAATTTAGCTTTAATATTCCTATTCTCAATTTAGGTAAGATTTTGCGCATTTAATTCACCTTTAGTTAATCAAGAATACAATTATCTGACATTGCGTTGGTACGCAAGTCACTAGGTCAACAGATGTAAGGAAATTTTTAAGGAAATTTCATTTCCGCAAATTGTTGCAAAAGTGGATACCAGATCAGGCCTGTATATGTCAGTAAATCGTTTTTAACTTTGTCACGCAATTCATAAAACACTTTAAATACTTTATAAAAGGGCATGTCTGTGTATATAGTTATTTCTATATATATTTACATTGATACACATACAAAAATAAATATATATATAAATTTGGAGAGTCAACTAATAATAGCATGGCATAACCTCTAATATATGTTCTAGGTCAATGTGTGAGACCAAGTCATGGCTGCTGTTGATGTCAATCGAAAGGGGGGAAATCATTGAGTGTGTGTGCATTGAACTTATGTTTCTGTTGGTATAACTAGATATACATACTCAAGAGCTAGACTACAGATACTATTGAACTGAAAAACAATATATGACACAATCAATAGTATCAACAATCAATGATTGTCTTAAATTTATACAAAATGAATAATGAAAATTCTATTATTTGATTTAAAGTCATATAAAATCTTAATTTTGCCACTCAATGATTGAAATGATTTGTTTATAGGAATAAACAAATGCGCCTGTGCATAAATAATCAATTTTCCATTGTGCTTATTAATTTCAAAAATTTTGTAAACACCAAATATATTGTTTACGAAATTTCATCGATGCAATCGAAAGTAATCAAATTTTTACTAGCAGTGCTTTTCTCAGCTAAAGTATATTTATGGATGTGTAAGAATTATGTAGATCTCATATGCTCATACATATTTATACATGCCATCAATTTTGTAATTTTCATCTTAGCGAAACATGTTGGCTTGTCATTTTAAGACACTTGAATTTGTGTTTATTATTGATCACATGGGGAATTCAAATTGTTTTATTCACATACACTTTGGCAAAGTGACAAGAAAAATCAAATATGTTGCCTATACGAAACAAAACAAATTTTAGTTTTTATTTTAAATACGCATGATGGCGCGTGAAGCTGCACAAGAATGTCGCATATTTGTTTATTGATAGTTTTTAGGTTAAGGTTTTTGATTTTATAAATTACTTACGTATTGCAAGTAAATTTAGCAACAAATATTTAAGTTTTCAATTGTTATTAACTGCGGATACTAAGAAGTAGGCTAATATTCTTATGGAGCCCATTCACGGCGATCACAATTACGAATTTCGCCTTGATGCGATTCTCACATGTCAGGTAAATGAATCAAAACTGGTGCATAATTTATTCTTAATGGTTCGTTAAAAAAATATCATTTGCCAAAAATTAATTTTTTTTTTTATTCTGTTGATTTTCTAAGTTTTCCTTGATGTATTTTTATTAATTTGATGCAATTTCATCAAACATTTAATAATGATTTTCTATTGATTTTTCTAACTAAAGAAGTTTAAAATTGAACTAACTTAAAATTGTTTTAATAAAGCGTCGCTTAATAAGCTATCCTTGATTTATTTTTTATTTATTATTCATTTATTATTGTAACTTTAAATAAGATTTCACGTAGATTGTAAAGCTAAAGTCCCAAATGCAAACAAAACTCTTTGCTTTATTTGTCAAATACATAGAATTATTTGGAAAATAAATATTTGGTGTTCCCACTCACGAAAATATTAGCTTATCAAAAGTTTCCACAAACAAATTTTGGGCTTCACAAATTGTTTTTTTTTTGCATGATTGTAAAATTTAGTAGGCGTATCAGCCGACTGTAAAAATTGTAATTTATATTACTACAATTATTACACTTTTATTATGGCTTGAAATGGATGACGAAATCAAAGACAAAATTCATGAGCGTTTTGAATTTCCACGGCTTCTTGATTTACGCTTCCTAACCAGACTTTCCCTTCTGCCGCCTAATATTTGACCTGTACTGGATCCGAAGATTTCACCAGTTGGTACATCGAAATCTTCGCACCTCGGTTTGAGTGATCCTTGTTTTGTTCGAAATAAGAGGCGTTCCCACACAGTTCAAACAAAAATCTCCAAAATTTGACAGTAATTTGCTTTATAGTTTTAAAAAAAGGCTTAAACTAGAGTAAAATATTGCAAACTTGTCACATTTTCTTTGAAAATTGTATGTTTCTTAAACTTTTCTTCCACTAGCTTAACGTGAATGGGGTCACATTAGAAAATGGCTGATTTATAGCAACAAGTGTGTGCACATGTCCTATTTATAAACTTATTGATGTACATAAGTGTTTGTTATCACATGTAAATACCGCTTATACACTAAAGCCTGTGATTTGGATAATGCTTTAATTATTTTATAGTTCACAGTTAATTGTTAGTCGTAGCTTTTAATTGCCGGTTATTAAGTAAATCAGCGCGCAGGCACAGCTGAGAAATGTCAACCAGGCGAAAATAGAGCGAAAACAGACAATGTAAACAACACGCATACTGTTGCAGCTCTGCTGCAGTTCGCTCTCGCGCTGGCTCTCTTTTGAAACGTTCGCTCACTCAGCCAGTCTCACTCTCACTCCCACTCACTCGCTCTAGCTCTCGCTGTGGCAGTTCCTTTTGCTACCTTTCTCACACGCACTTGCAGCTGCTGTTTGTCGCCGCAGCCAATTCACGTATTTAAAATTTTTTTTGCTTTTTGTTTTTGTTTTTTTTTCTAATTTTTCTTTCACAAATTTGACGAGCATTGATGAATGAAACTTTATTTACCTTTTGAACTTGCACGGGGTTGTATTGCTTTACACTGTTCTTTATTGCAGCTTACACTGTCCTGCGGTCAGTTGGAAAGGTCGTCGTTGTCGTTGTTGCTGTCGTTGCCGCGCAGGTGTTTCATAATACATATGTATGAAAGTGAAAATCGATTTAGCAGCTAAAGTGGGCCAAACGAAACTTATTGCAGTTTATGCTTGTACAAAGCACACATTACGTTCATCTTGACCGTTTTCTTTTGGTTTTTTAGCCCTTTTTAAGGGTGCAAGGTTTCTCTTGAAGTTTAAGAGCTTGACACTGAGTCTGTATTGATTGGATTTTTCTTCCGTTTAATAATTTGTATACATATATTAATTTTAACAAACTTGACACGGCACAGTTGTTTGATTTATTATTGATTTGATTTTCTTGTATTCACTTAATTTGTGTATTTAACACATTTCTTAAAATCATTTTTGAAACAATTATTTTGTTATTTTCGATATTATTTTTGATTTTTAAGCAACGGCAGTGGAGATTTGTGTCTTTAACGCTAGCAGCCAACACGCAACGACGTCAACTGAGGCTGTGTGCGCGGAATTTTCCAATTTTCCTTATACTTCTCGCAAGTTTGGCGCATGTCGCTTTGCGCTCATTTTCCAACACTGTCTATTGAGCTTCTGGCGCCAATGGTTTGCAGTGTTGGCTAAGGCTAACAAAAGCTGTAAACATGAGCTTTCAAACGGTTATTCGAGTGGGCAGCACAATTTGGAACGTTTCGAATAAATAATAATGCTAATATGTTATAAGTTATTTGCATTTAAGGAGGTTCTCATTTCTCTACATTTTTACATTGATTTCAAATTGAATTTTTAATGAGATCTGATTTTTATTTACTTTCAGAGGGTTTTCTACTTTAATTCAAATTTAATAAATTCTGCTATATAAAACGCTTCGGACAAATCGGACCACTATATCTTATGGCTCTCATTTGAACAATCAATCGAAAAACAAGTTGTATTCATAACTTTTTGATTTCTTTTAAAAACTCACATATTCTAAGATTTAACACATTCTATACCTACTTGTTGACTTTATTTGTTCAAAATCGATTCACTATATTTTATAGCTGTCATTAGAAAAATCTGTTAAAAATGGAGTTTTTGTAAGTAACCATTTTCTGCATGCCGGAGATAACTTTTCTTTCAATCCTGGCATTATATTGTCAGAACCCGAGAACTGTACTTTCTGTTTTAGGTTTGTTTAATCTTAAACTATAAACTTTATATGTATTTCAGATTGTTATCTTTATTATGAACTCATGTATATGGTACATATGTAAGTGTTTTGTTGAGTTTGTGTTAAGCACAGCTTAAATTAACAGATATTAGTTTAAAAATGGTTTTTTGCATAAATAAATACATAAATACTTGTACATGCACAAATTAAACACGTATACGCAGAAATATTCAATATATATGATAACGAAATGGAATTAAGACAATGAACTTGTTCCATTCAATTGTTGTAGATGAGCATTTGGATTTGACTCGCAGGATTCGAGTTGCCTTAGAAAAAAGTATGTTTAACCAAAAGTTGATCATCTTAAGCAAAGTCGCGTGATCCTTCCAGTTTACGCATCTGTGAAACAAGCAATGATTAAAGATTAAATGGAATTGGATTAAACAAAACTTATTTACAATGATCGTTTTGTGAGTGTTTGTGTGTGTGTGTGAGTGTATGTGTGTGTTGGCATGATTTGTAACAGTTTCAGTAGAAACTCTTCTCATGCCAAACCCGAAAACCTCTCACCTCACGTTCGTCGGCATGCGTGCGATATTTCTCAGCTGCTTCGCTGCTCTTCGGTGGCGCCTTTGCCTCCAACACCTGTGTGTAGAGCAGTGCAGCTGCCACACCGCCCAGCACTGGCCCAGCCCAGTAGACCCAATGATTGCTCCAGTTATCCGTAGCAAAAGCAGTGCCCACTGTGCGTGCCGGATTCATGCTGGCACCAGTATACCGAATTGTGCCCAGATGTCCCAGAGTAACGGCCATGCCAATGGCAAAAGGTGCCGTATAACGTGAATCCGGCTTGTTGGCATCGCAAGCACCAAACACGGTCAACACCAGCACCAAGCCCAGGAAGAACTCAATGCCCAGACCCTGCATCTCGGTGACGAGCGGAGCCAGATTGGTATGACCCAAGCCATTGTGGTAGTCCGAGTTGACGAGTATCTGAAAAGGCAATTGAATTATGGATGACTTCAAGGATCACAATCAACGAAGTTCACACTAACCTTGACAGCTGCCGTGCCTGCAATGGCACCCAGACACTGGAACACAATATAGAAGAGAGCGCGCAGGACACTGATCCGACCTGCTACCAACATAGCCAAGGTAACAGCGGGATTAACGTGTCCGCCGCTCAGATGACCCACAATCTGTTAAGAATAAACAAATTTAACTATTTATATATGTGATATGATCAACTCCACTCACTGTAATAGCCATGAAGACACCCAGTCCAAAGGCCAGCGCCTTGAAGGTGCCATCCTGATCCTGTGTGCATGCACCGCAGGCAAAGAAGTTCAATATTAGATTACCAACGAACTCGCCAATGAGTGCCTGCCAGAAACGTTGATCCTTGGACTTGAACTCATTGAGGCCCAGCGAGTACTCGAACTTGCCCATCTTCTACAGGTGACGATCAACCAGACAATGACAACACACTGCAAGACACAAAGAGACAAAAAACACACAGAGACTATATTAATTATGCACTCAACTTGGAAGTGAACAATTGTCAAACATGAACCGTCTAAGTAAGCGATGACCGCATTTGAATTCAGCTCTTAATACGGACATATGACTATATATACTTTGAATAGAGTACTCAGTACTCAGTGGGAATGAGTAGTTAGTATGGGCATGGAATACACTCTTTTGGCACTTGACTGCATTGCGCAGACAAGAAGAGAGCGAGACGTTGATGACAGCAACTTCCGTTGGATGTTACTGTTAAAATGACACCTAATTGACTATACAACATCTACATATGTTCATCAAAGACTATGAATAGCACTAAAAATGTGTTAAAGTGTTGTCTTTACAAGTATATAAAGTGAATTAATGATGAGCTTATCGTACACAAATTAAAGAAAGTTTAGAAATTCCTTCAGTTTTATATTTAAGTAGCATTCTGTAAGCTGATTAAAAATAAAACAAATTATTTTCCTAGACAACTTCACAATTAATAATAATTTTGATTTCGATGAATGAATGAATTCCGAACGATTTACTTATTACTGTACTGATTTTCGGTTTCGTTTCACTTATAGTTTTTCGAAAACCAGTTCGAAACAGAGATTGCATAGTAAAAAGTCAATTTAGTTGTCATCTTGCAGGCATTGCTGAATCGAGAACAGCTATGTTTTTCTTGAACGTTTTCGATACTGTTTTATAGAAAGTTTTTAAGTTTAATGTTATAAATGTCTAATGAATAAATTGACTAATTCTTTTCCAAATATGATGAGGAATATAAAAAAATTGAGTTCAAGAATTGGTGTTTTTTAAATACCATGTGTAATCTTGCAATTTCTTTTCATTCCGCAGTCAAAAAAGTAAAACTTTTAAAAACGTAAACGATAAACTCTCAAAAAGTCATCGGAACTGATGGTAATCTAGATTTTTGCTTCAAATTGAAAATTGAAATTCAATTACAATTGTTAATATGTTTTCTATAATAAAAGTATTCACAATAAACTTAATTATTATCTATATTGAAATACTATTTCAAGAACAAGTTTTAATACTGAATACAACGCATTAAAAGTAAGCGTAGAAATTCCTAATGATTCTTTTTTAACAAACTTTAATTTTAAACAAATAATTAGGCTTTTATTACCTATGCTATAAACATAACTCGTATGCAATGAAATTCAAGCTTAATTAATTTTAACACCTTAAGCTAGCTGCACCTGACAATTAACAATTAAAAATGTGTTATCTATAAGAACTTTTGCCACAATTCATACATATAAACATGAAAGCAATAATTGACTTTCCTGCGGCTCTGTGCTGATTATAACAGCTGCAAACATTTAATTGGCAACAAGTCATAAAATCAGTGCAAATATTTAAGCACAAAGTTGGCCAAAAAGAACGGCAACAACACTTAAGCTGGGGATTAGCTGCCACTTCTGCCAGTTGGCCAAGGCAAGGTCTACTCTGGCCTCAAGTGTTTGGCAATTGGAGTTGTGCAATGCAGTAGTTCATTTGAATGAACAAGTTCAAACTTGCATGAACAAGTTCAAAAGTTGTTGTAAATTTAACTTGTTGAAAGTGATATAAGGAAGTTAGTATGGCTTATTATTAATAGTTAACAATTAAAACTAGTTGAATGACAATCAGAAATAAATTTTTGTTCTTTCAGTTTATCGTTTATTATAACTTATTCTGAACGATTTGCGACAGCTCAAATGGCTATGGCTAACTGCCTTCTGGCCAGATCGACTGCTTCTGCTCATATTTGGTACAAGTATCAGACGCAACGCGGTCAAGAGCAGTTGCCAACCCCAAAAATGGGTTACATGTGGTTGGCCATGCCACCGCAATAACAGCTACAACAACTACAACAACACCATATTGTATAGAACAAATGTATGATAAATGTATTCTAAGTTAACAGTTTCGCCTTTCATATCAATCAGCGATTATTCAATGTTGCATTTGAAATGAAAACTTTAAACCCGCTTTGGGTTAAGACTTATTTTTCATGATGTTCATCTTTACATTTGTATAATTTTTAATTTTTTTTTTAAAGTTGTTTTTGCAACAGTTTTTATTGATTTATTTTTTTAGACTGCACACCTTCTACATAATTTATATAGATACAGTGGGTTGGCTACATACAAGTTGATGATAATGATAATAATAATTTGATTAAACTGAACCTCAATAATAATAAAATAAATTTTTAACAAAATTTTCTTTAACAACTAAATATTATATTTAACACTTGTCTTAAAAAACACTTTCAATAAGTAAATTTTTATTAAATACTTATTATTAGCTCACCAAATACAGATTTCATCTGGAGTGTAGGGTATAGCACAGTCGATCACATACAAAAAATTCCCTCTCGTTATTCCTTGTGACGTTTAAGTGGGGTCTTGTATTATATCAATATCTGAAGAAATATTTCAAGTGCTCTTCTGATATCGAAACCTTTGCCGTGTCTGATTTTAATTGGCATTGTGTCTTTTAATAGATAAACGTTTCGGTTGACATCTTGTTTGAGTTTCGACATAAATTCAACTACTGAATTGACAATATATCATAATTTAATTGACTAGCTTCAATTGGAAGTTCTTGCAGCATGAAATACTTAAGTACAAATGTTCTTAAAACAATGCAAAATATGTTTTAAAATTGGAACAAAATGTAAACAACAAAATGTGAATAAGTTGAGCAATATTATTCTTAAAACAAGAAGAAAATGTTTATTAGTTAAGTATGAACCTGTCGTGAAACTCGAACTACGGTATTCAAAATGGAATTTTAAAAATATGTCCACTCATTGTTAGAAAAAGCGGAAAAACCCTATTGATTTCGTTTTTTGATTTTTCTCCTACTGAATATATCTTAAACTATAATACATGCTATATAGATTTTCAATGCATTCCACATTTCGCATATAAAAAGCTGAGTAATAAATATTAACATAAATTCTAATTTCAAGTTCAATTCGAAAATGAAATAAATATGCAACTATGACAAATCGAAAACCAATTCAAGTTTTTACCAATAGTAATGCCAATTTCCAGTTAAATACAAAAAAGAAAAAATATGCAAAAATGACGAATCATTCACGGTTTTTCACATGCAGGAATAAAAACAAGTTCTGTGTGTCTAATTTGAAGCGTGTAATGCAAGTTATTTGTCATAACTAGACATAACTATTATTTAGTTCGCTGTTAAAACAATTAAGTTTATTACTTCAAAAGAATTAAGATTTAATAAGCCGCATCCCACTGTTTGTTTTCAATTATTATGGTCTCAGAGTCAATGTCTAAGTGACATTCCAAAGTAACTATTTAACGGATTTGGCAAACACCTGTGCCCAGCTGCAATTAGTTATTGAGTTTAGTCAAGTGTTAGCAACAATAACAACAATGATAGCGTGTACTAGCTGTACTTGACAATTGAACAATTGAAGATAATCATTATCAGATAATGCTTAGTTTTGGACAAATAATGAAATCTTTGAAGCTGATAAAAACCCTCTTATTTGCTGTAAATCGAAACTGATCCATGTTTATTCAATAATTCTATAATATTGTAGTACTCGGTATTGCATATTGCAATTCGTGCGTGATATTTTGCATAAAATGAGCTGCTTGAAATGTTTGCTCAACAAATTAACGCAAACGTTCAGAACAGAACACACAAATTAACTGAATTCTTGCACACAATGCAATAATAATAATTAAAAATATTTAAATAATACTTTCGATTATATTTTTGCATTCTGACACCTTCCGAGCACACAAGCTGCTTTCAAATATTCTCAAAAAAAAAAAAAAATGCCAGCACACAAAGTTCATGAACTGCCATAAACCTGGCATGCCGCATGCGAATGTATTAAACTCAATATAATTGTTGTAAAAATAAAATGTAATCAAACAAAGTCACAAAATGAATTTGCTTGAGTTTATTTTAAAAACATGAAGTAATAAATTAGGCTGATGTCACTTTTTTTTTTTAAAAAACTCTCTATTCAAATTCGGAATGAAATATGTTGTTTTTTTTATTTGAATGAAATGAAAATAACAAAATCAAGATTGTAACAAAGAAAGATAGCTATTTTCGGAATGCCGCAGATGTATATATATAGCCTTGCAGCATAGTTTTTTCAAATAAAAACTTATTTTTCGACAGCTATAAGAAAAAGTGCTTCGATTTTGATTAAATTTCGCTATCATGCCAGAAAAAAAGATAAAAAGATTCGATTCTTAAAAGTCTTGGCAAGCAAAAACTCAACAATTGGTTTTTCTTTAATTGAATGATATGAAAATAGCACAAACAAAATTTAAATAATATAATAATGATGAAGCGTAGGTGTCATTTAAATTAAAAAAGTGATGCAATGTCGGGCGGCTTAGATCACTTAAGAAGCTAATAAACACAACTGTTATACTGTAGAATCTAAATTCTAGACTATAGATCAGTTAAAGACAATTTCTCACATTTCGCATGCAAAAGGAATCCATTTGTGGAGAGAGACTGATGACATGCTTTGATATAATACTTGTGGCAACTTTATCACTTAAATAGACATAAAACTCACTTAAAATAACATTTGTATGCTTGACCAAATACTTCGCTGTGGGCAGAGACACTAAAACTCAACTCAAATGGAGATGAAGACACTTGGAAAGCTGATTGTACACGTGTTTTGATCCATAAAAAGTGAATGTAAAGTAGAGTTAGAGATAAAGTAATCAGTCACAGTCGAATATACGTAACATACTACGAACTGCATACTATGAACTGTATTTAAAAAAGGTAGGAAATAGAGTTTATTTAATGTTTTCTTGGCTGAACTAATTGTTATAACTGCTTTTAAAATGTTGGAAAACAATTATTTCGAAAATCTAGTATCATGTTGAATTGCTTATCACGTTGATCAGATAACTAAAAGAGAGCAGGTAAACTTTTTAGGCCTAGTTTTCCCAAACTTAGCTTTTGTTTTTATAAATTTCTAAAAAATATGGGTATAATTACTTTTGAAATGTTGGAATACAATTATTTTGAAAATCTAGTATCATGTTGAGTTCCTTATCACGTTGATCAGATATGTAACTAAAAGAAAGCAGGTAAACTTTTTAGGCCTAGTATCAAACATTGTACAGTTTTCCCAAACTTAGCTTTTGTTTTTATAAATTTATAAGAAATGTATATAACCATGCTTCATAAAATTTCATATTATACTTTATAAAATAATAATTTTCATTAATTCAAGTTAAGCAAACATTTCCCTGAGTAGCTACACAATAGAGATCAACATTGTATGAATATATGTATATATAAATAAATCACAAAAGGTTTTTATACAATAAATATTCGCATCATTTTACGCATCACCGCGCACTAAATTACAAAAACAGAAATACAATTTTATAGCTTAATTTGTTTGTTGAACAACATTAAAATTAGCTAGAAAATTATTTGTATTTTAATGCATTTTGGCAGCAATGCATCGTTTTCAAATTAAACCATTTTTTTCGCTTACTTTCTATAGAAAACATATACATATGTACATATATGTAAATATGTAGGTATTTATGTTTATATTTTCTTAGAATCATTTGATGTTTTTTGTGGCAGTTTTTGTTGATTCACTTATGATAAAATTATTTAGTATATGCTTTAAACCATTTCTTTGTCTTTCTAAATATACATTTGTAAGTATTAGTATTGTATTTATTTTCTTAAAAATTATTTGTGCTTTTTATGTGGTTTTTTTCTTATACATTGTATATATTTTATATATATATAAGTTTATGTTTATATTTATATTTACATATTTCTGTTTGCAAATAGCACATGTTTAATATGTATTTATTTTCTATTTCAAGATTTCACAGCACGTGTGTTTCAACTCCAACTTTTTCTTAAGAGTAGTTTGAGATGTTTTTAAGTTAAGGCAGAATAAGGTCAAAGAGTAACTTTAAAAGCAGTGTTAAGAACAGAATTGTATAATTGGCTTACTATATATTGATATATTACTTTTGTTTAGCATATGTATTTACCTTTTTAGTATAATACTCTTTTAATAAGCTCTACAGCTTTTTGACACCTTTGAACTTGCAATAAGTGCCACCTTTTTTAAATTATGTAAATAAAACAAGAAAAACACAGTTCACTTAACGACAATGTTTAACCTATTTGGCTGATTTCAGGAAAATCTACCCTCTAAGCGATCCGCGCACTTTGACTCAACAACAAACACTGCGCACCATGAAAATCGCCAAGCTTTGAAGACGGTGAAAAAGCAAAGTGGCAAGCGCAATGCGTTGCACAGTGGTTTATTTCGTTGCAAAACTGTTCAAATATATATATAAAAAAAAGCAGCTGTTATATATACAACAATTATAAGGTAGCTATCTTTTTATTTTTAGATTATCCATAAAAAATCTAAACGTAAAACATTTTATATATTTAAGCGCTGTCGTAATGTATTTACGTTTACAGTTGCACTTCCATTCGTTTTTTGTCGGGTCTTATCAGTGTTTTTTTTTAAGTTCTGGGTAATTATTTTCTTAAGTTGTAAAATTTTAACTACCTAGTTATGTCAGTTATACCTGACACTAAATAAATACTTAGTTTACTTTTGTTGTTTAACGTTTACAAAGTCGTTACTTACATACAGTACTGTTAATTAAGCTGTACTCCATAACAGCAACGAATTTATCGATTACAAAAGTGTAAGCTGATGCTAAAACAAGCGTTGTTTTTCGTAAAACCAGTTAATCATGTGTAAATCAGCTGCGATAAGTTTGGCAGAAGGACACGACCTGTCATTTATGTTAAATAAATAGTTTTTTTAGCTTTGTGGGATATAAATAATAGAGCTTTTTTTGAAAGCATAATGGGTTTTCATTGTTAGAGAGTTTTCACGCATTAATCTTATCTATAGTATATCCACGCTATGTAAAGCTAATCAATTTTTGTCAGATTGTGATATTTATAAGATAATTTGTAAGTAAATTAATCAGAAAATGATTATTTTTATCATTTCATGCACTCAAATAATAATATCATTTGAAATCAGAAGTTGCAACGCAACAAAATGCGTAATATAACTAATGTACTTTTTATGATTAATTCAACAGCTTAATGAGGATATGTTATAAATATAATAATAAAATTTAAAATAACAACGAGTAAAATAACATGCGTAACTTTTCAAACAAATTTATAGTGCTGTATGTTTAATGTTGGTTCACATTGATAGTCCCACTGTGCATGGCGACGGCGCACGGCGTAATTAGCAGAGAGCTAAAAACAATCGGTAAAAGTGTGTAAGCCTGTCGGCTAAGAGAGAGGTGCGGGGTAACAAAAAGAGAGCCGTTTGTATGAAGAGCTGAGAGCGAGCGAGAACGCACGCGCGCAGCGTTGAACAAGCAACAAGGAGATTTGTTCTTGTTTAGTTATTGTTGTATGCTGTAATTGAACAAAATGTGAGATTGCGATAAGTGGATGAAGAAGGAAGGAGGAAGAAGCTTGAGATGCGCTTAGAGAGAGCAAAAGGAAGCTGGAAAGGAAGAGAGAAGTGGGAGTGGACGAAATAGACAACGAATTCAGACAATACAAAATGTCAATTGTGACGTCAGCGTGCACAATGACTACAAAATTCTTAAGCAAACAAAATTTGTGCAATCAGGCGTGAATTGTTTTTTATGATCTGTTTAAATATTTAAACATTTATTGGAGCAAATATGAGTATATGGATATGGATATGGAATTGGAATTGGTACAACGCCCAAAGGCTCGCGTGACGTTTGCGAAAAAGTTTCCACGCTGCCTGATTTCATATTTTGTTTATGCAATTTCCATGCCGCTTATCACAAACGAAAGTCAAACAATTCAAATAATGTTTTGATTTTTTTTTTTTAATTAGTTTAGTGCAGCCAAAAATTTTTCCACTGTAGCGTGCCATATAAATTGTGATTTATTTGTCGTGACGTTATTATATTATATATTGTAAAAAGTCGTCACTTCCAATTTGCTTTACAGTCCATCATCATGACGGGGTGATCATATGATCATAAAAACATTCTGATGTGGGTGGGTTAAAGACCCTATCCGATTACAGTCTGTCAAGCCCCTTGACATACGACAAATTGTTGCTAATCAGTTTCGTTTTATTTTGTGAAAAGCGTAAAGAAAATTCTACAATTTCAAATCAAAAATTTAAAAATAAAATATAAAATTAAATATGAAATATATAATAAATATAATGTTTTTTCAGTATCTATTACCTAGGAACGGAATTTTGAAGCAACTATGCAACTGACAAAGCAAAAAATTAAATAATTTTTAAAATTTAAGCTTAAAACATACTTGCATGCACAATAAAGTGTTGCATACTTTTATGATACGTCATAAAACTATTGGGTTTGTGTACTGGATATTTTTTGATTCATTCGGGCTTCGATATCTTGTATTCGATTTCGAATTCATTATTCGTTGAAATAACTCACAAAATACTAAAACTAACAAATATTATATTAAAATGCACTTCTTTAAACAATATTATGCATATAATATCATTAAATAACTTGATGCGTCACTGATGAACCGATTAAATAGTAAAATTATTCCAATTCTACGAGTATATCGAATTCGTTTTCGTTTAGGTGTTACCGTTTCCGCTTACGTTTGAAACGTTTCTTGTTTTAAATAAATACAGCTTTTGGTCGATTTAGGACTTACACGCTTACTTCAATTAAAGATCGTAAAAAATATGTATGTATAAATAAACCGAAAATTGAAAAGTATTTTAGATTTCATTAGCTCAATGGCAATATCACAAAATAATTCATTCGTGTTTCGACATTCGGAGCAGCTACATATTTCGTATCATTATTAAAATAATTGTTTTATAAACATTTTGAATTTGAAAAATTATATTATAATAAAGAAAATGTTTAGCTAATCATGTCAGCTTTAAAAAAGAACAAATAAATATACTGTTCGTTAACCATGTTTATATCCCTGTCAACCTTTTGTCGTAAACATGCTGAAATATGGTAGAAGGCTTGGAAACTTATAAATAAGGAAAACGCACTAACTCACTCTTTACCTGATGTTCAGCTGACTTTTTATTATTAAAATTTATGACTCGCGTAGAACACATTTGACATTTGACGCGACCAACGCCCATTTTGTACGCCAGGACTATTGTCCTTGAACTTTGAGGCGCAGCATGACACAGCATTATATTTGCATGCCTACCAACCAACCCTTTGTGTCAGACATAACTATAAAATGTGAGAGTCACTAAGCTAAAGGTTGGTTAACACACACTGGCAACACGTCGAATATTCGACCATTTTATATGATAGTCAATTGAAAGAGCTGTCAGATGTCTGGGATTGTTGTCTGGTCAGGCTTTGCCAATCTCTGACAGCAAATGATATACAAATTAAAGAGTATAAATTACTATACATAACAGAACAGAATATGCTCTGTCATCGAATATACGGCAGGCTGCCAGTGCGTCTAAGTCCATCTTAAGTAATGGAGTTACGAAGACCCCTCCAAGATTTATAGCATGTGTATATGTTATGGCTCGGAACATTGAATTGGAGTGATTTGTGGCCATTTGACGGGAATGACAAATGATTAGCCGGATATAACCAGGGTGGGTTAATCAATTAAGCAAATTAAACGAGAAGTACGCACTAAAAGTTCTAGATCAAAGTACATTGCGGAAGTTTATATAATAATCACATGCAGCTCACAGTTTGTTTAACTATTAAATATAACAGTTGGTTTAAGTTAAGATTAGCAAATCTGTCGCTTATCAGCTGCCGCAAACATACTTCCATCAATTGTGTGTTTTATGTTCCCATTTCCATTCCCAAATCACATGTTAATAGCTCTCGAATAGAACACGTACGAAATACAGCAGTCGTGCTCCAGCTACAAAAACAAAAGCCGGCAACAGCCTGCAAAAAAGTCAACTGGCCAAATACAAAAACGAAAAATACAAAAATTAAAAGCGAAAAATTGAAATTGTATTCTCGGTATTTGGTTGAGTAAATACGAGTATTTTTGTACAACAATTAAATAAACACAAATGCCAAATTTCGTACAACACAAAAGCCAACACACGCACTTGAGTGTGTCAATCAATTCTCTTTTCGACTCAAGTATTGCCGGCAAAAAAGCTAAATAGCTAAAAACCTACAAAAAAAAAGAAGCTAAAACTACAATTCTTAATTACCTGCAATTCTGGACGCGCACGTGCCTCATTTCGAGGAAGTGACCCAAGATGACGCCTCATCATTCAAAACTGATCGATCTTAATAAATACTCTTGAAAAAGAGTACAATGTTTTTGGAATGATGAATGCAAAGAGAATTGGATAAACTAATTTAGATTAGAATCAGTTTATTTTCCTTTGTTATTACAACCAAATCCTTCGGAATTTTAATTGTAAAGTGTTTTGAATTCCGAAAAAACTTTTCTTTTCAAACTTCCATTCAAAAGCGGCTAATAATGAATTCGACAATTAGAAACATAATGTCCAAATCGCTTAAGTAAAAGCAGTACTTGAATGTGGGAACATATTAGTTAACAATACCTTTTTTTTTTTTTTTTTTGAATGTAATTTTGTCAAAACAAGAATCTAAAATCCGAAATTAATACAATTTCCTATTAATTACTCAGGCTTTTGTTTATTTAGTAATTAATATTTAATTTCTAACACTTTTCAACTATCGAATCAATCAAAAATTTATATTTTTGAACATATAAATAAAATATGAAAAATAACTATACAGCTCAACTTAACTAGACCTAAAAGTACCTTTATGAAGATGCAGTTCTTTACTTGATCTATCAAATTTCAAGTCTCGTGAATCGCAAATATTATTGCACATAAAAAGATCAAATTCAAAATGTTGGATTCCATGATTTAAAGTTTACAATTTACAATTCAGACTATCATAAATACAGCTTCTATTCTAATCTAATTTCTGTTCGATTCTATTTCAGGACGATCAACAAAAACCAAAAATGATGAATATTGAAACACTGCTTGAAGAACATAGCTTACCAATTACATTTGTGTAATACCTCAGTTATTATTTGCTACTGGTTTTGTTTACAAATAATGACAGTGATTGCATCAACTTCACAAGAATGTATAATAGAAAATAGATGTGGGTATTTCTGTGTATCAACATTTTCTAGTTAAGCATTCTAGACTAAAACATTCATACTTGTTTTCCCATTAGTTTTGATTTCCAGATATGTAACTGTATCAAGTTGTATATCTAAATTAGTTGAATTTAAATATTAATTATACATTTTTATAGTATAGTATTTATAATAAAAGTAGTCTGTAAGAGTATTTCATCATAGGTACGCAATAATTGTATTTTCTTTCATGTCTAATTCAAGTAGAGCTTGTAAAACAATTAATGCGTAGATTCTACCGGTTTTTGTTGCAAATTTTTTGCTATTTTTACTGTATGTTCTTGTAGTATATGAGTACTCGTATGTTTCTGTGTACTTTGTACAGCGATTGTCATACACCCCCACAAAAATGTAGCTGCTTTAAAGAATTTCCCACGATATGCGTGTGTCAATTTAGCGGCAACAAGTTGAAAAGGCACTTTTCAATAGACCAACAATTTGGGCAACAATAACAACACTTAATGCATAAAGAAACAGTTAGTCTTAGTCATGCCAAGATCAGCAGACACTGTCAAAATTTTGCCAACAAGTAAAAATGCGCTAGCCGTTAAAGCTCGATTAGCCGATACCCTGTAACCAGATGTAGAGAACTGAAACACTTTACTGAAACTAACCGATAAACTTTTAGAGCCACAACCATTTTTAAGGTATTTTAATCATTTCTAATCGATAACCGATATACCAACACCAATTTGGAACCAAGCATAGATATAACTTATAAGAAAAGATAAACCTTTACAGAATCGTAAGTTTTAGTACGCACCTAAGCCGAAATCTGCTTCGTGCAAATAATCGATGGAAACGATTATTGCTTAACTACTATCGAGGGTTTTTAATATATTATTATGGACATCTTTATTATACTTTTATTATCTGAATCAAAATTTATACTTTATATTCATAAATTACTCCCTGTATTTTTAAGATCTAGATCTGTATAGTATGTATACCAAATTGACTGCTCCAAAGTCTTTTAGTAACTAAAATGTAGGCTTTCACATGTACAAAAACTTCTACTCAACTGGACTATACCCTTTTCCACTTCCTAAATTAAGTGCAGGGTATTAAAAGCTGACGACAAGCCATTGGCAAAAAAAAACGCAAAACAAAATGTAGCCGCAAGCGTCGGCCTTATTGAAACACACAAGTGGAAACACCTCACAACAAAATAAATATTAAACACAAATCGGGGCTCTTAGCCATAATCAGAGCTAGATCGATGGCTATGGCTATAACACTGGCTAATATCGTTTTTAGCGAAACAGGCTGGACTCAAAAATTGAACTCACCCACGCATAAGTACACAAATAGGTAGAAATACAGCCACAAAGATTGATGGATGAAGTTGAAGTTGCGTTTTGAAGTGTCAAAGCTGCAGCTCAGCATTGAGTTGATGACATTGACCTTTATTTGATGTGTGTGCATAGGCCAAATTAATCATTCGATACGTCTTTAGTACAACAATAACAATAACAACATCAGTTGCACGTGGCACGCTCCTTCAAGCAAACTGATTGAACCAATTTTCATAAATATGTTCGAAAAATTTGGCTATTTCATGGCTCGATTTTCAACTGACTCATGTGCTTTTATTGCTGCCACAAAACTCAATTCATGATTAGCACCGACAATAACTGTAAATCATTTTGGCCAACAGCAACCGCTGAATCTTTGCTTTAATTTTATATTTTTTTTTTTCTCACTACCAACTGGATTTCTTTTTAACTTGAAATTTCTTGTCTGGAAGCGCACAAAATAACTTTAACTTCAAAGCAGTTTCAATGTCGCCATGAATGGGGAATTGTAGGGTTAAGAGGCTGAGGAGGGGTAGCGGCGACTTCGCCTATTGAATGATTTTTGAAAAATTGTTTTCATAATACAATAAACACGCCGCAAATCTAAGTTGTCTTGTTTTTTTGCAGTACAAAGAGTTAATTGAACAAAATACAAGCCACTTTTTTATTTTGGCTATATTTGCTACCATTTGTGCACATGGCTAATACTCTGTAAATGTGGCTAGTGATAGGTTATACTGTGCTTGCGATCTGAGAGATAGCTTTACTTGGGCAAGGTAGAACCAAACGGTGTCATTAAGATTATATTTTATCTTTGACTATAAAAAAAGATAAACGAAATTATTATATTTATTTTGTTAATAGTTCTTTGAACCTTAAAAGTTGCAATATTTTGAAATAAATTCATTCTGGAAATAAGTTTTAAAGAGTCCCTCAGCGTTGGGTATGTAGTTATGAAACTTGGCACAGATGATTCTTTCGGCAAGCAGTTCATGTGTCAGAATCGGCCAGATCGGACGACTATAACATATAGCTGCCATAGGATCGATCGGTTTAAAAATAGTTTTGTATGAAATCCTTTTGTCTTTTTAAAGATAACTCAACCAACTATAGGGTATTAAACTATAGGGTATTAAATATGCCACTACTTGTTGCAGGTTAACTGAAAGTTTTCAAGTCAGGTGGGATGAAAAAAAGATAAAAAAAAAGAATGAAATGCGTCTTAAGTTAACTGTAAAGAAGCAAAATAAATTGCTTGGAAATTGGAATGCTACATTTGTAGTCTTACGACAGATGCTCTGATAGAAGTCCACAATGATTACATCACTGAATTGTACATATTAAACTTTTGTTTGATGGTGATCATAAATATATCAATTCTAAAAGTAAAGCTAGTATGCTTGAATTTGGAAAATTTCCAAAGATTTGATACGCTATATGCCAACTGACTAACTAGTATACTTGCAATACTACTAAATATTTAAGCTTGTGAGAACTTTCGAATGTTCTCGAGCTTAAAAGCTAATATGTTCAATTTAGCCAAGTGATTAGGTTAACAAGATTTGCATGGACATTTAATAAGCCTAAATACACAGCGAAACGAAATATTAAATAAACATGCAATCACGTGATATGGTCAAATAAAGTATATAGAATGTATGTCTGATCTTCGGCATTATGTTTAACATTTAATGATCAACTTAAATCATCCCAAGTCATTAGTCAGATACCAAATCTTTGTCTTATTCAACTGTTTTTTGGCTTTGTACCATTTGTATAGCCGTCTGGCTTAAAGTACTTATAATTGAGATCGAATCGGTGAATACGCCCAACTCATATAAACAGAAAATCTCTGTTGGAATGAATATTTATCAAAGAAGAAAAATATAACTACGCGCTACTATATTGTGATTGTTTTTGTTTGTTTGTCTGTCTGTCAATTGTTTTGTCAATAAATTGCAACTGTTGCTTGAGCCTGAAATAAATATGACAAGGTTTTTGAACTGATTTCGCGAATTGTTGTTGTAGCAGCCTATTAACTAGAGAGAAAAAACTCTAATGTGCAATAATAATCAATATTAAAGCGAAACAGCACCTGGCGAAATTGCCTCAAAAGTGAAAATTAAATACAAAGCCAACAAAGCATAACCCATTAGTGTTTAAAAAAAAGCGAATTTAAAGCGGCCATAAAAAAATATAAATTTCTTGTATAAAATATTACATGTAGTACTGTTTGTCGACATTGGTCTGGGATTGTTGGATTACAGCTAATCAGTTGAAAGAATTAAGTTCTTTATGTTGATAAGGTTTGTGCTTTAAGTGCTTTAATCAGTTTTGGGCCTATTGAGTACTGTATCTTAAGTGGCAAATGTCATCAAAATGACATATGAAAAGTAACGGAATAAACAAGTTAATGAGCTATAGCCGAGTTTGTTATACTATAAAACACCCTAGAAATGATGATGTATTTGCAGATTTCATATGATGTTTATATAACCTTACTATCTAAAAGAGAGTTTTTAGTTTTAAAACAGAAATAGAGACACATCTTAGATCCTAACAGTTTCTGGGCTGTTCTCATTTTCGATTCCGATAAAAACATTGGGAGTTGGAATTATAAGCTGTTCTGAATTCAAAATATCGATGCAAATTACAGTTAAAAAAGTTTATTCGAAAAGAGGAATACCAAATCGAAAAAAGTTCTCGGAAATGGGGATCTTGTGGGTCCCACATTTTAATAAGCCGGATGGATCCGTGAAACTTGGGTATCCTTAACATCCTGCTGGTCTCGGGACAGTCGGGATAGGGAAGGAACAATCAATTCGGCGCGGAAAGGATCGAGAAAGAATTTCTATCCCGATGCCACCTCTAGTATATACCAACATATACAACAAGAAGGGTTGCTCTTGCTATTAAACTCTGGAAAAAATTGAGTTTAAACAGACAAAAGGACAGACAGATAGAAAAGGGGATATTGCACCGACCCCGTAATTTATTTTAATCAATTTTTAGGAAAAAGAGTATAAAAACATATGTACAAAGGTTTTTTGTGCCACTTTGAAATTTAGAACGGATATCATTTTAATATTTACAATAAAAATACAACTTAAAAGTAACTTGGAATCAAATCTTTTTTAGATTTGTCTTTTTTAGTTCAGTGCAAAACTGCTACGAAGCTGAAACACAAACAGTGCATACCCTGCACACTCTATATTCCAGGGTATCACTAGTATGCAAAACTGTAAAAAATGGCAACCAAATTGCTAATTAAGTCATAAGGGCAACCCAAACCTAAACCCGAACCCAAATCCAATCCTTTTTACCAACAAAGCAAACAGCTGAAAGCAAACGCCAAGCCCAATAAGCAAACGTCTGCGCTGTCGCTGGCATCGCAGTCGCAGTCGCTGCTAACAAGCAATGCTTGCGTTAGCGCTGACGTCGGCGTCAACGTCAGCGTTTGGTCGACTGAGAGTATATCAGTTACAGACACAGCGGCCGTAACGTTTATTTGCGCTCGAGCAGCGAACGTGGCAGCAAGCAAAAGCAAAAGTAAAGGCAAAAGCAAAATCAAAAGCAAACTCAAAACGAAAAGTAAAAATCTAAAAAAGCGGCAAGTGTCAAATCGAGACGAATTGAAGCAAAACAAAAATCTTAAAAACAAACTATCAGTTAAAGACAGCAAAAGTGTGGACAATAATATAATCATATTAATATGTATTTTAACTATCAATTTAATTAAATTGAAAATACTGATAATATTGTTTGGACGAGTAAAAAAAACGAGCTTTCATTTTGCGTTTTTTTCAAAAGTAATTAACGCAATTGAAAACGATCGCGGGCGCCGCATACAAGAAAGAGATTCATAGAGTCGTTAAGTGAAATTGTCATTGCAAATTGTTTAAATTCAAAAAAACTCTAAATTTAATTTGGTGTGTGTTGGGGGCGTCTGCGCAATTGTTAAAAAAAAAGCGCTTTTCAATTCGAATTTCGTGTTTTTTATGGTCAAGTGCGCCTCTGACTGGCAATTGTGCAACTCCAGGCACTTAACCTTAACAATTATTATTTGGCAATAACATATTTGGCACAATAATTTGATTCAAGTGCGCCAAAATACCAAAATAATACAATATTCAATACCAAAGCGCACTTTTACCGCAAAAAACGAAAGCAAAATAGTAAAAGCAACAACAACAACTACAAATACAATATCTCAACGAACCCACACGCGGCGCTTACCTCAAGTGGCAACAACAGCAACATCAATACAAAAACAGAAACAGTCAAAGATAAAACAAAAGAAGGCTAAGAAGGCGTAGAAGAAGTAGCTGAAATAGTGCAAAAAAAAAAAAAATGGTTGAGAAAACAGGTGAGTGCAAGTTCGAGAGTGAAAAGTGAAGATTGAAGTTTGATGTTTGAATGATTGATTTGGGGAAATTTTTGGAGTGTTCGAGTGTATTCGAGTGAAGGTTAACGGTAACTAAAAAGTGTGCAAATTTGATTCGTGTTGGGAATTATTTGTGGCAAATTTGCATTGATACGATTATGGTTAAAAAAAACAAATTCAATTTCCTTGTAGAAAGTACACGCTTTTCAAATTTAAAAAAAAAGTCATAAGTAAAACATTGCAAAATAATCGTAGTTTAAAACAATATCAACTGATGCGATAACATATTGAATAATTTGAATACAACATTTTTATTAAAAATAGATTATTGTTGATTGTTGAAAGACTGTGAAATTCAACTTGTTAATTTCATTTATTAAATAAATTGCAAAAATGGCTTAAAAATAACAGAAAAGTAAAAGCAATGTTCAGAATATTAAATTTATCAACTAAATATTGTTCTATAAGAAAATGCAGTAACTAGGATGTTCCGAATAAATGAAGAAATTAAGAATAAATGAATAAAATAAATTTTTTAAAATAGCTTCTTTAGTTTTGTTTTAAAAAAGTACATTGCAATCAAACCGGTTTCCATTTCCAAGTACTTTTCATTTCGAATAGTTTTCGATTTTGTGCTTCTGTTTTCGAATGAAATTGCAAACGTTTTTCTTTTAAGAAAACATCTCGAATACTCAGAACCGTTTGTCAAAAGTAAAACTTTTTTAGAATGTGCATCAATATTCGGAATTCGGAACAGCTTATAATTTTGGTTCCAAATGTTTGATTCAGAATTGGAAATGAGATGAGGCCTAAATGATTTTACAATTTTTATCTATTGTAAACATTTTCTATTGATTTAAAAACATGTCTTTAATACTTTCGCATGACTGTTTTTTTTTTTTTAATTTAACATTGGGAAAGAGATAATACTTTTTTTTTAAATAAAAATCTTTTGGTTGTGTTGCTGAAATTTTGTTGTCAGCGCAAAATGAAAACAATTTGCATATTTCATGCATTAATTTGTTATTTTCGCAAACGAAGAAGTTTAAAAATAAGCTAAGCTTAACAAGGTTTATTTATAAATTTGTTGTAAGTTAAATCTTTCCGATTGAAATGACATTTATTTTAAAGAACTTTTGATAACTGTGTAAAAATAAGTTTGACACACCCTACTGAAATGAATTTCAGAGCATTACATTAATTAAAATTAGTTCTCCAAGTCAAATTAATTATCATTTCCAGCGAATATTAAGAAATTGAATAATCATAGGTTGCGTATTTAATCAAATATGCATGTCTTTTGCATATGTTTTTTGTGATGTTTTTGTTGTGTTTTTTTTAGTATTTTGTGTTGTTTTTTTTATCAATAACGAGATGATTGCTTTTCAATATTTTCACCGTTGCGACATGACGGCAAATTAGTTGATAGTTTTGCTGATTTGTATATTTGTTTGTATTTTGTATTTTTTCGTGGGGTTCGCTTCCGTGCCAGCTAGCTGAAGTTGATTTCTGAACTGAAAGTTTTCATGACAAAAACAACAACGAACCCCAAACCCCAGAAGGCAGACTGTGTCACAGATACTACAATGATACTTAGTTACTCGTAAACATATGAAAAACAACATCAACTTTAGCAATTTAAACAATGATGACTTCCTCAACAACAACAACAACAAAAAAACTGACAATAAAATCATAAAAATATTACAAATAACGAAACAGTTAAGAAACTGCAGACTGAAAATAATTACAAAGCACAAATATAATGCCAAAATTATAACAATTTTCTTATGACATATAATTAAGACTAACATAAGCTTCAATTAAATCTTATTTGCAATTAATTTGCAAGCATTTTATAGATAAGAAATTAAACTACACAAATATCAAATATTTCCCTCACTAATTAAATTTTCAAGCTCCAATATTAAAATTCCGTGAACAGCTAATTAATGTCAGGCTGCTTGCTTTGTTATTGTTTAAACAATTCGACAAACAACTTGCACAAATGGCGCGTGAGAAACACTGTCAATATTGAATTTAAATATTAACTGTGCAGTTTGTGCCCGTTGTATGTATTTAAAATGCTGCTAAAAGCCTCTGACATAGGCCTCAGTCTGAGCCAAAGTCAGCGTTAATGGTTAACCTTGGCCTTTGGAAGTCACAGTGGAAGTAATTGATCAACGATATGTGAAGAATTTGGCTTTAAAACAATCGATGGTACTATCAATAAATTAATATCGAGGTTCTTTTCAGTTTCGATACTATTAAAAAGAATGAACAAAATAAGTTTAAAATCGCAGCCCTAAAGGAGCTTCGATTCATGTTATCGATTAGTTCGATTATTTCTTTAACAAAATGCTTTTTCGAATAAACGCTTAGAATATATCAATATAAGTTTAAATTCGTATTCCTAAAGGAGCTTCGAGTATGAATGGATATAATCAGGTTATAATCAATTAGTTCGGTTACTTCTTTAATAAAATTGCAATCGATTATTTTTCGAATAATCGTTAAGAATGTATCAAAATAAGTTTAAATTCGCATACCTAAAGGAGCTTCGAGTATGAATGTAAATAATCGTGTAATAATCGATTAGTTCGATTATTTCTTTAACGAAATTGCAATCGATGTTTTTTCGATTAATCGTACCAGATTAGATGCTCACAAAAGTTAAAAAAATTGATAGATAATCGAAACAGCCCAAAAAGCATCGATTTCAAACACTAATTTCGATTAATCGATTGCTTTTAACAACCCTACTATCGATATTGTCTCAGTGCTAGAGGAGAATTCTACAAATTATGGCTAAGCCAGAAACGTGTTTATAATTTCTCTTATTGCCGCTTCGACAGCGTCTAACTATTTCATTGCGACAACTGCGTCTTGGCCATCTCATAACACATGTTGGCCAACATCGTGAAAGCCATGAATGCCACTCGGAAGTCGAGACACCTTTTTGCGTAGTTGTTAAAAGTATGCTTCTTAACTCTATGCTTATAACTACAAGTACATACATAAATAGTATATTCGTGCCAAGTGCTGACAGTCATGACATCACGGTGAAATTTGCCAATTTAACTGTGCACAGTAGCGAAAATAATAACTGAGAATTTAAAACATGATTATTACTCGCTTCTGAGCGCTGCCAATGTATCTGATCGAGTTCAAGATACATTGCCTAAGCGCCAGCTAGCTATGGATTATGAATGGGATACGATTCGCTTGGGCTAGGTTGGTTTGGCTGGGGGCATATTCAAAGCATCTAAAAGCTCAATAGAATCTTAACGTGTTATTAATGAGCGAGGCTTATAATTGAGATACTTGAGTGCCATTCGAATGAAATATAGTTTTTAAATCAAATGTTTGCTTCTCATGGAAAGTTTTTGTTTACGTGACTAACTTAAATAATTAGCCAAATTACTTTCATTGTGTTTATTTACTATTTAAAATAATGAGGGATGCTTAACTCAATGTAAACAAAATACCCGAAAGGCTCTCAATATCTCATATTAGAAGTGGGAAACGGTTTTATTAAGCAAATTTAATATGAAACTCTTCATCTTAATCTAAACACAATATATGAAATACATATATTAGTTAAAAACATCTCAATATTTCTCATCAAAAGTGAGATTGATAGATAAAATCTTTTCTATCGAAACCTTGCTGAAATGTAATCTGATAAAAATCTGTTCTGGGAAACGGTTTTATTTAGCAAATTGTGGAGATGTTTGAAAAACGGTTTAAGCAAATCAAATATCAAAATTTATTTTGATTTATTAACATGTTATTACTTTACTAAATCAGAAATATAAATAAGATAAAAACATTTCAATGTATCTCATCAAAAGTAGAATAGATTTATTGGGCACAGTTGGAAACCTTGCCATAAAATCCTTTTTTGGGAAACTGTTTTTTTTTGTGAATTGAATATAAAATTTTCGTTTGATTTATTTACATGTCGGTAATGGAGTAAGTATTTAAGCTAATCTTAATCTAAACACAATACTGAAAGAACAATATTTGTTTAATTTAAAAATTTAGTTTTAAATCCTAAATCTTAATGTTCTGAAATAACAAAGATCATTAATAAACAAGTAAGAATGCTCTAGTCGAGTATGCCCGACTTCGAGACTCCCTGCTCCCACTTTGCATTTCAAGCAGTTCAGCAGCAACACAAGCAAGCAGTGCACTTAACTTGTAAAGTGCCTGTCAAACTGTTGTTTCTGCCTGCTGAGACGGGGGTAATAGATTCTTCCATATCTTTGGTGTTATTTATCTGATCGTGTTGAAATTTACACAGCTGTTCAACATTGATACAACATATATGTGTACCAAAAGAAAAAATCAAAGCTTTATCTTTAAAATTGTGGCTGTGGGAGTCTTTTGCAATTTGCGGGGGTGCATCCGAAATTTGAAATAAACTTGATCTGCGTATGGTATACAGGAACCTACATGCCAAGTTTGGTGTCTCTAGCTCTTATAGTCTCCGATATCTGTGTGTTCATACGGACAGACAGACAGACGGACAGACAGACGGACATGGCTAAATCAACTCGGCTGTTGAAGCTGATCAAGAATATATATAGTTCCTATACATTTGCAGTACTTTATAACTCCCTTTTTCCCATTTTTAATGGGAACAGGGAGTAAATAGTAACATTTTAACATTTCTGAAGAATTGTAGGACAAATTTAATTCTATATATAGAGGAGAGCTAAAAATCCCACCGGAAAACGATAACGAATAGATACTTAGTTTAATTATTTAAGTTTAATTACATACTTTTAATTATAATGAGTACACAATTTAATACTTTTCAAGTTTTGCAATGAAATTCAGATATCTCCTTTATTTATTAGAATGGTTCTTTCCGATTTCTTGTTCAGATCCAACATCAAGATCAGTTTAATGATTATAATATGTTGTGGTCGCGCTTACTCATTCAATTCCCTATTGCGACCTTTTAGCTCTTTGGAGGAGTCCCCCGGAGAGAATTGGCGTTAATTTATCGGTTTTGTAATCGAGCTCGCTTAGAGGCATAAATTAGCAGGCCATAAAACACACCTCCCGCATACAAATTGAAGAGCCGAAAAGCCGAGCTGGCTAATTAATAAATTTATAACAAAATTTATGGCTATGCAAAGTTTTGACAAATATTCACTTTTTTCTCAAACAGGTTTTTGCACTAACTACTGCTATGAAGAACTGCGCTTTGCTTGTTATTTGTTGGTTTCTTACTTGTTATTTGCTGTCTTAATAAAATCATCACCTTTTCAAGCCAAGTGCTGCAAAAGAGTTCACAGTGTAGCGCAGAGAGCGCCGAATTGAATAATCCGATTAAATTGATTAATTGTCATGGAACAGAGAAAAACACGCGCCTTTTGTTAGCTTTTGTTGCCTTTTGTTTGACTCTTAATTACACCTGGCAAAAGGTAGTGAAAAATGCATAAGAAAAAGTAGCGAAACTATCAAAAACAGCCAAACTGACACATTAATAATAAGGAATGAACTACTCGAGTGTTGTAGACTAGCAGATGCCCTATACTCAGTTTGATTTTGTGTTTATAGGACAATCCAAAGAGAGGGAAACAAACTTTAAACTACATATGATCGATAGTTTTTAATATTTTCATAAAAGAATAGAAATCTAACTATCATCCGTACAAAACTTAAAAAAACTGGCAATGCAACTGTGTTCAAAAGTATTTATATTGCAATTGTTTATTTAAGAAAAAGTTTTCGAAAGTTGCTTAGTACTCATATTTACTAGCAAAAACTATCGATAGCAGAAAACAATCGAAACAATCGATGATTACACTCAATAGGTGAGCTATATCGTAAACTAAACTGATTCAAGAATATATAAATATGCTTTAAAGACTTACAGATACTTTCTACTAACTGTTACATAACTCAATAAAACCTGATATAACCCGAATTAGCTATTTTTAATGGATATAGGGTATTTAACGTATACGTGTGTGCCAAAAACTTTAATAGAACATTAATAAACATATGAGGGAATATACGTAAATTAGCAAGTTATGCGATTCTTGCGTGTCTGCGAGTCATAAATGAGCTGCTTATGCTATGAATTTATTTAGCATTTGTTATTTGGCATAAAGAAATCAGAAGTAGTATGAGAGGGAGTAAAAGAACAAGGAGTAGGAGGTAGGAGGCAGGAGATAGCAGTATGAGAAATAGCTGACATTGCTCATACGCAGCGTTGTGCGCTCATAACCAAGAATACGCAGTCAGGAACACGCCCAAAATGAAAAGTGCATGTGATTTTGACCAGGATTTGGGTGTGTTCACACAATATATATACAACAACAATAACAAGCCCCAAAAGTGGTTAGCCAAGCCTTTTGACTTCTTTGACTTCCATTTGGGTGTGTGTCGCTCTGTCTGCTTGACACGTGTGTGGCATGCCGCACCTTTTGGTTGTTGGTCAAGGTTTGGCACTGTAAGTGCAGCTTGTACGTTGCCGAATAACATCCATTTGGCAGGACTACTTTACGAGCACAGGATGTGAGGCCAAGGCGCCTGCAGCGGAAGTATTCGACTATTCAGCTACATGTGTATATAGAAATGCAACTGCAGCGATTATAAATTAAAAGCACATCGCGTGCCTGAAAAACTTGCCAGTCATGCCAGATACTTATACTATAGTACCTTATTGCCTTGCGTAACTGAACAATCTGCGCTCATCTGTCTAACACTCTCTGCATTTCGTATTCATTCTGGCCCTGTCATTCTGGCCTTTATCTTATCAAACGCCCATAAATTATTGTGCCTTGTCGGACACTTGAAAGGCGGACATTAAAGATTGTTTCTGCTGCAATGACTAAGAAAAGGAGAACTCCAATAAGTTTGAGTACTGCTAGTGATATTCGCCTAGTAACTAGACTAACTAATCAACTTAGTTTCTGTGCTTGTCAATCAAAATATCAAATTTTTTTAACAGATTTTATTTATATTTCTTGGGAATTCCGAGTTTTTCATAATAAAAAGAAATGTAGAATTTGTTTGAATTCCTTACGAATATTCTATATAGGCTTTATTTTAAAAAATAAATTTAAGAAAATTAATTTTTAATGGTATCTAAAAAGCAATCTAATACTTAACATTAATCAATAATAAATAGGTTAGCTAAAAAAAAACAAATACATTACTTAAGAATAATTTAAAGACATATTTAACAATACATTATTTCATGAAATAGGATTAAAATATATATATGTTTTTATAAAGAGCTTTGAAGATGAGCTTGAAGCTTGAATTGCAGTTAAAATAAACATGTGTTCATACAATCTTGACCACCATTTTCCACCCTGTCGGGCAAAAATTTCTGGAAAAAATTTATAGTCAAATATTGTTGAATTTGATCGGTTGATATACAATAAAGTTGCATACAACAGTTGATCGCGAATGTCCCACATATCCCGACAGAATTTTCCAAAATCCGATCTTAGTATGCACTTTCAGCATAAGATGAAATCACCCTGAAAAATTCAGCTTTGTGTATCTTATGGTTTGGACTGTGCGTTGGTCAGTCGAATTGAAAAGTTTTATATATATATATACTATATACTATATGTTTACAGATACATAATCTCCTTAGCTTAAATTTGAAAACTGACTATAAATATTCCGACCTTTCATGAAAAGTTGAGACGCAGCCAAATTTACTTTATACTTTTCTTCTTTAAATTAAGTTCGTATTTCATAGGCAATACATATGAAGCAGCCCTCGTGGCACATTCATATGTGCTTTCCTACTCTTGTAAATACCGCAAAATGCAATAAAAATTTCTTTGTATGCTACAGATTTAACGTTAGTCCGCGAAAAGACGTAAAAGTAAATTATATGAACGGAGGCAAGTCAGAGTTCAAACGGAACTGCTGTCCATTCCACAGCTCCCCATTGATGGCACAGTTCAGATAGCGAAAGCATGAGGCAAGCACATACATGCAAACATATGAGTATGAAAACGAGTACTTTTATAAGCATGACCTTGACATTAGAACTGATTTGTGCATTGTTGGATATACAACATATACATATGTATACTTATAAATAAATTTATATGCCATCAACGGCAACATCAAGATTTCAATCTTTTCACCACAACTATAAAAATAAAAAAATACAGTTTTTCATGGCTTTGTTGTTGTCAAAGTCAAATGCGGAAGAGTCCACTGAAAAATCAGCTAAAAGTAAACTGAGCTGAGCTGAGCTTCTTACCTGTTTTGAATATCAAATTATGTGCAAACGGGACAAGTACCCGAGTTCTGAGTAGCCTCTCGAGTTGGAGTTGCATGCGTGTTTTATAATACTTTGTGACACGAGAGCTTGTTTTCAAAATGTCTTTTGATACATATTATAAAATATGAAAATAGTTTATATTTGGTTTTTCATTTCTATAAAATATAAGGAGTATCAGGCCTATTCCGGTTGCCACTTTCTGCAACATTTTGAGGAATGGAAAGTTCTTTAAACATTCAAAATTTCCTTATTGCCCATGTAATTAAACTGAATTGAATCCAACAGTAAAAATATTCCCATTTAAGTAAAAAAAGCACTTTCGGAATATTTTTATGAAAGTGGAAACTGGAAATTAAAATCAGACTATATTCCAAGGGTATACTTTTGTCATCTTGTTTTGGTTTCAACGCAACACTCGTCCATCTCTACCAAGAATAACTCGTTATTAGTTATTGTGTACTCGTTATTTGCGATTATCTGGGTTACACTTGCCAATTTTGAAACTCCAGAATTCCGTTATGAAGACTTAACGTAAAACTTACACATGCCACTGGAATGTCTGCTAACTGGCGCTAGGGGGCGTTGTTGTTGCTGTTGACGCTGCTGTCCGCTGCTGACATTTCTCAATTAAAAACTAATGTTATTTGTATTTGATAGCAACGTGTTTTTCGATGCGCACTCAATAATTAATATCATGTTTGACTCTGCCGATATGAGCCTGACCTTGAGTTGGGCCTGCTATTACTGGGGGAGGTACTCGTAAGTGGGGTTAATGTGGAAAAGTGCTGAAATCAGCTGGCATAGCTGATGAAAATATGTTCATAATTTGTTAATTGGTTTAATTAAAAGCCATTTAAACAATATGTAATTAAATTAGACAAACATCAAACGCGAAAGATTTCTGTATCCATAAGATGCAATCAATATTTTTGTAGCCTTGTATGTTTTATACAACTTATATACACTCAATGTCTTGTCGTCACGCCCTCAACAAATCACAAAAAAAAACACATTTCATTGCTTTTATTTTTGTTTTGTCCAATTGCCGATTATTGTGTGTAATGTTTTATTTTTTTGCAACAATTATAATTATTAATGTGCTGGCAGCAACAATAATTCATTTCTGCGTTGCTTTAGACCCAATTTTTGTTATGGCCTACAAATTTGCTGATTTGTGCTCAATGGCACTTAAGATCAAGTCTTTGTGAACATGTGCGCTAAGACCCAAGGATGTCACCTTTGATATATTTATATACTTTGATCTGCGCACGACACCCAGCTCCAAGTTAGATGGAAGGTTAGCACAAATCTCACTGTCTCTGTAGACCATAAATAAAAAGGCCATAAAGTTGAATAATTTAGATTATGTTAGTCGTCGTCGACTCAGCCATATTGATAAGATTTCCACAAATCCACACTTAAGTTCACTTTTGATTTCACATAGGTAGCTATTTCTGAGTTCTCTGTTCACTTAGGTAGCTATTTCTAGAAAAGTAGCAACAAGTGCCTATCTTTATGATATTATATGATGGGTAGCCATAGTTGCTAGCCATTGTTGTTTATATTTAGACATGGTTATAATACTCATAAAGTGTGCTACTTCTTTTTTAACTTGGATGACCTAATTTTGGCTTGTTTTTGTTTAACTAGACAAACTATTTTGAACTTATCATAAATAGTATAAATATACATGCTTATCATTCAGAATCGAACAAGAATGCAAAATTCGTCCCAATTTTGTTTTGAGACTGTAAAATGAGAAGTATAAGATTAACAGGGTTGCTGAGAGTGCTCAAGTACGGTCACACTCTGCTTATACTATACGTTATACAGCTTATAGACTATCCTTATTGCTAAGCAGAATACTCTTATTGCTACAGAACTTATCTTTGAAATTAAGGTTCGATTGCCATTTCATACAAAAACGATTCAGAATGAAAAGTTATTTGAAATGGAAACAGGCCTAATAATTCAAGTGCAATTTGGGAATATGATTTAAGCAACAATATCAAAGTTTCGAGAAATTGTATTGTAGTAGTTTTCCAACAGTGCTTTTAACTATATAAAAAGTATAGTTAAACTAATGTTACTTATAACAATAATAAACTTGTTTTTCTACACTTTTATTTCAAGGAAATACAATAGATCGCATTACAATTAAATCTTTCTTAAGCTGTGGGAAAGTTAAATAAATTGTATTAAGTTGAATGAATGTAAGTCGCAGTTTCAGCAATAATTATAAACAAAACATAACAACAAATTGAAATTTCTAATAAATATGTTTAGCTTTGTTTTTTCATTATATTTATCATAAAAATGTTATCCATTTAGCCACGGGCAAGTTGGAAGTCATCAATTATAAATTGTGAGTCAGTTGGTATGGGTTAATAACATAAGGAATGTAAGACAGCAATAGGTCTATCGACATATTTGTAAATTTAATTTGAAAAAATAGCTGCATTTAATCATTTTGATAATTATACACACTAATTAAAAGATAAAAGTGTTTAAAGTAAAAACTAACTTAGACAAGGGCAATTACACAACAAAAACAAGTTGATAAAAACTTCAGCAAAGTTAACACCTTTTGCGGGCTTTAACAACTCAAGTGCATTTCCAATTCCATTTCAATATGTATTTCAAATTACAATTTCAATTTCCACTTCAAGTTGAAAGGCAAGCAAACAAGTTTGCAAATGTTTCATTGAACTTGAGCTGTGATTCTGGGAGCCTCGCAAAAAGTGATTAATATACTTGATGAGCATTCAAGCGCCGTTATGGATAGAGCTATTAATGCATTATTGTTAAATTGAGTGATTGATTGATTGAGTGATTGATTGTCACACACATTAACAGCAATTGTTACTTGGGGGCCTTCATTGAATTGAATTAGCTGCTGATTTGTTATTGTTGCCACCTGTTGCTGCCACTGCAACACTGCAACAATCACAACAACCACAACAACCACAGCAATAACAAGCAACCACATTTTGATTTGCATAAACAAATTGAGCTCAGAAGTCGCTTAGCATACAATGTGCAATGCGTGAATTAAACAAATCTCCAATGCAAATAAACCATAAATTTTGGCTTATGCTAATTGCAGTTTTTAGTTAGCGATTCTTGTCAACGAGCTGATCTCGTTTCTTTGCGCTTTATTTATGATTATTTCTTGACTTCAATTTCAAAAACTCCATCTATTCAAACAACTGTGGGTGTCAACTCTAAATATGCTGACAGTTTGCTTTTTAGCTTCAATCTAAGCGGAGCTACAAGAATTTTAATCACATGGTAATTGGTTACATTTGAAAACAAGCAAGTATCTGCAGTTGCCGAAGATGAAATACCCTAAATGATATCAAATCTATCGTAAGAAACCAAGTCTTTTATCTTACAATTCACTTACAATCCACACGTTTTCTAATCATGCAGATGTAACTTCCGCAATCGATTAGACACGTGTGTTTTCCGTGAATAATTAAATTGAATACAAATATAAAAATAATATTAATAATAAATATTTGTATACACCTCATTCATATTTTATCTGTTGTCAATTTTAAACCTTTTGATATGTGATAAAAAAAAAACGGCGTCAATTTTAAACTGCTAAATGTTAGTTAATTTTATCGCAACATTGATTGACTTTGATTAATTATATGCTACATTTGTAGTATCTTCGTAACATTATGGATCTGTTACTAACAACCTGACTTTAGTTGCCACCATACTAAGTAAACCTGTAGTTTACCTCTCATTTCCCATCTACCATCTCCCATCTCCCATCCATCATTTCTAAAACTGTTTGCGCATTCTGAGCACGTTTGGCTGCATTCTGATTCTGAGCTTCTCCGTTACACGACAATACTACCAGACTTTGTAACCCGATATGCCTGTCATACGCCAAGTGAATCTGAATCTGAATGAAATGCGAGTCAAGCGTTAAAATTGTTGTTGTTGTTGTTGCTGTTATACCCTGTTAACATTTGAAATTGTTAAAAGGAGTTTTGAAAAGGTTTGTGTAAGCATACAACAAGCAGAAGAAAGCTTCTTCGATTATGTAAAGCATACATAGATAGTCTTGATAAGCTTTAGTCTGTATTAACTATTGAAGCTAAATGAGATAAATTTGGTATATTGGTTTTCAATGAAAACTTTTCATATATCATACGACACGGAAAACTACTGAAGTAATAGTTTTAATTCTCTTATTTTTACTTTCCTCTTTTTATTTTCGTTTCTATATATTAAGAAACCATTTTATTTTTTTATTGTTCTCATTAATATTTTTAAAATATACTAAAATTTCTTTACTTTCAGTTTGTATTGTATTGTATTCTATTGTAAAATAAATATTTTTTAAAAATGTTTTCTTACCATTTTCTTGAAAATTGATACAAGCAGTTAAAAACCTCAATGTTGAACACATTTATCATTTTCGATTCCTATCAAAGCAAACGTAAGCAGAATCAGAATATTCTGAATGAAGCGTAATTCAGTTAAAAACACTTTTAGTTTGGAGACAGTATTCAAACTTATCTTAAAAAAGAAAAAACTATAGCGAATGCATTCGAAAAGTGAAAAACTTAATCGGAAACGATTCGGAATGAAATGTTGGCGGAAATGGGAATTGATATTGTAGTGTTGTTTGTATTTTGTCAAAATTGGTAAATTTTGGGTGCTTTAAAGCTGAGTACAGGGTATCTACTCATCAACCATACTCTATAACTGTTGCTGTGCAAAGTTAAAGCACGTTGCCAATTGTTTTACGATGCAGCTTAAAAATTGCACTGGTTGAACTGTTGGACAGGCAGTCAACCATTGAGTTAACTGTTTGTTTGGTTAATGGGCACGCTACACGTCTTTTATTTGTTGTAAACCCTCCCTCCCCCTATATAAATGGCGCTATGACGTGCGCGTTATCAGCATGTCATGGGACTTGAGGCCAAAGCGACACCAAGAACAAGTAAAGGCGTGAGCAACATGGAAGATAATTGGCGTATTAAGTGAAGTGTGCAGAGCTGTTGATAACATCGCTTATCAGAGGGGGCTAAAGAGGGGCACTTGACACTGTGCAAGGTGGGGATTACTGAAAGTTGGCAGTGTGATAAGCACATGTGGATTATGGGCATTTTATTGACCCTGGTCTAAAGTTGTGTAATACTAAAGAATAAGATTAGCTAAAGTATTCAATTAGCTATGACAGATATCAAATAAATCTAATTTTTGTATATCAAACACTTAAATTGAATGGTGTGCAATAATTGAGATATTTATGCCAAAACACGTCGTGGAATAATGACAACAAAATGAGCTTAGCAATTAGCAAACCCAAAAGCAAACAATAAATCAATAATATTAATGATTATTTGTGCATTGTTTATATATTTGATTTATATATGCACTTTTGTATATGTGTGTGTTCAAAATTGAAAAGAATAGTCCAGTTACATTTATAATATTTAAACTTAAAGTCTACAATTCGACAATATTTGCATACGTTTGCAAATAAGACGTCAATACAACAATATTATTTGCTTGAACAAATTAATTGACACCTGCTAATTAGCATTGGGCTTAAATAGCAACAATACGTAAATAAAAAACAAAGCAAATAGCTAAGTAAACAAATGAGGAAATAATGTGCAGAATGCGATTGAACAAATTAATTAATCAACTGGTGTGAAATTATTTAGTATTTATTACAATTCTGGCAGTTTACTAATTTTAGCAAGTCAATAAAAGTTAATGGAACGTGTATGTAATAGATATATTATATGCCCATGCAAAGAAAATAAATGTTACAAGTTATAGCTAAAAATATTAAAGAATTTCACTAAACCCAATATAATCCTTTTTTCATTTTGGTAAATAAAGTATAAATACAAAAGTTTTCAAGATCCACATTGGGGCTCGTGCTGACAAAAGAAATTGCTGAACCCTTAACTTTCTATCGGACAATAGATGGCGCTATGCAACTTCAACTAATGTGCAGCTATCAGGGTTGTCAATTTCGCGATAGTTTTCTGTACTATCGAAAAATGTCACTATCAAAATTGAACAAAATGTGAAGCAAGTGCAACTCATGTTCCATTTTGAGACTCAGTTACCACTTGGGCCCTAATACTTGCTTGCAATCTCGGCAGGACAATAGATGGCGCTGTGCAATTTTAAATCTCATGAGGACAATAGATGGCGCTGTGTATCGCACGATGGCAGGACTATCAATTTATACGATATACGATACAATATTCGAGCCTTCAGACTGAAACGCACAGGTGGCGCTAACGATTGTTGATGCTCGCGCTTGTTGGATTCGATGGCAGTTTCTCTTATTAGAAAAGAAATTGAACAGTGAAATGACAAGACGAATGTTTTCACTGAAAAAAAGTTCAAATTGTCTGATCTAGTTATGGTTTTCACCAGAAAGCTGCTATACACGGCTTTACGTTATAGTCAATATCGATATTTTCCTTCATCCATTTTGTTTTGTGAAATTTGGATCAAGTTTATAATTTTCTGCTAAAATTTTGTCTGCTGTTTTTTGTTCCAGCTGTTTTCAGCTTCCCAAACTCTTACGATACCACTGTGTTAACGAGTTAATTGGTTAAGAAATTAATTTTAATCTGTTTTAGCCGAGTTCACTCGGCACTTGGCAAAGTAGGCTATCACTAATAAAATAATTTCGTTTTAAAAATTTTTATTTCTATTGAAAAAACAAGAATCATTAAATTTAAAATGAATGAAGAAGTACGTGAAAATGTACTTCTGCAAGGTACATAAGTACTGTACTGTAAATACAACAAAGGTTTCTTAGATTAGAGGGTGGGAGGTTTTTCATATAAGCAAATGTTCTTGTTTTCTTTCTTAATTTTAACATTTTTTTAATTTTTGAAGTATTCGGCAACATTTGCTTAATATTTTGAATGTTTCATATTTTGTAGCTTAGTGGGCAACATACTTTAAATCGTATTATTTATTGTATTGCCCAGTTTCAGATACGACTAATGTGCTTAAGAATTATTATTATAATGTTCCACAGTGGAAATCGTCGTACAACTTTGTATTAATGTTGAAAAACTATTTATTAATTAAGACTATAAGACCTTTTGTTGCTTTACAAAACATCAATGCAACAAAGTAAACTTTTTTGTAAAGGTGTTAACCACAACCACAAGAACTGCTACCAATTTCATAATTCGTATTCAAAGCAAAAACTTGAAGTTGGCAATATTTTGTTGTTGTTGCTGATTTCTGATTGATTACATTTGTCGATGCATGAGTAATTTCATAATTAATTAAAATTTGACATGCGCTGGTCAAGTTTTTGAGATCAATGCATTGCTTAATAAAATTACTAATTCATTTGTCTTTAACTTACTTTTTTTTTACAGACATGTCCAAATTCGTTGGCATTGCCGACATCACCGAGAACAAGAAAATCTGGCGCATGCTGCTCGGTGAGCTGGTGGGCACATTTTTCTTGGTTTTCATCGGCGTTGGCAGCACGGCGACCGGAAGTCCGTCAGTGGCACAGATAGCGTTTACCTTTGGCTTGACGGTGGCTACGTTGGCACAGGTAACTATAAGTACCAACTAACATATAAGACAAAACTATGTAGCATACCAACCAATCAGATTGCCATCTTAAAATTGAGTTTGCGTTTTGGGCCAATACCAATTTCAATTGATATAGAAATGTGCAGCTTTGCTCGATTGAGCTGTCAAACTATCGATAATATCAGCATCGATAGATTTAATAGTTTTTACGAGGGCACAATCAATGGAATCAATGGAATGGAAAGTCTAGTCATTTTATTACCCCTTTCTAATAGTCCTTTTCTTAGTTCTATCGATATTATCGATAAATAATAATTAATGTAACAGGCCAGTTCAGATTTTCACTTTCGTCAAAATTTCGCGGAATTGAATTGAAATTACCTTTAAGGTTTAAAATTTACTTAGAGCTGTTGATCTAGTGAATCGAATCCTATCTCAATAACAATTTAACTCAATTCATTGTCAAAAGAATGCGAATTAACTCCGCAAAATCTTACCAGATGTGAAAATGGAAACAGTTAGGAGAATCTTCTTCCGGAATAGGCCTGCAAGTTTATGTGTGTTAAGTTCTATGAAATAATTTCAAGATTTTTTAAATTAAACATATTAATAGGTGTATAATTAAGCAGTTTTATTGTTAGAGCTTTTAAATCTTGATTATTATCGATACTATCGATAGCTTAACTTATTGTGCTAGTTACCTTGCAATTTGTAAGTTAAGTTAAGTTAAGTTGATTTTGAATATTGTCGATACTATCGAAAGCTTAACTTATCAATATTGAAACTGTCGTGCATAGTTTTAGAATTCTTATCAATTTCCATTGATAGTCTTTTAATAAATAAAACATAACTTAATTAAATGTCCTTTGACAAAGAAGCAGATGAAATAAAACAAATCTTGTTATATCTTAGCTATGAAAGATCACACTATCACAAAGCTTAAAAGTATATTAAACCAAGTCAAAACTAATGATAGTTCAAAGCCGATACTTCCGATAGTCTCACCAAAGAGCCCGACATAACTATCGATAGTACCATCGATAGGCTTGACTGGTCAATGCTGGTCAATATTGAATGGAAATAGCAAATCATGCGTTCAAGGACACGCCACCGCCGCGTTACACTTTCGGCCGGGCCAAAACTCATTCACAATTCGCAGTCAGTGGCAATTGCAGTTGAATATTTTGGGCAAGACATTGGCATTTAAAAAAGCCAACAGAGAATAAACGAATAACTAGCTAACAACAAAACGAACAACAAACGCATAAAAACGGCAATCGACTGCAGCGCAGTCGTCGCGTTGGCTGCGTGCGAATGTAATTTACAAAATTGACAGATTTACAGACGCACACAGATGCAGATACAAGCTGAGCCAAGCTACAGACACAGATACAAATACAGATACATAAGTATCTACAGCTAGCGCTTGAGCTGCGGTCATTAGCGCTGCACACGCTGCGTATGAGTAACGCACAACGATTCCAAATCCAAATGCGAATACAAATACGAATACAAATACGAATGTGAATGTGAATGTGAATAATAAATGCGCATTCGCTGCAAAAGCGTCTGCGTTGGCAATTAACATTAATCAACACGCAAAATATGCAATTAGATTATTATGCGTTTAATTACGTTATGCCTTTGATGTTGTTCTTGTTGTTCTTGTTCTTGTTGTTGTGGCATTTTTTTTTTTTTTCGCATTTTTAAACACTGCTCGGCTTTGAATTAAATTTATGACTACGTCAAACAAAACTGTGCCCATTGCACTGCGCATCCAACGCAAACTGATTGAGACTCTCAGCTGACATTTAGATATTTACAACTCTTTTTATTAACTAATTATATATTGATCCTTAGTTATGCTAGTCGATAAGATATAAAGACATTTGAATTTGACGTTGAAAACTAAAATTAATATTCACAGCTTTTTAATTACATTTACGTAGTTTAGTCTCGCATTTTAATGTTATTAACAATTTATTTGTCATCTTTTATTTTGCTAAATTTAGAAAAATTTTAAATTTAAAATTTTACTCAAATATAAACAATTTGTTTCAAATATGACCATTAAATTGTATTTTAGCTTGTTGCCTTAACGTGAAAAGTATTAATATTGATACAATAACCTTATTTTTTTTTAAAAAATTTTCATTGAATTTTCTCTCTTCATTTTAATTTCTCAATTCTAGTAAAAATTTGGCCTACTAATTATACCTTTGCAGAGGGTTTTAGAGCTATAATTATGAAACTTGGCACAGGTGCTTCTTCTTTCTGCAAGCAGTACATATGTCAGAATCGGCCAGATCGGACCACTCTAACATATAGCTGCCATAGGAACGATCGGTTCAATAATATGTTTTTGTATGAAAAACTTTTTTGTTTTCAAAGTAACCGAACCAAACTCACTTAACCTATATTTAAGGACACTTTAAACATGATGACAAAATTTCATCGAAATCGGACTTCTATATCTTATAGCTGTCATAGGAAGGATCGGTTGACAATAAGTTTCTGTATGAAAAACTTTTGTGTTTTTTAAAATAACTCGACCAAAATATATATATCTAAATTAAGGCGCGTTCTACACATGTTGACCAAATTTGTTCAAAATCCAATCACTATATCTTATAGCTTTCATAGGAACAATCAGTTGAAAAATTAGTTTTCTAATGCAAATCTTTTCTGCAAGGGTATATATCTTCGACAAAGATAAATTAAAGAAGTAAATAATATAATCAAATTTTCAAGCTTATACAAATCTGCGCATTTGTGATTTCTTATGAAATAAAAGATGCTAAGCAAAATCTGATTTATTTCTATTTGTTTGTGTGTTTTTCTGCATACAATTTATAATGTTCAACAAATATCAAACTCATTTTAAAAGACATGTTGCATCATATCGCGGAATGAAAGATATCATGATAAACTTAAGAGCATAAACCTTTCACACGTGTGCACTGCAAGAAACGCAACATAAAACATAAAACATAAAAACAAAGATCATCAAACGAATGTATCTTCAACATTTGCACTTACATTTCGACACTTTCTATCATCAGCGATTAGTAACAAATTAGTTTCAATTGCTTAATGCAACCGAACAACTATGCAACGGGTGAAAGATAGTCACGAGTCATTGGAGAGGCCTGTGGCACGTTCATTTATTACAAACAACAACAAAAACTGAGCAATATTTTGATGATTAGTCTTAGTTGCACTCACAGCGATGACGTGTGGCACGAGTCGCATAGTTGCATAGTCGCATAGTCTGGCCCTGGGTTACTCAGGTGCATTCAGGTGAATTCAGCCAGCGTGCTTAATTTGTCGAAATAGTCAAACAATATGACGACAATTGGCTCTAGGTTCGATAACAATAACAATAACAATACTTATGCCTTTCTCATGCCCATTGCATGTTCAATAGAGCGTGGCACAAATGAAAAACGTGCTAATTACCAGGCATTTATATGGAAAAGCAATTACATGTGCTATCTTCAAAGGTGTTGCCTATGTAACATATGCCACCTGGGCAGTTAAACCAACTCAGTTTCAATTTTAACAAATGAGAAAGTGAAAGCAGGTTTTCCGGCTTGCCTAAAGGAAGCAATATGTGGTCAAAAAACATTTATAGAAAGTACTTTTAGTGGGCGAACTTATAGTGTTAATTCAAAGTTAACATTTTATAAATAAAAACCAAGAAAATATATTAGATATTAACATTTGTATTACGTCTGGTTCAAAAAGGAAGTTTGCCCTTTGAAAATAAGTACACAGACGGAAGGACAAACAGACGGACACGACTACTTAGAGTCGGCCGGAGTGTTAACAATGTTAGACCCCTTTTTTTTCTCTATACAAAAGTTAAACATTTTAATCGGCTAATTATAAAGAATATACAAAAACACTGCAACAAATAAACTGCGTCTTTTGTATCACATAACAAAAAGATAAATTTGTTTAATTAATATACCGTAAACACACCCTATATTCGCCTCTATAAAGCGGTACCATCAAAAAAGCCTGTCAGACTCATCAAGAAATGCAACATTTGTATGCAATTTGCATTGTGACGAGACTTGAGTTGTTCGTTTGACAGTTTGCCAAAAGGAAGTCAAGCAAAGAAAATGCAAATAACAATAATAGATAGCAACAATAGCTTATAAAAAGATTAGCAACAACAACAATAGCAATGCATACGTGCGTACCGCAAACAAATAACATATGATTATAATTGCGATTATATGTAATTCTAGAAACTGTTTTATAAGTATTAATACCGTGTACTTATTTTAAGATAACTATCAGTTGATACAACAAATTTTTCAAATTTTCATAATTATTGAAAATTAATAAACAAAGATTTTTAGAAATTTTTGAAGCAATCGTATTCGAGAAAATGTTTTAAAAGCGAAAAGAAAGAGCTGCTTTTTAGGTTCATAAGTACAGAGTATCTTCTTGTCGAACACTCTCTCGACTTGAGCTTTCCCACTTATTTAAATGTTTAGATGGGAAAATGTTGCAGCAATGTTTTTTATGCGGGTCAAGTAGACAAATGCAAAGAAATAGTCATAAATTTCGAGTGCCGGCAGTTGTTGATTTTGATCAGGTGCACGGTTGGCTTGGCAATTAGGGATTGGCTCTTTGATTTACATATATTATTAAGCGAAATGCAAAACATAATAGAACATGGCTCAAACTGAATGTGCGTGTGTGTGTGTGTGTGTGTGTGTGCAGATGCCGCCCAATCGAAAGGCCAATATGAAATAGAAGCCGAGTCCGAAGTCAAAGTCGAAAAAACCTCCAGAGGCAATCAAGGTGCAACATGCAAGATCAATAGAAACCCATGTGTGTGTGTATGTGTGTGTGTGTGTGTGCAACAACTTAACAACAACAACTACAACAACAACATTGGCAATAAAATTGTGCGTGCACCAATCACGTTTTCAATTCAAAAACTAAACTAAACTCAAATCAAACGGCCCGCAAAACTGAAACGAATTCAACCAAAATGGCAAAGTCAGCTTTAAGCCGCAAACACCTCGGTTTTGGCCAATGTTTTGGCTTTTGGTTGAAGCGAACTTGAAACGCACGACAACAATCACCAACAGCAACAACAACAATAACAACAACAACCGCAGCGGGCAGTTGCAGAAAAGCAGAACGAAACAAACAAGTTAACATTCAATTTAACTAAAAAGCCATAAAATATGATTTAGACGCAAATGTCGCTTAGAAAAACAACAACAACAACAAAAACAACAGCAACAAATACGCGCAGACATTTGTGCGCCGACGCTGCGCATGCGTAAGCCTCGATTCAAGCGATCGATATCTTTATATCTACAGACAATGCGACGGACCAACGTACAGTGGGGCATTCTGACTTTTATTGTTGCACAAATTACAATTTCGAAAATGTTTTTTGTTTTTCAAATTGAAAGCAAGGGGAATCAATAATGAACAGTTGAAAATTCTGACTTACACAGTGGGACCTTCTGACTTATTTCTTGCAAAAATATATGTGTTAAGGAAATAAGTTAAATCAAAAGCATTTATCTGTAATGCACTTATGAAACCAAAAGCACTTTTTATGAAAATTTCATTTTTTAAATTCAAATTCAACAATTTATAAAAGCTAATTATTTGTTTACAACATTGAACTGCTGCGATAATCAATATCAAAGCTAATTTAAGAGTCTTTCAGAAAAAAAACATCCGAAATTTGATATAAACTTGATCTGCGTATGGTATACAGGAACCTATATGCCAAGTTTGGTGTCTCTAGCTCTTGTAGTCTCCGAGATCTGTGTGTTCATACGGACTAACGGACAGATAGACGGACATGGCTAGATCGTCTCGGCTGTTGATGCTGATCAAGAATATATATAGTTTATATAGTCGGAAATGCCTTCTTCTGCCTGTTACACACATTTGCAGTACTTTATAACTCCCTTTTTTTCCATTTTTAATGGGTACAGGGAGTAAAAAGTAGAAGTTTGTGAAATGTCCGTCGTCTGACTGTTCGTCTGTCTGTCCGTCTATCTGTCCGTATGAACGCAGCCTTTTCCACAGTTTTGAAGCTAGAGCAACCAAACTTGGTATACATATTGATATATACCGAAGGCAGACAAAGTGTTAAGATATCCCACCACCCCCACCCCTTCCCCCACAAAAAACTATATCTTCCATTTAAAATGTGGTTTTTTCTATAGCTCAATATCAGCAATTATTGCTCTATATACATGTACCAGATATTTTAATAAAATATTCAAGTTAAGTTTCGTTTAGTTAGTTTAGTTTACTTTAGTTTAGTTCTCAGAATGAACAATGACTCATCAACCCGCATTCTTACGCATTTGACGCATGTTTCTGCTGCACGCATACATCATATGTTAGTTAATGATGGGTTTGAGTGCCTCATTGAAAAGCCTGCCACAAAATATGAGTGATTCAGTACCGAGTGTACAATTAATAAATACGCACAAAGAGTGAACACATAAGCTGCATTCTATCAAGCCTCAACACATTAAATCTCATCGATGTGTCGAACAACTTTTGTAGGCCTCGAGTCAACTAACACCGTCATCAGCTGCAGCTTTTGCATTATGAATAATTGTCTGATCTTGATGATTAGGTTCGACTGCCAGCACATTTTTCACACAGTCACTTGCCACAGAACAACAAAAGCCGCAACATGAGCATGTTGTACATTCTATAAAGAGATAAAACAAAAAAGGCGTGCTGGACTAGGAAATACCCTGTTTTTAGATTTAAAATGTTTCAAGTAGTTTCAATCAATACATGCTCATATGTTTCAAGCAGTGCACCGCTTGCAATTCAAGCAATTCAAGATTAGCATTTCTCCGATACATACTTTGATAAATATTTTGTTTAGAAACTTTGATGTTAATTATCTGATTGTTGAAAAAGTCCTTGTCTAACCAAAAATTAATCTCAACAAGTAAGAGTGCGCTGCTAAAACGGGGGTAATAGATTCTTCTTTGGTGCTGTTTATCCGATCTTAATGAAATTTACGAAGGTGATAAACATTGATTAAACATACATGTGTACCAAAAATTAAAGCTCTATCTTTAAAATTGTGGCTGTGTGAGTCTTTTGCGATTTGCGGGGGTGCGGCGGGGTGTATCCGAAATTTGAAATAAACTTGATCTGCGTATGGTATACACGAACCTGCACGCCAATTTGGGTGTCTCTAGCTCTTATAGTCTCTAAGATCGACGCGTTCATACAGACGGACAGACGGACGGACGGACATGGCTAGTTCGACTCGGCTGTTGATGCTGATCAAGAATATATGTAATTATACAGTCGGAAATGTCTCTTTCTGCCTGTTACACACATTTGCAGTACTCTATAATCCTTTTTCCCATTTTTAATGGGAACATAAATTTATTATAGTTATGTTTTTATTAGAAAATATATCTCAAAATAAATGTTTAAGTTTTCAGTCAAGCTCAATATTCTTACATTTTAATACTCCTTTCAAATGTTTACAGGGTATTAAAACAGCATTTAAATAATGCAATGTGTGCGTACGCCAAATGTCAAGTTGCAACCGTTGCAGTTTGTTTTGTTTGCCGGGCGTAACTCAAAACTCAAAGATTGCGTGTATCTAAAACTGTTTTGCTGTTGGTCGATTGCCGCCTCGAATTGTGACCAGACCTGGCTCAAACTTGCACTTTACGTCTCTGTAATTAGCGTTGTGGAGCAGCAAATGACCAAACTGCCAACTGGCTAACGGCTAACAGCTAACGGCCAATGGCCAGCACAGCCTCCAATCGCCTTCAATTGCCAACATTCGCCTCCAGTTCTCGCAGTTTGCGCGTTTATTAATTAAACGCGAAATGTGAAACGCAGACACCCGACATTGGCCATGTGTGCACTTGTGCACTTGAGCCGAGCTGCTGCTGCTGCTGCAGGCCGAAATCAGAATCAAAATCCAAATCCAAATCAAATTCAAATCTCTAAATGATATGGGGCTACATAGAAGCCTGCACATCGACCTTGAGCCAACGGCGCACAATGGGGCGATTGCCTAAAGAGCGTTGTAAAAAGATGAATAGAAATAATAATGATCGTACTTTTGACAGCTATAACATTTTTATAAACGTTTTCTAACTGTTGAAAATATATTAAAACACAGATTTTGTGGTTGAGAAATTTTGAAAACATTAATTTCGACAAGCCATTAAAGTTATGGCAACTATATGTTAAATTGATCTGATGTGGACTATAAAAAATAGCCTCTTCAAGTGTTTATATGCGATGGGAAGAAAATTATAACATTTTTAGACGATCTAAAAACATTGAATTTGAAATTGTGCAAAAGTATCAAATTGATTCACTTTTCACTATGGGCTCAGTTGGTTTACCAAAGTTGTGTTTTTTCAAATTTAGTTAACTTTTAGAAAGTTTACACTAAATTATGCTTTATTTCGATGTGTTCTGCTTCAAAAAAGAGTATATCAATATCAAGTATCATAAATCGAGCATCATTGATCAACATGGTTGACTAAATACGCCCATTGTTTCCAGCGGCTGAGACTATTGTAATATTTTTGAAAAGTAAAATGTGAAAAAGCGCCACTGTGCGACGGCAGCCTACGAGCTTGTACTATGCGTTTTCATTCATAACATGAGTATGAGTGGCAGTGCGAGTGCGCGTATGAATATGAGCATGCGCATGAGTGTGAGTATGAGTATGAGTACTCACTCAGTGCTTGAAGTGGCAATTTGTTTTATTTGATTTTTTCATTTGAGTTCTATTCTGAAGCAAGTATGAAGGCACTTCAGTTTGCTGATGACTCAACAAAACATAAAAATACTTTTACTTTTAGACGCAGTCGCAGTCGTTGATCCATTCCCATGCTTGAACTTTAAATCTATCGAGATCGTCATCGACACAGACATCGATCTTAGTGATGGCAACTGGCATCAGGCTTTGGCTTTGGGCTGGGGTTAAGTGCATCTCATGTCAGACAAATTGCTTGTATCCGTTGTCAGCTGACTGAGACTTTAACTGCGTTCAAGATTATTGTGTAATGGCCAAAATGCAGACTCTACCAATGCAAAGAGTAAGCATTACCCAACCCAGAAACGCAATTCACCTGCCAAAAGACGATGGAGTTAAGGTATTGAATAGGTTACCCAACTGACATTTGAAATTCCCTGCATATCTAGGGAATTCAACGAAAGGGCATACACCTGTTTATATATGCATGTACTTAGTTAAGGAAAGAAAACTGTTTTCAGACATCTCTTTACAGCTTTTAAAACGATAATGATATCAACTTAATTTTGCAGTTTTGTTAATGCTTTAAAATTATGTTTTCAATAAAGCGTTTATATGGAGTATAACTTTCTAGAATACAGATACACTTTTGCTACATTGGAGATACATTTTACTTTAAAAACTTATCTTTTGAATAATTCAAAAACTTGAATACGAGCTCAATTGCAAAACAGCAAGCTTCACATTTATGACGCATGAACATTTTAAGATTTAAATGAAATGAGTTAGATTTGTTAATGTTCTTGATATATAAAAAAAGGTATAAGTTCTTTAAAGATACAAAGCAATTGAGTTTAATGAGGTGATTATTTGATGATGAACATTAACTTTAATTGACGACAATAAAGAATTTACTGGCTACGTGCGTTGTTGAGTATGAAAAGTAGAGGTAATTCTTAATTCCTATTTTTATATGTAGAGCTTATTCGAAATAACTATGTAGTACCTACATATATAAGTAAGTCAGTTGATTGATAATAAAGGCTTGGGGAATATATTTAGTGTAACTTGCTTTTGAGTGAAGCCTTTCCAGAACACTTTTGTCTACTAGCTTAAGACCTTGTACTAAATAAGGTATGTGAGGAATATTTTCTTGTAAATTTCTTAAAAAATCTAGAATTTATCTATAATTAATATGAGTTTTATATACTATCCGTTGTGTAGGGATTTGCACAGGATATTCCATTAAATTTTTTATAAATTTTATTAATCGTGCTTTGTACTTTTTGTTCTTTAGATAGTTTATAGAAATCTTTGATAATTGTTAACATCTCATCTATAATACTGCGTTTCTGTTTATCTACCTTTTCAGGGCCTGGGCCATATCAGCGGCTGTCATATAAATCCCGCTGTGACCATCGGCTTTCTCATTGTCGGTGAGATGAGCATCCTGAAGGCGGCCTTCTATATCATCGTGCAGTGCGTGGGCGCCATTGCCGGAGCAGCTGTCATACGGGCGGCCTTAAATGGAATAGCCGTAACAGGATTGGGCGTTTCCGACTTTAATGAATCGCTGAGTGTGGGTCAGGTGGTGCTGATTGAGGCGCTGATTACCTTTATTTTGGTGTTTGTGGTGAAGGCTGTATCGGATCCGGGTCGTCAGGACATAAAGGGTTCGGCTCCATTGGCCGTTGGTCTATCCATTGCCGCTGGACATTTGTGTGCGGTATGTAGCTAGCTTTATTATTATTTAATTATATACAAATTTTACAATATTTCTATGCAGATTAAACTCAGCGGTGCCAGCATGAATCCTGCACGCTCCTTTGGACCTGCTGTTGTTCAGGGCATGTGGGCCAATCACTGGGTCTACTGGGTGGGTCCCATTGTGGGCGGCATTGTGGCAGCTCTGATCTACAAATTCATCTTTAAGGTGCGCAAGGGCGACGATGAGGCCAACTCTTATGACTTTTAAGAAACCATCTCTATACTTATACCCATGGTCCTTTATGGGAATTCAAATCCTTGTTGTTGTGCATGTGTTTTGTATGCAAATGCTTTGTACTCACATTCGTATTCGTCTCATTCACAAATGTGTTGATGATCCTTCGAATGTTGCCATTCGATTGGATCGAAGGCACGCACTATTTAAATTTTATCATTTTTATTTGTTGAAAAATAAAAATAGCTTTGTTTTAGTCGTACTAACACCTAAAATGTTGAATATTCTATGTTTATTAGTTTAAGATAAATGTAATTCGCAATTATTATTGTATCTCGAAATGTAATTACAATTGATATGCAATTTGCAAAACCGAATTCCGAATTATTTGTTGAAAATGTTATTGTCTATTAAATAATTATCGAGCACAAATAACCGTATTTGATAAATGACAAATTGTATGTGTAATAAAAAATTTAAAAATAAATTGTGTTTTTCTTTTATAATATTGTTATTATTTTTATACAGTTAGTAATTAGGTAACAGGATAGAACATTTAGTACTTTAAACAGTTAAAAACAAGACAGAATACAAAACTATATTAAAGTACCATAGAAGTTGAAAAAGTTGTGTTCTGTTAATATATCTAAATATATCTATTGAACATTATTGTTGTGCATACAACAGTTCATTATTCAACAGATTGTTCCGATGACAGATTGTTCAGATTATGAAGTTCGCCCTCGGCAAGGGTGTAATAATAAAGCCAAGCTCAAACAAATTTTGTTCTTCAATTACAAAAAATGTTGCATACTTTTCGGAATGAAGCAGTATTAAGACAGTTGTCCATTCTTCATGCTGTGCATTGTACGAAAACTGGTGCATACTTTTAGGCAGCTGCATTAAATTAAAAGAAGTCAAATTTTTGTTTGGCTGCTAAACTTTGTATTTGTAGGCACTGATAATGCCAGGCAGGTTACGGAAGTACGTACAACTTTTGAACATTCAAAATTGGATGACTGAATTTAGGTTTTACTCAAAAACACTAAAGACTTCTCCCCACGCTTGCTATGCGCTTAAGCTGTAGTAAATTCTTTACTCCATGCCACTCGGCACTGGCAAATTTTCACGTGAAAACGGCTGTTTTAATATTATTTCATTTATTTTATGAAAACCTATAAATTATGTAAAGTCTACACAAATTTTTTTAATATTTTTTCTAACCGTTTTGCCGCTAAGCAGAACTGGACTATATGTTGAGTGATTTTATTATACTGTACGACATTCTTATTTATTCAATATATTATAAAAAATAAACAAAATATAAATGCAATATTTAATCATTTACAATGTGAATATAACCTTATTGAATTACGTGCTAATTGAAGTTCAATAGCAGCACGTTTGCATATAGGGCTGATACTCATATTCATTCACAGTCACATTAACCTCAACTGAAAAGCAAAAGTTCTTTGCGTCATCAAAGCTTGCAACTCATGCGGGTGTTGGAGGCAACAATAAAGTCAACAACAAAAATACCAAACAAAATTAACTCCATTAAAAAGCCAGTGCAAATATGTTACAAGGTAAGCTGCGCACGCGTGCTCAGCCACCCGCAGGTAAGTATTGTAATTGAAGCGATATTCATTTGTCGGTTTCACTGCTGATAAGCTGCCCACTTGCCCTCTTACCTCCCCCCCCTCCATTTTGCTTCTTCCATTGCTTATCGCATATATGTAGCACCCATTAATACATTTGTTCGGTGTTGCAGTTTGAGAAATAGCAGGTTTACACACACTGGCAGCTGGTCGAATATTTCAATAACAGGTAACTGGCATCGAACTTTGGCTTATATTTTCTTCAAAACTTCATGTGTTTTCAGTGTTAACACTAGGCAGCGTTAGCTCTGGCACAGAAACATTCGAAATCAGACTCGAATATTCATTTAAGACAATTGTCTTTCCTTTAAATCTTCAGCTTACATAAGTGTGAACATAAAGGTTCTCCCGTGAGGTGCCCTTGCAGAGGGTTTATATTTGTACTTACAAATGGTCAAATAAACATCGGCATAGACTGTCAAATGAAGACAGAGTGACATGGAAATACATCTGTCGAGCTTAATAAAACTTACAGGATTAAGAGGCTCTGGCATAGACTACCATATTGGTCGAATATTCGACTTGCTGCCAGTGCGTGTAAGCTGAGCTAAGTACGCCGTTAATTTTGTCATTTAAGCGAGACGCCAAAAGGCAGCTAAAAACAAATTACTCATGCGTTTTTCACAAATGGCATAAGTAAGTTTAATACATTTTTCACTGCCGACTAACACAAGTAGCAACTGCGACGACATCGACAGCGACACCGACACCGACACCAACATCGACACTTGAAGCTCGGCCTGCTGGTTGATTGTGGTTCAGTCTAAAAGGCAAGCAGCACACGACAACACAAGTAATTGACTTTGTGAAATGCAACCTACATTTAAGTGGCACTTTTTCTGCCTGTGGCTGCTGTGTAGCCAAGTGCTGGGCCAAGACATTCAGCCTGAATTTCCAGAGGATTTTCCTACAACCACAACTGATGCTGAACCAACTGAGCCAGCAGCAACGGAAGATGGAATAAGGCGACCCACTACAACCACAAGAGCCACAACAACCACAACGACCACAACTGAAGCTGCAACAGAGCCACCCACAACAACAACTACCACAACTGAAACAACAACAACAACAGAAGCTGCAACGGAGCCAAGCATAGCAACAACCACAACTGAAACTGCAGCAACCACGCAGACCACAACTGATTCATATTTGCCCACCTATGCACCACCCACAACTCCAGCATATGTGCCCACCTATGCACCACCCACAGCTCCAGCATATGTGCCGACTTACGGACCACCCACAGCTCCACCATATTTGCCCACCTATGGACCACCCACTAGGCCACCTGTATCCACCTCATTACCCTGGCTATGGGACTCGGATGAGAGTTATGCCACCGATAACTGTTATTTGAGGGAGCAGGTGGAGAGCAGGAACTATGGCTGGCTTTGTGGATGTAAGCACCACCCAAGGGCTCCAATCAGCCGATCATATACTAATCAGAATTCTACTTAATCTAATTTCACAGCTACGTTCTGGATGCCTTCTATCAGCTGTTATCGCTGCTGTCATTATGGTTACGGTGGATTTGCAGGTTGCAACAAATTATATAGTGGCCGTTGCATAAATATCAGCTGGGAGATCTAAAATATATAAATGGGGTTTTTCCTGCCCACAAATATATGTATATACTAAATAGTGCGCTTAGTTTCGGACTAGGTAATTATATAGGTGATAGATTTTGAATTTCTTTTCGCTTGACTTAGTTATTAATAAGCTTATGTCTATGTACACTTTAGAATCAGAAAAAAGGCTTACATAGAACATAAATAAGTTAATTTAATGACTTTCATAAGTTTGTTATAAAAAAGTTGTATTATGTTTTATAAATGAGAGCTGGGTAGAAACATGTTTCGGGAATAGTTTAAGAAAACCAAGGTACAGGTGGGCTTGTGCATGATTGGGAGAGATTGAGTTTTGAGTTGACTTTCCTGATACCATCTTTATAATAAAGTTAAGCATAAGTGATTTGGTTGAAGAAGCAATGCTCCGAATGTGTATAGAAAGAAATCTATAGCATTTTTCATAATAACCTTGCCGAAGGAATTTTAATTAGTCACTTAATGTGTAACTTATTGAAAGAAGCGTCTCTAACTCCATTTCTAGTTATTGCTAATAACAAATTACTCATGCGCTTTCCACGAAAACAATAAGTACATTCAAAAAATGTACAATACCAACTAATACTAGTAGCAACTGCAACGATATTTGCATCAACATCGACATTTGATGATTTGTTAAGGTTCAGTCTGAAAAGCAAGCAGCAGACGGCAATACGAACAATTTAATTTGTGAAATGCAATCTACATTTAAGTGGCACTTTTTCTGCCTGTGGCTGCTGTGTTGCCAAGTGCTTGGTCAAGACATTCAGCCCGAATTTCCAGAGGACTTTCCCACAACCACAATTGTTGCTGCAACAAAGCGACCGACAACATCAAGCACAACAAAGCCAGCAGCAACAGAAGCTGCAATGGAGCTAGTTACAACAACCACAACTGAAGCTGCAATGGAGGTAGTTACAACAACCACAACTGAAGCTGCAACGAAGTCACCCACAAAGACAACAACAGGAGTTGCAACGGAGCCACTTGCAACAAGCACAACTGAAGCTGCAACAGAGCCACCCACAACAACAACAACATGCACGACAACCTGGAACAAAGTTTTATTATTAATCTGGCCGACAGAGAGTGAGGAGAGTAGGGAGAGTGAGGAGAGTGTTGAGCGTGAAGATATTTATGAGATTGATGAAAGTGATGAAATTGATGAAATTGTTGAGAGTGCTGAGATTGATGATAGTGATGCTTTATGTATTAGTTGCCTTCTGTTGGCGCAAGTGGAGCACAGCTATTTTGGTTGGATCTTTGGAAGTAGACATTACACAACAGCTCCAATCAGCGAGACAGATTCTAAATATTTAGTTTAATTGCACAGTTGGAATGTGGTTGTCTACAATAAACTATAAATTGAACGTTGTAATACTTGTTTTGACTCTGTTCACTTTTTCAATTAAGTCAATATTTAATGATATTTTAGCAAATGCTCTAAGTAAGCTTTTAATTAGACCATTATTTTAATGCTTATAATACTTTAAACATGAATCAAATGTCGAACTGTCAAGATTTCTGCTTTTTTGTCCGAAAAAATTCTCCGAGATTGGGATAAATGTCTAAATCCTGTATAGTTTGTCTATTTTTCGGGACTCCGCTGGTTTAAAACATTATGATTATTTCATATCTAGATTGGATTTAAGGAAATTTAAAGAGAATATCTGTGAAAGTAATTAAAATAATTTGAAAACTAGTAAAAATGTATTAAGCTGAGCATTCTAACAGGAATTTGGAAGGAGATCTGGACCCACGGGGAAACGAGAAATATAAGGGATCGAGAAAAGATCGCTGTGAGTAAAATCGACATCCAGCTTTCCATTCTGATTCCAACTCTATTCTAAGCAGCTTTATGAAAAGTAATTCGATTAAAAAAACAATTCGATAGTAAAATTTAACAGTTGTAATTCGTCTCAAAAAGTTTCACATTTAACATAAGCACTTCGAATATCAATCCAAGTTATACATATTGCCCAAATTCAGGAAGCAATCCTTCAAATGTTGCTGACATTCGCAGAAATCCGGAAAAGGTGGCGCCAGCACTTCATACATAATCCGAAGCAAATCCACAAATTTATTGAGCGCCTTGGAGTAGTCACCGGTATCGTAGAGTCGCTTGGCGGTGCGTGTCATCATTTCGGTATCCTGCATGACCTTGAGACCCTTGAGTATGTTGGTCATCTCACCACAGGTGTCACATTTGATCATGAAATCATTGCAGCTGGGCGGCACCTCAACGATTGCCGCACAGTTGTTGGGCGCCTCACAACGGAAGCGTATGATGTCCCTGGGCAGCTGATCGAACAGTGGCCAGTTCTCCAGGCAGGCATCGCAGTTGCATTCGAACCAGTAGAGATCCTTTAGCCTGGCCTGACGATCATCTCGCTTGTCCTGCGTATAGATGGGACCATAGTTCTCATTAATGGGCAATCCTGCCTCGATGGGTCGCACACTATTGATATGAATGGTGGTGCCACGGAAGTATCTGACTACGCCCGGATCGCAGGAGTGATTGAATAGCGCCAGCGTTGGATAGATGGCACCACCAATGAATATGGACTTCTCCCTGCCCTCGGCTCTAAACTTATGCAGCTCGGCCACCTCGTGCGTATTGAACTGTATAAACTGCAGACAACGCAGCAGCAACGCATTGATCCATTGGAACTGCGCCGGCTCCGGCTCAGCGCCAAAGTAACCGCCGGATTGTAGACATTTGGTCAGAAAGCGTGCCATTAATACATACTGAAAGAAATTGTTAGGAGGACGCTGATTCTGATGACGCTCCAAGTGTGCCACACGCCGAAAGTCATCCTTGGGCAGACTGCAAAGATACAAAAGATTTGAGTTGATGGAGGCACAATTGAAGCGGCAGACTCACCTTAATAGCTGCTCCAGCGTTAGTTTCTCATCGATGCTTGACTTCAACTGCAGAAAGTATTCCAGCGGCTTGCTGGCCATGATCCTTAGGGCCATATGATTGTTAATGGAGGCACCGGAGCGCCATATGATGGGCAATATGCCACATTCATATTTGTGATACTTGCCAACTGCTGCCTGCTGGCACTGCTCCGAGCAGTAGACGACATCCGAGCAGCCTGGACAGGCCACAGGCACCACAGTGCTGAAATAGCATTCAAAATTAATAATTCTAGGAAAGATTTTTGTAGCTCGATTCCAACTAACCGGACAAAGCAATATTCGCAATGCGTATGCGCAAACTTCTCGAGCAGCACCGCAACATAAGGACGCTCGACGAGCAGCTCCTGCCCCACTTGCACATCGGCAGCAGCCCGTGCAAAGCGTCCCTCCTGCTGATTGTGATCGATGCGTACCAGCGAGCTAACAAATTCCTTCTCCTCCGGCAGCGTTTGTGCCTGCTCCAAGTCCACAACATTTGCATTGGCATTCTTTAGTTTCAGCTGCCTGGCTGCTTGCTTGGCTGTGCGTGGATCATGCTCCAACATTTTGATCATGGTCATGGCATCCAAATGCAGCTTGGAGCGCTTGTCCGCAGGCAGCTTTGAGTTGTCCATGGCAGTTATGCATTTTCTATAAAACAAACTTAATGTTTATGCAGCTTTGCAGAACACTTAAAGTAATACCCACTTGAAAGCAGCAATTGTGCGTGGATAGTCCTTGAGAGCCACGTAACAGCGAGCCTGACGCTCATACAGCTTGTAGATGAGTTCCTTGGGATAGTCCAGCTTCAGAGCACGTCGTATGTCCACCAAGCATTCGCCGTGCTTCTGCATGTGATACAAAGTAGCCGAGCGATTGGCCAGCGCAATTGAGCGTTCCAAAACTTATCAACAAGATAAAAACATCGATTTAAGCTTTAATTTTTAAATAATTAATAACAATCTTAATTGTTTATCAAAATTTGTGTGCTTTAACAGAGAATATTATAATTCTGTCACGTTGTGTGTAACGCATAGAAAGATACAGCTCCGAAGTATATATAATCTTGATCTGAATGTCTCTCAGAATTAACTATCTTAAAGAAACTTATCATAGATGCCTCTTTATGTTCAAGCACAATATACATGCAACTACGATCGGCACAAAGTTTTATATTTTTCATAATAAATCTATCGATCTTTCCAATTTTGATATATCTATAACTAACAAGTAAGAAAACTCTAGTCGAGTGTGCCCGACTACGAGACTCCCTGCTCCCAACTTGCATTTCAAGCAGTTCAGCGGCAACACAAGCAAGCAGCGTACTCAACTTGCACAGTGCATTTCAAACTGTTGGTTCTGCCTGCTGAGACAGGGGAAATAAGTTTTTCCATAACATTGGTGCTATTTATTCGATCGTGTTGAAATTTACACATCCGAAAGACATTGATTAAACATACATGTGTACCAAAAATAAAGCTCTATCTTTAAAATTGTGGCTGTGGTAGTCTTTTGCGATTTGCGGGGGTGCGGGGGGGTGCATCCGAAATTTGAAATAAAATTGATCTGGTTTGGTGTCTCTAGCTTTTGTAGTCTCCGAGATCTGTGTGTTCATAGGGACAGACAGACAGACGGACAGACGGACAGACAGACGGACATGGCTAGTTCGTCTCGGCTGTTGATCCTGATCAAGAACATATATAGTTTATATAGTCGGAAATGCCTCCTTCTGTCTGTTACACACATTTGCAGTACTTTATAACTCCCTTTTTCCCATTTTTAATGGGAACAGGGAGTAAAAATAGTTAAAAAAAACTTTCTGGTTCTCGTAAATATCCCAATCAAACTCATGATATTTACCTGTATATTGTATAGTTAAATCAAATTTGATCGAAATCGGTTAACTATGTCTTATTGCTGATATTGAAATAAATGGTAGAAAATTTATTGATGTTAAAAACATGAATCCTTGTTCCTATAAACGATAACTTTTCCGATTCGTTTTGGATATTGTGTTCCTATTTCCGAATGCAATATCAATTGTTAATTGTTCTTTCTGTTTTTAAAAATAAGTTCAAATGTTTTTTAATCCAGTTTCTTAACAGCAAAACTGAATTTTCCATCGGTATTCGGTAGTCAGAAAAGATAATAGATTCGATTTCGAATGTTTTGATCGGGATCGGAAATGGGCTCAATCTTGATTATCTGCAAGTGTCTACATTTTGGCAATACGAAAGTTGTCGATCGTCGATCGAATATCAAATTGGTGTTAATCTTATTTTTCTCAGTGTAGCAAGTTACTCACCCTTGTCACTTGGCAGCGCCACGTAGCTTCTGGTGTAGAGCAACATGGCCTCCAGCCACTTCATCTGCTTAAAAGCAGCGGTGGCACGTTCCTTGAGCTCTGCTGCAACTGTTGCATTCTTGCCAGTGAATTCAGGTTGCACTTGCAGCTCCGCATCCCCCGCACGCACCCAGTCCAGCTGTTCCACATATGCCACGCGCTCCTCGTCGTTGCCACATTTTGCTAATTTGGCAATATCCGCCTCACAGCTGGCACCGCCCCTTTCTCTGAGTTTCAGGTAGTATTCGGCAAAGAAGCCTTTCTGCTGGCTAAGTGGCATTTTCATGGTGTTTAATTTAGTTGTATTAATTGAAAAATCAAATAAAATGCTTAAATTATGCAAGTAGTGAAAATGTAGTGTCGCTTCTGTTGCCTATGAATACTGCAGCCGAACTGAACAAATTGAAATATATAGACACAACGTGTGGTATCCAGACAAGTTTCGGTTCTTTTATTTTTAGATCGAAATAGCGTGCTATTCAGCGCACCAGAGAAAGCAAGAAATTGAGAGATTTAAATCGGTAACTGGGAGAGCAAAAATTTGTTAGTTTGCTGCATTTGTTTACAAACAATACAAATTTACAAATCTACAGATCTAGCCTGTCTGTTCGTTCAGTTAAACGCAAAGATAAGAGACTATATGCACTAAATATGATTTCTACACTGTGAAAAAACAGGTACTCTCAACTGAAAAACATAAAATCAATTTCTTTACTTTATGTTGTATTTAAAATATTTACTTAAGCTATTGTTTCGATAAATAGCATTACGGATAAAGTAACTTATTAAAAATGTATGCCAAATTTTGGAAAATTCTTGACAAATGAACGGTTTTTTTAAAATTCTAAATGGCAAAAACTTATGTATCTACATTGACAGATACAGAGTTTTACATATTGCTAAGAAATATGTTTTCTATTAGGAGTCCAAATTTTGCATTTAACTTAGTTAAGGAATCACATAGTATGCCTACATCTTTTAGCTTACTGTTTATCGTTTGTAAAAATTTCAAGTAATAATCATATTCTTACAAACTCAGTATAGGGTATCTGCTAGTCGAGCAACCTCGACCAGAGCATTCTAACTAGTTTCTCAAGCAGCCGGCAATGTCGCGCAGTAAACAAAGAAGCAAACCCACACACAACAAAACGTGCTTATCACGCCGTTAAACACTTGTTTCAACACGATATAACATAAAAGCACAGTTAACTTAATTACCAAATATTTTTGATAAATTTAGCTGCCAAATAAAAGTCAATAAAAGTGGTTGCCCCCCTCTGGTTTGATCATACTTATTTGGCGCGAAAGGCCCATTCGCCTCTTTAGCTCAGTGGTAGAGCACTGGTCTTGTAAACCAGGGGTCGTGAGTTCAATCCTCACAGGAGGCAAGTCTGCTATAGATCGTTCAGGATCTGCAAACGACTAAACAATTTTTTTTTTAATTGTATATTGTTATTTGAGAGATAACTGAAACTAGCTAAGGTTAACACTCAGAAAGTATATTAAAAGTGCAATAATATGAGACTGCGCATATTTGTGAAAACATTTTATAACGAAAAGTTTACATTGTAGTACGAAACACAAAATAGTTTATTATCTGCTGCTATGTTTTCAACTATGTTTTAATCTGAACTAATTGATAAGGGACAATATAAAATAATATATAACACTACTGTAGACTTTTATTTATAATATTAAGCTTAAACTACCCAAGCTAAATTTTCTGGCACCTAAGCGTTAAAATTTAGAACATTTTTAAGCTCAACTGAAATGAAACAAAAATATATTGACAATTTTCTTTAAATATTTAACCTTTTGAAAAAGTCTTGTTGTCTTAACTAAACTCATAAATTTCCAAATTTAATTAATTATGTTAAGTATAGGCTAACGAAAATTGATTAAGATTTGTTAATTATTGTCATACAGCGCCATCTGAAACTAAGTAACATAATAAACTTGTTTAAAAAGCTAAGAATATATGTAAATTTGGATTATTTACGTACATAAACTATGTATAAGATAAGCACTCTTTCGGAAAGTAGTTTAGCAAAACTTCGAATTACTATAGCATATAGGTTTTAAAAACTATATAAGAATGTGTTTTAGCAGCTGAGTGCTTCGATCTATAAAAGCTAGCTACCATAGCTTAATACAAACGAATTATGTCGTCGAAAGTTCAGTTTTGTAATGTTGGAATTATAAAATAAAATAGACTTTATTAAAAAATATTAAATGAATAAATTTAAAAAAAAAAAATATATATTTGGTTGATTGCCTCCTGTGAGGATTGAACTCACGACCCCTGGTTTACAAGACCAGTGCTCTACCACTGAGCTAAAGAGGCCTGAGCAACACGACTCGCTAAAACAGTTTATAGAAATTCCCTAGCTTGGCAGCGTTCGTCGTTGGCTGAAAAAGTTTTCAGTGCTCGTGGGGTGTTTGAACAGTTGGTCGCAAGTACAGAGTGTGACATGATGAGAGCGTAAGCCAATTTGTTTGCTGATTCCAAGTCAGGCATATATGTAGTTTATATGTTTATATTAGCTATATATTAGCATTAGTACTTGCATTGGAAATATAGTAAAAGCAGCAGCTGTTGGTTTTGGTTGGCAACTTGTCTTTGTTGCTGCCTGCAAATGTTTTGTTGACTAATGAAGACAAGTTGGCTTTAGAAATGATAAAACTGTCTGATATGTGTAAGTTTCTACTAGTACTCTCAAGCGGCAATTTGTTATGCTAACTTATAAGCAAAAGACTAAGCTCTCCGGCTGAGTAGCTGACTCTATAACGTGGGAAGTGAAGAAATTGCCTGCTGTGACAATGGCCTCAACCCAATTGTGTCATTGCAACTGCATTTTAAGAAGACTTATTGCTGTGTAAATTTGTAGATTTAAAATGATAATTATTTTGAGGCAGAGAAGTCAAACTTTTGCTCAACAGATAAGACTTTAATTTGTTGATGCACAAAATAACTTAAGCGTGAGATATAGTGAATGGGTTGTACACTCAAAAAAAGTAGATATCTGTACTCATAGAAGAAAGGATTTATCCCCTTAATTACCATACATAAACAAAAAAACATTTTCTACAAGTTTTCACAAAATACTATGCCCATGAAGCTCTTTCTCTTTTCTATAAACGAGAGAACATTTCTAACCTTTTTGGATACTATATTCAATATTGGTAAGCTTCCAGCATAACTGTACTCATATCTAAGGTAAGTATTTGGCATATGTATATTTTTATGTGTACATTATGCATTATGTTCATATCAAATAACGCTGCGACAGCCCTTTTGCTATTTAAGTTGAATGCGTTATGCAAATTTGGATGTCGCATAAAAGGTGAAATGCGTAAATTACAGTGTCAACATTACAACGCCCACTTTCCTTTCTTTTTTTTTTTTAAGCTGTCGGGTTGGGGTATTTTGGGTTTTGTATACCGCTGTGAAAATGCATTATGCACAATGGAAAGCGAAACTGAAACCGAGAACTTACCTCAAGCAGCCAAAACCTCTGGCTTTGCTTGGACATGGGGTGCAACGAATGCTGTATGGTAATTTTTGTTTGGTAAGCTGTTGAATCCGGGCCTTGACTCTGGGCATTGTAACCCTTTATAGGGTTTGTCAGTGTTGTAAAATGCTAAAGTTGGCAGTGCAGGGTGGCTGCTTGAACAACTTGTCAAAAGCAACAACCATCAATCAACGAGGGCTGAAGGACTATGCAGCTTGTAAGCGTCAAATAAACGCTGCTTACAACAAATCCGACAAGGACAGCTGTCACTTGCAGCACATAGGAGTACAGTTGGCTACTCAAAGGATGCGCCCTGCCAATCAACGCATTGCAACGTTACGATTGAACATTATCAATAAGGATGCGCCTGTACAGTAGCCTGTCAATGCATTCTAAGCCAATACATTTGCCAACTCTCTTTATGAGCTGTCATTCAGGCGCAAAATATTTATCACTCTCAGCAGCCAGAGATCCTTTGCCAGCTACCCCTAATTGTAGGGCATTGTGCCAGGAATATGCTTTGATTCTCAAATATGAATGCATTTCGAATCGCTGTCGTTGCATAATGTCATTCTCTGACCCTGCTCGGACGCCAGTTATCCGTGTTTATTTGCACATATATGTAAATTCATGTGGAATAAACGTTTACCTACCCAACTTTAAGCTAAGGGCCCTACACACATTACTCAAGAGCCGCCAGTTAATTACAGTTTATTTAGTTTTTCCATGCCTGTGGATTCTCAATTGTGCAAAAATTGCATTATACTTCCGTGGCAGTTGAAAAACTGCGCTGCTTTTTATTATACCTTATATGCATGTGAGTTGAATGTTTAGAAAAGGGTATAATAAGGTATCTATTCGTCCAGTGATCTCAGATCTTTGACTAAAATCAGAACAAGTTTGATTAACTGATTTTCCAGTCACAGCTTTAACAATATAGCTTTTATTTTTGTTCCACATTTATTTAAGAATTGCAGAGTGATTCTGTAACAAACATGAAATTTATTCAAAAAACTATTTTATTTGAGTTTTTAATAAAAACAAAATTAAAATGGATTTTTCAAAGAACACAGGATATATGCAAGTTGTGCACTTCAAACTAAAGCATTCTTATTTGTTGTGTTGGTTTTTTAATGTGGTTTGTTATTGTTGTTGTCGTTGTTGTGCAATATGCAATGAACTTCCGGCATTCTGTATTGCCTGTTGCTATTCAAAAAGTGCACTCTATTGTTGCCAACAACTGCAACGATTCATGTCAACTTGAAGTGCACTCACACGGGTACTCACTCATTCATTTGGGCGCAGGCAAACAATGACCAAAGCCAGACTTGGCTAACAAAACAATAGACAAAGCAATTAATGGCATCAACTAAAATTGCCAGAAGGCAGAGTTAGACACCTTCCTGTTTTAAACCGAATTGCAACATAATTGAAACATTTTTCACAATTTAGCTCAAACTTCAAATGTAAAATGTCATTTTTGTGCGTGTTGAGCTATAGGTCTTGACATTTAGGCCGTCATAAATAATCTATAACAATTTGGATTGCCATTGTTTGACTAATCCCAAATAACGAATGCTTTTATGACTCTTGTACATATTTGTATCAAGTTGTTGTCATTTCCGAAAATGTATTTTTAGGCAGTCAAAACGAGTTTTATTGGCCAAGTTTTTCCCTCGAGCGATGCAAATTTAATTGCGCTTTTTAATTAATTTTAAACGATCATTTGCATAAATTTGTGTTCAAGTTGAATACAGTGTTGACAATCTTAACTCAGACTGTCTATCAAATGTAACAATTTTGACATTGAAATAGACCTAAATCACACAATCTCAAACCAAATCAATTATGTTACTTAAATTTCAATCAATTTTCAAAAGAAATCATCAAACCTGAATTGAAAACTAACTTTAAATCTAGTCAATATATGCAAACTCACAGCTATACTTAATATTTATTAGTGCAAAAGCTCAATGAAATTTGGTTTTTGTTTTTCATTTTTTAGGGCTACCTTGAAATTTTATTATACTATTTATCAAGTCAATCATTTTGTGTAAAACAATCATTTAATTGTTTATTAATCATTCATAATAATCTATTTTGAGTTCAGATATATGTTATTTGAATTGGTTTTAAGGAAAAAATAAAATAACATTTAAAATTACGATATGTCAACAGATCGTTAAGAGCATAATATCCGATCAGATTGCATTTGGTTTTATACCAATAATTTTTATAATTCTTTTATTAGACATAATAAAACTACATTCATGACGTATTCTATAATATTTCAAAAATATTATCAACCCTTAAATATTTTAATGTATTCCAAAATTCTAAAGAAAACTAGCAAAAGAAAATTCTTTAAGAAATACTTATTGTTCAATTATGAATGTGAAAGAAAAATGTTGTTTCTCAAATTTGATAATTGATTTTCGAATAATTGATTTCGAACTGCACAATTGACTTCTGTTGCCCTTCAAGAATTTTCTTTTTTAATCCAATTTAATTATAGATTCCTCACTGCAGTGGTACTTGGAACTCTACATGTGTTTTCCAGTTTAGTTTAGAGTTTAAAAACAACACAACGGGATATAAAATGGGAATTATTTGGATTTGTAATTGCAGTCGGCTCAGAAAACTAAAATCAACAAATGCAATAATTGAATTTGAATTAACGCATTGCATGAAACTCTTTGGCAACTGAAATCAGTTCAAATTAATTAAGTGCGCCCAAAAAAATGGAGTGAAAAGCAAATTAAAAACTGCATGTTTACAAAAAGTAACAATGGAAAGTGCTCTCGACTGCGTCTGGCATTCTACAATTCAAGTGGAAAACAAAAGCTAATGCCAGACGAGAGCATTTTCACCGCGCCTCAGAAGGGGGTTGAATGTGCACAATATCACAAGTAAACATAATCGACTAGAATATACCCTGTGCTTATAATGATGACGATGGTTAAACAAAGAAACAAATCAAACTATCATCCCTGTTCTGGTTTCCACTTTCGATAAACATTGTCATATATAAAATGTGTTGATTTTCATTATTCCTGATGAAGAAATGTATCGATTCCTTGACAAGGGACTTCAAAGCATTATCAAGGCCAAGTAAAGCTAATACGCAAAAAGTTGTCAAAAATACATTTTATGTTATTTTATTATAATCTTTCCAATTAGTAAAGGTTGGTTTTCATTTAAAAACATCGATCATACATGACTTATCGATATTTTTCCTGTCAAATTTATGAATTTTATAATTTCTCTGAATTGGTTAGATCGAGTCAACAATATATATAAGTCATATGATCACACATGCCCCATTTTGCCTTTCAACTTCAATATACCCATTTTGAACCATTTTTAATGGGTACAGGGTATAACAACAACAACAACCATAAACACCAAGCTGGCTGCGTTTCGAGTGGCGGCGTCGGCGGCAGCAGCGACAGCTGCAAGGAAAATGCTGAGCGTGGCGCGTGCGCAGGACATGGGCCACAAGCACAGAAGGGCACAAGGACACTGGAGACGAAGCTGTTACAATGTTAATGCGGCTGTGGATCAACTCAATAATACAGTTACAAGCTCAGTGCCGAGATTGATGAGCCGTGTTGCAGCGGCAACTGTTTGTGACAGCCTGTGACGAATTGCTGCCTGCCTCACGCGTCCTTTTTTTATGCAAAGGATGCTGTGCAATGCCAGGCACATTGATGAAATACCTCTGCCTGTCAGCGCGCATTAAGCGGATTCGTTTTTTATGTTTTAATGTGTTACCATTTGAGCTCTGGCAATTTTACACTAAATCAGCCAATTTCTCACCCAATTTCTGTATTGTTTTCCGCAGCCTTCAATTCGTTGGCATTTTCAGGGTCGATTGATAAAAAACATAAAAAATTAAGCCGCTAAATGCAGCTAATAAAGATCTGATGGATTGAGATCCGATGAATTGAGATTTAGCTCACACTCTACTGAAATCCCTTGCGGTTTTATTTTAATGCGATTTCATGATAACGAAAATGGCTTTCGAAATTTATGTCGGGTATTATAGTATACAAGTTATAGCCCTAAAAATGTTTAAGTAAAGTTATAAATAAGTGGATAAACTCTGAAAAGAAAAAGACTAGAAAACGACTAGGATTTTAAAGTACTAAAAGAGAGATTTATAATGTCCAGTTAGATGGGAAAGAACATATATTGTAGTAAAGTTGACAGGGCAAAGAGCACAGAGCCACAATAAGAGGAGTTAATGGATAAAAAGTACTCCATGGCGAATTCTATGAATTTTAATCGAAGGTAAGTTAATTGGACAAAGCCTCGTTTCATTTCCCCATTTAAAGTCACAAAAAGCCGAGCCCCGAAGTTGTTCTATACCGATTTTAGTAGATCCTGTAATTTTTGAGGTGAGAAACGTAAAAGTCAAACACCTTGAGTGTTTAAATGACCGTGGAATTACTCTATCACATGATAAAGACGGGCACACGTTTGAGTTTTATTAAGTGACAATTCAACCATAAATTTGTTAGAAATAACTTTAACAAGTAAGAACGTTGCAGTCGTGTTCTCCCGACTGCGATATACTCTGTTTTCTGTACGTTTAATCAATTAAATTTTTGAAAAAACTACTTTTATACCTTTAAACTGTCCTTAAACTTAGGTTAAGTGACTTTGGTTGAGTTATCTTGAAAAACATAAAAGTTTTTCATACAAAACTTATTTTCATCCGATCGTTCCTATGGCAGCTATATATTATAGTGGCCCGATCTGGCGTATCTTGACACTTTGTCTACCTATGGTATAAATAAACATATATACCAAGCTTGGTTACTCTAGCTTCAAAACTGTGAAAAAAAACTGCGTTCATTTAACAAACCTAATATACTAATAGGAAACAGTTGCCATTTCAAATGAAAACAAAACACAAAATCGAAAACAAACTCAAAAATATTACTTCTAACTGATTAACTCACTTTTGAGACTACTTAGAAGATGGTCTTTTCCTTTTCTATAAACCAATTACTGAAACATATGTATGAAGGGCTATACCCACATATCCTTGCGCTTGATGTGTTTGATAAAATGTGTGCAGTTAACGCCTTAGACGTGTCCAACAGCTGTTCAATTTTCAGGACCTCTGGCAGCGCACAGCACGCGCCAGTTGTTTGTCTCTCTCTGCTAATTGCAATTACCTTTTTGGCCCAGGAGCCGGAGGCCCAGATCCAAACGCCGATCCTGCTGTGCGCCGTGTGAACTTTGTTTGCCACAATGTGTGCGTCAGATGTGCGGCGCAGTAGCCAAAATCGATTGATTTTGGGATTTGCTGAGGCGAGTTCATATTGTAAATTCTATTATAGGAGTATGTGAGAGATGGGTCAGTGAAGCGCATAGATCGTTGATCCATTTAGCACGCACTGCTGCCTCGAAACTGAAATCGAACTGAAATCCACACACGCACTGAAAGCAACAAAAGAGGCAAAACTGCGGTAATCAAAATGATGATGTGAAAATATTTGTTCATTGGGCATGTCTTTATTCGAAGCCTAATGGATGCAACTCAAACCCCAACTCCAACTCCAACTTCAACTTCAAATCCATCTCTATTTCAGCTGGTTTCACTTACAACAGGTGAGCCTGCCGAAACTAAAACTACAAAATTTCTTTGGCCCTAATTGTCATGGGCCACTGAAGCGCAGCCCGAGGCATAACAACATTAATATCAACATCAGCATCAACTTCAACTTCGCCATCGACAACACGTTCGAGCTGATGATGATTATTAAGATAATCATAAGTATGAGTGTGTGTAATTTTTTTAAAAATTAATATCCGGTCATGAGCTGACCTTGCTGTGTCTACATTTCATTTCATTTCATTTCTTTTCTTTTCATTAAAACAGTTATCAGCAGCAGGCGACAACTGTGTCAACATGTGTTCTTTTCTTCGCTTCACAACCTTTGCTATCTTGAGCTGTAGATACGCCATACTCATGAAAGATAAAACAAATAAGATACAAGCCTGCATTGTAGAACAGAGTGTTCCAATTCAAGCTGTTCTATCAAAGAAGTTTGCAACTTTAGCGCCTTTAAAAAAGACGCCTCTTTAGCTCAGTGGTAGAGCACTGGTCTTGTAAACCAGGGGTCGTGAGTTCAATCCTCACAGGAGGCAAACAATTTCACCTTTTTTTCTTCTAGCTTTCTATTTTCTACAGCTAATACTGAGCACGATTTTTGAATTTAGAAAATTGTTACTTGCTTTTAATTCAACTAAGTGATATCTGCCTACTGCGGCTTGTTATTTGATTTTAAATTAATTTTGGTAAAGCGCTTAATTAGCTTGGATATAGAATCAGCTGACAGCCAAAATTTATAATCAATTTAAAAAATCTTTCTTCAAGCACAGCCCACAAGCACTTCATTATATTTTTGTTTATCACAGCAAACAATCAATCAATATCAACTTATGTAAAACGTTGATTAGGTATTCAAAATTTGATTTTAACTACAAGTTTTATGTTTTACTATTGGCATTCGTATTTATAAATATTTAGTAAAATAATAAAAAAGTAAAAAAAAAAGCTATTTACTATCATCAAAACAGTTTAATTGCAAGCCAGACGAATTACTTTGATGTGTTTTTGTGTATAATTGGTTTTTTAACTTACAGCAAAGATTGTTTTTTACTCCCTGTTCCCATTAAAAATGGGAAAAAGGGAGTTATAAAGTACTGCAAATGTGTGTAACAGGCAGAAGGAGGCATTTCCGACCATATAAACTTTATATATTCTTGATCAGCATCAATAGCCGAGACGATCTAGCCATGTCCGTCTATCTGTCCGTCTGTCCGTATGAACACTCAGATCTCAGAGACTATAAGAGCTAAATACACCAAACTTGGCATGCAGGTTCCTGTATACCATACGCAGATCAAGTTTATTTCAAATTTCGGATGCGCCCCCCCGCACCCCTGCAAATTGCAAAAGACTCCCTCAGCCACAATTTTAAAGATAAAGCTTTAATTTTTGGTACACATGTATGTTTAATCAATGTTTTTCGGATGTGTAAATTTCATCATGATCGGAAAAATAACACCAACGCTATGGATGAATCTATAACCCCCGTCTCTGCAGGCAGAAACAACAGTTTGACATGCACTGGACACTTTAAATGCGCTGCTTGCTTGTGTTGCCACTGAACTAAAATGCAAGTTGTGAGCAGGGAGTCTCGTAGTCGGGCACACTCGACTGGAGAATTCTTACTTGTTACAGCTATTTTTAGTATAATTGTCAAGTTGAGCACAAAATCATTTTAAAATATTGTACTGAAAACTGCAATAAATTTTGAATAGTCAGGCCTGTTTCGAATTCGTATTCCGTTCGAAATTTGCGTAAACAGAAGTGCTTGCTGTTCTAAAATACTCACAACGTCAAGTGGAATGAAAAGTAGTTGCCAGATTCCACAAGGAATTCAAAAAAAACAAATTCTTAAAGTCAATTTTCATTTATTCTTCAAATCGGAACAGTAACTCTTAAATGGTTCGGAATTGATACGTATCTGCTTCTCAAAAACTTACTGAACTCGAAACAGACTTGAGTAATCGGTATTTAATCGTTGAGTACATCAAATCATATTTGTAAGTTGATTGAGTTTGAAGTACAATCTGATTAGCTTAGTTAAGCACAACTGTTTTTTAACATTTTCTGATAATATTAGTATAGATCTGTAGAATATATTAAACTAAGTAGAAGCAGTCAGCTAAAACCGAGCCAGCAATAAGTATGACAATTTTTATAAGCAGGTGATATCGTTAATTTCTTGTAACACTTTAAGCGCAAAATTGCATTGGTGACACAGTTAATGGTAGCACGATCATGAAACGCTTCATGTTTCATGGACATGCACTTGGTAATCAAGAGCCGGGAGCTGGAAACTATGAACTAGAAACAGCACCTGACTTAATAAAAATGGCGGGACGACTCTGAATATCTTCAGTTTAAATATCATAAATGGGGCATAAGCATGCCACATAAATTTGTTTAATTGCGCAAGTTGAAGTATTTTTCAGGGGAAGGTGGGGCACTTGAATGAAATTCCAGGCATAAATTAGTTCGAACCATCCTGTTTCAAGTGCCCCGAAAATGATGTTTTTCGTGCAGCCACAATTTTCAATGTTTGCTGTGGCCTTTTGGCCTGCGTTCGTTTCCCAAGCAATTGAAAAGTGGTTTGTTTTTTGTGTATTTTCTCTGTGGCTGTTGTTTGAAGATTTTCCTGCCACTTGCGGCGTTTTTGTGTTTACTTTGCTGTCTGCTTCTTTTTGGTTTTTTGTGTTTAACGTAGAGTCCATAAAAAAGTAGCTGTAGAATGACAGCGACAAGTGATTTTTGTTGCATCCTCGGGGAAGTGTCTTGTTATTTTATTATAGCACTCCTCGGTTTGTGGCAAGTTGACAAGCACACACACACTCACATATATATGTTTATCCATATATGCTTCTTAGATATTTATTTTCTCTTACCTCACTCACTCTTCATCAAATTCTTTTGAATTATCTTTTGTTTATCTAAAATTTGCTGAATCAAAAGACTCAAGCAACGAACTCGCTTGGAAATAACTTCTTTCAAAATGCTTTGCTTTTGGCTGCTTAAGCTAAACAGTTTTGATTTTGTAATAGACTAACGGTAAGCACACATTTCACTGTTTTCTATACAACTCTTTAATGAGCCCGCACCACTGTCCGAGTTTTGATTTATAGGCGGCGACATTAGCTAATCGAAATGTTGCATATAAAGTTTCGACTGTAAAACCCTCTTAGATCGGGGAGGGGCACTTGAAACGCGTGCACGGCATGCGAGAGGTCCTTTTTTCATATTTTTTGGGTGAATGCATAATATCATCCTTTTTTTTTTATTTATGCCTTTTAGTTGCATGTCTGTTTTGGGTGGCTCGTGCTGTGCTAATTTTAATGATTTTTAATGGCCAAATGTAATCAACGCTAGCAACCCCCGCCCCTGTTTCAACTGCTGCCTACCCCTACAACAAAAGGGTTGGCTCTCTGTCTGGATTTTGGTGTGTTATATTATGTTTGGGTTGTTATGATCATTTTAATTGACTTTGCGCACGAGCGCGCACTGATCTCTATCTCAATGCCAGCCACTCTATGAAAAGCACCACCAACATCTGTAAATGTATCTGTATCTGAATATGTATCTGTATCTGTATGTGTTTGACTTGTATGGCAGTCAGTCAATGGGTTTACCGATTCGAAACTTGAACGATTTTCCAAGCACGGAAATGAACATTTAAGATGCTTGTCATAAAAATCTCGAGTCGATGGCAGCTGTCAAAATAAGGAGACGCCTCCTGCCAAAGACGCCTTACTCGCCGATATTTGACAGGGGGAGTTCAATGCACTACACCATTAACTACATATTTCTATGTATATTTTGATTCAAGTCAAAGTCGGGCCATGCATGGCCCAATAATTCCAACAACTCTCTGCGCTCAATCATCACAAAAAACAAGTAAGAACGTTGCAGTCGGATGGACCCGACTGCGATATACTCTTTTTTTCGTCTCTTTGCGGAGTCAGAAGTGGGCGTGGCAATTATATTTTTGCTCAAATCTTTCAAGTTTTGCCATCAATTTAAGTTTGGTTGGGCCCGTTCTACAAGTTTGGGAGAAAGAAACTTTGGTCGATTGCAAGGGCGGAGGTGGGCGTGGCAAAATTATTTTTATCCAATCCATTTAATAAGGCAACAGAATTCAACCTGCAAAATTTGGTGATTCTAGCTAAAGGGGTGTGGGAGATACAGACTTTGCTCATTTGTGGGGGCGGAGGTGGGCGTGGCCAAATTTTTTTTTACCAGATCGATAAAGAAAGAAATTTGGTTACTCTAGCTCTAAAACTGTGGAAGATATAGTTTTTTGCGGTTTGTGGGGGAAGGGGTGGGGGTAGGGGGGAGATCTTGACACTTTGTCTGCCTATGGTATATACCAACATGTATACCAAGTTTGGTTGCTCTAGCTTCAAAACTGTGGAAAAAACCTGCGTTCATACAGACGGACAGACGGACAGACGGACGGACGGACATTTCACAAACCCAATATACTCTTTTTTCCTTTTTTTTCAAAAAAGTTAAAAAAAGAGTATAAAAACCCACCACAATGTTCGCTGAGCGGAGAGCAAAATTTGTTTAACAGCGAGGGCAGCTGTAAGCGTTGCTGCAACTTCAACTGAGTACAATTTTCTAACATTTGTATGATTAGTTGATATCTTTTTAAGACCAGTTTCCTCTACAAACGTTGTTTTCTAAAAACAATTGCATATTTTTGTCCATTTATTTGTATTATTTATTCCCTATTTATAATAATTTTGTATACATTATAACTTTGTTAAAAACAGCTTGATAAGTATGTGACATAAATGGTATTCAGCAAAAATTAATATGTGCCTTCAAATTAAAAAATTTGTTATGGATACTCTAGAACGAAACTTAGATAAGAGCAAAGATACTAACAATAATCAGATAATCATTTAAATTTTTTTTTTTACGTTTTATTTATGTTTGCTCTGTGACAACAGTTAAACGCGTTGGAGATTAGAGAGGCACGATTCAGTTAACCTTCTATTTGGTTTATAAGCTTTCTTAATTATGCATTGAGATTAAAGTTTACTCACCTTGCTAAGTGTTCTGCGTCTAAGCAATTTTAAATACATATTAAAATTCTTGAAAATTTATTTTCTTATGAAAAGAGACAGTCTTTATTGCTTACTGTTAAACTCTATATGCGGACTTAAGCCAATTTTCAAGTATAGAATAACAAATTTTAAAGGTTATTCACTTTTAGAAGAGTTCTAGGTCTAAGCAATAAAAATTAGTTTACTTGTGAATTAGACAGTTTTTACTGTCTATGGTCTAATTCAAATTTGAGTATTAAGTAATTTAATTAAAATTAATTAATTTTAAAATTACTTATTTTGGCTTAAATATAAAAACCAAAAATGAGTAGAAATTTTCTTTAAAAAAATTCAAAATAAGTCTTTAAATAAGAGCAAAACATAAAATTTTGCTAAATAAAGCAATCATTTTTCTACAACAAGAAAATGTTCATTATTTAAGTACGTTACGTCCGTGAAATTCGAAGTACGGTATTAAAAACAAGCGTTCTGCACTTTAGCTCCTTCGATTAATATATAAGATAAATCGAGTTTTACACAACTATTGAAAACTTTCGTACTTTACTTTGTGCACAATTTCATTCCATTAAGAAATGAACTTTGTGCAACAACTATAAGGGTTGCCCTCGCATTGACGCAGTCGCTGCTTTCTGCCGCTGTTGCTGCTGATATTGCTGCTGCTGTTGCTGCTGCTGCTGCTGCTGCTTCGGCACATTCAGTGCTCAAGTAGCCGTCGTGCCCGAAACAACGCTCTCTCGTTCGTCACTCGTAAGTTGCTCTCAAGCCTATTCCGATCTTTTACGTAGTTCTGCGCAAGCGCAACTTTGGAACTGCGCTGCTGCAAAAGGAGCTGCTGCGTCGCAGTCGGCGCGATAGTTTGTTTATTTGTTTAACGCGCTCGAAAGTAAATTTCCTGTTTGGATTGGGAGGGGGAGAACGGAAATGCTGAGGAAAAGGAAATCAAACATAAATGACAAACGGAAATTGAAATGTGTACTAAAATGCGCATGATTTTACAAAATTAATTGAATCAAAGCAAAAACGGCAATAATTTGTGGCCAAAAATTGTGACTATAAAAAAAAATCAACATTTGCAATAAATAACAAACAACAACAGTGAACTGTGCTGCATTTTAGTGACGGTTGACGGTTTTTGATGCGGCTTCCAGCCAACAATAGGCGCTTATATTGATTTATAGCCCAAGTGTGAATAACTGTGCAAAATAAATTGAAACGAAACTAAATCAAATCAATTGAAATGAAATTCCTTGATGCTACATTGATGCGCGCTTAAATAATTCGAAACTCGACAACAAAGGTGATTTGATAGCCACGTTTATAGACCAGCAGACTTTTGTGGTAAGTGCTCAATTTGCAGCAACAACAATTAACTGAATTGAAAGACATATAACTTTGAAGTAACTTACACTTGCGAGTCAAAGCAACCACAATTAAATGAATTGAGAGACCGACAACTTGAAGTTACTTAATGCTTGAGTGCAAGTCATTTAGGCAGCGTTTAAAGGTTAAATCATTTGTTGCACACTTGGATACAGTGCAGCCTGGCTAAGAGGCGCACCCAAAAATGATGTGGCAACATACATTTCTAAGGCCACTCCTCCAAAAAAAAAACACACTCAGATATGATTTTGCAATATTCTTCAGCTTAAGTGTTGCAAAAATTGAAAAGATCTTGACTTCAAATTGGAATGCACATGCGCAGTTTTGGCAGTTTTTACTCTTGAATTATATATTACGACATAAAACTAGCGGTAGAGATGGCTCTTTGTTCTGTTTTTTAACTTGATAAAAGCAGACAAAAGAGCCGCCAAAGTTGGCTTAAAAGCGTTCGGCTTAACATAACAAAAGAACTGCCTTTCGCAATCAAGAAAGAAAACTTTTTTCTAAAAGAAAAAAACAAAACCATAAAGAAATAAATTACGAGGCGCACGTCTATTTAAAACGCGCTTTGAATAGCTGATGCTGTTGTATATTAATTAAAAAGCAGCTCAATCAACTGACAATTTTCTTTGGTTTCATAACTATAGTTAACAATTTCATTGGCCGCAAAATCAAATCAAGAGTTCAATTCAATTGTAATTCTAATAATATTTTGTAACCAATCATCCGTTCTGCCCTTGGCCCATGTATGAAAGTTGGAGCTTGATTCCAGTTCTACGTATAATTACATATGATTTTCTGTGGTTGACTCAGCGTCAGGTAATTGTTAAACAAATCAGTGGCAGCTAATTCAGTGTTATTATACCCTGTAAAGGGGGTAATGAGCATAGCTGGCAGCAGTAGGCAATTCCAGTCTAACAAACATATAAATTTTTTAGAAACATCAACAGTCTTTATGCTTAAATTTACAAATTTTTGTTTATCACCAATTTACAAACACAATATCGAATATATAGCTCCGATTTTTGGTAACTATATATTATAGCTTGATATGCAACTATTATTAAAATTTCAGCAGAATCGTATAATAAACAAAAAAGTTATTTTAACTTTAGACAAAAGCAACTTGATTCTAGGGTATCTTTGAGTCACACTTCAAATCGACTAGATCGTTTCTACCTGTTTCAATTGTCGTGCTCTTTCTCGATAGTATCATTAATTTTAAGAGCATACCTTACGTTTCTAACTCTGCGCATTGCATTTGAATGACAATTGAGCTGGATCACAATTCATTGAAATTCGAGATTCGAAAAGGGCCAAGCAACCCTTTTGGCCTATACCAAAACAGGATGTTAGACCGGGGAGCGATTAACATATTTTGAGATTCTTCTGTTGACTTTGTTTCTTATATTTATTTGCTTTTTCTCTGTTGTCTTCAGTGTGTGCTCAATGCCAACAACCCAATCAACGTAGTTTTGGGCTTTGATATGTAAATCCCACTATGAGTGCTTTTTCTTTGTCTAGACAAAGATGCAACTTGAGCGTTTGAGACGGATTTTTGTCTCAAATGGAAAGTAGCTAACGAGTTCAGTTTTTGTATATTTATTTAAACTTCTCGATGAGTTGAAACTGTTTTAGTTTCACTTTCATTTCAAAGAAGTTGCAAACAATTAAAGCGCCATTCAGCATGATCTTTATTTTCTTTCACCTGATGCTCCAATATAGATTTCGCTACGAATGTGAAGATTGATATTTCCGATGTTTGACAAATTGTTGAAAGATTTACAACAATTTGCGCTTTCATTTCGATTGAAGTCAACCAATCAAACTGATAACTATGTAACCCCATCTATAAACTTTCTAGAGAGTCTAAAGAATTGATTTGCATAAATGATTTACCAACTCAACTTTCACGCGACCCAATTGACATTCTAGCTGAACTCATTGGCGTTAATTGTTCGTTGAAATTATGGCTAATTATAAACAGAGCTAAGTACTCGTAATCGGCTAGAACAACAATGTTACTCACCGCACAGCTGCAGAATGTTTAAAAACAACTTCAAAGATACAGCAGCAACTGGCTAAGAAGACTCTTGCCTTCTCCCTCTTTATGTCTCTATCGCTTTGTACAGGTAAACCACTTAAGAGCAGCAAAAGTCAAAGTCAAAGTTGAAGATTAAGTTCAAAATGAAGCTGAAGAAATGCTAATGCAGAATCACGAACTTTAAAACAAAACGTATTTGTGTCAAGTCTATTAACTTGTCTATTGTAATATTACTCGTTTCAGTAACTCTGTACCTCAATATACCCTGTGCTTAATCAAAATAAGTAAAAGGGTATGATAAGAGAATTGTGATAAGTCGAACATTTATCGTATGTCTTTCGATCTCGATTTTTAATAAAATTTTAAGATAACATTTCTTTAAAAAAAAGCCTTGATTTTTAAATTATTAAAATTAAACTTAGGTAAATTAAGGATTAACAATTAAGAATTTAGAATTTTTCATTCGGTTAGGGTTATTCAAAATTTCAAAAATTAAAAAAAATATTGGTCAAACATTTATTACAAGAATTATTTACCAAGATGCCTCTTTAGGGTACTTTAAAACTAAGTACAGGGTATCACTTGTCGAACTCAACTCAAGCTTTCTTACTTGTTTTCTTTTGGCCATTTCGAAGACTATCTTTCAGTTTCGTCGTTGGTCCATTTGCTGGCCATGTGCTCAGCCTCTATTAAGGTGATTATTTTTATCAATGTCGCTGTTGTTTCCATTGTCACTATTACTGTTATTGTTGTTGTTGCTGCTGCTGCTGTGAAACACTTGTGCACATACCGAAGCACAATTGTCAAGTGTGTTTAGAGCTGTGCTAATTTGTGTGTGTGACAAACAATTCATTTGGCCACATATATGTATAAATGACGACTATAAAGCGCTCAAGTTTGAAATTGAAACTGTGCTAAAGACATTCGACAGATACCCGCTCTCACGAGTATATGAATATACTCGTTTAAAAGTGTGAGTACCCGTAGTTATCAGCAGACAGCTGTTCAGAAATTCCCTTGCCCAAGGGGGGCTAATGTTTATTTTTATAAAACACACAAACCTTTGGCTTTTTACCATTGTGCTCAATTTTTATTATAATGATTCGTTAATTATGTTGAACAAAACAAACCATTATGATAAACTGTTTTACTCAAAGCGAAGTAAAAATACTCTGAAAATTGTTTTTTATTATTAATTAAATTTTCTTATTGAGTAAATATTTTAATTTTGCAATAACAAACGTTCAATACCTGTGGATATATAAATATTAGCTCCAAAACCATACGAATAATAATTATAAATAAATAAATATTATTAACTGTGTTTTTTGTATAATAAACAAAAAAAAAAAACAAAATAAAACAATTTGATTTTCATTTTGTCTGCCTCCTGTGAGGATTGAACTCACGACCCCTGGTTTACAAGACCAGTGCTCTGCCACTGAGCTAAAGAGGCTCTTGCTTGTGCGCTGTCTGAGTTTTAGTAACATTTACGCCAGCAGAATGCTTCTTAACAGCACGCTGGTATTTTTAACAGAATGCTTTAACAGGCATCTGTAAAGATAACAGCGAACTTTAACAGGCAACCCAAGAGGTTGCCTAGTTTAATAGTTGGGTGGGTGTTAAGGCATAAATAAGTTCGCGGTTGTTAGAAAATTTTAGAACATTTTGCAATTTTCTTATCTATTTTGCGGAATTTTATGATTTTGGGGATGATTTTGTGAAATACAGGAATAAAATTTCATGACCTAATTTTGATTTTGGTCAAAAAAGTGAAAATCGTTCTCTTTTACGCTTTAATTTTGTTATTTGTGGGCGCATGTCCTTTTTTTAACTTCGTTTTTAGAACATTTTAATGACAGATTTCTCAAAATTGGATCATTTGGAAACAAACTTATACGACACTGACAGTGAGATTGTCAGCTGCTGGCAGTCATAAGTAGCAATTTTGGTTGGAATTCGCAATATGTTAATTTTAAGTTTGTTGCTTTCTGAAGAATTTGTTCTGAATCATTTCTGGATAGCAAAATCGTCTGACAATTATTGATTTTTGCATAAACAAAATTGTTTGTCAGTTTCCGACTATGCTGTTTACCAGGTATAAAAATTCCAGATACATTTCGTCCGAAATTTGATGAATTTTTTGATTTATTTTTTAAGTTAATCTGAAATTTTAATTGATTTTCAATTCAGAAAACAAAGAATAATTAATTTCCCTTAATGAATACAAAAAATATCCAAGACCAGATAGTATGAACTTTGTTATAAGAAAAGCAATACAGAATTACTAAAATGCATGCTGCATTAAAATTCAGGAGAAATTAAAATTTTGTTTTTAAAACTTAAGAAATCACTTTGTTAATGACAACTTACTTATTTGCATTAGCTGACGCGTCATTAATGAGCTATAATTAATATCTTTGTAGCTTATTTTATACTCACTGACTATATTAGAAAATAAAACAGGTGTCATCTCCATTTAAGTAATTGTACAAAATGATTTGCATTTGCCCGTAACGACAACAAATTGTGGGCGCACTGAGCTCATCTCGCAATAATTTGTAGGTGTGTTTGTGTTTTGAAAAAAAAAGAAGTGAAATAAATATGTAAATATATTTATAAAGTATATATGTTTGTTTACACAGAGTAAAAAATAAAAGCAAGCTGACAAACTACGACAACGGGCGGGCAACACCTTCAATCCCAAAAACGCGTTTCAAATTGGACATTTTATACGTGGGGGGCAGACGTCTCCACAAATATTTTCAGCTCACTCGAATGTGTTACAACAACAATAATAAAGCAACAACAATAATAATTACAATAATAAAGCAACTGTATAAATGTTGTTAGCAATTTCAAGTGGATTTGCCTTTGATTTCGTGCATTTTCATTAGCATAAAAAGCTCATTTAAATTTAACGTTCGAATCAAAAGCTCAGCAGCGCATGGGAAGTTTGCGATTTAAAGATTTGAGCTTTTTTTCGCATTGCTGCATACTAGTTATTTACATATGCAATTGTCAACTGATACGTATCAGCCATAATTTCAATGCAATAACTATGGGCAAAGAGAGCAAAGCTACTGAGGCGTCTAATTGCTTTTTTTCCCAATAGACAGAAACACGCCAGACCATATTAAGCCATAACATAGACATCTTCACATTCTGATCGACATCGATATCAAGAAACTACTCTAATAATTAGAATTTATGGTCATGATTGATACGATTGTCGACTTTTCTCTCCCATGAGACCTTTACACCCGATTGACGACTTGTTCTGGCGACATAAGCGACACCAATTTTCCAAAAGCTGTGACCATTTTTCAGCTCATTTTTTGGGGCCAAAGTCAAGCACAAAAATGAGTTAAAGTGCCGTCAATAGACCGGAATTCAAAGCCAACTAGTTTCTTTCACCTTGCAGTTGTCCCAGTTGCTTGACCAGCGCCGAATGCAATTTGTGTATATTTCAACATCAATTTAACAGTACATTTGCAACTTGTTCTCGTTCTTGGTTAGTTCTACAGGCTGTTCAACTGTTCAACTGACACCTGCTGCACACCCCTCGCAAGCCTCATATCCCTCGCTAACCTCACACGACTCACACCTTGTGGCAAACGTGGTTTTCCATCTTTATTTTTTTTGTTTGTCAAGTTTCTGTTTCACTGTTGACTAACGCCGGAAACTCGCTGCCGCCTCACGGCATATAAGTTAAATGAAAATTTATAAACGAGGGCGACTTACAAAATAATCAGTTTTAAGAATGCACAAACTTAGTTTTGACTCTACAAAATACATAAAATAAACGTATTGTCTTAAATCGCTAAAAGTATGACAGGATTCCTGAACCCAAACCAAATTTGATCATATATCGCACTTTTAAACAAAAATGAAGTTAATATTATGAAATTATTACTCTAAATATAGATTTGTTGAATTACTTCAATTTAAAGTTCATCTCTTTATGGAAATAGGTTCGTAAGCTATAGAAAACTTGGCGTGGGTTTTCGCGTTGCGTTGATCGAGAGTGTACTGTATGTACATATGTAATTATACATATGTTTGTAGGGTAAGTCCATTTGTTCGGGCTAAAAAACTTTAAAAATTCGTAATCTACGGTCAATTCTATTCACCTTACTTTCTGAAAACTATTTCCAGTTTAAGATGAAAAATTCATTTTTTGAATGTTTTTAATGTTTTCTATAAAGTAATTTTCGACCAGTTTGGCGAATTAATAGCTATAATTTATATTATTAAACAAAAAACCAAAAAAAATAATATACATATAATTTAGATCAAGCTTTTTTTGCAATTCTAGACATTAATCTGTTCCTAAAAACAAATCATAGACATCAAAAAGGATTTGTATAAGTGCAGATTAGTTTGCATGAACCGAAGAAAATTTTAATAATTCCTGATAACTGTAACTTTAAACATTCAAAAATGATCATGTTATTGACATAATGTACAATGTACATTGTATACATACATACATATGTGTACCAAAAATCAAAGCTTTATCTTTAAAATTGTGGCTGTGGGAGTCTTTTGCGATTTGCAGGGGTGCGGGGGGGGGTGCATCCGAAATTTGAAATAAACTTGATCTGCGTATGGTATACAGGAACCTGCGTGCAAAGTTTGGTGTCACTAGCTCTTATAGTCTCTGAGATCGACGCGTTCATACAGACAGACGGACAGACGGACAGATAGACGGACATGGCTAGATCGTCTCGGCTGTTGATCCTGATCAAGAATTTTTATAGTTTATATAGTCGGAAATGCCTCGTTCTGTCTGTTACACACATTTGCAGTACTTTATAACTCCCTTTTTCCCATTTTTAATGGGAACCGGGAGTAACGAGCCCAATTAAGACGAACTTTCGTTTAAAAAGAAACAATTTCAATTTCCACATAAAATGATTCATTTAAAATTAACTTTCGTTTTAAATTAATCATTTTGCCCAGTCTCCTGAAAAAGTACTGCATCTTTCGTAACTTATCGTTGCACCCTCGTAGGCATATTTATAATCACCGCAAAACTTTTTTGTGTTTGGTGGACGGCAGCGACCATCGCCTGATAATTATCAGGCACAGGCATAAATAGTTGTACTTGAGTACAACTTTGGCCATTTCTTTAAGGTTCTTCTGGTCTTGGTCTTGTTTTTGTTCTTGTTGTTGTTGTTGGTCTTGGCGTGGCTTGGTTTGGTTTGGTTGCGCTTCAGGGAACTCAACGCCCCCAGTTAGTGCCTGAGAAAGAGTCGGAGTTTGGCGTCTTGGGTTATGGCCAAGTTGCACTTGTTGTTATTGAATTGCGAGCAGTTAGCCCTTCAGCTTGGCCACGCAAATTCTGTTTCTACAGGTATACATACATACATACATACATACATATATAGCATACATAGTTGAATGATCTTCATGGTTGACTGCAAATATTGCTGTTGTTGTGCTCGCTTTCTCACGTTGTAACTGAAACTGCAGCAATTTAGCGACCTGTCTTCCAATGCAGACCTACAATTTGCACAAATTGTTTTTATTTCAGGGATCTGGGCAAACTCTATTCTTAATATATGAACTAAACAAGCTCACGAGTCATAATGAAGCATTAATGCTAAATTAGATTAATGATGGGCTCCGCATTAGGCACTCAAATTTCAAAAAGAAACAATAGACCTCAGATACACAAACATAACGTGTCGTGTAGTTCCTGCCTGTCTTAGCTGTCTATCTACCTGTTGGCAACACGCAAACTGAAATCAACTTACAACCAAGCAACAGACATGTTGATGAAGTTCTAAGTTTAATTTGTAGAACGATGCCAGCATGGTAATTAGCCTGAGAGACTAATGACTGACTGCTTTCAACTTGATGGCAAAGAAGTTCAGTTCGGCTCCAAAATAGCACAATGTCAAAGTGTTGTTATAGATACAAAACTTCAGATACAAGTGCTGCTAATGAATCTTTATATAAAATTGTTAGCAAAGAATGTAAATTTCAAGACGATTTGCTGGTCGTTTGAATAAAAAGAACATTGCATAAACTCTGTCAGATGTATCTCTAACTAAAAACCTCAACATTTTGGATCACTTCCATTTCAAAACCCCCACTGAATCTGACAGAGCAACTTTATAAATAGGCATCCAACGGTTAACAGCACTTACACGTACATTAATCTCTCAGTCATAAGCATAACTTTGGCTGCATTTGTCAGATACATTTGTGTGTCACAAGTATCTATGACAAGCTATGAATGAGACTCTTTGTTTTTTTTTCTTCTTCCTATGCGCTCTAAAAGGCAGCCGCAAGTAAAAGACAACAAGTGAAAAGCACAAAGGCAACTGTTGCCGCCGCATTAGGTAATGTGATCTATGCAGACAAACAGCAGCAACATCATCTTTGGATGTACATGGCTTGTATCTGTATCTAGCATTGTGTGTGTGTTTTGTATCTTTTGTGTGTTTGCGGCTATGTAAATCTGCATATCGAATGCATATCTTTGTTTTGCGGCTCCCAGGCAAAGACTTGTGCACATGTGTGCTTGTATCTACAAGATATGTATCTGCAACAACGAAAGTGCGTGTTGCTGCTACCGCTGGGAGCTCACTGCAGTTGCAATTTCAGTTGTTGCCATAACGGCACATTCATCGCCCTTCATAGCGCATTTGCATGTCATTATAATTACATATACGCTAAAGAACTCATAATGATATTAAGCATTTTAGGGTCATATCTCCATTGGGAATTAGAATATGTTCTAAGTACAGCCGCAGAGCTAATTAAACTGTCTCTCAACGAGGCGAGCTACAAAATTGTAACATGCCAATGTTGTTAAAACCGACGAACCGAAAATTGCAGACCTAGACGCAAAACGAGGACTTAAAGACGGTAGACTGAAGACAGTAGACAAAAGACAACCTCAACTTGCCTGTGGCTGGCAATTGTTTTAGCGCAACGATGCGGAACGCAAATTAAAGTGACTTGGAAGTGACTGCCACTTGGGCACTGTGGCTGTCAACTTGCTGCAAGCTTCAACTGAAGCAGCTCAGAGGTTCAAAGTGTATCAGTGTTAAAGGTGTAGATCGAGTACAGTTTAAACAAGCGGGCATATTGCGGTCAAAAGCAGCTGATTGCCATATACTCTGTTGGCAAAGAGTAGAACTCCAAAGAAAATAGAATAACAAGAATGGCATATTTTGGTATGGTTTCTGAAAGTGATTCTTCGGCTTCTTTTGGTGTCCTTGTTCCAACCAAGCACAAAACTATACTTTTCCACTGAGAACCTATACAACAAATACTAAAATATAACAACTCTTATATAATTACAGACCCCAAAGTAAATAACAATTGCAATATGGACACCGGAAGTGTGGTTAGCGAACCGATTTCCGCGCATCATCGCGCCTTTGCCAAGCAGAAATCGGCCTCAATGGTAAGTCAAGTCTCCACCCAGTTCAAGTTGTGTAAATAAAATGATGGCCATAGATAGGTGTGATTAGTGCACTGGCGCCCTATTGTCTAATTTGATTATATAAGCGTGAAACATAATTTGCAGCTAATTAGTTGCAGACACGCACATGCTTAGATACCAGCAAACATCAGCATTAGATACTTTACATAATTACACGCTCGAAAGTTGTCGAAAATGAAATTCGCAAAATACAAATTCGAATACGTAGCCAACATGCAACATTAAAAAAAAAATTGAAAAAAAAAGCAACTCAATAAAGCACTGAATACACCCATAATCCAGCAACAATTTTCAACTATTAATTGTTAATGCATCGTAATGCATTTTTGAGCAACACTTTCTCGGCAACAACTGGCGAACTCTTTCGCTGGCAATATAGCAACTGCTAAATTCAACAAATCTACTCAGACTTACTTATGCATTGCATTTTTTGATGGGAAAGATGAAAAGCTTAAAAACATTAAAATGTGAAAAGACTACGTATCTTGGGAATGTTGCAAGAAAAGCTAACAGAAGATTAGCGATAAGTCTTTCTGACTTGAAATTATAGATTTGTATCTTATTTTTCTTAACGTGTGCAGAATTTACAACTAATATTAAGATATTTACCATTCTGATTTACATTTTTGTATTACAATATTGCAACATGCAACTAATTGTTTAAAAAAATGAAAGTATATAAAAATTTGGTGAATAAATATGAATTTCGAAAGTTAACAACATATTTTCAGTTCTTGAAACCTACACAATTATTGATAACATTTCACCTCCCAATTATTATGTTACTTAAACCTATTTCGCATTTAGACATCGAGGTTTTTCACATGTTGAACGGTTTCCTGCTCTGCTTCACCTCTTTTCTACAAGCGAGAACTTAACGGAAAAATCTTCATGACTTTAAATCACCTTATAAATGCAGACTTATTCTAGCTTGCTTCCATTTCAAATTAGTTTTAATTTCTGGTTTATCTTTTAACTTTTTTGTAAAATGTATCAATTTGGCTGATTGAATAGATTTCTTCCCACGACACAATCCGAATATTAATTTTTTCAGAATTTCTTCATCGAATGATGATAATTAAAGAACAGTTATGCATATTTATTTATAAACAAACAATTTAAAATACCACCACTTTTAAACCCGTTATGGGCAGTTTTCTTTCAGTGCCAATTAGACATTCATGTTACACCTACGAAAACAAATCTAGTTGGACTACAGAAATATAAAAAAAAACCACTGACAAAAGAAATAAGTTACATCTGTAGATAAAAAAGTTATTTCCGCCGACGCATAAAGAAAACTCAAAATGTTCACTTTCCATATATGTATGCCAGATACATGTAATACTACAAAAGCCTTGCAAATTATTACAACAACAAAAACAACAAAAATGGTTGTGCAGTCATCCACAACACTCAAAATAACCAACGTTAAAAGTCTTCTATTGAAAGACTTTCACTCAGAGCGAAATTATTGAAAGCAACAGTAAATTACGAGCACTTTTTAGATGGTAAGCATATTGTTAACTTGGCAGCTGATTGTCCATAACAGTCAACTTTAAGTTATAACTTTAACAAATTAGTGAAAGATGAAGTAATACTCGCATTGTGAATGATACTTTTTTTTGAAATGTGATCACAAACAATGAACAATATATACGAAATCAAATGCTGATCGAATATGAGCTAACAATTAGCATAATAAAATGTGTGACATTTGTTAAGTTTTCTTTAAGGGTATATATATTTCACACCCTTTCGAGAAGCATATACGTGCATTGGAATATTCTAATGTTAAATACGGTCAATTAATTTCTTCCACATAATTACATCACTTATTCAAAAATTTGAATATGAGAAATGTGGTTCAAAGTTGCAACTGTTGAGAAATTTCCGGTAATGAATGCAAATGTATTAATGATCTAAGCGAAAAGTCAAACGAAAGAAGACCAAAAAGTTCTCACGTTCAAAACTGGACAATGTCCGGTCCTTCGTAATAACTTCCTTGCAGATGCAGCCCCAGAAAATTACAAGCTAAAGAAGGGGTTGGCATATTTATAATCGTTTGCTTAAAGGGTGTGTCATTTTTAAATGCATTTTTTGGTGGTTGTTCTTTAAGTGCATCTGTGAGTCGTTGTAACGGTCACTTTCAGTTTCACCCATTGCAATTTTAAGCTTTTTGTTTCGTCTGCTTTGCTGTCGCTGTGCACGTAGTCGTGGTCAAAGCTTTTTATTACAGGTTGGAGAGCTTTTGCTTTAACGCGCCAACACCTAAAAGCTCGACACACACTTGACAAAGCTTTTTTCAGTTGATGAAAAAGCGTGCGCGTGTAAACAGCTGTTGCGTAGCAGCTTTTTTCAGTTTCGTCGAAATTTGTTTGTTATTCGTTCGTATTGGCTGTAAATGTTTTGTAAATAAATATTTTGTATACTCAAAATTGATATGTTAGCTAAATATTTATATTTAGTAATTAAATCAGTCGTGCTGTGATTAATGTTACAAACATAACTAGCATACATACTTAAACTGTGTGTGTATATATAAACTTATCAACAATTTAGTTGTTTAATTTACTAAGCCGCAGTGTGCAAAGGTTCAATAAATGTTTATCTAATCGATTCGTATAATACATATGTGCTTAACATAAATAAACACACTAAGATTAGTGCAATAACAACGAGGCCGGCAAAACAACAACAAACAACGAAAGCTCTAAGCGTCAGCTTAAGCTTCAACACACACACAGGCAGAGAGAGAGAAAGAGATAACGCAGATTGATCAGCTACCCAACCCCCCCTCTACTTAACGACACCGCGCAGACAATCGCGCGCTAACTTAACGACAGCCGAGCCCTATAAAAATGAGAATCGCAGCCGTCAGTCTTTGCACAGCCTTTCTTCGGCTATCAACGCTAATTCGCTCCCCTGCAGCAGCACCTGTATCAGGTAGTGTTAAAAGCTTTAGCGCTGCTTTAGCACCACGATTACTGCACAGTCAGAACATAACAATGAGTCTACCGGAACGACAGCCTTTTACGCCGGATTTCTTCTTTCGTCAAGTGAGTGGAATCTTCTGAATGAATGAATTGTGTAATAGTTGAATGTGTGATGAAATTGTATTTACAACAGCTGTTCGATGGCGAAAGCAGCACATACAGTTATCTGCTGGCGGATATCAGCAGCGGAGAGGCTGTTATCATAGATCCCGTGCTGGAGCAGGCAAAGCGTGATGCACAGCTGGTCAAAGATTTGGGCTTTCAACTAAAATATGCCAGTAAGTTAAATTGTTGGAATATTCAAATCATTTTATAACACAAATTTCCACACAATTTCTACAGTAAACACGCACATGCACGCGGATCATATAACGGGCAGTGGCTGGCTAAGAGAGCTAACGGGTTGTCAGTCGATCATTGCGGCAGCAAGTGGCGCCAAGGCGGATCGTCATATAAAACAGGGTGATCGCATTGAGTTTGGACGACATAGCATCGATGTGCTGGCCACACCTGGTCATACCAATGGCTGCATGAGCTATGTGATAAGAGAGCAGGGCTGTATATTTACCGGCGATACGGTGCTGATACGCGGCTGCGGACGCACCGATTTTCAGGAGGGCAGCTCGAAAGATCTCTATGAGAATGTGCATAATAAAATCTTTAGCTTACCCGAAAACTATCGCATCTATCCGGCGCATGACTACAAGTGAGTGTACACTCCTTTATTAATATGTTCTATATATTCAATTGTATTCACAGAGGTCAACTGGAGAGCAGCGTCTGGGAGGAAAAACGCTATAATCCTCGACTGACAAAGAGTCTCGATGAATTCATCAACATCATGGATAACTTGAATTTGCCCTATCCTAAGAAAATCGGTAGATATTTGTAGTGTTCCAAAGCTGATCAGCAATTGAAATCTTAATTTATTGCAGATGCTTCGCTGCCAGCCAATCGGGAGTGTGGCGTATACGATATACCCAAGGAGTAACCTCTTCAAGTGGACTTTAGCATTGCATTATAAATGTATTACTTATGTTAAACGTATAACGACTGTTTGTGCTCAAAGTAGAATCAATTTAATTTTCCATAAATAATATGTACATATTGCATCAATTGTCAACAATAACGTTGGAAAGCTTTATACAAGGAGTTGAACCATTGGATTTAAACTTTATATATTTTACTATTTTACATTAAATAAAAATATATATAAAACTGAACAAATACATTATTATAGATAACAAATCCTAATATAAGTATTTCTTGCCCAGAATAAACACAAGTTATTTTACTTCTACTAATTTTTAAACCCTTATATATTTATAATCCTATGTTGTTCGATACCAAATATTTTTGACAAATGCAAATTTCTTATTCAAAAGCAAAAACTTATCTTGAAATTATTTGATTCCAATTTTCAAAAACATATCGTTGTCTTTTAGTGTTTTAAGCTTTGCGTTTGCTTCAATAAATATGAGCATATTTTAATATTTGTTGGAAATTAAAGAAATAACAGACTTCAAAGTGAGATCAGTTAAAATAAAATTGTAACTTTATCAAGGTTATAAAAAGTTAAAAGGTTAATATTTCAAAATGTTTATTTTATTACTAAGTTCAAAAAAAGATGGGCTGTAAAAAACCATCAACATTTGTGCAAAATGTTTGGTGCCAGAGGAACAACTTAATGGATCTGCTGAATCCGGATGATTGTGAAGCATACGATGTCTTTTTGCTTAGCTTGGAAAATGAGAATGGAACATTTTTTTCGTTTGAGTATTTGAGTAAACACAAGCTGAAAACTTAACATAATAATAATAATTATGAACTTCAGTGCCAGAAGTTATATAACGTTAAGGAAATTGTGGTTGCGCAGTTTTTACTCCCTGTTCCCATTAAAAATGGGAAAAATGGAGTTATAAAGTACTGCAAATGTGTGTAACAGACATAAGGAGGCATTTCCGACTATATAAATTATAAATATTCTTGATCAGGATCAACAGCCGAGACGAACTAGCCATGTCCATCTGTCTGTCTGTATGAACGCGTCGATTTCAGAGACTATAAGAGCTAGTGACACCAAACTTGGCATGTAGGTTCCTGTATATCATACGCAGATCAAGTTTATTTCAAATTTCGAATGCACCCCCCCGCACATCGCAAAAGACTCCCACGTCCACAATTTTAAAGATAATTTAATTTTTGGTACACATGTATGTTTAATCAATGTCTTTCGGATGTGTAAATTTCAACACGATCGGATAAATAGCACCAAAGTTATGGAAAAACTTATTTCCCCTGTCTCAGCAGGCAGAACCAACAGTTTGACATGCACTGTGCAAGTTGAATACGCTGCTTGCTTGTGTTGCCGCTGAGCTGCTTGAAATGCAAGTTGGGAGCAGGGGGTCTCGTAGTCGGGCACATTCGACTAGAGTATTCTTACTTGTTTTTTCACAGTTTTCAAGCTAAAGCAACCAAATTTGGAATATATGTATGTTGATACATACCATAGCCAGATAAAGTCAGTCAGTTATCGCAGTCGTGAGTTTATAACATTATTCAAACCAACTTCACTTCAAAAAAATATAATCACATATTGCTTGTGTTTTAAGTTTAACCGATTCTCAATACAGCTGGCCATTGGAATAATTCTCTTTATTGTTTTTATTTTATATGCGCTACTTTAAATTCATTCTTGCAATTATTTTAAGTAGGAGCAATCAAGATAAATTATAATCATGCGTTCTACAAATCGATTTAAGCCAATTACAACTAAATTGGATATGCTTTGTTAGCTACTTATTTTGGTCTGGCTTCTTATATCTTTAGTTAATCAGTAAAATATAATTTTGAATATTAAATGTGTACAGTTATGCCCTTCAATTGCCCATCTCTTTATTTAATTTTATTAACTTTAATGCTTGCAGACCATTCTTAATCCAAAGAGCTGCACCAATGCAGCCAAGTACAGTCTGCACTCGACAGCTGAGAACAGTCATGAGACGCAGCTGCAGCTGAGCAGCGCTGCCTCACATTGCTCCACAACGGGAAGACGGCGCAAAGGTGGCTCTCTGGGCGGAACGCTCTCTTCGCGCTCCACACGCAGCGAGTCGAAGGAGTTGCGTTCTGCTCTGCAGGATCGGGAAGCCGTCATACAGAATCTGCGCATTCAGCTCTGTTTGGGCAAACTGCCACGCCCTAGCGGCCCGCCTCTCGATGAATCCGAGAAGCCAGCGGCCGAGCAGAAGCTAAACCGTCTCAAATCGGAGGCGGAAAATAAACGCATCAAGATTAAGAATCTAAAGAGCGCTCTAGATAAACTAGACATCACAGAGTAAGTGTTTCCGTAAAAAGTCTATCTGAAAGTGGATAGAGAAATCTTGGAAAAAATATAGTTTTTGAAACGTCAAAATATAAAGAAATAATATAAAGATCCCCAAATTACAATCTCGTCTTTGAATAGTATCAAAAGTTGTTGAAAAAAAATAATGTTAATTATAAATTTTGTTGCTTCAATTCAACTGAATCAACTGCCCAGCTCGAATCAATGATTTCCTTGTTGTCGAATAGTTTCTATAAGTTATTTAAAATTTTCAAACTACTTGCTTAAACTCAACTGGATCAAAGGCATATGACCACAAACTATAAACTTCTAAAAATAACGATTCCAAATGGGATTAAAACGTGTTTCAAAAGATATTTTTAGAAGACACTATAATTGGTGTATTATCAAATTTTGGGGGAATTCAGAAAACCTTATTTTAAGAAACTATTATCTGAACTCTGCTGACTTATCTTATCCCTCTAAACTCAGCAACATCGACATACGCATTCGCCAGGCAGAACTGGAATATGCTCTGGGACGCGAAGAGCTACAGATGCTGTCAATTGTGGAGGAGGCACGCGCGTTACAATCACGTCTGGAGAAATCCAAGCCGGAGGCACAAACGCTCTATAATATTATCAATTCGGGTGTGGTAATGAGTCTGCATGCTGTACATGCCACATCCGGACGTTGGGCAGCACAGCAGCGGCCGGATCAGCCGGGCTTCTTTGTGGAATGGGCATTGGAGGGAGATGGTTTGTATAAGGGAGATCGCATACTAGAGATCAATGGACGCCTGGTGACCAGCAAAACCAAAGAGGAGCTGCAGAAGCATGTGGGCAATTCGGGCAAGTGTCAGATGGTTGTGCTGCGCAAGAAATCTGTGCACATACCGCAAAAGCAGCTGGATCAGGAGAAGGAGAACAACATGCGGCTGCAACATCGCATTTCCTATCTGGAGGAGCAAGTGCATGAGCTGCAGAATGTCAAGGAGCAGCAAAAGCAACAGCAACAACAACCACAGAAGCAACGTCTCTCCACAGGCACAACCCAATCCAACAGCGCACATGTGACCAGCATTAGCATATCCTCTCCACCCTCACCCTCCACACCGTCAGACAAGCCACTAATCTTTCAGCGTGGCAACTATATCACCACGCTGGTAGGTGGCAAGCCCATAGAACTGGTTGGCGACGAGCTGCCACCAACGCACATAACAAAAACACTGATCAAGGAGAACACACACATTGATCTGCGTGAACGTCTGCATCATCCACAGCTGTATAGCATGCCCTCCAAGTCTCTGTCCGCCTCCAAGATATCCATCAACAGTGACTCTGCCTATATGCAGCAGCATAAGCGCGACAAGGAGCGTCAGCGTGAGCGTCATGAGCGTCAGCGGGACAGAGACAGAGATCGCACGCGGGATGCACTGCAGCAGCATCATCAGCAACAGCAGCAGCATCATCAGCAGCAGCAGCTGCTGCACAGGAAGCATCTGATGAGCACACATGCACGCAGCGTGGAGCATCTTAATCAGTACAATGGGTAAGCAGCGGATTGGATGTATCTTTATATATATAAACTTATAAATCCCTATCAACTGCAGCATGGAACGCCGCCGCGACACGCCCCGCCAAAACGAGGCGCAGACCCTACGCGCCCGCCTGCCCAGCGATATGCGCAGCGTTAAATCCCTCGACTTTGACAGCGAGAACGAATCCACAAAGCCTGCAACGGAATCTCGCAGCGTTCGTCCAACGCCGCCCAAGAAGCCGCTGCGTCTCTCGCTGCAACGTGCTCAGAGTCTGCAGACGGTGGAGCTGAATCCCTGCTCCGAGCTGGATCGCAAGCGACCCATGAAACGCATGCATCATAATAGCAGCCACAGTGGCGGCTCCTCGCCCAGCGATGAGCTGCAGAGCCATGGCACAGCTCCAACTGAAGCACTGCTCATCGAGAACTGTAGTCCCATGCAAACAGCATCGCTGGGCAGGCACAAGCTCATCTGAGCTATAATCATATCATAGTTATAATCACAGTTGGATTTAGTTAACAAGTTGGAGAAACTGCTGTTGGGCAGCGTTATTCACAACAGGCGGACATGTGCAAAATTGAAAAACCCTAATTATAATTACACTTATATAATTATATTTCTGTATTTTCTCATATATTTAAAAAAAGGCACTTTAACCAGTAGCTAATTAAATTATATAATTCATGTACTTACCACATATTTAACTCGTAAGTAGGGCTTGGCTATAATTTCACTTGTGCTTCATTATCGCAAACTCGATTGAATTGAGAAATTGAATGCAAACTTTATTAGCACAATTTATTATTTGTAAATACACGCATTTTTCATTTTAACTCAATGGTTGTTATTATTTATTTATGGAGTGGAAATATTTTAAACACAGTTTAACTTTTTAACAAGTTATGTACTTAAATTTCCAAAATAAATTACTGTTTGTCAGTTTTTATTTAACAATTTGAATTGAAGCAATTATCAAATGTTTTGACAAAAGTTTGTTAAGTTCATTAGTGAGTATTGAGTCTTGTTATCCTGGCTTCCAAATTTTCAAAATTGTTTAATATTAGAGAATGTATATAGAATAGATGATCATTTTTGATTTTGTATCTCTGTTTTTGAATGAAAACGCAATCCTTCTTTCGTTTTATTAGATTTCACAAGGAATTTTTCATAGACATTTGGAATTCAGAACAAGTACAATTATTCGAATTCCAAATGCTTTGATAGGAATCGCAGAAGGGAACAGCCCTGAATATATAAAGTTTACTTTTAGTAATACTATCTTGAGATATAAATATAGCAGATATAAAACACGTAGGAATCTGTTCAACAATGGCCGAGTTGGATTCTTGAGGTTAATCAAAGATCCGTTTTTATATATTTTTGAAACTTTTATGATAGTGAAAATCACTTCTTTTTATAAATAAGAAGAACTAAACTAAAAAGTAAAAAGTACTTGGTAATGTATATGTATATTTATACTATATACCTTTTTAACGTGTTATTCATATATCTGTTTTTGTTGCAATTTTGTAGAAGTACTATACTTGAAGCGATCAAGTTTGTCTATACTTCAACGATTAAAAATAAATATTAGAAAAAATTTAGAATTAAACTCAATTATTTACCTATCATTCTGTAATTTCGTTCAGACAAATACTATACGTACTTTAATAAGAAGTGAAAGCTTGAATGAAACAGTTTTCATTATCTCAAATTTTCTAGAGCAGTAGATTATTTTTACTTAGTTATGCTTGGGTTAAGCTAGATTAATGATTAGGTACAGAAAAATGAGCTAGCTAATCATTATAAGCCAAATGCTTAAAGCAAACGTAATAACTTGGAGATATACTTCAAGACATTGAGTAATAAAGACTGAGTTATGATAGTGAAAATCACTTCTTTTTATAAATAAGAAGAACTAAACTAAAAAAGGTATTTATACTACCCAATCCTTTAAGTACCAAAAATTTTAAAAAATACTTCCTACTCTTTTAAGAATTAATACGGAGCAGCACTACGGGTATTCAGATTTTCCAAAACTACAATCGTATATACTTTCATACATACAAAAGTTATGGATTTTTTTAACTTTAGTATATTTTTCTCCTTTAAACATGGAATTTTGCAATTCTAGCCAACAGGCACGATCAATTTGCTCCATTCACATCGTACGAACATGTATGATTAGTTATTAAATGAAGCTCACGTTGTCATGTTTTAAAATGAACACATGCCAATTGTTAATAGAGCAGCTGAGAAGGTACTTACTTACTCTGTTTCGAATGGGGCCAAAGGGCGGTATACTAGGTTTCAATAATCTCCGATTACCTGTACTTATAGGCACAATTTTTCTACACTCACAATTAAAATAGTTTAGAGATGAGACTACGTCATTTTTTAGAATACTTGAAGTTTATTTCCAAGCTCATTATAGAAATTTTACCTTTTATTGCACTTGAAACAGAGTAAATAAAAGTCTGGAGCTTCGAACTGCAAGATTGCACAGCTGCCTTTGTAATATTCACTCACCAAAACACATGGAGCAACTGATAGGCCACAGAGAATGCAGTGACATAAAAAAAGAGATAAGCCCCCAAAATCACTTGAAGGTGTAATGAGCAAAGCTTCAAACTGAGCAGCTGAGCGAGAAGAGCGTGACTGCAAGTGAGCGCGAGAGCCAGCCGAAGCGTGAGTGGAAGACAACGATAGAGCACGATCGTTGTTCGTGCCTAGCCACCCACAACGTCGTGTCTGCGTCGCCGTCGACGTCGTAATCTTGAGCAGAGGTACTCAGGTACTCAGTTGAATTGCGCTGGCAATGCTCAAATAGAAAACAGTTGCGTCGCAGGTCTCCAAGTGAACGCTACGGTGCATTTCAATTGAAGCGGTAAATTTGTATTGCTGTGATTCGCGCACAGTGCAATTAATTAATAAACACGAACGAAACAACAAAACCAAAAGTAGCTAACTAGGTAAGTGAGTATAACTAGCAATAATAAACGATTGTCAAAATAAAACAGCTGTTGCTTATTGTTGTATACAAAACATTACTTTGAATAACTGGAGTGTAATGCGCAAAAGAATTGATTACAAACGATTTTAAAACAACAAAAAACTGGTTAAAAATTGGCGTTTCATTATTCTTAATACATTTATTTAAAAAAACCTGTTTTTGCTTATGCACGCAGCTTAAACAATACATAAGCTCTCCTTTTTTTTGCGTACTTTGATCCGTCCTTGTGTGGGTTGACTGTAACCAGTTATGTGTATATCACTTATTTAATGGATCCCCAAAAAGAACCAAAAAGAACCAAAATACAATCTACAGTTGCTTTGCAAAGTAATCTGAGTTCTGGTTGCTGCCTTATAAATTACACAAAACAATACAGTTATTATTTTTGCTTTACTTTGTTTTAGCGGTTCCTCTGTTCCCCAATTCGAAATAAGTATTTCGAGAGTACTTGACCTGAAAATACTCTTTTTCCAAATATGACACACATTTAAGTACTACGTATGGAGCACATAATAACACCCTTGCTTACCTCTGCTTAGCACTACTTACATTAGTTTCATGATTAATTTCAGAATTTATTATTCGATCGTAATGAAATTTTCGGGACCTTAAGATGACAAGTTGATACACCATTATACCAAAAATTTAGAATGTGGTGATAAATCTACAGAATTTATTATAAAATTGGTAATGTGTTTGGTAAAACAAACCTTAAGACCAAATTATATATACGCCATAAGCGTTCGTTAAGACAAATAGAGATAGATCCATTCAACTATTATATGTATATGCGTTATAATAAATATATACCTATGTATATCATCGGAACAACTTGAATATATTGTTTTAGCCATTTGACTTTAATACTCATAAGACTGAAAAGTGTTAACAATTTGCTATGTATTCATTAAACAATTGAGATTCCATACTTATCTGTTGTATCAGCTAACGTATCATAAAACTATCATTATTTGATTGTTTGCTTATTTGAAAATTACCTTTAAGCATATGTATCTATTGTATTATCTAAAATACATACTAATAAATCAGCAAATGCTGTGAACAGAGATTCCCTAAGTTAATTAGCAACTGAAATTCAGGGTCATCTGAAATAAGTACTTGGTAATGTATATGTATATTTATACTATATACCTTTTTAACGTGTTATTCATATATCTGTTTTTGTTGCAATTTTGTAGAAGTACTATACTTGAAGCGATCAAGTTTGTCTATACTTCAACGATTAAAAATAAATATTAGAAAAAATTTAGAATTAAACTCAATTATTTACCTATCATTCTGTAATTTCGTTCAGACAAATACTATACGTACTTTAATAAGAAGTGAAAGCTTGAATGAAACAGTTTTCATTATCTCAAATTTTCTAGAGCAGTAGATTATTTTTACTTAGTTATGCTTGGGTTAAGCTAGATTAATGATTAGGTACAGAAAAATGAGCTAGCTAATCATTATAAGCCAAATGCTTAAAGCAACCGTAATAACTATGAGATAAACTTCAAGACATTGAGCAATAAAGACTGAGTTGCAAGTAAGCTAAACAGAACTCAAAGGTAAAAGCATGTACATTATTTATAAATCAATGAACTTTGACATATAGCTAAGCACCGATTCCCCGAGCTCTAATGATACATATTTGATGGACACAAACGATGATTAGTTGACAATTTAAGTGAATAGTAGTAAGTAATTGTTTAGTTTAGCTGAGCAATTGGGCTAAACTTAGTAACATACTAGTTAAGTACTCACATACTTAACACTTATCTTATCCAAAAGAGTTTCAATTTGCGTGCCGGCAAGCAGCTATCGTTTGAAGTACGTAGTTTCACATTCCAGTTTCAAGATGCAGATACGACAGTGTCCAGCTAATTGATTTGGAACGTGCATATTATTGAATTTTGAATGTGCAACCATGATAAACATAGCGCAAATAAATTAACATTATTTTCTTTGCACTATCAGGCAATAAATTACTTAAAATTGGAGTCTATAAAGCTTAATCGTAAATTTTAAATATATTGAAAAAATGCGTACAAAAAAGAGATTGTTGATTGGCCTTCACATAAACGGCAACTTGTTGGCCATCCGCACTTAACCCTGTCAAAAAGGCTGTTTTCATTTATTTATACATAGAATACACTTGTATAGATAAGTGCCTGTGTGTGTGTATTATATATATATTATATATATAAGCAATGTAAATGACCCACAAATCGTTTCATAAATTAAGGTTAGGCGCTTCAATTCCGCACACGTTAAATAAATAAACTGAAAACAGCTGATGGCGTTTTAATAGAGATGAGGGATTTTATATAGTGTTTAAATCTTAAGAATTTGATATATATAGTTTTTTATACTAGCTAGCAGTTAATGCAGCTAAGCTGTAAACTTATTATTATTGAATGGTTTTTAACTTACGAGTAGAAATATCAATTTTATGAAAAAATTCGGTTTATGAGTGTGAATGTTTTTTCAGAAATCTCCAGATTAGTTTTATAAAATTATCAACATTTATAGTAATGATCTTTTCGATACTTCCAAAACAAACAGCTGTATTTTCAAATCAAGATATCAATTATTAGTACATAAACTGTATACAAGAATATGTATATGTAGCTATTATTCGAATCTCAGTAAGCATAGATCCGGTTTCAATTTGTTTAGAACAAGTTTTCAAAGCTAAATCTTAATAATTTTGCATAAGAAATAAAAAAGTTAATAAATTCAATTTAGAAATTAGAAATATAAGGAATAGTATATAGAAAAGTAAATTACATTACTACACATTAACAATTTTTGAAAAGAGACCCAAGGAGTTAAATCTGAAGAAACTTAAGTTCTTTAGAATATTTGTAATGTTTTTGGTTATATTTAGTTAATATATGCTGTTAATATCATTGCTTAACTATGGCAGCAGGAATTTTAAAGAACAGTATTATTTTGATATTTTATTTGATATTAGAGTACAATTTTCTTTTAGATATTATCGTATGTTTATTAAAAACTTACAAAACAACAAATAATTGATTTTAAATGATAATTCCTTCAGGTGTGCTGAAAGATCATCTCAATTAGTAGATCCAATGAATGGGATAGCTTTGTGATCTGATTTGTGTTGGAAATGAAAATGCGCTCATCGTTAAATTGGATAAAAGGTCTCGAACAGTGTGACAAGTGCACGTGTGAGGTGTGGGCAGTTGGGAACGGGGAATGGAAATGGGGAAATGGGAAATGGGGAAGGATAGATAAAGGTGGAGGTTTGGTATGAAAGTGTCTGACGTAGCTAGTGATGTAACTTAGCTTCCATTGAAAACAACGGCGAGTGTCGAATGAATGAATTATATGAATGTTTTGATTGCTTTGACAAATTCGGCTCAATATTAAATAAATTGAAAGTTTATAAATATATATTATAATAAATGCCAACACGTGCTTTACCTTGCAGTTCAACATGATGAAACTTTTGATCCTCAGCCTGGCTCTATGTGCCACACTTTGTGCAGCCGCACAAACTGTAAGTCTTGGCAGTCTTATAAAACCATGATTGACTATATATATTTATATATATCTTGTGAATTTAAAATCAACAGCGTAGCTCGCCCATGGAAGCAATTGTCTATATGACTGGACCCGTGCAGCCGGACAAGAGTCAGGTCAAAGGCAATGTGACCTTCATCCAGAATGACTGCGGTCAGAACGTGCATGTGCGTGTGCAGCTGGAGGGTGTTAAGGAGGGCAAACATGGCTTTCACATTCATGAGAAGGGAGACTTGAGCAACGGCTGTGCTAGTCTGGGTGGTCACTATAATCCCGATAAGGTTGATCATGGTGCACCCCATCATGAGGTGCGTCACGTGGGTGATTTGGGCAATCTTGATGTGAACAATAGTGGCATCATTGACATTACCTATACGGATCCTGTGATCAGTCTAAGCGGCAAGCGTACTATTATTGGACGCAGTGTTGTGCTGCACGAACTGGAGGATGATCTTGGCCTGGGTAATCATACGGACTCCAAGAAGACGGGCAATGCGGGTGGTCGCATCGGTAAGTTGCTCTCTAATATTGTGTACTTATAAAATACTCATTAAGCTATTTGCTTTTGCAGCTTGCGGCGTTATTGGCATTAAGTAAATATCAGTCCAGAAATGAAATCAATTGATGTCTCTTTATAAAAATAGCTATGCTCATTTGTGTCAGCTAATAAATAACTGTTCTTTACTTTATGTAATGCTAACTGTAAATGTATATGTAACTGTTACTTTAATTGTAACTTGTAACTGTAACTGTTCTCTGCACGCTTCAATATTTTTGTCCACACACATTTGTATAACATTCTTGTGAGCGTCTATATCAAATTTGAGTGTCTGTTTCCGGTTCCCTTCCTATCTTTCTAGAAACTTATTTTCCAGCTAGTCATTAATATTATTGTAGGCCTAAATAAACCCCTATTGTTAAGTTCGGGCTTGAAGGGCGGGTTTTTTTTCTGAAAATATGCGTTTGTATTTATACTAACGTCATTAGGTCTTGTCCTGCAGCAAAATAACAGTCTTGCTAATGAATAGAAATCTAATTCGAGTAATTGTGTTTGCTTAACTTGTCGCCAGTTCCATGTGAAACCATCTAACTACTCTTCCATAAAGCATACTCACGTACTCTGCTAACGTCATCGAACTCATATCAGTACATACTAATAGATCTAGAAAAAAATGGTTGTTTTTTTCAATTTTGATACTATTACAAAGCATTAACAAGACAATAAGTTAACATATGTTAAGTTAAACTCATTTCTTTTTATATGAATAACTTATTTTTCCAAGTGCTTTAGTATAACCAAAATTTCATAAAAATTCTTAAACTTAATTATGAATTTTGTTGGGTCGATTGTGGATACCAGTGGCTTATAAGTTCCTCATAGAGTTTTTTTTTTAAATTTATTAACTTAAAAATAAAAGAGATCATTAATTTCAAAGCATAAACTCAATAATATATACATTAAAGTGGATAAATTTACCAAAAAAGGTAAATCAGAAAAGTAATGTATGGTGGTTTCCTAGAAACCTTTTCGAAATAAGGATTTCAGAAAAAAGTGTCGTATATAATTTCATTTTTAAAAATGTATTATTTTTAAATACGCTCACCTTAAGCAAGGAAAAATTTTCACCATAGATTACATTTGTGCTATACCATTTTTAATTTTTTTTATTATTATTAATTCATAGATTTGAGGCTTTCTAACATATCAAACCAATCGTACAAACATATGACTCAATCAACTCCACATTCTGCTGGGCCTGCTTTTGTTTTTGCAGCACGCTTGCCTCATACGAACAGTCCCCAACAACAATACCACCACCACCACAACAACAACAACAACTGCAACAACAACAAGCATCAACATTGCACAAAAGTCGTCAACGCACCCATCCAAATACTCAGGCCACATTTTATGTGCCACACGATCAGCCACAAGATCATGTTATATATCCACTACTGCGACAACCCTATCCACATCCATATCCATATCCATATCCGTACTACCTATAAGTATTTTGTCCTTTCACGTCTTAACATTGTCCATCCCACCGTTGTCCGTACAGCTCGTATAAGTTTTTCGTTGGTTTTGTTAACTTCATAACTCTATTTACAGTTCGGATATGGACGTTTGGCCCTGCCGGGATGGTGGTGCCGGAAAACTGCAACAATCCTTGTCGATTTTAACATTCGTGATTGCATTCCTTTTAGCGCGCGGAGTTTGAGGTTTCATCATGTGATCAAGTATTATTATCTAGTATATATCAACTCATATCGTAATCAAATCTTATTCAAAATACTCCCCACCAAAACAACTTACTAAACTGCTTGTAAATTGCCTGAAATATTCATCGAAAATAAAATTGTAACTTTTATATATACTACATACATAATCGATTCGCTTCATTTAACATTAATTTTGGGCAAATGTCACGCCCCTTAAAGACTTTGTCGCAGCAGTTTGACCGTGCAACAGTCGCCGAGATTTCTCCGAAAAGATAAAACCTCGAGGTCCTTGATTGACCCAATTAAATTGGCATACACAGTTGGACATTTAAGTCTTGAAGAAAAGTCTAACACGCAACATCAAAATCAATCCATAAGCCAATTCTGACGACGCCTTCACCCACATTCCAAGGAACCAAGGATGATGACAGTGTTTGGCATAGTCAAGAGTCCTGTTTTGCATGTATCCAGGTGCCAAGTTGAATTTCAAGCGCACATTTCTCGACTTCTTTAATTATTCGCACAGTCTGGCCTTTATTTCATGAATAGCATTTATAACTTTCACCGTTATTTACTTGAAAGCACGCAATTTATTTTATATTATGACGTACACCTGCTCTCACACTGCGGGGGTCGGTCATTTAGTAGTAAGCCCATTTATATTTCTTCAAACGAAGTAAGATTCTTCCACTCGCTCTACTTATACTTCATCTACATTTGTACGGATATATTCCGCTTAAAAAATTCTGGCCATATATTAGCTTCCTACAATTTTAAATTTAAGATATTCTTCGGTTCAGGTTTCTAAAATAAGAATCAAGGATAAATATAGGTTTTTCCACGTCTTTATATTTCTTATCTATATTATATATGGATACTCTTTGCTGGCTTTGAGCTCTTTTACCACATTTGATGGAATATTTTGAACTAATAGTGCTTTTTCGGTTTCCACTTTCATAAATTTTTTTTTAAATTTTCAAATTTTATTTATATAATATCAATACTTGAATATAATATCAATACTTGATAAAATACAAATGAATTCAATTTGTAAAAACTTGTCAAAAATAATCATGAGAAACATGAAAACAATGGAAATTCACTTCTGCAATATTTTGCAGGAAGTGGAAACCAGAACAGTGCGATATTTATTGGTATGCTCTGTACATAGCTTACATACTATGTTAAGTTGCAATTATTATACTTTTTTTCACTACTTTCGATTCAGCTTATAAATTTATGACATAAAATATTTCTATTTACTCAGCCTTTATTCACTTTCAGAAAATTGTTTCTCAAAAGTTAACCAAAGGCGAAACTTAAATTTTTTAAGATATTTTAAAATTGTCTTAGAACATTATTAATATAAGCCTTAAAGCTTTATTAAAGTGTATGACAAAGTTAAGAAATCGTTAAGTTGATGAATTTCCTTAGTTCTTTGATCAACTAAAACGTCCCTCGTAATTACTCTAAGGGCGTCAAGTAGTTGAACTTTAAAGGCAAATACCTGGACTTATATTGTATTGTAATGCCACTCGCACTCTCAATACACCTGACTATTGTTTCGTACTGCCACAAACAGTTCAAACCTAATGAGTGCAATGACTTGTTACCCACTATTGCCTACGCTCAACGGAAGCCCCAGACGACCCAGAAAGAGCTGAGGTAATGTCTGGGAACTTTGCCCAGTGGCTTGGTCAAAGTTGGTTGGCATTTTGTAGGAGCTGTGCCTCAAACTGTGGCTACCCCAACACGCAGTGGAGCTACGAAATGGGTTATAAAGCATAAAAACCGGGGCTCGTTTCGACCGATTTCATCGACCAGGCCCTAATCGCATGCCCTGAATAGGCGCTTTGAACGGGCTACGGCTACGGTTTCCTCGAAAAGACTTTCACTCACTTTTACTTTAGTTGGCTATTGTAATGACCAAAAGGCGGCTTCACTCCGGGTCTGGGTCTAAAACTTGTGTCCCGTTGGTTGCCAGCCACGCTGTGGCCACAACACTGCCCAGACTTCGTTGCCAACATCATTAGCTTGGTCAGCAGAAGCGACAGCATTCGGTCAGTTCTAATTCTAACGCCATTTTGACAAGTCGAGCGCGCTCTCAAATACCCAAATCCAATTCAATATACTTATCAGCATTAGCCATCTATATAGAAGTTCTAATTTTGGTATACCTAGTGAGGTTCTCAAGCGACTTCATCAGTTTATTTTTAACTCAAACGTTTTCAATTATTAAATGAGAATCAAAATGCGCTCCTGTGGACCCAGTTTGATTAAATATGTTTTATTTGCCTTCAATGTGCTATTTGCGGTGAGTATCGAATAAAAATATCTTATTACTATAACTTTAAATAAATTTCTTGAGGTTTTGAAAGACAAAAACAATTTTCAAACAAAGAGATTTTAAGTAGATTGTGACTAAGATGAAACAGTCCGATTTTGAAAAAATTTTGAAATTTAAACTCTGAATTGATTGGTTCGGATGAGTTATCTTGAAAGCTAAGATTTTTCTATAAGTTATAATATAAAAACTCTTGTTTAATTTTTTCTTTTTTAATTTAAGTTGATATGCTTATCTTAAAGTTGTTCAGCATATGCCTACTAGATGACAACTAAATAGACTTTTTACTATAAAATCTCGGCTTCGAACTCGGTTTCAAAAAAGAGAAAACGAAACAATTCCGATCGGAAATCAGAACAGTAATTCCTAAATTCGTTTGGAACTCATTCGTTTGACCTTTTAGCTAAACAATGTGGTTTTTCCCATAAAGGATATGGTCAAGAATAAAATAATTGTTTATTGCGTTTCACAACTCAGCGAAAACACGTCAATTTCAGTTAACTACTACATACAAACATATAAATGGTTTATATATACTGCTGCATTTATTATGTGTATGTAAATATGTATCTACTTATTTAGATAATTATCTGCAGTAAAGGACATTGTTTATTTGCCATTGAAATAAATTGCGTGCTTTAGTATAAACTGACTCACATGTAATATAATCTAACTATATGCAATTAGTTGCTCTTTAAAGGATTATTAAATTAACACAGGCCACAATGCACATCGCAGTAGTTAATGAATAAAGGATAATGCTTAACGGATAAATAAGTGCATTTACAATGCGCGCACAAAAGTAGGCAACACTTTTTTTCAATGCCATAGAACTTCGTCCTTCGCATTGACCAGCAGCAAAAGAACAACAATGCTATTAGTATATTTACTATATGTACAATATATAGCCAGAACAGTGACGACATGGAAATGCCATTGACTTGGCCAATGTCCGTGCTAAGGTTTGTGGCAATTGTTGATGTCTTATCAGGCAATTAGAGTTCGTAATGCCAACACAAACACAAACACATATAAAAGCACAAACTCATACGAGTACAAAGGAAATGCGTTGGTTTCGATTGGAAGGGTCATTAAACAAATTGTTGTATGGATTAGTTTTAGTTTTTGTGGTAGAAATGGGCACGTGTTGAAGTTCGTGAACACGTTGAGACACGAGTATGACTAACATAAATCGAACAAGCACGGCCTTTTACGAACTGTAACCATAAAAAATGTATAACACTAATTATAGTAAAATTTGTACTAAGAAATTCCATTTCGAATGATTTCTTATACCTTTGAAGAAGACGTCTCCGAGCCAATGAAGTATACATATATATTGTTGAACACTATCAACAGCCGAGTAAAAGTAGCCACATCCGTCTTTCATTTTTAAAGATATATAAACGAAACTTGGTATAGATGCTTCTTTTTGATGCAGGTAGCATGTTAGAATTAGCCGGATCGGATTACTATTGCCTACAGCTGCCATAGGAACGATCGGTTGAGAAACAGGTTTTTGTGTGAGAATCTTTTTTGTTTTTTAAGAGAACTCAAAAAAACTCAGTTTATCTAAGTTCAAGCGCGTTTTACAAATGTATACAAAATTTCATCAAAATCGGATTACTAGATCTTGTAGCCATAGAAACAATTGGATGAAAAATAATTGTTTGTGTGTACAACTTTTTTGTTTCTCAAGTTATACTAAGCAAACTTACATACTCTTTGTTTTAGTATGTTTTTGACATGCTAATTAAATTTTCTTAAAATCAGACTAGCATATCTTATAGTTCCAACAGGAACAATCTGTTAAAAAATGAACTTTTGTATGAAAAACTTTTTTGTTTACCCCAACCAAACTTGCTAGCACTCAATCTTATTGTGTTCCACAAATGTTGACTAAGTTTTATTAAAATCGGATGACTATATAGCTGTCATAGGAGCAATGTGTGGAAAATGATGAATTTTATATATTTGTTGATATTTATATATTCACGACACGCGGCCAACTCCACATATGGCCCATAAAAATGAATTTTACTTAAAAGAAATCGATGATTGAGTTTTGTTTAATTATGCTCCATATGCCTTGCAGCTATCTGGACTGGGAATTCTGGTGGCCGGTGCCATCGTCCTGGCCGATGTCAATGAATTTAATCACTTTGTAGAAGGACGCGTTCTGGCACCGCCAATTGTGCTTATTGTCACTGGACTGGTCATATTCCTGATTGCGTCGCTGGGCTGCTTTGGAGCCATCAAGGAGTCACCCACTCTGCTCTTGACGGTGTGTAACCACCCTTACTACCTTACTACCCCTTTCTTACCCCCACTCCGATTCCCATCAATTAACAGTATGCAGTGCTGCTGGCCATCATCTTCATCGTTGAGCTAGCCGTGGGCATTGCAGCGAGCGTGTTCAAAAAGGATCTGGAGAGCATGCTGAAGAACTCACTGCAGGAGTCTATTAAACGCTCCAATGCCGAGGACACCATGGCCTGGGACAATGTGCAACGCAAGCTCATGTGCTGCGGCGTGGACACCCCTGCCGACTGGCGTGCCCTCAGCTTGAATAAGACCCTTCCGGCCAGCTGCTGCCAGCCGCAGTTCATCGATGCCGCCGTTGGACACTGCACGGAATCGCCGGCTCTTGGCAAGGACAAATACTATCAGGATGGCTGTGTGGGCAAGCTAAAGGAGCGCATTGATAAGAATGCAGTTATTTTAATTGGTGTCGGCATTGGCATTGCCTTCATACAAATCCTGGGCATTATCCTTGCTTGCTATTTGGCTACTTCTATAAGAAATGCACGTCAAGCAAACTAAAGCATCTACAGTAGGAATACGGATTATTTTGATGCTTAATTTGATCTCATGTCCGTCCGTAAAAACATAAATAATTTCATTTTTTTAAACTAGCTAATTTTACGTAAAACGTTTAAATTTAAATACTGCTCAATTATCCCAAGGAGTTAAGCAACGATTGAGGTAAAATCAATCATATTTTCTCCTGATTCCACTTAAAATCAAATACAGCAAAGAATTATCCGAAAAGTTAATGTTAAATTGATTCAGAAGTGGATTTTGGAACATACATATAACTTTCCGCAATTTGTAGACTAAAGTTGAATTTGATTGATTTTCATTAACTTGAAATACCTAACTGAGTTTACATTATGGGAATATCCTTATTATTATTATTATTATATTAAAAAACTTATATCATACAGATATCTATCTTTATTTCATAACTTTATTATGTAAACTTACTAAGATTAGTTTCCCAAAGAACCTATACAAAAAAAAAACGCAACAAATCATTCATAATTGAAAACTCTATAAAGCTCATACATATTTATTTATTTCTTGTGAACTTTTGTTGCACTACAATAATTTCTCAGCTCTAAGTTTGAATGCATTGTCAACCAAAAGTCTCTTTACTTCTCCCATCTATTTATACTTTTACCTTTTATGTATCCCGCTTTACGATATTTGTATGCGAGCTCCAAAAAATTACAAATAAAACTTTTGCTTTTTATGCATAAAAATAAGTAATAAAATTGCAACAAACAAAATATATGTTTCGTGTCTACAATTTTATTGTACTCGGCTAAATTCAGTTGCGATTGGCATGCACAACGTCCTTAAGCTTAGAATTGCCTCTACAAGTACGGGCGTGTCTAAACCTGATGACAAGTTATTACAACAACTACAACCACAGGTACAACTACAACTACAACTACAACTATAGGTAGGCTATACTAAGTAAAAACCTGCACTACAATTTAGAAAATCGGCCATAAATTAAAGTTCTTAAATCTTAAAGTCATTTTAAACTTAGACAAATAATTTCTAAATTTTTGAAACGATCAATATTTTTGGAAATACTTTTGAGAAATACATTTCTGAGAAATGATTTCTCACAAACAAAAAACATTTTTTAAAAGTTGAAAGTATTGAAATTTATGAAATTATTTCTAATTTTTAGACGTCAACAAAACTTTGGCAACTTTCTAAATTTTAGTGCAAATATTTTTCTGAGTGTACAACTAGGAAGGATGCATTCTGACGTTGTGACTCAGCTGGGTGCATTGCTTTTTAACGAGTGCAGGCTACTTCTACTGAATGAATGTTTTGCCCAGAGCGGAACATGAATTGGGTTTTAGTAGGCTGGAGGCAAATGCATAACTTGGTCCACTTTCACGTCCAGTTGTTTAGCTCATTTGCTCTGCAGCAAGGACTCGGAAAGGCGTTCAATGGCCGTAGCTGGCGACTTCTTAGTATCCTTTACGATAGCCGCTGCAGTCTCAGCCTCGGCGTCAGCCGCCTCCTGAGCCTTGGCCTCCTCGTGTTCCCGTTGCTTTTGAAAGTGTCGGAATTCCGTGGGTGTCAGCATGCCACGTAGTACGGTGTCATAGCTGACACTTACGCCTTTGGCGCACATCTTCTGATGCAGCTTCCAGCATTCGCGTTCCTTTATGCTGCACACGTACAATGGAAAATTGTATTCCTGCTGCTGCTGCTGTTGCACATTGCAATTCGCTGCATTGTTCTCCTTCTTGGCCTCCTCCGTGGGTGAACTGGCTGCGTCTGCCTGCACCGGCGATTGCTGTCGCTCCATCTGCACACCCGGCTTGCTTCCAGTCTCCAGGAATATGGATACGGGTGGTGCCGTCGGCGGTCGATTGGCGCGTATTCGCGCTGCCAGCGGCGCAATCGATCCGCGCCTGATCATATGCGAGTACTCCTTGGAGGCCAGTTGAAAGGTGGGCGGATAGCTGTCTTGAAACGAGACTGCAAAATGTTTTTAGAAATTGAAAGAAGCTAAAAAAAAAGTAAATTGGTCCGGGAAATGTCCATCTGTCTGTACATCTCTCTGTTCGTACGTCCGTCGGTCTGTCTGTCCGTCTGTTTAAAGAGCTTAGAGCTTGTTTGATGAAACTTGGCACATGTGCTTCTCTTTGCTGCAGATAGTACCTATGTCAGAATTGGCCGGATCGGAACACTATAACATATAGCTGCCATAGGAACGGTTGGTTGAAAAATAAGTCTTTGTATGAAAAAACTCTTTTGTTTTTTTGAGACAAGTCCACCAAATTCATTTTAGCTAAACTTAATCACGTTTTACACATTTTGACAAAGTTTCATCAAAATCGAACCACTATATCTTATAGCTGTCATAGAAACAATCTGTTGACAATTTTATTTTCAAAACTTTTCTGCAAGTTGTAATATCTTCGGCTCGCCGAAGATAACTTATCTTTTCTGTTTTTTGTCCTAATCATCATTGACTTACCTGATTTTCCCGTTTTGCGCAGCAGCGGCGCCCTCCGCTGCGGACTGCGCTGCGAGTTGGCCGGCAGCTGTTTCTCGTTGCCCGTGGGCGTGGAGGCTGAGGAGTTATCCTCGCGCTCCGAATCGCTGCCTTCGGAGCTTAGCAGCGAGACGAGCGTAATGACATCCGGCGCAATGACGCTGCGTGCGCGACTGAGAGATTTCTTATTGGAACTGCTGGCATCGGCGCTTAGCAGGGAGCTGCTGCCATCGGGTGGCACGGCCACTGAGGAGGCGGCACGCGTAAAGATCTTGCGACGTCGCAGCTTCTGCTGGCTACGCTTGTTGGCGGCGGCAATGGCGCACTTGCTGCTCTCGTCCATGCGTACTGGAGCGGACATAGCACGGACCAAAGGCGGTCGCCGCTGCACCGTCAAAGCGGACGAGACGTTCTCCTCAGTGGCGGATTGGCCAGTGGCTATTATTGTTGCACGATCTAATGAGGATTGATCCTTGGACAGCTCGCTGGACTCTGTGGCGCTATCAATGTCGCTGTGCAGCGGCTCCTGTTCGTTGGTGGCGCGTATCGTCTGCGCGAGCACAATATTCAAATTGATGCGATTCTTGTCCGCCTTGGCGCTGTGGAAATAAAACATGCAATGGGTTTGATTTCATTTCATTTGGTTTTTGGTTTTGGGTTTGGCTGACTGGCCGAGTGACCTACTGCCAAATTTAAATCAAATTATTTCGGCATTAGTTTGCAATTTATGCTGTGCTCAATTTGGCCACATGCAACATAGAAACCGATCCAAAAATAGAAATTAATTCGTGCAAATGCGAAGGCGGCAACGCTAAAATCAGCTACAACTGCCTCTACACCTGTGTCTATAGCTGCCTCTACACCTGCATTGCCTGCTGCTTACTCCTTGCTACTTACTCCTTGCTCCTCCTTCTTGCTGCTTGCTCCTGTCTATCTGTATGCCAGCGATTTGTTAAACGAAACCATGTCAATTACATTTGCAATTTGCGCCCAAATAAGAAAAAATAAAGGCAACAAGAAATATGTGTTCGCAGCAAGTCCTTCAGCGCGAAAGTGAATCTTGCTAACTTTGGCATAAAGTTCAATGAACCAGTTCCAACAGTTCTAGCTACACCTCCACTTATCGTTACACATCCACCATCCGCTCCAGTTATCGCTATCTACTGAAGCATAATGATGGACTTAAGTGTGTCGAAACGTGGCATAAAAGAGTGTGGGGCGATGGTTCCACACACGACTCGACTCCATCGGTTGGCTCGGATTTGGGTGTCATGTCAAGCGGGTGTTTGCCTAATCGTATGCACTGCATAGTATACAACTTTTCATGTCGGTGTCAAGCATGCAAATTGCGCAAAGTATTGAAAGTGTCATTTGGGCATATTTAGCATGCACTACAAATGGGTAGAGTGTTTATAGAGAGTATAGGGTAGAGGGTAGAGGCTTAGGTGTAAGTATAGACTGGTACTATTAGAACGCGATTTAGCTTATTTCATTTCGATATAAATATAGTATAAGCTATACGCATGTGGAGCTGCTAACATGACAAGGTCAAATTAAATATTGGCATTCCATTATTATTTTATTATTATGAAAATAGCTTATCATCCGGAACTTATTATTATAAAGTAACTCATTTTTAAGATCTTACAAAAGCACGACAACTTCGGACAGTGTTCCGATTTCCTAAGAGTTTAGTTGATATCATATTTGAAGTCTTCCTTTATGACTTGTCATAAACTTGCAGACGTGTGCAACAAATTGTTGAGCTTATCTTATTTTAATCATTATCTGTCTAACTGAAATGAGCTCTGCTAAGTGCAAAGCCATAAACTTTAGTCTAGTTGCCTTTGACTCCAACACAGCTTTTGATTAAAAGTCTAATTTTTGAACGTTTGATGATAGCAGTTGTCTGAAATATGACAGATATATGATATAGGGAATCGAATTTATACCCTTGCAGAGGGTATTATAATTTTGTCAAGAAATGTGTGACGCATTGAAGGTGCCTTCTCAGAAAAAAAGGGTTGAATATTTTTGATCAGCATCAACAGACGAATGGAAATATATATATGCGTGTTTCAGGACTTAGTTTTAAAACTATCTTGATGAAACTTGTCACAGATGCTTCTATTTGCTGCAGATAGTTTCTATATTTGAATCGGCGAAATCGGAACACTATAACATATAGCTGACATAGGAACAATCGGTTGAAAAATAAGTTTTTGTATTTTTTCAAAATTTTCAACCAGACTCACTATTTTCAAGTTTAAGCACGAAGTACATATTCTCAGAAAATTTCATCAAAAGCGGATCACTATATCTTATCTGCCATAGAAACGATCGGCTGAAAAATAAGTTTTTGTATGAAAAACTTTGTTGTTTCTCAAGTTATATTTACCAAATTCACTTATTCTGTGTTGTAGTATGTAGTTGACTTTCTCACAAAATTTCATTAAAATCGGACGACTATATCTAATAGCTGTCATAGGAAAAATCAGTTAAGAAATGAGTTTTTTTATGAAAAACTTACTTTTCATTCAACCAACCGTTCAACCAACCTCACTAGTACTCAATATTATGATGCTCCACACATGCTGCCTAAGATTTATATAAATTGGGCGTTAATATCTTATAGCTTCCATAAAAACAATTGGTGCAAAATTCAGTTTTAAGGTGCACAACTTTTCGGTGTTTCTTTACTTGAGGTCCTTTTCGCCAAAAACGATTCAAAAATTCTGATTTTGGTCTAACAAAAAATGCGGAAAAATTTAAGAATGTGATTTTCGGTGGCGTAGGTTGTCTTTTTTGAAGGATAAAAACAATAGTAGTACTGTAAACGTTAACAGTACTGTAAACGTTAAAAGACTAGAAATATTGCGGGATTCGGCGCTGCTGCTAAACAAATGTTAATAAAAACCCTACTACTCTGTTACAGTGTACAGCACTGTTAACGATAACAGGGCTCGGTTTGTATGGGATTTGACAACTTTAAACGAAGTTTTCTTAATTATTTTTGCAAAAAAAGGCGACTATCGACACTGATTTTCGCGTTTTTAAATTTATCCACTTTTTTTTAGACCAAAATCAAAAATTTGATGGTTTTTGGCGTTTAAGACTTCACCTAAAGAATTACCAGCATATCTACTTTGATCTCGAACTTAGTTTAGCTAAATCTTGTCTCTAAGTCTCTAACTCACTTGTCTATTTTCAATTGCGCTTCCTTTTGCTCCTCCTGCAAACGCTGCTCGTGTGCACTGTCGCCTGTCCGTAGCGTCTTGAGCTGCGAGGATGTGGAGGACCAGCCGACCAGGCTTTTATCCCTTAAACGTATGCCAAGTTCTGTCTGTGAGGGCGCCAGCCGGCCGGCAAATCTGGACGTGGATTCATCAATGGCCAAAGAAGGCTGACGGTTTAAGTGGCCCACAGGTGTAGGCGCATAGAGCTTCTGTCGAATGTTCTCAATGGAGCGGCCAACGGAGAGGCCACGAGATAGATAACCACGCTGCTGGGCAGAGTATCTGCCCACGCCGTGGGCGTGACTGGCCGGCTCAATGAGAGAGTGTTGCTTGCGCAGACCGGCAAGGGATGTGTGCTGGTGCTGCAAGGACGATGACGTTGTCGTTGTTGTCGTCTGGTAGCGACGACGGCTTGCCACAGACAGCGACATGGTTGAATGTGCTTGGTGTTTGGTGTCGCCAGTTGGCCGTTTTGATCAGCGATGGCGGCGATGACTAAACGCCGACTGTGAATGGTTCGAATGTATTCAAACTGGCAATCAATGGGCACATTCACATTGAATGCAAATCAATTACGAAGTCATTAAGCCAAAGCAATAACTTTGTCAACAAAGGCGCTGCGTTTTGCTGGTTGGCTTCGAAACCAAAAACCTAAACCTAAACCAAAACCCAAAAACCAAAATTAAAACCAAAATCAAAACCAAGAAACCAAAACCGGCTGCAGTCACGAACCAATGCGATTGCCACTTGAGTCGAGCTAAACTTTCACTTGGAGCTAATTTGCAACTGTTTCACTCTCTGCCTCGCTCTTGTCCTCGTCCTTGTCCTCATCCGCTTGCCCGGTTTCAGCTACGTTTACGACTCCGGGTGGCTCCAACTTCCGCGTCCACTTTGTTTGCCTGCCGCGCGCTAACTGCGTTTTGTGAATGAAGCAGCCGCTTGGAGCAGCTTTGTTATGTTACCAACAAACAAGCAAACACAACAGAGAAACAGCGAAACCTAACAAACAACAACGTTGCCAACGTCCCCCCTCACACTCCCCCTACTCACACACATCCACACCCCTCCCACAATTTCGTGATTGAACCGGTGCCATCGCCACGCCGGTGCAGCGATTGTTATGCTCTGCTCGGCTGTCGCTCGGATTCACTCCTGGCTGAGTTGTTTGTCCCATTTCCGCCAGCCCCCACACGTGCAGGCAGCGGCATGACGCCAACTACGAGGATCGCTCAGCAAGTATTGAAGCTCAACTTTGCTTTCTCCAAGTGCATTTAATTTCTTCATGAATTTTCTTCGTTAAGTTCGAAGAGATAAACGTCATTGTGAAGATTATTTAAGTTGATTTTATGTGAAATTTATCAAACAGATTTTCTTGAAATGAATTAAATCTGTAAAGGAATCTTAAATGACATTGGAGATTGTTTTAAAATACACAACTTTTTTAAGTTTATTTTTCGCAAATCAAAAACCACTGAGAAAACAGCATTTTAAAATCAATTTTGCATAGCCTGAAAATAAAAAAAATTAAAAAAAATCTTAAGAAGCACTTTAGTTAGGTTTTTGTTTTTTTTTTTTTAATTTATTAGTTTTTATTATCAAGTTCAAAGGAATTTCATAATTGATAACAGAAGTTAAGTAAACTTATTAAAAATATCTACAATTTATATTCAAGAAGGTTTAATTTCCTAAACTCTTATATAGTATGCCATGCGATTCCTTAACACACGCTTTTATTGCCAATCTATCGAACTGCCCTCGCTTGTATGTATGTGTTCAAGAGACTGGCAAGTTTTGCCAACTCAATGAACTCGCACGAACTTTTGTTTTCATTTCGACGCCTGCCGCTCACAGGCCGTCCGCCCGATTGGCGATGCCACCCACTTTAAATGTAATCAAATGCCTTGCCAAAAGGGCGATTACAACATTTGCTCAACAAAATCCTTATGCAAATCCTGGCGAATAATATACAACAGGCCAATGAATGAATGAATGGCCGGCAGGCGAATGCGTGAACTAGCGTACAAGTCGCTCAATGTCAACAAATGTTAGATGCAAATTTCATACTTGCACAGACAGGGGGGGTTGGGCGCAGAATACCCTGATTTTTTTTTTTATTTCAATTTACCAACACAATTTTGAAGAGTTTATTTATTTTTGATTTTTTGTGCATCTATATTTGAGCATGATATCCAGCTGTCGCAAAATTTTCAAAGCCATCGGCTAATAAACAACAAAGTTAACCAAGCAGTGTGCTGCCAACGAACTGCTTGAAGAACAAGCAGTACACTGCATGAATTGTGTGTGTTCTGTTGTATGTAATAGGCACTGTATGCAGGGTAACTCCAAGTCGTGCACTCTTCCATAGAACAGCACAAATAAGTATCTGCTGGCAAGTGAAAAACTTTCACATTTGTGACAATTTCAAATTCATCAAAGACATGCAAAGTTGTATAAAAGTTTCGTGCGCGTTGGCAATCAAAAAGTAACGAACGTAACTGCCTTTGGGAACCAAATGAAACGAAATAGCAGCAACAAAAACAACAAAAACAACAAGAACAGGAACAACAGCAACAACAACAACAACACAAGTAACAACAGCAAATGGCATCAAGAACCAAATCAAGCCGATTTCAGGGTCATATGCCATTCATATAAGTATATATGTACTGCATACGAGTACCTATGTTTGTAAACAAAAATATAAAACATAGTCAAGTACAAATCTTAGATTGTTCTATAGTAAAGATTGACTAATGTGGATATGTGAAGACAGGACCTCATAAACAAAAAATACATAGCCCATTGCCGCAGCTCGTCAATCTAATCAGGAATATATGATATATGTATCTTCTTTCTAGGGTTGGGAAATTTTTTCATTCCAAACCGTTACTGTTTTGGAGTTTCTATTCCATAAATTCCTCCAAAAAGATAATTAAACGTTCAATTCAATTTTAAAACTATCTGAAAATTGTTTCAAAAATAAAATTCAGAGCTGGCCTGATAGTCTTCTTCAAATTCGAATGAATGTTAGCTGAACGGTGCCTTGTTTGTCAGAAAAGTTAAAGTTGATTTGTTAACAAACATTTGTTTCTTTTGATAACTCGTGCAGCCCACAATTTGAGCTTTGACTGTACTTTTGTATTGTTTTGTATTGCTATAAATGTTTATAAGTGGGTGAATGTCAGCCAAAAATCATTGCGAATTGTGAATTGTGAATAGTGAATAGTGGGTGAGTACTTAAGTAAAAGAAAAGAAAAACTGAATGCCCAACTAGGCACATTAATCATTTCAAGTCGATATTTATTTATTGGGCACCACCCACGCGAGTTGCCAACAATTTTGGCATTTTTGTAATTTTATTTGATTCTTAGCATTTGTCGAGGCGATGGCGGCGATTTGGCATGAAAATTCCTTTATTTGCTTTTTGCAATCTCGAATCAATTATAATAGAAATAAGCTAAGCAAATAGTGCTAAATAAATTCATATTTGTCAGGCGGTGTCAAAATACCAAGCGGTACCAACCGGCACCATATTTGTTTTGCCGAGATCCAAAACTATTTTAATTAACGGCTGAGACGCGAAGAGTGTTCGACTGCGCCTGCCACTCTATCTTCTCTATAAATTGAAAAAATATAAACTTTTTTTTAACAAGCGACTTAGAAAACTTTCAGTTTTTACAGGCAGTTTTAGTTTTGACAAAGAGTTAAAAGTTCAGAAATATCATTTGGGCACTTCTTCCTAAAGTTTCCTTAATCAAATAAAAACAAATTACAGGAAATCTAGTGACTAAGCACATTGAGACACATTGATTTCTGCTTTCAAATTATGTGACAAAATATATTCAATTTAATTTATGATTTATTCTAAATAGTAATTGATCAAATCTTTCGTTCTTCCTGTATGCTAGTCGCGTTTCACACATTTCGTCACTAGCGTGGACTGCTTCCACATTTAAATTTTGAATCTAGTTGCCTTTTGATTTGACTCATATGGAAGAATAAAGTCTAGAGCTAGAACAAGTCATTTTTGGTTTAGCTTTCGAGCTGTACATTTTTTTCTTTCTTATTTTTTCTTATTTGTTTATTTATTTTATCAAAGTTTGCTATCGAAACACTAGTCATCAATATGTCAAGAACGGTTGAGCAGTTTCTTAGTTCCCGAAAATAATAAATTTCAAATGAAGCTTAAAAAATTCAAAAGAAATAAAATTAAATTATTGGCAAAACATTAGAAAAACTGCCACAAATCGTCAAATTTACCTAAAACTTGTTCAGCTGAATAAAATTTAGATTTAGATTCTAAATCATTTGATTTCACTTGAATTTATCAAAGCTTCGTCTTTGAAGCACTATCAGATCTTGACACTATCTGCCTATGGTTTCCAAAAAAAAATACTGCGTTCATACAGACAGACGGACATTTCAAAACCCACTATACTCTTTTTTTTCAAAAGAATTTTAAAAAAAAATCGTCAAATTTATTTGAAACGAAAAAACTGTTACGCACTGCTTTGTATGCAGATTATAGCTGACTGTTATGTGTCTGTCTGAGCAAGTAGTTCTTTGTAATGCTAACTGCTTTAAAGCTAGAGCCAAATACTCACAAAAGATTTATATTTTATTTTAAACAAACTGTTGGCATGTTTGTTTTAGCCACCTAAGTTTTTAAAATACTGACTAAAGATATAGTCTAAATAAAAATCTTGGCGCACAGTTTGCAACACTTGCCGCAGCAAGCAGCATTTGACAGATAGCTTTTCAATATTTGAAAGAAAAGCTTTCTTAAAAAAGCTGTTTGCTATATGTCCGCCATTAAAAGTTGACACTATCTGGCAACGCTGAAATTAAAAATACAGTGCTGAAAAATGACGTTTACTGCTGACGTTTCGCTGCCGTCGGCTGTCAATTGACGTTTGCTGTCGTGGCGTTGAAAGAGAAAGAAAGTTGCCAGCCGCCGATTGTATACGAGTTGTATTGCAGACTGAATAAGCGCATATTTGTTCAAGTTATCAATTAAACAACTAACAAGCCAAACACACAATGTCTCGCCAATTGTTAGCTCTTTGTCTGATTGCCGTTGTCTGTGCAACGGGCGCCCATGCCAGCTGCAAGGCCACGTTAAGCGCATTCAGCACACAGGATGCAACAATACTGACTCAGGTGGCGCATGTTGCCGAGTTCAGTTTGCAGTGCAGCAACTCCGCACAGCCCAGCCTGTTTGCTGAGTTCCCCTGCGGCAAGGTGGTGCCCGTTGCCAAGGTGGGCGACAGCAAGTACCAGGTAAGATTCTTTGATTAAACTTTGATCGAAACATGTAAAATTTTATGTCTATGCTTTACTTGCAGGTGAGCTGGGTGGAGGAGATCAAGCAGGGCAGCAGCGGCAATGTGCAGGTGCGTCTATTCGATGAGGATGGTTATGCTAATGTGCGCAAGGCGCAACGTGATGGCGATAAGGTTTCGTCCGTCAAATCACTGCTGGACATCAGTGTGCCCACCAAGGGTGCCTACAAGGGTCCCTGGATCAAGGCTGAGATACTGGCTGCCATTCTAGTTGGCGGCGTTGCCTACTTTGCATTTACCACCAAGAGTAAGGTGCAGTCCTAAGTCACGAATCGAGTGTGCCTGGGTTGACTTCCTGAATGAAATTCATTCACCAAACCAAGTAGAACGACATTAGAGGAGATTCGCAACTGGAACAGCTTCATTTTATAGAGATTTTTAACACATTTTTATCGTTAAGTTTCCCAGCGCGAGCAGCGTGCAAAACACAAATAAAAAGTCAAAAGTCCAAATCCGACGACAAAAATGCATTTTAATGCAACTAATTTAATTTAATTTTAACTTAAAAATTAACAATACAGTTGTAAATTTGAAATATTAATAGGCATTATTTAATGCACGGCACCAGCTGCCATTGCTGCAGCAGCGGCGGCAGCAGCAGCGCCCGCAGCAGCCGCTGCCATCAAACCACCATTCATATTGCTTTCCTCATCGGATGATATATCAATCATGCTCTCCACGCGAGACGGCGACATAACATATACAAAGTGCTCCGTGGAACCCTCGGGCGCCATCGTTGAACTCTGCAACATGCCGGAGCCATCCTGTTGCGGCGGTGGCGGCGTATCCGTGCAGTATTTCAGATTTGCTGTGCTGCCTGATTCCTCCGGCGGCGGCACACCATTGCAGTCAAAATTCTCCAGCTCCAGCTCAATGTCGCTGACAATGCGCATGCAGCGCATCTTGGCCAGCGATTGAAATTTCATGGGCATGGCGCGCACCTGACGCGCCAAACTCAAAAAGAATAACGTATTGGCATCCAGTTCCCGATTCGCCTGCAGCACAGCAGAGACATCCCAGTCGCTGGGAAAACGCGGATCGCTCATCTTGCGCGTCTTGGCGGGCGTGGGCTGTGAGCTATTGGATGCGGAATTCGATGGCGCTGTGCAGCTTAGATTAATGGCAGCTGTTTGCGGCGAGGGCTGCACACGTCGCACCTTGGAGCTTGGTGGCGGCAGTGGCGGTGGTGTTGGATTGCCCAAGCCCAGCGAGCCGCCATTCATATTCAGACTGTGCGCACGATTGGCCAAATTCTGGAACAGACCTAGCGGCGCACCCGCCGCCGCAGCTGCATTCAGCTCCTTCTTAAAGTTGTCTGCGGCGGCAAACAAATGCGGCTCAATAATGAGACAACCCACATTGCCGGCCGTGCTGCAGTTGGGCGTCAGCGTAGGCGCCGATGGCAGCGGCAGTCCAGCTGCTGCGGCGGCCGCTTTCAGCGTTGCCAGCGGAAACATTTGTGCAGCTGCTGCTGCTGCGGGCAGACCGCTTATGCCCAAGGGCAGACTGGCAGCCAGCGTGGCCAAGGCAGCTGCATTCGCACTCGCCGTCGCCTTGCCGGCAGCGCTCAGCGGCAAGGCACTCATCGGCAGCAGCCCGCTGCTGCTTGAGGGTGGCGTCATGGAGCTGAGCGTTAGTGGCGCCACGGCGGCACAGTTGCTGCCATTGCTGTTGCTATTGTAGCTGTGGGGCGGCGCATTAGCATTGCTGCCGGGCGAGATGAGATTGGGCGGCGTAGCTGCCACGCTGGGCGTTAGAATGGGCGTGGTGTAGCTGTTGACCGTTTGTGTGCTCAGCGCTGATGTCGATGCCGTTGCCGTTGCGGCGGCTGTGGCAATAGTTATCTTAAGATCATCCTCTCCACCATTGCTGGCTGCTTTGGCCAGCACTTGATAGCCAAAGTCACATTCGGTGTCATCTTCATCGTTCGATTTGCCATTTCCATTCGCCGAGTTTCTGGGAGTAGAGCTGCTGATCAATCAAGTTCTGCATTTAACAAAGCAGCAGGTGAGGAACTTACCTGCCAGGTCCCTGGAACGGCTTGAGGAACTCCATGTGATCGGCATGCGCCCAATATTGATATTTCTTGGATGTTTTGGTGCCCACGCGAAAGGAGCGCAAATATTTTGTATAACTGTCGCGTAGATTTTTCCATTTTCGCTTTGAAGCTTCTGCAAAATAAATGCAAAATTTGTTTAATCAAATAAATTAGCAAATAAAGATCTTAAATATGTTTATACAAAAAATTCGAAAATACTTTGCCCAAAAAACTCTATGCCAACAATAAATTTGAGTTCATTATTGCAAGATCATATTTCTAAACAAATTTAAGTGTGTGAAAAAAAAAATGGATAATGCTTCGCTTGCGTCTTCGACTTCAGACATAAACGCATCCAGTTGCATTATGTCTCAAATGCCATCTCAGAATATAAACAAGTGCTCTTGTTATCCATGCTGTACGATGATTGCAAATCATTTGTCGTTTTTTAAAACAAACATAAGATATCATATTTTTTTCTGTTTTTTAAGAGTAGATCATAGTCTAATTATAATCACAAAGATCAGTGCATTCACTCGTTTTCAAATAAAACCTCGAAATATGGGTTCAGTGGATTCTTAATTCGCAAATATATTTAAAAAATTTCGAGTTTCTGGTCAAAAGCCAAACAGTTTAAGCAAAATTCATTTTCTAGATAATGTGAGAATTTTTATTGATTTCTGAACAATTTTTAAAAGTGAACTTATAATGTTTTTAAAATCAACGCTCGAACTGAACCTCAAATATCCCATCAAACGGACTTGTCCTCCACCACAGTTGGTGAACATTTGGTACAAGAGTGAGGAGTTTTTTGGGACTTTAAAATCCAATATTTATAATTTTACAATTTTTTTAATTTTAAAAAAGTGTATATTGGTTTTGTGAAATGTCCGTCTGTCTGTCTGTCCGTCTGTATGAACGCAGTTTTTTTCCACAGTTTTGAAACTACAGTAACCATATTTGGTATACATGTTCATAAACACCATAGTCAGACAAAGTGTCAAGATCGGCCAGATCGAACCACTATAACATATAGCTGCCATAGGAACGATCGGTTGAAAAATAAGTTTTTGTTTTTCAAGATAACTCAAGCAAACTCACTTTACCTACATAAGTTTAATGACAGTTTATAAATGCTATATAAATTTGATCAAAATCGGAAGTCTTTATCTTATAGCTGCCATAGTAACGACCAGTTGAAAATAAGTTATTGTATGAAAACTTCTATGTTTTTAAAGATAACTGAATCAAACTCACTTTATAGTTCGTAGTATATAAGTAGTCTTTACAAGAATTTAATTTATTAAACGTTCATAAACAGTCGGGACTGCAACGTTCTTACTTGTTTTGTTTTAATAAATTTTTGGTCAACTAATTTTCAATTATTTTTTAATTACTTTAATAATAGTTATAATAACTAAATAATTTATAAAAAAGAGCTACATGTTGCTGTGTTTCAACATTTTTTTTGTTAATCTTCGTTTTACATGCTCTTTGTAATTATAGGACCAAAAATCTGAATTTGATCTTAATAATTTGTAATATTTATGTGCGTATGTACCCAAAACAATCATATACATTTATGTACATATATGTACAATGTTTGCATGCATATAAATGTATGAAATATTCATAACGGCCGCTTTAACTATACGAAATTTGATGACTCCGTTCTTAAACTTTTCCGACCACTTCGCATAGGCATATGTAAACAAACAAACATACATTTATACTACCACACACACACACACCCACTTCAACACATACAAGCAACTACGTATATCGTACTTCTAGAGAATCACAAGAGCCGTTTTCTTTATCGTTTGTTAGAGATGATTGAGATTTACAGTGACTATGAAGAGTATAAAAAACTATTTCTATACTTTCTTAATCGGGTTAGAAAATATAACCCGGTTTGTTCAGGAAACCATTTGAAATCCCGATCAAAATACAAATTTAAGGCAGTATTCAGAAATCAAAAAAAAAAAATCATATATGCTAGTATTATGAATGATCAATACTATTAAAACTATGAACATATACTCAATCAATTTTTTTTAGAAATGAACATTTCTAAACTGAAACATGATTACTAACCACTAAACAAAACAATGAAAATGAAAAATTGTAGTGATCACTTCTAATGATCACCGATCACTGCATATCTGCTGATCACGCCTAAAAATCACGAAATGAGTTCTCTATGTAACAGTCGGTTCACTTTTCAACTCTAACTGCGCACATTTTCTAAGGCGTCATCAGATTTCGCTATTCCTGTCGCTATCCCTTTCTTGACATATTCTTACTTCGTTTCTTCGCTTTCAATGTTTTGTTGTGCTCTATTTGACTTTAGTTCGTGGAGTTCTTCTGATCGAAGTGGACGTGCTTTCATTCATCAATTTTAAGGGTTTGTACAAATTGTGAAATATTAGGCAGTTATTTAGGCTGAGTTTGGTTCAAATAGGCAAATCAAATAGTAAGTAAAACTTTAGTTAAATCTCTTTTAAAAAGTTAAAAAGATGAATTATAAAAACTATTAACTTGAAAGTAAAGCTCTTAACAAAAATGCATGATTCCATTTCCGAATTCACAAATTCGGATTCGAATTCGGATTGACAGAGTAATTAGTTTACCATCATTGTGTTTGAACACGTGTTTTATCTGATTGGCGATCAGGATTCTGTTCTCGCTATTCACCCACATGCACACATACATGTGTATGCATGTAAATGACACTATAGTTTTCAAGGACTTGTAACAAAAAACTCACAATTAGAAATTTTGGTGAAACTTCAATGAAAGTGAAATGCAACAAGCAACTTGTCTGGCAGCAGCAACAACAACAACAAATGGCAACAAACTTGCATCGGCATTTGTTTTTATGCCCACATTCGAGAACATGAATTGAGAGAAGGTAAAAAAGACTTTAAGAAACAGAGAGGGAGAGCGCTGCGCAGAAGCAACAGGGTGATACAGTTTGTGCAGTTACAGTAAACTACAAATATGATGAACAACAATTGCTACTTATGCTAATTTTTTTTTATTTTTAAAAACAAAATTTTGATTGAGGTCCTTTTGTTGTCTTTTAATTGCACTAGTACATTTTTATAATTATGCTGTTGTGTTCGCTTTTAAATACTTGGTCACACTTTCTATGCATATGTATGTTTGTACGTATGTCCATACGTCGATATGCGCGCCCGCAAAATGCTCTCTCAGCATCGCACTGGCAATAACAATAACAACAGCGCAGAGCGCGCAGCTAGTATCAATTTCGCTCTTGAGTTTTTGTTTGCTTTTTCTGCGTGTTCGTGTTTTCATTACACTCTTGCCAAAGATACTAATGTTTTGTCATCCAGTTGGTAACATAACTTTTAATAAATAAATAATTATGATACGTATTTTATTTCATTTGTCATAGTTACATATGTATATGTGTAAATTAGATAAAAAAGGTAAACAAATGTGATATGTTTGTTGAGATAGTGTATATAAACATCGGTCTGCTGTGGCAGCGTTTTCTTGTTATTTTTGTTTTTGTCTCTCACTGCAATTCGCCGACCGCGGCCGCGTTCTGCACAGCGCCATGCCATCCGCACCGTACTCGTCTCCCCACCCCCCACCCTCACACACAGTCGAACTGTAGGAGCGCTCACACTCATACATATCTATATGTATATGCGAGGAACACATACACAAAATGAAACGGCCGGCGGTTCGTCGTCGCAGCGACGGCGGCAGAACGTTTGTCCGCTGTGCTGTGCGACGCGCGCCGCTGCTTGAGTTGTGAGTGTGTGTGTGTGTTTCGCAGTATGTACGAGTGTGTATGTGTGTGTATGTATGTATTTTTGTATGTGCATGTTTCCCTTGCACGTAGTAATTGAATTTGAACGAACAGGCGGCCGCTGCGCTGCTGGCGCTGCTGCTGTTACCGCCGCTACACAACTTCCTTTTGCTCTCTCTTATTTAGTTATGGCAGTGTTTTTTTGTTGTTTTTTTTTTTGCTCCTCCTTACCCACTGATAATCCAATCTCGTCAGCTATTTGCGTCCAGACCTTCATCTTCACCTCCACGTTCTTGTAATCAGGATTGTGATTGTTATAGACAACATCATAACGCTTAACGATATCAATAAAATCTGAGGTGTTATCAGATGTTGTCGAGGATTCGCTAATCGCGCGCGCCACTTTCATTTCCTTCATGGCTTAGCTTTTAACGGTTTTTCAAAAATAACTTTGGTTTTGCAGTGCGCTGCTTTGGCACTTTGCACCAATACACACGCACACTTACACACACACACAGAGAGACAGGCGACACGAACAGAAATCTTTTTATAGGCGTGTGGGCGCGCTATTGACCGTTGACGGCAAGACCACGACAACGACCACAGCGCCGTTCCCCCTTCTCTTCAATTGAACGCGCAAAGAACAGGCAGGAAGGCAACGAGGCGAACTGTGCACAGCAAGAGGAGAGAGAGGCGTGAGGAGAGGAGAGAGGCCGACAAGCAAGCGAGCGAGCGACGTTTTGTATGACCGCCTCGACAAAAGTTGGACACTTGAATGAAGAGAGCGCACATGAGCTGCATGCACACAACCTAACTGAGGCAGCAGCAGCGGCGGCCGCAGCAGCAGAGACCGCAGCTGGCAGCGGCGCCAGCGACGCGACAGCAGCAACAGCAGCCAGGCAGGCAGGGCAACAACAGCAACAACAACAGCGCGTCAGCGTACGAACGAAGCGACAGTGAGGCGAACCGTCGTTGGAGGACGTGTAAAGAAGAACAAGAAGCAGCAAAAACCTCATCATCATCATCATCATTGTCGTCATCGTCATCGTCGTTGTTGTCGTTGGAGTCGTCGTTGGCGTTCAACAGCAGCAGCAGCAACGGCGGCAGGCAGAAAGCCCCATGACATGCACACACACACATAATCATGCACATACACATACATACATACATTTACGCACACAGAGCCGAGGGACATACATACATACATATAGCGACAGCGCAGTTTGGCGCTCGCAATAAACGCGCAACGGTTGCGACGCTATTGCCGTCGCTGTCGCCGCCGCCACTGCGCCGTTTCAACGTTTCTGTTAACCGCCCACATGCGACGCCCGCTGTTGTGTGAGGAGCCAAACGGCAGCAGCAGTACCAACAACAACAACAACAACAATAACGATAATAACAGCAACAACAACAAAACTCAATTTCATGACTACGTTCGTCCGTTGCTGTCGCCGACCCAAAAGGCAAAACCATGAGTTTGTTGTTGTTATTGTTGTTGATGGTGCTGCTGCGGCTGCTGCCTGCGCTGTTGCCGTTTCAGTTTGTTTTTGTTGTTTCTTGATGCCTTTGTCTGCGTGTAAGTGTGTGTGCTCACGTATATATGTATGCATGTACACTGTATATGTATGTGTATACCGTACCACATACTAGCATGTGAGAACTGATGAAGCTCTTGCTAAAACCAAACCACACCACACCCCTACCCATCTCATCCCACTCCTCCATCGCGGTACACTGCATACATACTCAATGGCAGGTTTTACGGCGAGGGGGTCCTATTTCGAGAATCGTCTGCACCATATTACATAAGTATTTCTTAAAGTTCCTTGATGCCATATAAATGTCTTAGCTACCTTTTTGTTTGTTTTGATCACATTCGAGAGGACATCATATCACAGAATGAGTTTTCTCCGTCATGGTCCTTGTTTTGAAAAAAAAAAAACTCAAATATATATACGTTCAGAATGCAGAACGATTAACACTTTTCAATCTCAGCATAAACAATAAAGATAAAGGATCTTCGCAATAAATAATTCAGATTAGCCGTTTTTCTCCTAACGACATTAGTCCGCTGTGGAAAAAACAAAATAGTCTCACGATCAGCATCTTGTCGCTACTGAGTAACAGAATCAGCGCAATATTATGACGTTTTGAAACGACATAAAATCGACAAATTAAAACGACATAATTACGCCTGTGCAATGCAAAGCGCGAGATTATGTTGTTATCCAAATTGATCTGCTTTCTCTTTTTTCTCTACATGTCTATATTAGTTAAAAGAGAGACAATTCTGTTATTGCATTCTTTAGATTTTGCTTGTGGATGCTGTTTTTGGTATGAGTTTCGTAGCAATTAACTACGATCTGTTTGAAAAGCTCTCGTTGTCTAACAAATGTCAAAATGATACTCCTTTTAGATAATAAATCATTTATAGCCAACCCTAAAAGCTTTTTAAAGCTCGTCGTTTTTTTGCTTTTTATCTGATTTTGTTTTTGTGCGTGTGTGTTTGTAAGCGGGTCTTCGTGCACACACTGCCCAACTGCAGTCGCCCACATGCAGCTGGCAGCGACAGAGGCAAAGGCAGGCTTCAAAACTGTGTATTAAAATAAATATATGTATGTATGTATTTATGTATGCATACGCATGTGTATGTATGCAAAACTGTTGCACCTTTATTGAATGCGAGTGCAGTTGGCATTGCGATTGCGGAAATTGAAGTTCAAGGTCATTACTTAGCATATACATATGTATGTAAGATATACATACGTACATGTATGCATGAACGAAAATATATGTACACTTGCATTTAGCAGAGAGTGGAATTTCAACCGCTTGAAATGATCGTCAGAAATGCAGCATAAATTGCACTTCCAATTTCTATATGCTGCTTTTGTTGTTGTTGTAAAGTTCAACCGCTGTCGCTGCTCTTATCAGTTTCTGCGGCCACCGCCCTCTCACATCCTCTCTCTCTTCGCTGTGCTCGCTCGCTCTGTCTATCTCTCTTTCTCTCTCTCTCATTCACTGTTTTTGCAACACGGCAGCTGTTGTTGTTGTTCCTGTTGTTGTTGTTGTTGCTGTTGTTGTTGTTGCTGTTGTTGTTATTGCTAAATAACTTTTGCTGCCGTTTGCCTCTTTTGCTCTTCTTCAGCTTTGTTTTCAACGTTGTTGTCGTTTGGGGCCGCCGTTGCTCTTGCTGATTCGCATTTTCTGTTGTTGTCCCACCCCTCTCCCCATTTGGCGCTCCCCTCATTCGTCTCGCCATAAGCTGCTTTGGTTACGGCCCGAGCGAACGAACGAATGAACGGCCGCCCGCCGCTGTTGTCGCTGCTGAGCAGCATCCCAAATTGTTTCCATCGATTCACGGCAGCAACATTGTAGAATGTTGTGCCCCATTGCCAGAGCCCCTAACCCCCCTAACCTTCCCCCGCCTTTACAGTTCACAACAACATCTTTTACTGCGGCTCTTTTTCCTTTTTCCAAGTTGTTATGTCGCCGTTGCCGCTGCCGTCGCCGTCGTCGTCGTCGTCGTCGTCGTCGACGTCGTCGTCGTCGCTGCCTGTCGTCTCAGCCAGCGCCACACACTTGGCCCACTCAGCAGCTGCTGTCGCTGGCTTGTGACTGTAGCGAACCTACGACCAGTTCCCTTCCCCAAGCATTGCGTCCCGCCCGCACAGCTCCTTCCACTCAATGTGCGTGTGCCTGTATGTGTGTGTGCCTGTGTGTGTATGTATGATTGTGTTTGTGTGGCGGACTGGCGTGCAGCAAACTAACACGTTCACGTCGTTGTGTGTTTGTATGTACAAATACATATACATTGATATATATGTATGTGTGTATCTCTTCAGCTTGTGCGCGTTTTTGTTGCTTTTATTATATTTTTTCGCTTTTCTCTATGCCCCGTGCTTCAGCCAGCAACAGCAACGGCAGCGGCAGCCAACAAGCACCTTCCTTTTTGCCAGCTCCTACTGCGAATGACTGCCGCACATCGCCACATCTACCCTCCTTGTCCCCCCACCTTCCTACCCACACAGCAAGCCGACTGCTGCCTGCCGCGTCCTTGTGGCCCTCCCCATGCCCAGTCACCAGTTCCCATCGTCGTCATCATCATTGCCATCAAAAGCCCGGCAGCCAACACAGGGACGGCAACGTGCGCGCCCCTCTTACCCCCCACAAACCCCACCACACTCTCTCTCCCCCTGTGCAAGCACTAGCGCCAAATGGCTGAGCGGACGGGCTGGCAGGCGGTGGGAGGGGTTGCTGTATGAGAGGCGTGGGGCGTTTGCGTGCGGCGGCGTGAAGCCGGGGGCATGGCTGTGTGCATGGGCGTGTAGAAGTAAGTATGTACGTATGTATGTGTGTGTGTGTGTGTGTGTGTGTGCATGTATGCGTCTATGTGTGTGTGCATAATGTTGTTTTTGTTGTTGCTTCTGCTGTTTCTCTGCCGCTGCTGCTGCTGCTGTTGCTGTTTGGGGTTTTACTATCATGTTTGAGCGGCGCGGCCTACAAAGAGCGACGAAGTTGCTGGCGCAGTCCGACGTCGCCGCCGCAGCTTATTTTGAGCTTTTGTTGTTGCTGTTGTTGTTGTTGTCGTTGTTGTTGCTTTTCGCAAATCGATAAACGATGTCCGGGACGGCGGCATAGCACAGCGCTCTGCTTGTATACCTATACATGTGTATATATATACATATGTATGTATGTTGGAACATACATACGTATATATATGTATATATGTATGTGTGTGTGTGTGCGTACTGCAAAGCGCCCCAACATGTACCGTGGCTGGTCAGCAGCGTTCTGAATTTTGCTGCAGTTATCGCTGCACTCAAACTGTACTACATACATAAAAGTGCATGAGTACGTATGTATGTTTGTTGAGTATGTTCACGAGTACATAGATACATATACATATGTAGTACATATATACATGTGTACATATATATAGTTGCATACTATAAGTACATACATATGTATAAATGTATGTATATGGTTGACAGAATGTATAACATACATACATACAATATACAACATACATAGATACATACATACAATGTACATACACACAATCTACATACATACACGCACCTAGCTATTAAATAAATATGAACTTTACTATAATTAATCAAAGCTTTTCGAAACGATAAAACCAAGTTTGATAACTAAATCAGTTACTGTTGTCAAGTCTACCTTATTTTAAAAACTAGCTTGTTCTTGAATTATTACAGTCGATCTTCTCTATTACGAACTTCTATATAATGAAGTTTTCTTTATACCGAACTAATTTCGAGAACACTGACAATTCTATTTTACGAATTGTCTATATAACGAAGTTTAGTTTTGTCCCCTTGAGTTTCGCTATATAGAAGTTCGATTGTATTATGATTCATTTGGCACTCCTTATGAAGAGAAAATATACACACATATGTACCATATATCTATGACTCACTCACTGACCAGCGCACAGAATAAACTATAAAAGCTAGAAAGCTGCATTTTTCACAGTAATTTCATCTTATGCTGAAAGTGTGTGCTAAGATCGGATTTTGGAAAACTCTGTCGGTATATAAAGAAAATTTGAGGAAAACGTTTGTGGGCAACTTTTTTGTTCATCATCCGATCAGGTTCAAACTCATTTGCAAAGATCAATATGAACATTAATTAAAGACTGCATACCAATTTTTCGCAAAACTTACCCCCCTGGGTGGAAAATGGGTTGTCAAGGTTGTATGGGTAAAAGTTTAGTTTTGGTGCGATTTGCTTTAAAATCATTTTCAGAGATCCAAAAGAAAATTTAGAAATGAACGCCTTCCAATTTTGAGCAAATTGACAGTGGAAACGGACAGACAGACAGACAATTACGAACTTTTCACAATCCCAATATACTCTCTTTTTTTCAACTATTTTAAAAATAGTATACAAACATATCTAACAATAGGATTACAATATAATATTACATTCAAGCAGGACACAACCACTTCAACAGAGGACATCAACCCAGTTTTAACAAAATGTCGAATTTTGAATTCTACCTACAAGATATTGCTTCCAATGTAAGCAGCCCCAATGATTCCGATGATTATGATGACTTTTTCGCTATTAAGAATTATGTAATAAACATAATGCGCAAGCAGGATTCATACTTTGACAGTGTATGCAAAAAGGACATACGTTTCGGTAATTTGCTTAAGCTTATGTTTAAAACAAATGACATAAAAAGTGTTTATGGATTGCAGGAAGTACAGCGCACGATATACGTCTCTATGATGATGAGGAATTCGATGTCCTGTTGGAACTGGAATTCCCAGCTTACTCGCAGATTGTGCAACGGGCGGACAAGCATCGTCCCGGCTTTGTCACCTTGGACTTCTCGAATGCCTTATGCGGTGATATGGTAACCAATAAACTGGCCAACAATCAGCGTAGTCTTCTGAGCCGCTCCAGTCTTAAAAACTGGCTGGAAAGCGTTTTTCTGAATGCCCTGGACAATTTTGGCGATGTGGTGTATATGGCGCACGCGGATTATTCGCTGGAGTATAAGTACCGTGGCATTACCTATACCATCTATGCCGCTGGCCAAACACGCACGTTCTCCATTGACTTTGTGCCAGCCGTCAAGATTGTGCGTCCGCATTCGAATACCTGGCATGCCATACCCAAATTTAAGGCCGGTCCCGGCAACACTACCAACTATACATTCATGATCAGCAATGCTCAGGCGGAGCTGCATCATGTTAAACGCTGTGGCCAGACCCTTAAAGATGCACTGCGTCTTCTCCAAGCACTACGCAATTCAAAGGAATTGCCAAAGCTGCGCTGCTATCATATGGTAACAGTGGCCATTTGGCTGGCCAGAAGAATTGGCCACTTTACCGTTTGCCATATGTCAGTCAGCGATGTTTTTCTAATGGTAAACACTGTTAAAATTGTAGTGCTGCAAAACTATCGATAGTGTGCGTCACTCGATGTTTTCGATAGTCAATCCCATCGATAGCTTTTTCTTGTTTTTCCAATAGTCGATTGTGATAACTGAGAGCCCACTATCGATACTATCGATAGTTGAGTGTCCACTATCGATACTATCGATAGTTCTGCAGCATTACTTCATGCGTTGTTAACCAATCTCTTTATATTTTAATTATATAATTCCTATCTTGCAGTTATTGTCTGATCTATGTGATGCATTCGTCGAAGGACATTTGTCCTATGTCTGGGACTCGCAAATGAATCTTCTGAGCGACTTTTCACCAAAGGACATGTCGCTTTATACAAACATTCTCTGCTCTGCCTATAATAAACTTAAATCATATCCGTATCAATCAACACTGAGCTTTCGACGTTGCCTGAGTCACTTTCAATAGAAACAAAAATATGACATGACATTCATCACCCTTACCTAGAAATTAAGTTGAATATTTTTACCACTCTTGTGGTATTTGCCTAATAATAGTTGCATTATAATAATAATAATAATTTTCTATTTTCCAAATAAATTTTTTATTCGTTATTTCAAATTTGCACGTTCTTTACTTACAGCTGTAATTTGTTCTAGCAGATCTTTAAATAAGCTCTGAATTTAAAATTTCACAATTTCAAGATCGTTATCTGTTTTTTACTCCCTGTTCCCATTAAAAATGGGAAAAAGGGAGTTATAAAGTACTGCAAATGTGTGTAACAGACATAAGGAGGCATTTCCGACTATATAAACAAAATATATTCTTGATTAGCATCAACAGCCGAGACCATGATACAATAAGTATAAGGTAGTCCCGTCGGAAAACCATGACCCATTATTGTGTGCTAGCATCAAGTGCGAGTGAGATGACTATAGAACTATTAGTGTGAATGAAACGACGATAGTGTTGATTAACCCTAGTTAGCCTTTTGGCGTGCTACAACCTTCTGTGTTTTAAAAAACAAAATTAGATTTTTTAATGTCTTATTTTTAATAATTTTGAATTGGCAATTAAGCGTTGTTTTTGTAATTGAACGGCTAATTTTTTGTTGAGGTTCTTAACTCTAAAATTAATCCTAATTTGAAAATAATCTTTTTCCATTATTTTTTAAAATTTTAATTTGAGTCTTTACCGGTATTGCATCAGGCATCAGACGCCGCCTTTTTGATTCCTGCCCTTTGTTCGTTAACGGTTTCCAATTAGTCGCTGCTGTTGGGTGATCTACCTAAAATTATTGTATCATGGCCGAGACGAACTAGCTATGTCCGTCTGTCTGTTCGTCTGTCCGTCTGTCTGTCTGTCAGTATGAACACACAGATCTCGGAGACTATAAGAGCTAGAGACAGCAAACTTGGCATGCAGGTTCCTACATACCGAACGCAGATCAAGTTTTTTTCCAATTTCAGAGAGCAAAGTATTATTTTGAATGTTTAATAATAGTATTAACAAGTAACATAGATATTATTGATTAAAAAATGTTTGCTATAGTTTCTGGTGTATTATTTGACCAATTGTCTTTATAAGCTCCACGTCCTTGGGTAGTTGTATGCCTTGTTGCTTATCCTTAAGTTGCAGCTGAAAAAGTAACTGCACTAATACAATCACGTAATTAGCCAATCCATTAAAAACCTGAAAGATATTTAATTTATTATGAATACTTTAAAGCCAATACTCGACGAGGAAACGAAAAAGAATGCGAAAACCAAAATTAAGCTATTAAATAAAATCAAAATTTGTAAAGATAAAAACTGACTTTCTAAAATTCTGTTCATGCATATAGAAGAACGGATATATTTAGATCGAGCCATCTGACGAATTTTTGTAACATATCCTTGTGCATAACATTATTATAATTAATAGAGAGCTACGAGCTTACCACATAGATCAAGGATATAGTACAGGGGAGACTGCTGCCGATGGTAGCCGTGTGATTGTTGTGGATGCGCCAGTGCTGATAGTTTTCCACCAGACTGCGAATGGGTGCCTGGTTTCCAAAATGAGAAGCATAGTCGCCGAGCAGATGCATGCAGTTGCGTTTCTGGGTAGGATTAGACAGAATCGTAAGAGTACTGAAAATAAATTGACTTGATCGGTTACCTCACGCTGCAATAGATAGCCATAGATGCTGGTCATGATGACCTTATAGATGTGAACCACCAGATGCAGTGATATGAATGCATATTGTATATCAAATGGCTCGGAGCGTAAAAACTTTTGGCAAAGCACATACACAAAGCAGGTCATGTGTGTAAAGTCATAGAAGATGCCCGTGGCGGCAACAGAGCCACACACACCATTCATCTCTGTGAGCAGCTGGGAACAGCGTTTGGAGTAATCAAATAGCTTATCAATGCTAAGCTGGAGCTGCTGCTCTGGAACACTACGTCCTTCGTCCGCTTGCTTATAGATTTGTGCCAAAAGCTTGAAGATCAGGCGAAAGCGTATGCGCAGATAATCCATCAAAGCAATGTGTATGAAGCCCATGACACCCAGTGTGCTGGTTATCAAGGAGTAAGTGCTGGCAATCAGTATGGTGGACACAAAGCCGCAGCTGCAGCGCGTCGTATCAAACATGAGAGCTAGCGATAGCAACAGATAACAAACAGTTATTCCCACAGTGCCGTAATAGTACTTGGAACGCGAGCGTTCATAGCGCCAGCGTACATGTGGAAACTGTGCTGAGATTTGTGTATCCAGCAGCTGCATGCTGACCAGCAGCTTTATATGCCGGCAACGTTGAGTGTCCTGCGTTATGCAGTAGTGTATATAAGTGCAGGTGCAGGATACACACTCCCAGCTAAGTATAATCCTCACCACTGGCGATAGATGACTAAACATTGCCTGTGACATTTGAGCATCGCTTCGTTTGATGTACACACCGTACAAGTAGCCAAAGATCAGGCCAAAGCGCACACTTAAAGCATAGATGATTCTTAATGGCGTTGACTTGGGTCCACCCTCGTGCTGATTGTGCAGCCGGAATGTTATGACGCCCCAATAAAAAAGCAGCCCGTAAAGGCTATTATAGCAAAAGACAAAGCCATCGATCCTGTGCGCTGTCCGTCGTTGCATCCTTTGAACTGAAGTCAGCACGCACGAGCGTAATTAATTCTAAGCTTTTCAAAGTTAATTGTCATTAGATACAATCGCTTTGAGTAATTGAAAACACAATTTGACAGTTGAGTTCATTTAGAGGCATTTTGTAAATGTGCCTTTCCAGAAACAGATCCGTACCTATTCCTTCTGATTAATGTGCTTTAATCGAAGTAAATTGTTAGAAATGTATGAAAACTAACAACTTACAATTCAGTTCAATAACCATCATGAGCAAATCAACTGCAATCTGAAAATAATGTCTTTTTGACCTTATTTTGTTTCTTTACTTTGTCAAATAAGCTGATTTTTGATGACAGTTATTGTATAAAACTTCAATGACAATAAGCACTTACTAAAGAAAATATATAGAGATCCATTTGAGCTAGCTTAACTGTAAAAATGCAAGTGCAAAGTGAATGGAAATCTTGTCACGTTCGCCATCTTGCGTTACAAATAACAAATAAAACTTGTAAAACAAATAAAATAGTTTCAAAATAATTTCCATAAATGTGAAATTACAACATTTTATTTTGGTTTAAGAGAATTTTTTTCAAATTACTCACCCCATTTCGCTGACATTCGCATTTTTTAAGATGAAGTCAAAAATTAATTAATAAATCGAAAACATTAAGTCCTCAAAACTTGTCTTTTATAACAAAAATAGTGTTGATAAAATGCATTAAACACATAAAAAAACATTTTTGAAAATTTTACCTTTACCTTTTCCATTTTTTTTTTTTTTTTTATTTAAATTATTTAAATTTGATAGTGGAAAGAAGTTTGAAGATTTTCCTTGAAGCGCTTTGAAAATGTTTATGAATCCGATCTGACAATGGAGCTATACATATTTTCCGAGACCAGATAAATATTTGTTAGAAAATGATTTTGAATCTGCTCGAATTGAAAACAAAAAGTATTTTTGGCACAATTGTGCGTCAATATTGCGAATTTTAAACATTTTGTTAATAATTTTTCAAATTTTCTTAAGCCCTTTTAAACTTTTAAAAATTGCGTCGAAAACATCGACTATCGTCAAAACGTCAATCGGTATCACGATAACATATAAATCCAAAGACCAGTATTTTATGAGCCAAACATCGATGATCTTCAATGCATCGATATATTCTTACAAACACAATTTCTGGTATTTTTAGTATATTTAAGTATTTTCGTATGTGCAACATACCATCACACTGCATAAAAAGAATTCCCAGAAGCGTCTCTTTAGTTGTAATTCATGTACTTTTCACTTTAGTATTTTGTCATAAGCCGAACATAGTGTTGTGAGATGGCCCCTCCGTTTTTGGAATATCTAGAGGACATTGCCGAAGAGCTGTCAAGTCCCAAAATATGGAATGAGGAACGAGACTTTGAAACGGTCAAGAATTACGTCGTTTCCAACTTGAGAAACTGCAGCTACAGCTTCAACATATTCTATAAAACAAGCACAGTGTTTGGTAAGTAACGTTATCTAAGAAATGAACTTGCTAGCAGGCATTGCTCAGCCAAGTTTTTGACCTTGACATCGCAAGACACCAATGTTAATTAACACTAACTATAACTCATACATAACACTTATATTGTCTGCAGGTACCTCCGCTCATGGCACACGCCTTTATAATGACGACCAGTACGATGTGTTGCTACAACTTGTTTTACCAAGTTATCAAAAGATCGAGATGTATGATAATAATGACAACTATGTGAAACTGGACGTATCAATGATCCCCTACAATCTGCCAATGGCAGATGACAAAGAATATATCAATCGCAAGGCACTTCAGCGTTGGCTAGGTGACATATTTCTGGATGTATTTAATACATCTAACAATTATATATATGGATACAATAACGAGAAATATGAGTTGAGCTATGAAATGAACGGCATGTGGCACAGGGTGTTTGCCATTTCGGATTCCCGTGATTTTTCCATTGACTTTGTGCCTGCAATTAGGATAGTACACGAGGATTACCCAAATTCAGATAATTTTCATGCAATTCCCAAGCTTATGCCAGGATGCTCGGCGAAATATTCATTTATGTTGATCAATTCAAATTGGGAGCGTGCTGTGCTAGAAGAAGTACCGGTTATCAAAAAAGCACTAATTCTTTTGCAGGCTATGTGCGAATCAAAAGGGCTGATCGAGATACGCTATTATCATTTGATGCATTTGTCACTTTCCGATGCAAATATCAAATTTGCGAAAAATGCTTACTTGGACGAAGTTTTTATAGAGGTATGATGTTTATCAAATGCTTATAAAATAAATTCCAACTCATTCCTAACCCTAATTTTTGTATTTCAGTTGCTGCTTGAACTCTACAATGCATTTGACTCTGAGCATTTACCCCATTTCTTTGAGACCAATATAAATCTTCTAAGCAACCTGACCTCTAAAGAATTATCTGAGTATTTGAGCATACTTGATGATGCCCACAATACTCTAAGCACGTACCACCACCAGGAATTGCTGTCCTATGAACGTTGCAACAGTCACTTTGAATAGTCGGCGTACTTTATATGCTAATCAACTAATCAATCTTAATTTTTTCGCACTAATTTCTAACTAACACTATATAGCGATATTTATTAATATATACAAGAAAATATTGTTATACCCTATCAAAGTATGCATTTTGTTTTGCAAAGTTCGCAAGTCTTATAACTTTTAATTTTAAGATTTAATGAACACGTTATGTTGTATGTGGGTGTCGTGTAATTTTGCTCCGTATATCGTAGATGGTAAATAGCAAATTCAGAAAGTCTTGTTTGAAAACATTGATCGAAAAATCGAAATTTATGTTTTTGCCAAGCAAAAATACCACAACAAAAATAATTATCACAAAAATATACATATATTTTCTAACTTACATATAAGCTTTTTGATTGATGTTGGTGAGTAATTTTAAAAATCGACTAGAAACTATCGATTATCGTCAAAAGATCGAGATTATAAAATAGTCAAACATAACTACTGTTTCATGTATCGATGTTCTGTTACATCCCTAGCATTCGCGGGCTCCTTGCGCTGACCACAAGTTTTTTGTTATACACAATTTCCAAGCCGCATTTGTTATGAAACTCAGTTTTCTGCATAAAACTTTTACTGTGGTGTAATTAAGATACGTTTAGCAACAAAACTACAAAATTGTATTTTGAAGTTGGTTATTCTAGCAAGATGGCACCACCTTTTGAGAAATATTTAGAGGATATCGTCGAAGAACTGGCAAGTCCCAAGACATTGTCTGAGAAATTTGATTTTTTAAAGGTCAATGATTACGTTGTAAACAACTTGAGAAACAGCAACACAGCCTTCAACAATTTGTTTGAAAAAACCATACTTTTCGGTAAGTAAAGTTACCTGCAATAGGTACTCACTAATAGGTAAAAATAACAAAAAAGTTCTATAACACAGTTTTGCACCAATTTTCAGGTTGATTTTCAAAAATCGGTGATTACCAATCGAACGAAGACACAAAAAAAAAGGTTTTTGTAAAACCTTTCTCGACTTATTTCAAATACTTTTCTACATATAATTCTTCATTGGGCCAAGTTGAAAAGGGTATTATAATCTTGTCACGATCCCATAAGTTATATAAGATCAGCATCAATAGCCGAATCGAACTAGACATTTTCGTCTGTCCAGTCAAACGTCTGTTTAAATCTCTCAGTTTTAAAAATATCTTTATGTGTATATAACTTGGCTTAATCGGGTCAATGTTTGATTGTTAACCTAATCTAACTCATTAATTGCTGGTTTTTATTATAGTTTGTTAGAATTTGATTAAAATCGGACGACTATTTCTTATAGCCATTAGATGAACAATCGATCCAAAATTAAGCACATGTACAGAAAAATTTTTTCTAGGATATATATATATTAGACTATCATATATTAATAACTTTTCCTAATTTTATTTGTTAATTCGTAATAATTTTGTATATTGTTTTAGGTAGCTCCGCTCATGGCACTCGTCTTCATGATGACGAACAGTACAATGTGTTCTTAGAGCTGGTTTTTCCGAGCTATGAAAAAATCGTCTTTAATGATAATAATAACTATGTGGAACTGTACGTATCAATGATCCCCGACAATCTGCCAATGATAGATGACAAAGAATACATCAATCGCAAGGCACTTCAGCGTTGGCTAGGAGACATATTTCTGGATGTATTTAATACATCTAGCAATTATATATATGGATACAATATCGAGAAATATGAGTTGAGCTATGAAATTCTCCTGCAATTAGTATAGTACACAAGGATTACCGAAATTCAGATAATTTTCATGCAATTCCCAAGCTTATGCCAGGATGCTCGGCGAAATATTCATTTATGTTGATCAATTCAAATTGGAAGCGCGCTGTGCTAGAAGAAGTACCGGTTATCAAAAAAGCGCTAATTCTTTTGCAGGCTATGTGCGAATCAAAAGGGCTGATCGAGATACGCTATTATCATTTGATGCATTTGGCACTTTCCGATGCAAATATCAAATTTGCGAAAAATGCTTACTTGGACGAAGTTTTTATAGAGGTATGATGTTTATCAAATGCTTATAAAATAAATTCCAACTCATTCCTAACCCTAATTTTTGTATTTCAGTTGCTGCGTGAACTCTACAATGCATTTGACTCTAAGAGTTTACCCCATTTCTTTGAAACCCATTTGAATCTTCTAAACAACCTGACCTCTACACAAATTTCTGAGTATTTGAGCATACTTGGTGATGCCCGCAATACTCTAAGCTCGTACGTCGGCCAGGAAACATTGTCCTATGAACGTTGCAACAGTCATTTTGAATAGTGGGCGTACTTTATATGGTTGTCAATCAATCTTACACTTTTGAAACTTATAATAAATATGAACCCATTTTTTCAAAAGTATCTTATTTGCTATTTTGTTCTTAATTGACTTTTTGATTTAAAACAACTAAGAACGTTGCTGTCGCATGCATCTATGTGCAATATACTCTATTTTCAGGAATTTTTCGGGAACGTTAACAGGTTATCTTTAATGCTGAACAGCTAAAGCGATTAAAAGTTAAAAAAAGCATGTATTATGCATCAAACAAGCAGTGCATTGGACTTCAAGCAGTTCAGCGGCTACGCAAGTAAGCAAAATTGAACAAGAAAGAAATTTTACCTTCGGATATATACCCTTGCAAAAAAGATTTGCATAAGAAAACTTACTTTTCAACTGATCGTTCCTAAGGCAGCTATAAGATGTAGTCGTCCGACTTCGATAAAAAAAATGTAATCATGTATAAAATGTCCTTAAACTTAGGTTTAGTGAGTTTGGTTTCGATAACTCGTGAAAAACAAAGTTTTTCATGCAAAAACTTGTTTTTCAACCGACTGTTCCTATGGCAGCTATATTTTATAGTAGTCCAATCTGGGCAATTCAACTATAGGTACCACCTGCAGAAAGAAGAAGCATCAGTGCCAAGTTTCATCAAGATAGCTCTATCTATCACAAATATACAATTTTTTTTTTGAGACGTCTCCTTCAATGCGTTAAACATTTCGTGACAAAATTATAATACCCTCTGCAAGGGTATAAAAACTGCTGCTTCTGCCTATTTGGACTAGGGGGAAATAGATTCTTCAATAACTTTGGTGTCTAATTTGCGATCGGAATGAAACTTGCGCACTTACAGTGTCATATGCCTGTTACACTCATTTTGAGTACTTTTACCTAATTTTAATGGGTACAGGCAGTAAAAAAAAAGGGATAGATAAAGTCGGTGAGAAACGTTGCCCTGATTTATGCCGGCCAACATGATCTTGGAGTTGAAAGTGGTATCGGGTCATACTTTCTGTTGAAAAACAATTTCAATACAACTATTGCTTTCACGATCTACGAAAGGAGGAATGTTTTCAGCTCGCCGAAGATAGATTTTCTTCATTGTTTTAAGCTTAAATTTAATGAAACAAAATTTTAATATGGCTAATTTGTCTATGTTGGTCAAGAATACAATATTTGGTCCACTAATTCTTAATAATTGTTCTAATTGGGGTTTTCCGCCTTTTCCTCTATTTTTTAATGTTGAAATGGAGTTTTCATTAGGGTGATTTAAAGAACGGGAGAAATTAATAGAGCTTGTCGGTTATCTCGCATAAATGCTGATTATGATCACCTTATAGATGTGAACCACCAGATGCAGATGCAGAAGGCATATTGTATATCAAATGGCGTACAGTGTAGAAAATTCTGACAAAGCAGTACATGTGGGTAAAGTCATAAAATAATTGAAAACACAATTTGACAGTTGGGTTTATTTAGCGCCCTTGCGTACATATACGTATATGTGGTCTACCTATTTAAAGGTTACATCTATTCCTTACATATAAACGAATTTAATTGGCGTACTTTACAACTAGTTATGTTCTTGCTGATGTCATTAAACTTTTTGATTTTGTTCAAATGTGAAATTTATAAATTAAAACTAAATACGCATGCCGTTGTTGTTGTTGCTGTTATTGTGGCTTGAGGTATGGTTATATTATCGCTTGACTCAAGTTCGACGATCCTTCTTGTCGCTTACAGCACCACCATTGGTATAGGCATGATTGTGCACTTCCGGCTTCTTGCGCCGGAGCGCCTTCTGCAGCACATGTGCATCCGCTGGCTCGATGCGCTTATAGTATTGCTCTTTGGTATCGACAATTTCAAAGCCAAATTTCTTATAAAACTCAATGGCACCATCGTTGTTGATTTGCACATGCCTGCAAAATGACACGTTATTGTTATTATTATTATTATATAGTTTGAGCACGCAACCAATATTAATATCAATGTTTACTCACAGAAAGATGCTATCAAAATTGCCATCCTTTTCGGCATAGTTGAGTATGTGCTCGAACATGACGGTGCCAATGCCAAGGCGTCGATAGGGCGACAAACAGCCCAGGGTCATGATGTACAAACGCCGTTGGTTGTCGGTCGAATCAATGCGGCAACAGACGGCGCCCACAACGATATCATTGTAGTAGGCAAGCTTGGCCAGCTCGCCGGCTTCCAGGACATCTACGTAGAATTTGTCATTGTAGGAGACGGGAAAGACAACCGTGTTGAGCTTCTTCAGTTGCTTTATGTTATGTGGCGTAACGTCGCCCAATTCAATACTAGATCTGTAAATGTTTATACACACACGATGGTATTTGATTGCTTGTACTTTTAGGTTAGGGTATAGAGTATCGGCGCCTTTATGACCAGCACTTTTAAGCCCGTAGCTAATGTACTTACCTAGTCATAATTTTGGATAAAATAAATTTATTACAAAAACAACGCGCTTTGCGCCTTAATTTTTACAAGAAATGTGTTTTTAATAGGAATAAAACACTATTCTCTTGGTAAACTATTTTTACACTGTTATCGATATCGATACATTTAATATCGACAACAAAAATCAGCTGCGAGTGTGTTCCATGAAAGTGCAACCAGCTATACAAAAATACTGCAACTGGCATTTAGTTCACAGTATTTTTAATTACCTTTCCCAAGGTGTAAATGCGACTTTTACCAAATTTCTAATATATCAATAAATGTAAATTTTTTATTAAAATAGGATATTAAATAAATATGTTTTTTAGATTAATGTTAAGTTTAACATAGTTCTATACGTTTCATTTTGCCCTGGCTTTCTTCAATATTATCGCCTTGAAATATCGATTTCGATAATATGATATTGCCAAATATCGCATCATATCTTAAAATATCGATATATTGCTATTTCGATATAATATTATCGTCCATATTCCGAGTTTGTTGTGAAAAAAATCTGAATGCGTTTTTGATTAAAGCCAAAATGAATCCAAACATGAATATGATGCAAATGTCTGGGCCTCCGATGATGCAAGTTTCGCCCATGATGCAGTCGTCGCCTCAACCGATGATGCCCGCCGGCCCACCCGGACCTGTGGCAATGCAGCAGCAGCAACAACACCAGCAGCAACAACAACAGCAGCAGCAACAACAACAACAGCAACAGCAGGCTGAAAAACTGGACAATATATCGCGGATTAAGAGCTTGCTAGGACCGTTACGCGAATCCATGTTCCTAACAATTCGCTCCAGTGCCTTCACGCTGCAACAAAATAATCTGGCTGACAATCTGAAACGCGACACTGGAGGACATGGTCATGTGCCCCGCTTTGACAAGCATCTGGAGGATTTTTATGCCTGCTGCGATCAAATGGAACTGCATCTCAAGACGGCAATACAGTGCATGCAGCAGTTAACATCATCCCAACATTACTTGCCCGGAGCTGTGACTGCAATGCGTATGGATAACTTTATGCAAGAGAATTCGGCTGGTCCCATTCCGTATCCGACATATTTAAATACAGTGCGTGTGCACGTACAGTCGGCAAAGGACATTCACGACACCTTGATTAGTGCAGCGCAAAATATATCTCAGGCCGATTGATAATTGTAGTACCTTTATGTTTAATTATATATAATTGACTAATTTTAAGCACGTTATTTAAGATGAATTATACTTATAAATGAAATAAGTTCATGTCATATTTCTTTTTATCTATGATATAATTTATGATCACATTTTATACCATTTCATTATACCCTTGAGAAGGTAATATGTTTCCTTAAAGAACTGCATAACGCATAAGGCGCTTCCGATCTCATCATTTATATATATACTTGATCGGCATTGACAGCCGAGAAGAACCAGGAAATCTTCTATATCATAAAGCTGTCCCTGGATTATCTATATATCTTTTCTGCAAGGATGCCCCAAAAATACCTTTTCATTTTGTTGCTTTTTAATTTATTTGCAACTATTTATTTACTTTGCGTGTCTTCTTTTAAAAAACCTAGTAATGAATCTAAGGCGTTAAAAATTATAATAATAATTCTTAACAACCGTAGTCGGAACTTTTTTGTAACTTTGCAAGACTGGGCGAATGCTGATTAGCAAATTACTTAAAACTTGATCAGAAATTGCCCAAAGGTTGCAAATTTGTCTCCAGGAAAATAAAAAAACAGGAAAATAAATGATAAATTAAAACAGAAAATTTCACAAATTTTAAAAATTGCGTGCTGTTTTTTTTTTCATAAAAAATTCAAATACATTTTGGCCTAAGGACATGTACATGTATATGAAGGTGTAGAGTCATATGAAAAGGCATCAGGCGAAATGAAACAGTTGCGAGTATAAAATTAAATTGATGTACAACATAGTGTACAAGATGATGTAGGCAGCAATAGGATATCATTTCTTCTTGGGGTCCTTTAGTCCAGCGCCGGCATTAAACTTGAAGAAGATAACATCACCATCCTCTACAGTGTAGTTACGTCCCTGCTGGCGATATTTACCGGCGGCCTTTGCGGCAACCTCGCTGCCCTCGGCCTTAAAGTCTTCAAAATGCATCACCTCGGCCATGATGAAACCCTTCTCAAAATCGGTATGAATACGTCCAGCGGCTTGTGGCGCCTTGGTACCTTTCTGAATAGTCCATGCCTTGACTTCATCGGGACCGGCCGTGAAGAAATATTCTAGCTGCAGAGCCTTGTAGCCCGTAACAATGATTTTATCCAGTTGACTCTTGCATTTCGTCTCGTCCTCGTATGCCTTGCGCTCCAAATCGTCCTTTTCGGTAAGCAGCTGCTCAAAGGCGCCTGAGAATGGTATGAGCAGAGCACCTGGGTCGTTTTTGTCGATCCATTCCTTGATTTTGGGCAGCCACTTATTCTTCTTGCGTATAAAGTCCTTGTCCGACAGATTCACCAGATAGAGAGTCGGCTTGGAGGTCAGAAACAAATACTTGTTCAACGTCTCAATATCGTGCGCGTTCCAGTCCTCAAAGCGCAAATGGCGTTTCTGGTTAACCAATATTTCCTTGATCTTTACCATTGAGTCGTATTCGGGTTTTAGCTTCTTGTCATTACCACGCGCAACCACCTTTTCCAGCTTGTCGAGGTTCTGTAGCAGTTTCTCCTCATCCTTGAGACGTAGCTCCTCTGCAATAATTTCCAAATCGCGAACTGGATCTACCTCGCCCTCCACATGTGTCACATCCGGATCCTCAAAGGCGCGACACAAATGGAAAATGGTATCACAAGCGCTAATGTGTGATAGGAAATCATTGCCCAAGCCCTGCCCCTCGGCAGCGCCCTTCACCAGACCAGCAATATCTACCACATTTAAATATGCAGGCACAACGCTGGCTGGCTTGTGATAGTCCACCAGATAGTCGAAACGCTGATCGGGCACTGGCACCCGACTCTCATTGGGCTTAATGGTGCAGAAGGGGAAATTCTCGGCCGGTGCGGCGCTCTGTGTGAGCACGTTGAAGAACGTTGACTTGCCGACATTGGGCACGCCAACGATGCCGATGCGCAGATTGGTGCCAATACGACCGATCAGCGGCTTGCGTTCGGGCTCATCTTGTTTCTTAGGTGGCATATTAACTGTTGTTGTTTTTGCGGTTAATGCAAAATTGTTCTGCAATCTGACTCTGCTTTTTCACACTGAGTTGTCGCTATATATAGTATTTTTTGGTTGGTATTTCTTGCCAACATGGCGGACTTCCGACAAAACAGCTGATTGAACATTAAGGGAAAAGAAGAAGAACTGTATGTTAAACCGGTTAACTTTACCCCACATAAAGAAAGTTCCTAAAAATCCGCTTTTGGGCTTTCAAAATGCAAATCAACTCTAGTATGTCGAAACTGATGGCGGAAGTTTTATAACTAATAATAACAATTCTAAAATCCGTTAACAGTGCTGTGTTCGTCCTACTGCTGCAAGCAAAAGTTATTTGGTCACACTGAGCTCTGTGAACTTGCTTTATTAACGGCTGAGCTCTGTTTCGTTGTGGGTTAAAAATCGCGAGACTTTTTGTTTAATTAGTTTGATCGATTTCTTGCTAAAATTGTTTGCAGCGCTTCCAAAATCGACAATCCCCACTACGCTGTTAACTCATTAAGGCACCTATATGAATTATCGATAAGCCATCGGGTCGCTCAGCTCAAAACAGCTTTTTCATAAATTTTTCCGCAAAAAAAATATTCCGAGCCCAGTATTGACATCCTATATTTATTCCGAATTTGTAGAGCCTAAAACCAAGTGTTTTGGAGCTTTCTTACGATTTCATTTGGGGTAACTGTACCGAAACATTACCGAGGACTCTTACGGTCATTGATGTTTTCGATTGGCTTAGATAAAAACTTTAAAAAAATTAGTTGGTGAGAGCAGAAAGCATTACTCAAAGCCCAAGTGATGCATGCAAAAAATTATCTTGGTGTTTTTTTTAGAGCACATAGTTTTCTCAACGTTGCTTTGAGAAAACTACGATCATTGCTTACATGTCTATAGAAATAATTTCACATTCATTTTCTATTCAAACCCGAAAACTGAAGTAAACTGCCTTTAAATTAAATAAATAAAATTTAAATAAATAATCGCAGTAAACTAGAGACAATCGATAGTGGCTCAAAGCACCGATGTTGGCATTCACATAGAAACATCGTTACTATCGATAGTATCATCGATTGTTTTCCAGCTCTAGTGTCTATGGTCCGCAATAACAACTCTGTACAACAACCTCATCAACATGCAGTTGTGAAATTTTTACATTTAAATTGAATTTTGAATACTTTTATTAAAAAGTATTTAAAGTGTAAACGCAAAGTGTGCGTGCTAGCACAATTGTAGATAAAGTGAGTGTTATTTAAATTGTGATTACGCTCTTCTCGCACGTATAAACGTTGCACTGTAAACTGACCGTACACACAGTAAAAGCAGCCATAGGATTTTCTTTTTTTGTTGTTTTGAGTTGTGCGCGCACATAATCAAAACAAACGCACAATAAAAACCCTATAAGGATATTCGCTTGCCAAGCACCGAACACACAAAATGGACTCCAGCAATAGCTCAGGAATTGGTAAGTGTTTACACTCTTCAATGTAATTCATATTTCAAATTGAATTTTCAACCTCTGCGCGTGTTCGTCAGTTGGCCAGGCGGCCGACATACGTACATACATACATATGTATGCTGGCGCGCAAATTCTTGTCGCGCCAAAGCATGCCACATGCATCGATTTATGTAGCAAACAGTTGCAAATATTGTTGGTCAACGTAATTGCATATAATATACATGCCACGCTTGAGTCGCAATTGCAAAATTTATGCTGAATTACAGTGCTTAAGTATGTGCTTTTTAACTATGTGGGAACATCCCACAAAAAATATCCCACCAACCAGCTGGCAACGCTGCGCTGTGTTTGTGTGCGTGCGTGTACGTATATATGTATGTTTTGTGGGGCGAAAGGTACAGTCTGTGTGGGGAGTTGCATTCTATGTTGACATATGCACAAAGTTTAAAGTAAAATGTGTGTTATTTGTTTGTATTAATACACAAAACGGCAATGTATTGTTTGCGCTGCGTTTGGCCGTAAGTATTTATTTAATAAGAAAAAAAGGGCGCATAAATAATATCCCTGCAAAATGTAAACAAGCTTGCCACTTTGCAAAATTTTGTCTGCTCGTGTGGCAACGCCGCAATCGTGGCGATCTGGCAGCGCCCAACGAGCAGCACATTTTGAGGTTTACGCAATTTTCGTCGATACTGCCAAAGTTAACAATAAAATTGTCAAATAACTTGAAATTGTAAGTAGCTCAATAGCTTTTGACTTGAATTATGTAATTTCTAAGTGATTTATTTACAACATAGAGGCAAGCAACAAGTCTTAACCAAACATTATGTCGCAAACATTTGCTGCTGCCGTCTGCCGCACCGGAGTTGCATTACGCTGTAGCCGGCGTGCCCTGAGCACAGCAAGATTCCAGCGCAATCTGACAACACAATCACGTCTGGCCGCCAGTGCAGCATTAGGCAAGAGTTGGCAGCCCAACAGTTGTGTTGCAACAACGGGTAACCTGCAGCAATATGTCCGCTCCTATGCCAATGAGAAAAAGGTTTTTGAGCGAACCAAGCCACATTGCAATGTGGGCACCATTGGCCATGTGGATCATGGCAAGACGACACTGACCGCCGCTATAACCAAAGTGCTGGCGGACAAGAAACTAGCAGAGAGCAAAAAATATAACGAAATTGATAATGCTCCCGAGGAGAAAGCCCGTGGTATTACCATTAATGTTGCGCACGTCGAGTATCAAACGGAGACGCGTCATTATGGCCATACAGATTGTCCAGGACATGCTGATTATATTAAGAACATGATCACGGGTACAGCACAAATGGATGGCGCTATTTTGGTTGTGGCTGCTACCGATGGTGCCATGCCACAGACCAGAGAGCATATGCTGCTAGCCAAGCAAATTGGCATTGATCACATTGTGGTGTTCATCAACAAAGTCGATGCAGCCGATCAGGAAATGGTTGAACTTGTCGAAATGGAGATACGTGAGCTGCTCACCGAAATGGGCTACGATGGTGAAAAGATACCCGTGGTTAAGGGCTCTGCATTGTGTGCATTGGAGGATAAGAATCCGGAAATTGGCTCCGAGGCTGTACTCCAATTGCTTAAGGAGGTGGATAGCTTTATTCCGACGCCAGTGCGTGAGTTGGATAAACCTTTCCTGTTGCCTGTGGAGAATGTGTATTCCATACCTGGTCGTGGTACTGTCGTTACCGGTCGCCTGGAGCGTGGTGTGGTCAAAAAGGGCATGGAATGCGAGTTTGTTGGCTACAACAAAGTGCTCAAGTCAACGGTCACCGGCGTGGAGATGTTCCATCAGATACTGGAGGAGGCGCAAGCGGGAGATCAGCTGGGTGCTCTGGTACGTGGTGTTAAACGTGATGATATCAAGCGTGGCATGGTCATGTGCAAGCCGGGCAGCGTCAAGGCTCTGGATCAATTGGAGGCACAAGTTTATATATTGTCCAAGGAGGAAGGTGGTCGCACCAAGCCCTTCATGTCATTTATTCAACTGCAGATGTTCTCACGCACCTGGGATTGTGCGGTACAGGTGCAAATACCGGACAAGGATATGATAATGCCGGGCGAGGATACCAAACTCATATTGCGTCTGATACGTCCAATGGTCATGGAACAGGGTCAACGTTTCACACTGCGCGATGGTAACCTAACGCTAGGCACAGGTGTTGTTACCAAGGTGATGGCTGGACTAACTGAGACGCAGCGCAACGAGCTGACGGAGGGCAAGAAGGCGCGCGAGAAGAAAGTCGTTGCCAAAAAGTAAATCATTTATTCGTCTGCCCCCCTGGTCTTATTGGTCAATCATAAATCAATAAATATATATATAGTTTAATCAAGTTTTTTATGCATTTGAAGTTTTTTTTTCTAATCACGCGCTTTTGTGCTGGCACAGCTATCGTTATCGATATCGATATGCAGCTGCAGTGTTGCTAAACGTGCTCTTCTTCAGTGTACTCTTTTAACAGTTGGATCGCAAGAAGTATTTTAAAGCTGATACGATATTAAAAGATATATATCGCTCGTTAACTAGAACCGTGACTTAATTAATATGACTTTTCCAGAAAACACATTTGAAGTTTTTTTTAATGAAAATGTAATTTCTTTATTATTAACACTATCGTTTCACGATTATGACAACTGTTTTAAGAAATGAGCGACATACCTATGAAAGCATATATTCCGGCCTGTTCGCATTTCCGAGAACTTTTCATTTCGAAAGATATATAAAACTTTATTTCCTCTTATAGATAAGATAAAAAAAATTTTTTAATCCAAACTTGCCATCGATATTCAGAACAGCGAATAATTCCAATTCCGAATGTTTTGATCGGAATCGGGAACAAGCTTGTTTATTTTGTGTTTCCTTTGTTCTTTTAGTTTGGGAATAACATAATGGATGCTATCGATATATCGTTGGTAATAAAGCAACCAGTCTTGGTCAACGCACCGTTGCAACCGCTACGCAGCTGATATTTGATGATTAAAGTTTTTGAAATTGAATTGAAAAAAAAAGTTGATTGTGGTCCAAAATATGTTTACAAATCGCTGCCCAGACATTTCGGGTATATTGTCAACAAGTTGATGCAACAAATTCATATAAATTGCTTGTTTATTTATAAAGCATTTTTAAACATTCACAGATGAACTTGAGGATGCGTCGCCGTTGCCCGAGATTACCTTTTATGATATGCTGGAGCAGCAAACGTCCAAAGAGCAACATATAAACGTTGATGATAATGAAGACGACGGCAATGATGATGGGGCAGACGAAAATGAAGCTGAAGAAGATGATGATGACGAGGATTATGAAGATGATGATATTTATGAGGGCGAGGAATTTCTATCAACATCACCCAGCGATTCGTTGAACACACCGTTGCCCAAAAAATCACCCAAAGTTGTCGTCTTGGAAAATAAACGTTTGAGTGCACCACATGCACCCATTGGCACGGCCTTGAAAAATATCCTTGGCGGCACGATCAGGGTGTTACCAACTCCCACAAAAACAACGCCAGCAACGGAAATTAAAATTCTGAACAAGCTGCAGGCAAAGCCCGGGAGAACTTTTGGCACAGCACCGATTCGCATTGGCAGCACAACAATAGCAACACCTGCAACAACAACAGCTGCTGCTGCATCCACATCAGCAGCGGCGGCCAAAACACTTGGCGGTGTTACAATGACCCAAATTAAAACAGCCGATGGTAAATTGCTCTATCTGCACAAAGCAACGCCCGTTGTGGCAGGCGATGCAACGGCAAAGCTGCCAGCGAATGCCACACCCACGCGCCTAGTGAGCCAATCAGCCACGACGGGCAGCAGCGGCATACGACAAACTATGCTGCCAAAAGGTGTCACCATATCCAGCTCTGGTCTAATCAAAGGTGCCAGCGCCTGTAGACCAATAACAGTCAAGGGTTTAACGGCCATAAGTACTTCCAAACCTGCAACCACAACTTCCAGCATATCAGGCACTACAGTAGCCAGTACATCAGCAACAATCACAACTGCTGCCGCAACAACTACTTCCATTAAAAGCACACCAGCAACAGCTACATCTTTGACTCCTTCTAGTAAATTGCCCATACAAGTGGTACGCACCGCTGATGGTAAACTTATCAAAATAAATCAAGGTGCTTCGCCAGTGCTGCTCAATGCTAAAGCAGCCGTGGCAGCTGTCAGGGCTGCAAGCAGTACGGCAACAACAGTTGCCACAGCTACTTTAAGCAACAGCGGCAATGTGTTGATCAACAAGCCAACAGCTCAGGTGATCATCAAGGGACCGCTTAAGCAGCTTCCGGCGGGCTCATCGTTCAGGCCAGTCATTAATAATACAATCAGCAGCAGCAGTTCAGCATCGACCAGCACTGCAGCAACAATCAGCAAGTTAGCAACCAGCAAAGCAGCAACAAGCAATGTGGCAACGAGCAGTGCCACAGCAAGCAGCAATACGGCTGCCAGCAAGGCAACAACGAGCGCAGCGGCAACATCAGCAGCAACAGCCACATCATCAGCAACATCATCAGCAACATCATCAGCAACATCAGCAGCAGCAACAACAGCAGCAGCAGCAGCAACAACATCAGCAACAACGACAACGTTGCCACCGGGCAAATTGCTGGTTCAAAGCTCAACGGGCAAGCAAATTGTTGTGGCCAGCAAAAATATTATAAAATTATCACCGAAGCCAGGCGCCAGCGGCAATACAACTACAAATACAACGCCCAGCGGTCTGCATGCCATTCAATTAACGGGCAAAAGCGGTGTGCAATATGTGCGCGTTTTACCCAACAACAACAACGCAAACAAAGCGATCATCAGTCCACAAAAGGTGTCACTCGGACGCCCGCGCACTAGCAGCAACAACAACGCTAGCAACAGCAGCAGCAGCAATACAACTGTAACTGTGGGCAGCACCAGCAAAATTGTTATGAAAACAATGGGCGGTAGCATTGTGCCGCTGCCATCCATGCAAACATTGGTACCCAGGGTAAGTTGCATTTTAAGTTGTCTATTTATAAGTGTGCAATTCGAAGACATCAGAGAAAAATACAATTCTAAACAATTGGTTTAATTTTTCGACTTAGTAGAAATAATAATAATAATTTTCTATTCTATTCACAGCGAGCACCTGGTGCAGCATCCACCGGAGCACAAGCCAAGACACCCGGCGGCAACATCAGCAGTATCAACAGTAGCTTGGATGCCGCACGCAAGCACCGTCTATCAGATCTCAATGTGCAAATCAAGCCCATAATAAACGAGAGCAGCAGTGACGCTGCCGCCGGACCAGATGCAAAGAAGGCACGTTATGTTATTGCTATGCCGCAGACGTCGACGTCAACAGCGGCGACGCCAGCAACGCAGCAGCATTTGCAAAAGCTGCTGGCAACGCGTTCACCGCAAGTGCAGCGCGTCACAATGCAGGGTCCCACCGTCGTTGCCAGTAGCAGCGGCGTCGGCAGCGGCACGCGAAAGATCTACAATCTGGTCACAAAGAGCGATGTCAATGGCGTCAAATATATGATCTGTAATAAGAGCGGAGATGGCAAGGCACGCACTATTCTTAATACCACAATGCGACGTGGCTATACGCTGGCGGATACAAAGCTGCGTCGTCCGATGACGCTGACACCGCAACAGCTGCGTTTCAAGCAGATGAAATTGCAGCAGCAGCGACAAGTGCTAGCGCAGGCGCAGGCCAAGCTACGCCAGCAGCAGCAGGGTACATTGCTGAAAACGGAAGAGCAGAAGGAGCAGGATGAACTGGAAATAGTGCAGTCCACATCAACGCAGGCTAACAAGTTGCCTGTGGCTCCACCCAAGCTTTTTGACATACTTAAGCCGCCATCATCGTCATCGCCGGCACCTGGAGCAGCATCGCCAATTGATTCATTGGGCGGATCGCGACGTAAGCATTGCAATTGCAGCAAATCGCAATGTTTGAAACTGTACTGCGATTGTTTTGCCAATGGTGAATTCTGTCAGGATTGCACATGCAAGGATTGCTTTAACAATCTGGACTATGAGGTGAAGCGAGAGCGGGCCATACGCAGCTGCCTCGAGCGCAATCCCAGCGCTTTTAAGTGAGTATATAGGAGCTACTGCAACTTAGTCAACACTCTCTTAATCGTACATTCTTGTAGGCCCAAAATAACGGCTCCGGCTTCCGGTGACATGCGTCTGCACAATAAGGGCTGCAATTGCAAACGCTCCGGTTGTCTAAAGAACTACTGCGAGTGTTATGAGGCCAAAATTCCCTGTTCCTCCATGTGTAAATGCGTAGGTGCGTATAAGGCTAGCAAAATATATGCATTAACATTCTATTTACGCAAATAATGTAAAATATATATTTTTTTAAATTTTCAGGCTGTCGCAACATGGAAGATCGTCCCGATGTTGATATGGACTCCATGGATAGTCTGGTCGATGTGAAATTACAATCTAGCAAAACGAAAGAGTTAAATGGAACAACGGAAAATCGTTCGAATGCTTATCTAACAGATGACGTGATAGAAGCGACAATAATGTGCATGGTATCACGAATTGTTATGCATGAGAAACAAAATTTGCCCATTGCGGATACGGAACGTGAGGTGATGGAGGAGTTGGGTGAAAGTTTAAAACAAATTATAGTTTTTGCCAAGGAGAAAAATGATACAATCCAACCGGAGGATACCAAGACGACGGCCTAAGAAAAATGCGCTTAAAATTGTTTTAGTTCTATTTGAAGATATCAAACCCCTCCCCCCCCACCCCCTTTCAGTCAACACAGATTATGCTGCACATAAATATTAGTTTTTAAGTTTAATGCGATCTGACCTGTTTATTTTTCAATTATTCTTCTAATTAAGCTTTCTAAAAGTTGACCTTAAAGTAAAGTGTAAAGTGCAAATAAATTAATAACAAACTACATATGCAAATTGTGTATATAGCATTTTATATTTTACAGCAGGAATTGTAAAAAAAACAAGAAATTCAACTGAGAATATATCGCCTTATAGAGGTCCAAAAACTGATTGTGTGTAAATTCGAAGACACACACCATATATTTATTTATGTATATAAATTATAATCTAATAAAATATTCGTTTAAATAACGATTAAACTATTTATTTAACTTGCTAATGTTTAGAAATAATTCAAACTTAGATGATGCATCAATCTAACACATAAACTGTTTAGATCAGCTTTGAAATGAGATAAACTCCGAATGTTTAATGTCTTTATACCATAGCGAAGGATATTTTAATATTTTCTTCGACCCCGATTGGTCGAAAATTTAGTTTTTCACGATAATTCATATTTATAGCTATAACTGGCTCAAAAGCTTGGACATACTTGCTTTTTTAAAAAGAACATTCGAATTTGAGTATTTACAATGGAAAATTATCACATATCTTCAAGTTTTCTGTAAGTATTTAAATAAGAATGCGGTTTTTGTTTGTTTTCGAGTCTAGCTTGTTTATTCACCAACAACTTCAGTTACATATTTTTGTATTTTGTGTATCTAATTGTGATGTAAGATGTAACATACATAAGTTTGTTAAACTTAACGCAGTTTTTTGATTGTATATATTAGCTTAGTTAGCAGATTACAATTAAATACTTAAACGTTTTGTTTAGTCAAATGACTACTACATATTGATAGCATAATATAGTAAAGATATTAATTAAATATGATAAATATAAATGTGTATAACTTATATATTTTATATTGGTCATATTATTGCCTACATTGCAAACTTGTTTTTTCAATGGTTTTCTCCAAATAATTCCACCCCTACGCATGACATGGATGTGACATGATGACACATTGTTATTGTTGTTGTTTTGTTAAATGCGATAATTGCTTATTATATATATGTATATATATATATATATTATTTATATATTTAGTATAGTATATGTGTAGTATATTTGTATATATTTGTTTTTGTCTAAGTTTTTGACTAATATGCTCGCGCCAAACAACAAGAATTTTTGAAATGTTGCTAGCGGTTTTTCAATACTTGAGAGAGTGTATGTGTGTGCGGTTATTAAATGCAATTTATACATAAATTTCAAGAGTAGTAGTTATATAATCAGAATACTGTGCACAAAACGTATAATAGTTATAGTAGCTACATATATGTAAGTTGTAGTTATAGTTAGTATTATAGTTTGTTTGACCCCATACCAGCTTATTTTTTGTGTGATGCAATTTTGTATTATTAACATTAAACATTTTGTAACGACAACATATTGTATTTATATCAGTTGTATATATATATATATATATATATATATATATTTATTAACTTTGCATATTTGTATTCATATTATATATACTATTGTATTGTATATATGTTCAAATGTATAAGCTATATTGTCTAATTCACACGTATGTATGTTTTGTATATACTCTTACACTTTTTTTCAAGCGGGCTATAACACGCACAACAACTTTTGAAAACCGAACAAAACTTTTTGCATAATAATAGTATACTTCAATATTTACTTTAATTTATTTAAGAGAATTATTTGCTTATTTACCCTGCACAATGCTTTTGTACTAAATACTTTATTAATATATATTTTGTTTGGGAATTCAAAATAGTTTTGTATGGTTTGCATGATTGAATTTTTGCAATTCTTTAAAAGCGTGACAAATTACAATAAATATGAGCATAATGATGATTATAATCATATATTTCATTATAGTTATACATTATGTTTTATTTGGTGGAACAACGATGAAACAACAATAATAATCAGCAAGTATTTCAGCTTTGCATATGTACAATTTATAAATATATAACCTCATTGTATACCTGCGATTAGTTACTAAATATTTTGCATTTCAACTCTTCTAATTTGTATTATAGAGTATTATTAATTACTAATTTTGCATGCGCGCAAAAATGTTTTTGTTTTATACATTTAATAATATCATAATTTAAAAAATTTTTGGATTTTACGTAGCCCTCAATGGGGTCTGACAACGCTTAGAAAAACTTGCAGCCATTCAAGTTTCTCGCGTGAGTATCCTGGTTGATCCAAGTGATCTTAAAATTTATTTAAAAATGGAAAATAATATTTATATTTTGAAATTATTGTAAATTAGCTGAGCATATTGCAAAGAAAACTAAAATAAAAGTTTACGATTTGTGCGCGCATTAATGTTAATATTATATTTATATAATATAATATAGTATATATAGCATAGTTTAGTTTATAAACCTTTTACTTTAAGACTTATGTTTAGTTCCCTTATTGCGTCAGATAACTTGTGTGTGTGTTTATTTATATGTTTATATGTATTTCAATATAGTATTTTATAATTTTTGATTAACAAATATTTAAATTTTAAAAAATTTTATATCAATATTTAATTTTCTTTTTTTTTGTAAATTGATTTACTTAAAGAAGGTTGGTTGCTTAAACCAAATTGCTGCACAAATAGTTTTGGTGGCATTGCTTATAGAGCTTTATTGTGTACCCCAAAAATCCGAACTTTTCAAAAATTGCACACTTTTGTGCTCTATAGTAAAACCAAGTACACTTTGAAAAATTTATTTTTGGACACAAAATATTTTTGAAAAATTCTTTAAATGATTGCAACGCAATATTCTGTACCACTTTGGCTAAAACTTCAACAAAAGCACAAAATTTATTGCATAAAATGAGTCGCGGTTTCTGTAAGTTAAAGGTAGAGTTTCAATTTTTAAATAAACCAATACTTAAGTTTGTTTTTTTTTATTGACAGATATTCCCAGCAGTATTTACACACGTCGCCAAACAAAGGATGTGTTTTACAACGACCCATTCAAAATTCAATCGTATAACTTTCGATATGCTGATCGACCCGTCTATCCAGTGCAGCATTATCAAAGATCACAAAGGACACGGTCGCCGCCAGTGCAGCAAAGATCAAACAACTTTGAGACCTACTATCAGAATCCTAGGTTCAAAAGAAATCAGGAGCCGCTAAGAACTCCAGTGACGAGCAGCTTTGCTGATCACAGACGTCGCAGCTTTCTGCAGGATTGCTTCATGACGCCGGTTAGCCGAGTGCTCGGCACGGCAATAGTGTCTGCTGAACTGCGCAGGGTGGTACCACCAGCAACAAGAACAACAACACCAGCAGCCCAACTGTGTCCCAAGTTGTTTAATAGTTCACCCAAACCTACGGCAACCAATTCCCCGCTGTTGCGCACCTGCTGCAATCAAGATGATTATCAGACGATGCGTCGTGGCCAGAGTGTCACCACGTTGCGGCAGAGCAACTGCAGCACAAATGATGTGCCACGTCATGCTGGCGGCAGAAGCGCCTCCGTCAGCGGTTTGAGGCAACCCGAAAGAAATCTATCCACATCCACATTTAGGCTATCACCAAAGCGCAGCAACAGCAGCTGCAGCGGTTGCGCAATAAACATCAGTTTGAGTGGCATGGATTCGCAGTCGGAGCTGGACAAAAGCTTGAGGATTAAAATTGAAACGGACTATTGCCTGCACAACAATACAGATAAGTTGAAGGCGCCGGATAAGCCTGTAAGCTACACGGCGCGCTGCGGCAGCTCCGAAAGTTTTGTCATAGACAAACGGCTGTCCAAGTTTAATGTGCCTAACGACAGGGCACAAACCAGTAACCAGACACAGCGCCATCCTCAGTTCCCCACCAGCAGCTGGACACGACAACGTGAATGTGAACGTGATCTGTTGCAAGCCAAGCATAAGTTGCAACTGGAAAGACAGCGCATGGAGCAGCAGCGCCAAGAGGAACAGCAGCTGGAGCAGCAGCGTGTGCAACAGCGTGAAAAGGAGCGTGAGACTTTAAGAGAACTAGAAAGACAGCGGGATCGAGATCAATTGCTCGAGCGTGATGCGGAGCGGGAAAGACAAAGATTACGCGAGCAAGCGCACAAGCAAAGAGATAGAGAAAACATGTGTCGCTTTCAGGAGCAGCTGCAGCGGGAACGGCAGCAACGTTTGCCCATGCGTGCCATGTCGCTACCTGCCTCCAATACCACACCGGTCATCATGGCAACGCATTTGCAAAGGCCCGCCTCCACGGAACGTCTGCCCGGCATGGCGCCCTGCTATGTGTCCTGTTACCAGGCAGCGCGTGCCGAGCGCTTGCGAAACAGCACACGAAATCTGTCGGGATTACGCGATCTGAAGCCAATGGGCACACAGAAGCCAGCGACGCCATCGCCCTCAGCAGCCAAATCATTGGATCGCCGCAGCTCCGGCAGTTCCAATTACAATGTCACCGCCAATGGCAGCAATGCCAGCCTGCGTCGTCCTTCTGCCACACGTCTCAATGAACCCAAGCTGCTTAATCTGCATGTGAATGGCATGCCCATTAGCTCCCATCAGGCCATACATACGCGTATAAATAATATGCCCATACGCATAACTACCTCACAGCCGTCGGATAGGAATTTGCAGTTGTCCATGAATCAGGTACATTTGCGTAGTTCATCACCAATGCCGGGCACATCCTCCAGAGCAGCACAGCCGGAGCAGCGCAGACGCAGCAGCAGCTGTGTCGGCAGCAGCAGCACTCGTCTGCCAGGATCGGCAACCAGCATGCCATATAATGTGAACATCAATGTCTATGCGGATAATGTGCGCAGGATGCGTTTATAGATTTTGATTGAAATTTTGAATGGTATTCGTATATGTGATGTGTATGTGTTGGGATTGGTTTAACGTCAGTTTAACTGGCATATGTTGTTCGATTTTTGATCTCGACATTTATCAGTTATATTGGCACTGTACCAGTCCTATATAAAAATAATATTACATATCGTATCGTGTCAGCAAGTCGGCGATTTTTGGACCTGTTCTTTTAAAACAATTCTAAATCTTTAACTAGTTATTATTTTTTAACACAAATTATATAATGCAAAAAAAAAAATATATATATGATATTTTGTACCGAAATACGTCTGGTTTTGGGATTCACATTAAATCAATGCAATTGCACACACTTTGTCATATTGTACAAGCAAAAATACCTTCCATTTTGGGAGTAAAATTTATGCTGTGTGATTTGTTTCTGTAAGTTGGCTCAAGCTGACTTTAAAGCCTTCTGTTGTTTGTTTTTCTAGCTCTTTTGTATTTACCACTTAATCAGCATATATATTACAAATTTAAACTAAAAGTTTTAGAACTGTTTTTATATGTTAACGAGCATTTAACTCTTAACGGTCTATGTTTCATTTTCAAATTAACTCTTTTTTAAATAGCCCTGCCAACTTATCAATGCAGTGCTGCCAACTCATCTATACAGTACGGCCAACATATCGAAATAGTGCTGTCAACTTGTCGATGCAGTGCTGCCAACTTATCAATGCACAGATGCAGTTTTACACAATTTTAACATTTCGTTTTCATTAAGCTGAACCAACTTCCCTTAACTTTGCCATGAACCTGACAAAAATATACAACTTTAGCTTGAACAATTTGTCACAAACTTTTGGTCGGACATTAAAAGGTTTTTTAAGCACTTTTGCTCAATTCAATTTTTAGTTTTTTTCTTTGTTTTCACTCAAAACGGTTAATACCTTTTAAGAAACATTTTGAAATATCTTTTAACTATGCATTATTTTCATCATTTCGATGAAACTTTAAGCAAAACAAAATTCCAAAGTTTTTAAATATAAAATATTCTGTTTTGTTTGTCAATCGTGATTCTTCATTTGTTTCTAACTACTATTTTGCTCTATCATATTTATATTTATAACAAATATAATACGTTTTTATTATATTTAATTTTGTTTTCAATTTAACTGTTTCGTGAAAAGGTTCAGGTTCATTTTGGATATTACTTTTTGATATTTTGTTGTTTTGTAATTTTAAAGCGTATCTTTTTTTTAACATTTAAACAAGTACATATAACAATTTGCTTGAGTTCATATGATATTATTGATATTTTTGGTTGTTTTTTAGTTTTTTTTTGACTTGTATTTGTTTTCATTGTGTTTGATTTTTTTTTTTAATTTTTGGTCATTTTTTACTGACATTGCTTCGAAACGTTTTTTAGATTTTGGTCGTTTTTTTATTCGTCGTCATCGTAGTTTTGATAGGTTACATAACGTACCTGTGCTCGATCGCGTCCGTAGATTAAAGACTGAAAATTTTAAGAGATGTATTGTTAGTATTTTTCAGTGTAAGCTAGTTTTCAAGATGCAATAATAGTAACAAATAAAAAATTTATTAATTTCAAAATTATCATTTACAAATAAAACGATAGAAATACTTAAATACTTAAATCAAATTGTTTAATTTTATATACACAATATTTAAATATAATGTATTGTTTAACAACTTAAAATGTATGTACAATAATAATTTTTGAAAATTAATTAAAATCAAAGTAAATTATAAAATTTTACAAGCGTTCACTTTCGAACGCCTCATTCGTCTTGCCCGCATCCGTCGTGCCGTGCATAATAGCTGGACAGGATGCGGTGAGCTGGGCAATCGAATTACCAGCGGCAACTGCGGCGGCTGCGACGGCAGCTGCGTCCGCAGCAGCAGCTTCTCTAGCCATACGCACCTTCTTCTCATCGCTGGTCGGTGGATTCTTAAGCATAACCAGCAGCGGTGCATACAGGAAACAAAGAATGGCAATACCAAACAGCATCCACTCGAAACCAATGCTTTTCACAAGCGAACCGGAAAGCGCGGGACCCACAGCAAAGCCCACACAGAAGGCGACATCTCCAAGGGCATAGACGCTGCCATAGACGGCCGAGTGACGTATGTCCACCAGATAGCCCAGCTCGGGCATCATGGAGGAGTCGACCATGCCAATGGCAAAGCCTAGGCCCGCATTGGGAATAATCAGATGTGTAATAGAAGTGGCCATAGGAATCTAAGGAATAAGCTTAAATTACAAGAATGTCGAATTAGCAGCTGAAGAGCAACCTACAAATATCAAACAGGCACCAATGATGACCAGGCCCAGGCAGGCGGCAAACCAGCGTCCAATTTTATGTCCCAGTGGTCCAAACAGATTTGTGCCTATCAAATAGCTAATGGAAGCGGGCAAAAAGGCCACGCCCTGCTCCCAACGTGTCGCGCCCATATTGTCCACCATCCACAATGGCAACGAGGGTTCCAGCATGGCAATGCCCATATTAGCAAATGTTATTGCACCAGCAGCTATCAGAATATACGGATCACTAATCAGACTCTTCAGCGAAGGTGGCTCCTCCGATTCCGATTTCTGTATGGATGGCTGCAACATAAACAACTGCAACAAACCATCGCCCAGCGCCAGCGCAGCGAGTATTAAAAATGGTGCCGATTTACCCACAAACTCATACATAACTCCACCAAAGGGTGGACCAATCAGCACGCCCAGCGCCAAACCACCCAACGCTATGCCCATCGCATTGCCACGCTCCTTGTCATCGGTAAAGCGTTCGGCCAACATACCCATGCCAGAGACAGAGGAACACGATGATCCAATGCCCTGAAGAGCCCGTGCGACAAACAGTACCAAATATGAACGACCAAAGGCAAAAACTGTTGAGTTAAAACTATGTTTAGATCTGATTACATTCGAAACTTTATAGTTGAAAACATACTTATTGTAGACAAGAACATTATGACGAAGCCGGCAAACATGGGTATGCTGTATCCAATACTGAGAAAATAAGTTACAAGTTTTAGGATTTATTAAATATATTTTTTTAAGAAATCAAACGATCGTTAAAATCAAAATGGTGTTCAATTAGGTTTTCCAGTTAAATATTTGAACTTTAACTTTAAAATGTAAAGTTTAAGTCATTACGAACTTCATGTTCTTTGTCTGAAAGGCATTCCACATACTAATGTGATTGTTTATCTTATAAGTGTTTTTCAATCAAATTTTTGAACAGGTCATTTTGACACGAAAGGAGACTGAACCATGTTCAGTCAACATAAGCTAAGGGGAAGTTAACTGGTTGTGGGCATAGCTATTTCAGCTATAACTTTTGAACAAGTTAATATTTGTGGAAACATACATATGTATATCAATGAAAACTAGAGACCTTAGATAACTACTTGTAAGATAATTCGTTTGTTTTCATCAAAAGAAATTGAAGAAAATTATTTCACTATATAGTACTCAATTTTAAACAAAAACTACTTTAATTGGTTGTGGGCACCCCTGAAAAATACCCTGAAAATGCGCAAATATAAAGTAAAACGACGCTCATTATGAAGAAAAGGAAATTGATTCATTTTCACATGTGAAAAGATGTTATTGACAGTCAAAAGTTATTCGTGGGTGCCCACAACCGAATATTGCCCACAACTTATTATATAATCTTGACCAGCATCAGCAACTGAATCGATAGATCAATCGATCAATCATATCTCTCTCTCTCTCTCTCTCTCTAATAATGCTTTTTTTTTGCAGCAGACAGTACATATTTCGAAACTGGTCGGATAGGTTCACTATATAGCTGCCATAGAAATTCAATCGGTCGATAATTTGATTCTTTTATAAAGAACTTTTTTGCAAGCTTTTGTGTATACCATCTTTGACAAATCGAATAAAAATGAAATTTTCAAAGAATGTTAAAGCAATATTATTAAGATATTTGCTTTTTTAGGTAAGTTTTGAATATTGAACGTTAACAAGTATCCAGTTAGCATATATTGTATTTAAAAGTGCCACTTCAAATCTCAAAAGTTACGCTCAGATAAGTGTTATCAGGAACATGGGAGAAGATTTGCATAGAATAATTTCAGAATATTCAAAACGCTTACTTACCGATGTGTCAGAGGTCCCACAATCGGGTTAACCAGCAACTGTACAATGGCCTTGGATGCAAAGAGCAGACCCACTTCAACGGTTTCGCCGACGAGTTCATTGTGCCGTTCTTCCATTTCGCGGTAAAAGGTCTCATTTTCTAAGGAGGCAGGATGAAAGTGGGGCGACAGCTTAGCACCTTGAACTGAGCCAATTAGTGTATATGCACTTACCTTCAGGACTTAGTGTGGAGACCTCGATCGGAATTAGTTCACCATCCTTGCAGGGACATGCGGGTTGCGGTGGCGGTGTGTTCACAGGTAGCATGCGCGGGAAACTGTCGAGTGGTGCGTCCGGATGTCGTATGTCGTACAAGAACTCGGGTATGATGGGCACTGTTAATTAGAAAAAGCCGACTAATGGTTTTGTAATTGAGTTGCAACAATGAATTTGCGTACAATTATCTCCTAACGGCCAGACGTTAGTTGGCACTGAGCAAGCAATTTGCAACAGCCAGCCATTTAATTGCATTACAGGCAACACAAAATTGTTATTGCCTCAAAAAGTTGAAAAGTTTATAATGGCTTCTAGGCAGCGACTACTGCAACTTGCAGATTGCTTGCCCCATAATTGAGTTATTCGTGCCTGCCCAAACAAAAGGTTGCACAAATTGCCCATATGCCGCATGGCAGTTGACGCGCTTAGGCGCTTCTAGCGAAGCTCTACTTTACTTATAATTGCTGCTGTTGTTGTTTTCTACCTTCGGCACGATAGGGCTTATTTCGTGTTAGAGATGAGATGCTGTAACGCATCGAAGTAGACGTCTCAGAAAAAAAGGGTTATATATATTCGTGATCAGTATCTACAGCCGAGTCATGTCCGTTTTTCCGTCTTTGTGCGTTTTTCAGGACTTTGTTTTAGAGCTATCTTGATGAAACTTGGCACAGATACTTTTTTTTTCTGCAGGTAGTTCCCATGTTTGAATCGGTCAGATCACTACATCTTATAGCTGCCATTAAACCAATCGGTTGAGAAATACGTTTTTGCACGAAAAACTTTTTTCCTTTTCAAGTTAACTAGATCACACTGACTATATTTAAGTTTAAGCATATAGCTGCCATAGACAAAATAGGTTGACAAACTTTTTTCGTTATTAAAATAACTCGATCAAAGTGATTGTATCTAAGTTTAAGCATATTTCATACACGCTGACCAAACTTCATCGATCGTAGGAAAGATCGGTTGAAAAATAAGTTATTGTATGAAAAACTTTTTTCCTTTTCAAAAATTTTGAATTAAAATAACCCAACCAAACTCATAATATCAAAGTTTAAGCATATTTTATACATGCTGACCAAATTTCATCAAAATCGGACGACTGTTTCTTAAGGCTGCCAAAGGAACAATCTGTTCCTAAAATCGTTTTCGTACGCACATCTTCGGTACGCCAACGATAACATTTATTTCTTGTTTTTTTTTTCAAACTAATCTTTTTAAGCCTTTTCACTCCGCTCTTCACTCCATATTTTATGATCTAGCTTAGTTATCAGAAGTTACAATATCTCCACTGCAACTCCAATCATTCTTTTACAATTCGGCAAAACCATATAGCCCCAATTTAGCAGTCGATTGCAACGTTTGAACTTATTTTTATTATTTTTATTAAAACATCAGTTTCCGTTGATGTATCAGTTGCAGACTTCTGAGTTTCCGTTGATGTGTCAGTTGCTGAGAAACTTGAACAATTGCTATCCATTGCTATGATATGGGTATACTTTAATTTTGGCTAATCATATTGAATTTTGTACTTACTTGTAAACTTCATCACGATCGGATAAATAACACCAAAGTTATGGAAGAATCTATTACCCCCGTCTCAGCAGGCAGAAACAACAGTTTGACAGGAACTGGACACGTTAAGTGCGCTGCTTGCTTGTGTTGCCGCTGAACTGCTTGAAATGCAAGTTGCGAGCAGGGAGTCTCGTAGTCGGGAACACTCGACTAGAGTATTTTTTTTTTATCAGTATTGCGTGCTCGTGTCACGTAAGAAAACACGACTGGCGCTCAACTCTAATTTGAGGTAACCCCTTCGCTACCAGCTCCCCACCGACCACTTTGTAAAAATTCAATTTGTTTATTGCATGTTGCGAGTCTGTTTATATTTATTATCAACACCCGTCATGCAGCGGCATCAGTTCCAGGCCCACACCCAAACCCAGACCCAATCCTAGCCCCTGGTCCTGTACTTGGTGCTGGTCCGAAACTGCACTTGGGCCAATGCTCGTTTCGTTGCTGTAATTGCATTTCCTGTCATAATATGAGGCTTTTGCCTGTAGTCAGCTTTTGAGTTCAGTTCTGTTTTAAGTGCATGTTTCAATTGGGTTTTGCAAGTTGAATGAGTGTTGAGCTGTTGTTTGTTTTGGTTGTTGTTGTTGTTGCTTCAGTTTGAAGAGTTGTTGGCATAATGTGTGGCTAGGATAACGACAGTGAGTGTGGTTTAACTGTAGGCGTCAGGTGTAAAAGCATTTGCACATACAACACGCCCATTTTGCACTATTTTTGTTTATATTTTTGAAAAAAAAAGTTTTGTAAAATCTCGAAATTTATTTTTTAATAAATACAGCTCTAACTTTTTAATACGGATCACAATTTCATACAAAAATAGAGTTTTTATACTCAAAAATCGCATCAATAAATTGTGTCATTTTGAATGTGATAAAATTTGTTCAGTTTGGGATTTTATATATTTGGAATGATTTTTTGTGAACAAAATAGGATATATACTTCACACAAAAATCCGTGAATACATGCGCAAGCTAATAGCCCTGTTCTGAATTCCACATTCGAATCATTTTCACAGAAATCGAATCAATTTCACAGAAATACGCAAAAAACACTTTCAACAGTGAATAATACAAAAGAAATGCACGTAGATTCTCGCACGGGTGGAAATTCACACGCTTGGTACTAGCTTGGTGAGTTAGAACCAGTTGAGAATTGTAAGCGCATCAAACGAAAAAAAAGTGCTGTGCACTTGTGATGTGTGTGATTGCGTAAAATGCAATTTAAGCACTTTTTATACTCTTTTTTTTTATTTAGTGAAAAAAATGTATACTGGGTTTGTTTAATGTCCGTCCGTCTGTCTGTCTGTATGAACGCAGTTTTTTCCACAGTTTTGAAGCTAGAGCAACCAAACATGGAATATATGTTAACATATACCACAGGCAGACAAAGTGTCAGGACATCCCCAATTTCCGACTCCGCTAAGAAGCTATAAAAAGATTATACCGAAGTCGAGAGCATCCGACTGCAACGTTCTTACTTGTTTTCAAACATTTTAGTTTTTTTTTTAATTTTCTGCTTAGTTTAAGGAGAAATTGAAAAAACAAGTAAAATTCAATTCATTGTTCACAAGGCTTTGAAAATAGAAAGGTAACAATGGAATTAAAAACAAAACAATTTTGAAATTATATTTTATACTAATTGAAATATTTTTGTATTCTTATTCACAATCAAGCAAGAAGTTTATAAATTGAAAATTAACGAATTATGTTACATTCTATTTTTGATATTAGAATTTATTATAAATGGTTGTAGCTAATTAATATGGCAGCGCGGAAAGATTTATGTAGGAGCCCATGAAATATTACCTAATATCATAACATTTATATACCATCTTTAAATCATTATGTTTATAACATCTTCAAGGTAAATATTAGCATAACTAAAATGACACTCAAAGGGCTAACATTTGGTTATGAGCCCCATTTCTGCATATCGTGCCATCATAATAACTACAGTCATTTGTCATAGACATATCAGACATATAAACTCACGTCACCCCACCCACAACCATTCTGACTCCGGTTCCTATTTGTTTTATAGGCAAACTCGTGTCCGCCACATGGAACATATGTCGCACATGTAACTTGACATGTCATTTGGTGCCGTATGAGAAAAGAATTACACTAGGCAACAAAACGAGAACATTTTTTTGTGAAACTAGAACAGCCACTATTATCTTGAGATGGTGATCATCCTATTTATATAAAAAATTTATGTCAAAGGTAAATGTTTTTTATTCTTATAAAAAATACAAACAAAATTTGTTTTTACTGTCTTGCACTTTTCCAAATTGATCAAATAGGGAAAACTACTATTTTTTAAATAGTTCAAGTTTTTAAAAAATATTTAGAAATCCTTTTTTGATTTTGATTTTATTGATTATGCCGGAGATATTCAAGTCTGTTCTCATTTTCGAGAACATTTAATTCCGTATCGTTTCTGATTCTGTGTTCCTTTTTTCGAAAAAAAGCAATCGTTATTTCATTTTAAAAATAAGTTCGAATACTACTTATTCCAATGTCTCAGAAACAAAACTTTCAAAACCGAAATTTCCGTCAACATACCGATTCCGAATTTATTGTTCGGATTCGAAATGAAAGTCGATTCTTTATATTTTTTCGTCAATAATTGTTTTCGTGAAAATCTGTTGCCAAGTGTTACTGGAAACGTTTTGCTACGCAATTCATGGTCTGCTGTTCCGCTCTCAATGTTAAAAGGTGTGCAAAGCGGAAACGTATTCAAGTTCTGTTGTTATTTTAATGGGGCCTACCACTTAAAATGCAACGCCAAAATAAACGATTAACCAGGCAATATTTTGTTGTCCAAAGAAAGTTACCAAGTCATTTCATAGCTCCCCCCCTTCGTCAAAAAACTGCTACCGTGCAACTCATTAAACTGTCTCCGACCATTTGACATACAAAAATCTAAAAGCACGTGCAACTGACAAACGATTTTTATATAGTAGAAGCAAAATGTTTGAAACTTGCAGATTGGGGTATAGAGCATAGGTTGTTTGGGTTGCATTTCGCGTGTCGAAGACACTTAAACCGCAAGTCAAAGCAACAACAACAACATAAAAATAAGTAAGCGGTGGGCGGATGGGCTACCAGACAAACAAACAGTTAAGACCAGGGACTGGCCAAAACGGTGACTGCTAAGAACTTCAAATTACACAGTTCAGAACTATTTTTATAAAAAGTTTAATGTACTTATGGTAGTACGTGAAAACAAATAATAAAATATTTAATTATAATAAGTTTTGAGTATCACTGAGACAATCATATCAACTTGTCATCAAGCAACACAAGTAACTAATTTAATTATGTTAGAGAAAAATTCTTGTTCTGAATTCCGTTTACCTTCGAAATTTGCTTTTGATTGCTATTTTAAGTTTCTCAAAACTTATGACTTTTACCTATAACTATCAAAACTCGGGTTCGAACTCGGTTTCGAAAAAGAGAAAACGAAACCATTCCGGTTGGAAATCATAACAGTAAATTGTTAATCTTTCGGAATTTATTTCTTTTGACTTTTCAAAAACGTACGCATTTCGGGACTGAAATTCTCTAATTACAGCGCCTTCCTGTCGTTCTTGAAAATATTTAAGTTTTCCAATGTTTATAAAAAATGATGTATGAAAATGGTTGCAATTAACTAAGTTCCAAACATAAGTTTTCATCTCTTCTTCATTTCACATTCTCGGTTTTTATGTGTTTTTTCTTTGGTTTGATTCACTAGTTTTTTTATTCTAGTTGAATTGGTTTAAAAATTGTCCTTATTTGTTCATAAATGATTGGAGTATACAATGAAAAAGTTAAAAAACAAATGCGGCTTAACCATTTTTGGCATTTAACATTCGATTGAAATAAGAAAATTTTTTTTTTCCAAGTTAAGAAAATATCACGCGTAAACTTTAAAATATATTCAAAAACGTTAAGGATGTTAAAATTCCTATTTATGAAATAGGTAGTCCACGCTAGTGACGAAGCATCACGAAGTCTGCAAACGGCGAATAGCATTATATACAGCAAGAATGAAAGATTTGCTGTGAGTGTCAGTCAGATCGAGCTATATACCGATCGAGAGATAAATATAACCCTACATCGCAAAAGAAAAAAAATCGCGATTATTTCCAGAACTGCACGTTGTTTTTGAAAGTGATAAATGGTGTTTTCCTTGTGGATATACCTTCCACCGATATCTGGTACCAACCTCGGGCACCAAAAACCAATTTTAATTTTTTAGTTTTAGGGTAAAAAATCTTTTTAATTGTCTGATCCTTTATTGCTAAAGTTGGGGATATTCTAATTGCAAAAATTATTTAGCTAAACTTGGGATTAAAGATCAGCGTATAATAAATTGTAAATAATATAGAGACAATCAGAAATCTTCTAATTTGATAAATGAAATTTCAAAGAAATTCTTAAATCAAAATACACTTTTAAGCAGAAATTTTTGTGATTTCTAGCCCATCCCTGGTGACAATATATTTACTTTCTTTTGTGGTAGCGTCGTTGTCATCGTCGTCATCGTCCTCGTCGTCGTCATCGTCGTCAGGGCAAACAGCGATGGCAGTGAGGCAGCAACCGGCGGTGGAAGAACACACGACAACGTGAAGGATAACGATGAGGACAGCAGAGAATCGAAATTCAGCTTGGATTTGTGTTTTTGCTGCTTAAACATTAATAAGTATGCAAGCGTTTTAATTAATGCCCGAAGTGAGTAGGTGGAGGCAATGGGGCAGCCAGCACGTTCCATTTGGGAGTCGGCCAGTCGGCCGTTGTTTGTGCGCTCCGTTTGGCTGGAGAGGATCGGGGAAACGGGACGCAGCCACCATCGCCACTTCATACTTGATTATGAGCCGCGCGAGCGACAGCGTTGGATACAGTGCCAACGACAAAGTGCAAGACGAGTTGGTAAGTTGGAGTAATCTTTATGAATGGGAATGAAGTTAACCAAATTGTATAGGCTTTGGTCAACAAAACGGATCCTGTGATTATCAGGAGCAGTCAACTGCATACGAAGATTGCATTGATTATACACTCGATGAGTATCTGCTGCTGGATGCCACCAAACTAACGCTACAGCGGCAACAGCAAGTTGGACACGCTCAAAACGCAATGGCCAACAAAATGCAGTGCTACTCCAACAGCAATAGTGGGCGACAGAGCAGTCGGCATAGCAAGCGTCGCGCCTGGCTGCTAAGTGGAGGCAAAAGCTATCAGCTGGATCATCAGCTAACAGATCATCACTCGCAGTCACATTCCCAATCACGACGCAGCTCGCTGCAGGATATGCCCGCTGCAAGCACATATACAGTCAATCCCGAGGAGCGTCTGGCAGAGCGTGTGCTCAACTGGCTGGATCTGGCAGGACGTGCGGATATAGTTAAAGCAGCGCCAACGCTGCCCCTCAGCAACAGCAGCGCCGTATCTAGATCTGGCCAGCGTAGTGTCAGCCAGCGTAGCAGTCGACATAGCCAGCGTGCCATGAGCCTCAAACGCATTGCCACTGCAGCAGTTGCACAGCGTGCTGCAACCAACCGGAAACACCATCCAGCCAAGCAGCAGCAACATCCGCCACCAGCGGTTTTAAATTACTGCTCGAATTCCTCCAATGCCAAGCCCATTACCATCATCTTCAACAAGGAGGGTGTGCCCGTCCGTCTAAATCGTCCTGCGTGCAATATTGATCTCTGTACGCTGAGCAACAGCGCCAGCACAACGCGTCGCCTGGCTGGACATTTGGCCTCGGCCAGGCTGTATAATGGTGCCGCTGCCACGCCCATGTCGGAGGAAACACGCACGCCCCCGCACAGCAATCGTGCCCTGACCGCCACGCAGCTGGAAAGCCGCAAACAGTTGCACATCTTCATGCCCAGTTTGCCCAAGAAGGGTTTGCTCCTGGCAGCGACAAGCGCCGAGGATGCGCTCAGCGCCAGTTTTAGTGACTTGTGTTTTTAAGCAGTTTCTGCAAATCTTTTCTTTCATTCTCTCTTAGCCATTAATATTGTTAATAAGTTTTGTAAAATTTCGAAATGCATTTTTAAATAAATACAGCTCATACTAATTAACACGGAACTGAAAAACGTCAATAAATTTGAGAAGTTCGGCATTTTTTTCACATAGAATGATCTTCTGTGAACAATATGGGATATAAACTCCGAAACTCCACATTCTAATCAATTTCACAGAAATATGCACAGCATACTTTCAAGAGTGAATAATACAAAGGAAATGCACGTAGATTCTACGATATTATTAACAAAATCGGATTTTCAAAATGTTTGCATGGAACACCCCTGAGTTGTTCAAAACCAAATATTTTTGACTAAATTAGTTTCAATTTTATTATTCAAAAGCAAAAGCTTATCTTGAATTTATTTGATTCTAATTATACCTTTGCAGAGGGTATTATAATTTTATCACGAAATAGGTAACGCATTCAAGGAGACTCTCAGAAAAAAATTTGTATATTGGTGATCAGCATCTGTCCGTCTGTTTATATACGTTTTTCAAGACTTTGCTCTAGAGCTATCTTGATGAAACTTGGCACAGATGCTTCTTCTTGTTGCAGGTAGTACCTATAGTTGAATTGGCCAGATCGGAACACTACAACATATAGCGATCGGTGGAAAAATTATTTTTTGTATGAAAAACTTTTGTGTTTTTCAAATCATCTCAACCAAACTCATTATATCTTAATTACACATTATAGCTTATAGGAACAATCAGCTTAAAAATAAGTTTCTTATGCAAGTCTTTTCTGCAAGGGTAACATTTCTTTCTTGTTTTCAATTACATATGATTTTTTGGATGGTCTTCTAGTGTGTGAAGCTTTGCGTTTGCTTCAATAAATATGAACATATTTTAATTTTAAAAAATTGTGATATCAAGGCTTTAAAAAGTTAAAAGGTTGAGATTTCCAAATTTTTATATAAACAAATTCAAAAACAATAGTCTGTTAAAATCCATCAAAATTTGTGAATAATGTTTGGTCCGAGGAAAACAACTTAATGGGTCTGCTGAATCCGTATGATTTTGATGTATCACCCTTCCACCATTACCACTTAGATTCAGTTGATGTCTTGTCTAAAACATTTATGAATTGGTGATGATGATGATTATGATGATTTCGATGCAATATCCAAGAACACCAACAAAAAAGAGACTATGTCATCCATGATACAATTAATTGTATCATGATGCCACCAATGGAGCCTGATGATACACGCGACCTCCACAAAGGAACTTGATTTGAATTTAGAAGCACATCAATTGAAAGAGCCACATCAGAATAATGCTCTTATTTATCAATCAATCGGAAAGATCTATCAAAGAAAAGACAGAAAATAAACTTCACTGCTTAACTTTGAAAATAAGAATGGAAAATAAGATTGTAAAAAGCATAAAATAAGAATGTGATACTTTATTGTAAATTCAAACGCTTGCTACTAGCTTGGTGAGTTAGAACCAGTTGAGAATTCTTAACGCATCAAACGAAAAAAAGTGTTGTGCACTTGTGATGCGTGTAATTACGTAAAGTGCAATGTAAACACTTTTTAATTGAATGGTGGTTCATAGCTGGCTTATTGTCTCAGTGGTTTTCTTCAACAAAATTAAAATTTCTCTTCTGAATTTGGAAAAAACTTGTAACATAATGGTTAGATGGAAAAACTTAAAGGTTTTTCAATTTGGTTATGCTTCTAATACTTCTAATACTACTAAGACTTAGACTTACTTTTTTTTCTAAAACTCAGTTAACTGCAGACAGGCTGCAGGCTGTACTTAAAGAGCACAAAATTGATTTGCTGAACTACTTAAAATTAATGATAAGTTATACTATTTAACATTTTTTTGTTTTCTTCAGTCTTTTATTAAATTCAATTTAGTTAAGCGCTTAACCAACCCATGTTCTAGAAAAACTGATGAATTTGCCATCCAATCAATAACTTTAACTGACAGTCTGTCACCAGGGAAACGTCTGTCTAGTCCATAAACACATTCAAGATCGATTGCAGCTGGCACGCAATTGTTTGGAGTTCCACTTTTAAGGACAAAAGATTATCCGCAGATCAGTTACAATGTTCGAAGGAAAGCCAACGCTACTTCAATCCTATATACTTGCAACTTTTACGCTGCGCTTTTCCGGGCTCTTTCCCTACACGCATCACGCCAAAAGCAATCAATTTCGACTCTCCTATCCACTGCTGTTTTCCACAGTGCTGCAGCTGCTCATCTATATCTATGTGAACTTTTCATTAATGCTGGCCGATTGGCGGGATTATGCTCAACCGGTGGCAAGCAGTTCTTCGCTGGCAGTTGTTGGAAATCTGTTACTTCGTCTGCTGGGCTTAATGTCTACTTTGGTGAGTTGAATTCTAATGCTAAGCTACTCGCTGTAAGGGTATCAAAATACATATATAATTCCTTAATTTCAGTTAGTGCTGCTGCCTTCATTATTGGGAAGTCGACTTTTGGTCAACGATATCAACTATCAGTTAGGCTTTAAAGAGATATTTTTCGAACTAGGCTTTAATACATATCGTCTGTATCGACAGATACGTCTTGTTAACTTAACTTCCTGGCTGATTCTGTTTATATGGATCTCGCTTAACTGCTGGCATGCTGTGCATTTTTATGAGCTCCTTACGAATCGAGAGGCAAGCTTCTTCTACTATCTGGTTGTAATACTTTCCGACTACTACAGATTGATGTTTAGTTTCTTTCTGCGTATTCAGCTGATTGCTCTATATTTGACGTCACAACAGCTTAATGGATTCATCAAGGATCTTATGAAAGCGGAGCATGGGCGATACGAACAACGACGTAGTGCAGCAATTGCTTGGATAAGCAATATGAAATAAATATAGTATTCAGTTGAACTGATCTGAAAATGTTATATTTTAAATTTATATTCTTTGTTTTTAAACAGATGTCGATTTAAGTTAGTTACCAGTTCTATCTTTTCATCCATTTAACTTTATTTATTCTGCCATTTCAAGATCAACTTTAGAAGAAAGCGCTCTAGGACGAAATCCCATCTAAAGATTATTGTTCTTACAGTTTTTATAGAAAACCGTGGAAAACAAATTAATTACATTTTAATGCAAAATCAGTCTACATGACACATGTTCATCAAAGTAATTTAGAGAAGTTGAAGTAATTGGAGTTTCCAAAGATTTGCATAAAGCAAGCGTCATATAAATATAGGATTACGACAATACCCAAAATAATTTGTCATTGTTTTTTTTTTTTTTTTTGTAGTCTTTATTGATTTATCTTTTGTGGGTTGTCATTGAAACTTTTCTATTTTAGCAAATTTTATTTTTGGCTTATGCCGACATGTCTACCCTCGGGGGCACGCCCATGGTCGGAAAATTCAATGTTTTGTTTTGATTTCTTTAACTGTTAGAGTTGAATGCAATTCATTGTTCATTTGGCTTGAAAATGTGAAATGAAAATTGTGAAAATGCTGCACAGCTTATATTGAAATCAGTCTAAAATGCAAGTTTTGTTGAAACAAGGAATTAATGGAAAATCGTTTGAAAGCTTTTAAATATTAAAGCGTTTAAGTTTGAAACGAAGTGTAAAAGAAAAGTTTGTGTATTGAAATTTCAAGGTTGTAGAGTTGTTGGTTTGAGATCAAAGTAAGAATCTTAATATCTATAAAAAACTCATTGCAACATTAGTAAATTTAAGAAAGTTGCAACTGTACATAGTTTCTTTAAGGATTGGATAATCTGAAACATTTCTTAGATATGCATTTTGTATCTGATATTCTCTGATTTTTTTTAAATATTTGTTTCTTGTAATAAACTTCAAGTTATCCATTATCTTATGCTATTTTGACATATAATATTAACAGATCTTGTCGATTGTATTCAACTTCATTTCGATCGATAACTGTATCAATCTATTCGACAGTTGGCTATATGATATGTATTTTCACACCCCTTCCCTTCAAATTCTGACTGGATGCGTGTCAACTATTTAAAGGACAACACGTAAACAGTCATAAATCAATTATTGACATTATATATCTTACATCATTGTAATGAGTCCCCAACCGTCAAACTGTTGCCGACTCATTGGAGAGACAAAGAGAAAGCGAAAGCGAAAGCTTCACAAGGTCTCTGGGTGGCAAGTGCTACATGTGGCAACGTTTTCGTCACACCGTTTATGGCCAACGCGTACCATTTCAATACAACTTCCCTTAGATGGGGGGGGGGGGGAGCGGGGGAACAGGAGAATCGTTTAATGAGTCTACAGCCATGACAGCGAAGACGACACTGAAAAAAGCAGCACGTTGTGACCTTTGCCATCGAATAGGCTTTCATCCTGGGGCCAAGTTGGAGGCGCGGGGGTGGTTGGGCGTGACGCTAATAACAACGTCATAATGTAGCAACGCCAAATACCGCGGAAAAGTTTTTCCTTTTTTTTTGCCAAAAGGCGAAGCACCAAAAGACAAAAGGCACGCTCGCAATTACGACGCAGCTCGGCAAAAACTTTTGCCTGACATTTGAGTTTCTTTTTTTGTTGTTGTTTCTGTAAAGAAAATGCGCAACAATACAAGTAAGTATATTATACTAGAAAAGAAAAACAACTAACTAGACAGTGAAATGCCTGCCGTGACTTATTCGCGTTTCTGCAGCACACGCGGCTGGTTGCAAGTAGCAGCTTACGGCTAACAGAAATCCAATTCGAAATCCAATTCCGGCTAACAAGCATAGTTGCTGTACTTAATTTTCCGGCAATTAGTGCTTACCACAAATGTCAACTGATGAGGACTCTTCGGCCACGCCCACATCCGCCGAGCAACCTGTGGAACGGGAGCGGGAACGGGAACGTGAACGTAAGAAAGGCGTACGAAATGCATCTTCCGGTGATCTGTTACGGCATCAGCAGAGCTTTGAGGCACGCTACAGCAGCATGATTCAAAAGCAAATCTGGGAGACGACCATCAACAAGGATGTCATGGAGCGACAACTAAATGCCTACTTTCCTTTTGCGCGTAGTGCTTCTCTCAACAAGGATGGCTCCGATGCATTCCATCAGCTGCTCAAGCCAACGCAGCCGGCAAAGACACGTTCCTTGGCCACCACGCCCACAAGACAGCGATCCGCAACTCGCCTGGACAAATGTGATACCTTGGATATAGCCGAAAAGCAGTCAAATCAAAGCAAGGCAACGCCGTAGTAAGCGGATTTAAGTACTTTTATAAATATATTTAAGTGTTGTTTTATTCGTCTCTTTAAAAATCAGTTTTTATAAACAACAAACAAGCGATTTGATTCAATATTTCAATATTCTGATTAATAATGTTAACAATTTATCGCGCTCAATCTTTTGATAGTTGTTTCTAAAGTATGCTTAAGTGCAGTCAATAAATTGATCGACTGTACTATACAAATTACATGGTTATGATTATATTTCAATTTTTTACGTTTTTCTTCGATGATAAAAGTTTTGAGTAATTTTATAAAACTAAATAACATTGATTGTTAATCATTTTTTCGTTCAAAATAAACTCTGCAGTAATTTACGGATATTTAGAGACTGTACAAAATTAAGATTTTGGTGTATTTTTGGAGTGATTTGTTATTGAAAAAAAAAACTATTCACAATCCCTGATTTGAACATCCGTCCTGTTTCTGGTATCCACTTTCGTCAAAATATTAATTATTCGAAATTTGAAATTCAGTGTATAGAATATTTCTCAGTCTATCGATTACATAAGAAACATCTTTTAGTTAAATTTTTAAATGTCTCAAGAAGAATTCTTATTATTATAATATAAGATGATTGCAAATGAGAAACTAAGCACAGCATTTCAATGACTAAATTAAGCTTTAAATTACTTTTGTCTATTAAACTAAAATGATGTGTTAAATTAAGAGTTGTACAAAAATAAAAATCAATTTCAAATATTTCAAAAATGCCTTACTTTAATTAAGTTTATGATAAGCATAGAGTATCTGTGGAGTCGACTAACGCTTTCTAACATTTAATCAATAAAATTATACTTTATATAAGTATTTCATTTTGGATTTACTTATACTTGTAGTTTATTGTTTTCTTATGCAGCAAAGCACTTACAGTTAGCAAGATTTTGACCAACATAAATCAAGACAATCCGCTTCAGATCGAGTTGAAGATATTCGTTTTGGGGCTTTAGCTTCATCAAATTTATGAGCATTTTATGCACATTGCCAGAGATCAAATATAACAAGCATGGATATATTTCTCTAGCAATTTTCACTTCAACACCTTTAACGGTGAAATGAAAGCACTTAAGTGGAAATGCCTCAAGTCAAACGCTAAAAGCATATTTGCTGTAACCTTCCCTTCCTAATCCAGCACTCAAGCACACTGCCACCCAACCACCCTTTGCCCATCCATCCCTTTACAGTTAACTTTCATTTGGTGAAGCAACGAACGCAAAAAAATAAATGATTCCAACTTTGTGCGGAAAATGGGAAATGGGAAATGGTAAAGGGGGTTTTTGGTTAGCTGCTTCTCTCATTTTTTTTGAGCTTGAGCTAATAGTTTGACTTTCTGTGCGCTGCTTGAGCCTTTTTTATTTCTACTTTTGCTTTGACTTTTACTTCCGTAGCTATCAACAAGTTGCTCAAGTGCTGCCTTCGCTAGCAAACGCTATTTGTCTTCGCCTTGCTGCCCCCTTTTCTCCATTCCACCCAACTCCAAGTTGTTGATATAAATTCATGAACATTTAACACAAAAAATAAAATAAAGCAGAATTTCAATCGCTCTTTTGTGTTGTCAGCCGCAGCAAACATTGACCAGAAGTGGATCACTACAATTGCGTCCCAACAGCTACCGGCCAATGTCCACTTGATGTCCATGTGTTTGTCCAGACACTTGACATAAGCACTTGGCTCGTCCGTTGTCCACCCAACTTTCCCATTCCCCCCCCCCCCTAACCGTAGATTTAGTGTCACATGCAGCATTAGCAATGGTCGCGTGTCTATTTAATTGACTGTCCGCACTTGCGAGCTGCCCAGTCCAGCTCCCAATCCCAATTTCAATCCCTCTCTGTCTGTGTCGGCTTTTGATAATGACAGGCAACGCACATTGCCCTGCCTATAATGGTACTCCAGCATTGATTAGTTGTTGCTGCTGCTGTTGATTCGGTTGGTTTGGTTGAGTCCTTGGATTGATTCAGGGTGGTGAGGGTCAATCATGTTGTCTTCGAGTAAGGAACCATGAACAAGGATCTATTTTATACGCTTGTAGAAGCTATTATAATTGTGTAACGCATTGAAAAAGATATGTCTAACCCTATAAAATCGCTCGAAAATTTTAATTTTCTAGATAACTCAACCAAATCTTACAATTTTGCGTTTAAGCAATATCTATATACGTTGATAAAATTTCATCAAAATCGGATCCTATATCTTGTTTATAGGAACAATCGGTTTGAAAATGAAATGTATGTAAAACTTATTTGTTTGTTAAAATAACTCAACCAAACTCATTTTTTGTACTTTTCCAAGATTAGACACGTTCTATACATGTTAATAAAATTTCATCAAAATCGGATAACTATATCTTATAGCTACCATAGGATCGTTCGGTTGAAACTAAGTTTTTTTTAGAAACACTTTTTTGTTTTTCAAAATAGTTTGTCCAAACTTACTTTTTCCAAGTTTAAACACGTTCTATACATGTTAATAACATTTCTTCAAAATCCGATTACTATATCTTATAGAAAATGGGTTGAAAAATAAGTTTTTGCATGAAAATCTTTTTTGTTTCTCAAGCTATCATAATCAAATTTACCTATAATACGTTTTCGTATGTGTTTGGCATGCTTACCAAATTTTATTAGAACCGAGCGACTATATCTTATAGTTCTCATAGGAACAATCGGTCGTACAGAAAGTTTTCATGTGAACAACTTTTCTGCAACTTTTCTTAGACACGCCAAAGATAACTTGCATATCTTGTTTCTTATTATAACTATTTTCCTAAAAAGCTAAAAGCTTTAAAAAAGTCAATTCCGATTCGCAATACGCATTCAAGAGACCATGATATATAACACCAAATCCCAAAGTTGATCAAATTCCCTTGGCAACACTCAACATGCAATGACAGTTGAATTGATAGATACTTGTGGATAAATAAAAAGGAAACAGACTTCTGACTAACGCCAAGGCAACATTCATTAGCTTAAGTGGCGCTCTGTGGTAATTTTCAAGGCAATAGGGTTGGGGGTAGCTGGGAGAGCTATCGAGAAATGGAAATGAATAATTTCCAGGTGATTGCGCTGCATTGTCAAGTGGCTGCCAAGATAAATGGTCATGAATTGCTAATGGGCTGCAGATTTATGCGATTTTTATGGCTTAAACGTTAAACACGTACATATATTTAAGATTGTATATATTTATTGTTTTAGTGCAACTCACCGACAGTAGTTAGCAGCATGTTGTCTAAAAGCAATGCTATGGCAACAATGACCAGGACGAGTCGATTGGAGCCACGCCAGCTGACCATCCATGATTTGAGCGCGGACCAGGAGCCGGCTGCGGAAGGATCCTCTTGTCTATAATGATCCGGCGGCGGCGGCGGTGGTTGTCCAGCTGTCATTTGGCGCCCTGCATAAGTTGGCGCTTGGTTGCTCGTTGGTGGTGGTAGCTGTTGTTGTTGTTGCTGATCCTGGCCAGTGCCCATAATGCCACAGTCTGTCTCCATGTTGCCATTCTGTTGATTGCTGTCCAACTGCTGCTTGAAGGGATTTTTGCTAGGTGTATATGTCTGTTGCGGATTGTTGCCATTTGTGCTGAAGGATGTGGTTTGATTGGTTGCCCCTGCTCCTGCTACTGCTCCTAATCCTACTCCTTCTGCTGCCTGCGACTGCGACTGCTGCTGCTTCTGCTGCTGCTGCTGCTGTGCTGTGTATTTACGAGTGCCATCATTGCCCGCATCAGTCGATGATTGCATTGCGTCGCTAGCCGCTTGTTGCTATGGGAAATAGGAAGTAGCATAAAGTCTAATCAGATTCGTGGTAAGCGGCTTGTCTTTAAAATGTAATCAAAATTGTAAGCCGCTTGGGCTTAGTAGTATTAAATTACATCGCCTAACTTTACGCTCCAATGATATTGCACTAATTAAATGTAAATTATAGGTCTCGCTCTTTTAATTCAAAAAATTTAATTCAAATTTTTCGTGCAGCAGGCGCACAAATTAAAAAACAACAAAAACAAACAGCTTTCACACAATAATTTAAATATAATTATGGGTAGGTACTTGCTACGTTGTAAATATTTATAAGACAAACGTGCACAAATTTAAATATTTATTTAATTGGCATCACGAGCTTTCGAACATTACAAAATTCGTCTTTCAAATTTATCAAATTTGTGTAGCCAGGCCCTCCCGCTTCGCAAATTGAAATTGAATTTTGCATCTAATTCGTTTAGAAGACATTGTGCTGTGCGAAAAGCCACGCTCCAGATATATGTATACACACACACATTCATACTCACACACACACACACACTTACGCTTTGAATGTGACTGGGTGGAGTTTTCTTTTCTAAAAACGTTTGGACAAAATTTCGACTTGGCAAAGTTAAGTGCTGGGTGCGACTTTCCAAAAATTGAATTAACTTGCAGTCAATTAAATCAAAACGCTGTCATAATTGAGAACAAGATGGCAGATGCTTCAATTTGCCATCACAGAGTACCATTCTCATTGAAGAGCGCTTTGATTGAGTGCAACTGAATGAAACTGAGAACCGAAAAGTTCTACAAACTTAACAAGGATTTAACTGTTCAGAAACTTTTATAGCGAATTTTGTTTTAAAACACCTTTTAAACTAAACAAATCAAACTAAAGTTTCAAAATTTAAAATGTTTAGAAGATAGAATAACCAAATTGCCAGCTGTACAGCAAAAAACGACTGAGCAACTTTGATTTCAATTCAGTTATGATATATGTTTTTACTTCCTGTTCCCATTAAAAATGGGAAAAAGGGAGTTATAAAGTACTGCAAATGTGTGTAACAGGCAAACGGAGGCATTTCCGACTATATAAAGTATATATATTCTTGATGCTATGTCCGTCTGTCTGTCTGTTTTTAGCGTTTTCCCGCTAGGCTAGCGGTTTTTCAGAAAAGTGGTAGACAAACCATTCTTGGCTTATGATAAGGAACAATTTCACAAAATTTACAAACAAACAGACTGACAAACTGACAACCTTTTCAGCTCAATTTGGGAAAGCCAATCTAATTTTAAAATGTACATAACTTTTGAAAGAATTGTCAAATTCGAATAAACAAGGTGTCATTCGACACGTGTTTAGAATTAAGAATTAGAATTAATTTCGATCGGTAGATAGCTCGACCTGATAGGACTATCACTCATATTTAACTTTCATTTTTGCTGTCTATAATGCTAGTCGCCTTTCGCACCCTTCTCGATGCTTCGTCCCTAGCGACAGTGATAATGTTGTGTAATTAGACAGCAATATAAATAAGATCAGACCAGATCATGTCTAAAGATACTAAATGTTTATTGTCGTGTTGTAAAAAATTGTGTTCCAACCACAAAAAAAAAAATTGGATAATAAGCTGATGTTGCTGCTATGCAATCAATTTGAATTATTATTATGGACGTGTCGCAAGATCTGTTGATAGCCGGTAATTCATTTTATTGGATTTATAGTGTAGAATACTAAGTATATAGGCTTATAAATAGAACTGTATTTAACAGCAATTAGCCCATAGCAGTACACTAACAGAAGTAACAATCTCGAAGTCAAAAGCTTTCGAATAATATATCAATTCGTTTTTCATTGATTTTTGATGGTTAAAATTGATTTTCAACGGTTTGTATAAATATCAATATTAACTGAAAGTTATATGACGAATTTCGATTACACTCGATATTTACATTTCATATACAAACCCCATATACCCTTTCTCTTTAGGAACAGACAGTAGCCTAGATAATATTACTAAGGAGTGAATTGTGGTGTCATGTCAGGGGCATATGAACGACAACAAATGTGCAATTAAAACTGATTTGATCATCAAAACAATTAGCTCTGCCACTAAATGACGAATATATATCACAATTAATTCGATACGAAAAGAATAATGTACACACAACTGAACATGAGTGTACTCATATGCTGAGTGTATTTGAGTTTAACAGCTGACAGGATTTCAGCTAAAAATAAGCTTTTGAAGATTAAAATATTTGAAAAACTTAAACAAAATAAAAATAATGTAATTTCTACTGATCTTAAAAGTTGAAAATGTGGCATATCATTCTGAAAAACTGACTTGAGTAAGCATTGCTATTTGGGTATTATGCTATCTAGACTTTAGTAAAGGTACATAGAAAAGGTGTATTCGGGGAGACAATAATTTCATACTTTTGTAGAGATCTAAAAAAAAAAACGGGGTTTCATGACAAAAACACAATTTTCGAACAATTGTTCTAATGGAAGCTATTTAAATGAGCTATAGATATATGATAAATGAACTTTTGTCCGATCGTTTCCATAGCACTTTTATCTATTCTTATAGAGTATGTAGGTATATTTATATGGTACTTCAAAAACAGTTAGCATCTGTACAAAGACAGAGACATTAAAAACAATATATATATATAATTCGCACTTCAAATAAGGAATAGTCGCCTGTTGTCATATCGGAATTGTATCGCAGTACGAGGTGTTCTTACCCTATAAATTTTTACTGGATTGTTGATATAGCAACCTGTAGATGTTTTATACTTTTAAAACTTATAAGTATACTTATATACTTATATCAATAGATACTTTTTCACTTCACAGGCACTTTAAATGTTTTTATATTTTATGCTTTCGGTTTTGTTGCATTTTATTGTAAAGTTCACGGTTTTAATTGTCCAAAATAATATTATATAGCTATAAAATGCACACATGGACCTTGTTATATTAATAAACAGTCTTTTTCCGGGACACTTTGCGCTTTATAGGGGAATTGCGATGGGATCTGTACCGATTGTGCCGACAAGTCGGCGCTCTGAACTCAAACTAAAGTCATTAGCGTGTCGCTTGGTGCTTTTTTAATGAATTTTTTAAATGCAACACAACAACTTGTTGCTACTATTTAGTTGGACTTGTTGTTGTTTGTTTTGTTTTTGTTTTTGTTTTTGTTTTTGTTTTATTATTTTTTTGATTTTCGCGCGTGCTCATCGTTGATTTCAGACATCCCGCAGATTCAATGTGTTAACTAATTTCAAATGAATGCATTTCCAAAGTGTCTAAAATACATTTTTTCTAATTATTTATTAGCAATGGGCATGCGATTATTTTTATGCGCGTGGGAAAAAAGATTCAAAACTAGAAGCACAATAAATGAAATTTATGCTAATTCTATATTCTACAACTTCAAAACGCATTTCTAGAAAGAAATCAGTAATAATATAGAGAAGGGCGAGTTATACTACTCGAATATGTATAAAGCCTACTACCTTAGTTTGCTTCATCAATTTCAATTTCAGTTTCAGTTTTAATTGCAATTATTCAATTTATGCGATGTCGACATTGCGCATACGTCGCGTGTGCCCTTTGCTTAAAACTCAAATGTTCATGAGAATATAAAACAAAACTAAGCAAGTTCAGCATGTTGTTTTAATGTTGCTAGACCAGGAAATACCCTGTATTTAGGCATGAATTATACTAAAACAAATTCTCAACAACTTTTGTGTTTATTATTTGAACTGTTTGTAATCTATGCAAAAATCAAACATTTTTCTTTTTGTCAAATTCGTTTTGACAACAATATCTTTTTTGATGGGTACAGAGTATAATAATAGGCAATACTAGTGCAAGTTGAATATGTTTTACCCTGTCTTGGCATTAACTAGTTTTTCTGCAATCGAAAACAGTTTGTTTGAACGATAGCAGCAAAGAGTATCAATATATACTATAAAATTAAAAACATTTCGAAAAATGCTACTAAATTTTAATTGTGTTCCATCTTTTATATATCTTTTATATCTTTAGTCATACAACAACACACTTTTGAAAATATTCAAAAACCAAAATACACAAAACACAACTTTAGCTCAAGTATTTATATTCAGCTCCACGTGCAAATTTAAATTGAATTTATTATTTATTTATGATCTGAGTTTTTTTTTTGTTTTGAATTTTGCTTTGATTGTTTTATTGTGGCTTCTGTTTTGCCTTAATTACATTAAATTTAACGGCCGTCAGACAATCCATACTTACCAGCTAACTTTTCTGAGCGCCAGGCACGCAACTTTATTTAAATTGTTCTCATTTTTCAGATTTGTAAAATAAACAACAATTAAAAGCAAGCCAGAGCTGATATTTGACATTGAGTGCATTGTTGCTGTATAAGTAAATACTATAAACATAAGTATATTGAATATGTCATTGAAACACGAGTGTCTCAAAGACATGCCTTAGACAATTATATATTGTATAAGCATCAAGCTATCTGGCTAGACTAAGAGTTTTAGATTTTTATCAAAAAATGTTTAAATTTTTTCATTGCTGAAAAGACAATATCATAATTTAATTTTGAATGTGAATAATGATTGTAGGCATATCTATACATATTCGTATAAATTAATATTCACATGCAAGCACAGTGTTTTTTTTTAAAAAGAATTGTGTTAATTATTCAATTAAAATTGTTATATGTGGTTGGTTTTTATTGATTTAACGGGTAAGATACTCTATCTGTGTTTTAAAGCGAAGCGCTTATAAAAGCGCATGGATTAATAGGAAGTCAAATGAATTGATACAAATCAAGATTGTTTTGAATACATTGTATACATTTGATAGATTGAAAAGAGATTATAACTGCCTGGATACACCAATATGTACATTAGATTTAAGTTGATCTAAATACTTATCTGAATACTTGTACAGACCTGTTCTAGTTTGAAATAAATTTAAAGATTTCAATTTACAGAAATTTTCTATATAACAGTTGAATTGCAACTCAATAGTTAAGTAATTCAATCCTTAATCAAATGCAAGTGCATTAAATTAGCAAAATATTTTCAAATATATACGGAATATTTAGCCGAAAGTGGAAACCGCGACAAGCTGATTTATCTTTTTGTACTCTTCCACCAAATTACATGTTAAATGCACAAAATATTTATATACTCATATATTGCATACTTAACTTATATAGCTTAGTTTATTGCATTTTTATTTAAATGTGTCATATTTCCGACTACCTGACTATTTTAAAGTAATTGTTAAACGGTAGCTGACTTACTTACTAAGTAATAACTGATTACTTCAAATTGTTGCAATGGCAGGGAACGAGGCTAACGCGAAAATCGAAATAAACGCAAATGGAAATAATTTGCAAATAAAACGTGTTTAAACCAAAACAGTGACAACTTGGCATACTAATTGTAGAAGGGAATTGAAAAAAGCCTAAATGTATTTTAAAATACATCTGAAATTGCACCCAGCACTTTGAAGCCAACAATCTGATTTTTAAATAATTTATAATCTGCATAAACATTTAATAAGAAATTTAGTTAACTTAAGCTAAATTATATAAACCATTTTTAAATTGAGCACATAGAATTTTTAAGCCTTTCAAGTATTTTTTATGATGGTATTATTTATTTATTAAGGAATAATGTAACGCATTGAAAGAGACGTCCTTTCAGCCCCATAAAGTTTAGATATTCTAGGCAAAATAGCCATGTCTGTATGTCTGTCCGTTTGCTTATATACGAACTAGTCTCACAGTTGAAAAGCAATCTGGATAAAACTTGAAACGGATAATTCACGCAAAAGTTTATCAAAATAGCACAACTATATCTTATAGCCATATTAACAATCGGTTACAAACTAGTTTTTGTTTTTTTTTTCTTAAGCCATAACCAAATGTATATACTCAGGAATGTTCCGAATTCGTATTCCGTTTGCAATTTGCGGAAACGGAATTGCTTGTTGTTCTGAAGTACTCAAAACGTCAAACGTTTACGTTTTTAAAAGTTTTACTTTTTTGCCAGCGGAATGAAAAGTAATTGCCAGATTACACAAGTAATTCCAAAAAACATATTGTCAAACTCAATTTTTTCAAATTCTTTATCATATTTGGAAAAGAGTTAGTCAATTTGTTCATTAGATTAAAGTCGAATAACATTTATAATATTAAATTGAAAAACTGTATGTAAAACAGAAAAGAAAACGTGAAAGCAAACGTAGCTGTTCTCGAATCAGCAGTGTCTACTAGATGACAACTCGATTTCGAACTCGGCTTCGAAAAAGTGAAAACGAAACCATTCCGATCGAAAATCAGAACAGTAATTCTTAATTCGTTCGGAATTCTTTTGTTTTTACTTTTTCAAAACGTACTGAACTCGGAACAGGCCTGATTTGGCCTTTTAACATCTAGCTGTCTGAAAAAAAACCGGTCGAAAATTAAGTTTTCATATGAAAAACTTTTCTGTATGTTCGGCACGCCGAAGCTAACTTTTCTTTCTAATTTTAGTTCACTTTTTTTTTATATGTATATATGATATGTATTTATTTTTATACTCTGTTTTCCAAAATGGAAAAAAAGAGTATATTGGGTTTGTGAAATGTCCGTCTGTCTGTCCGTCTGTCTGTCCGTCTGTCTGTCCGTCTGTCTGTCCGTCTGTCTGTATGAACGCAGGTTTTTTCCACAATTTTGAAGCTAGAGCAACCAAACTTGGTATACATGTTGGTATATACCATAGGCAGACAAAGTGTCAAGATCTCCCCCCCACCCCCACCCCTTCCCCCACAAACCGCAAAAACCTATATCTTCCACAGTTTTACAGCTAGAGTAACCAAATTTGACATAAAGACTAATGCCACGCCCACTACCACCCCCGCAAATGAGCTAAACCTGTATCTCCTACACCCTTATAGCTAGAAACCCCAAATTTTGCAGTATGACTCCATTTGAACTCTTCGATAGATTGGAGAAAAAAATTTTTACGTACAGAAAACAGAGTATATCGCAGTCGGGTGAGCCCGACTGCAACGTTCTTACTTGTTATATTTGATTTTATCTGAAAACGTGTTATTGTATTTACCTGTATATCCAATTTCTGGAATGGTGAATTAGCTGTGGGTTTTTGCTAGCGTGATTTAGGCGATATAAGAGAATGATATAGCCTGTTGAAGAAGGGTATTGCCTGTTGAATGCTTTATTTTCTTCTTATTTTGTTTGGTAAGTGTGTGTGTGTGTTTTTGTTGTATATGGTTCTATTGCAGTTTTATGTGAGTATAAAGTATATACTGTTGAACACAATGTGTGTAGGTTATTGCTGCTGTTTTTGAGGGGGGTGAAGTTGTGCGTTGGAGTATTCCTGCGGGTAAACAATAGAGAAACAAAATGTTGACGTTACCCAAATAAAAGTAAAATGTTTGCATTCAATGACTCATTTTGAAGCACAGCCGAGCCTGCTGCTGTTTTTTATAATGTAATGAAAAAACCATTTTATATTTTATATTTTGTGTTATATTGTCAATCGTGGCTTTTTAAGTGGCTTTTAATCAATACTTTCTGTGAGTTGTACGAGTATGCTCAGGTCCTTGACTTTAATAAGATCTATGACCAACATTCATTAACTTAAGTTAGTTTTATTCACTCGAAGTTTTTGTATAAGAAAGTTTTTAAATCAATAATATAATTTAACTAATTTTTACTATATTTACAAATAGCATTCAATCAACTTGAAATCATCTTAAAAACAATATAATCCAGCACATAATCAATACATATCTAGCTCTGTTTTTGTTTTTGGGCTTACTTGTTGATTCAGTCAATGAGCTGTAAAATTCATATGGCCCAGTGGCAGTGTATAAAAAACGTTATTTACTTTATTATGGTTGAAAGCAAAGCCCTGAAGACTTTAACCAAATGACTTTATTTAACTGCGAAGCTTTACGCAATGCAAACAACAAATTTGTGGTTGGAATTGCAAACACATATTGAAAAGTATGGGTTCTGATATTTGTTGGCCAGTCAAACAAAAATTGTTGCTTATAGACTCTGCTTATATTGATTATATTGTACCTTACACTTAATGAATAAACATTAAGCTGCTTATTTTTTATAACTTTATTGAATTTAAAGTTGAATATCAATGTTGAATTTAAATGAAAACTTGCTCAATATATTTACCTCTTCTATTTTGCCCTATTCCCATTTCAAATTCTTAGCAAAACATTTGGAATTATTAACTGTTCGAATATTTATTAGCTGTTCTGAGTTCCGAATATCGATAATAAATTCGGTGTAAGTGTAAAAGTATTCGAAATTGTCATTAGAATGGAAGAACAATTGCTGTTCCATTCGAAAACAGCAACAAAAAATCCAAAACGATTCGAATTGAAAATTTATTAGAATTGGGAATCTAACCATTTATAAAGATACCTTTTTAAGTTTAGTTTATTTTGTTATATATTAGTTTTTACTGAACTTACACCCGTTTTCCTGTCAAATCACATATTTTAAGTTTCTGTTGCTTTTTAGCTTTTGTATAATATTTTATATTGTTGTAAACTTCAATATGCACAAATGTTAAACCTTCATTTGTTATTTTTTCTTTTTAAATATTATTTACTGATTTTTAAACTTTTTAAACTACATTTTCTATGTACAAAATAGAAAATGTTTACTCTTCTTTAAGTTTGGCTGAGCACTGTGTTGTTTGAAAACTGAAGTGCCACAAGTGTCTCTTTGACGTTTTGAATGCACTGAAATCGTGGATGGAATCGTGGAAACGTGGTAACGACGAACACACGTCCATCAGCCACGAGATTTCATCTCGCACTGAGAAACTCAACTGCGAACGCCGCACGAGGCGCGCACAAAGCGCCATTGACTGCGTCAGGATGTGGAATGCGATGTAAAAGGGCAGCCGCAGCAGAAACAGCAGCAGCAGTAGCAGCAGCAACGGCAGCAGAAGCTGCGCTGCCACTTGTTGTGTGCAAAGCAGCGACGTCGACGTCGTCGTTTAACGTTCTTGTTGTTCTTGTAGCCTGTTAAAGCTAACAACTTACCCTTCAACCATTTCGAAAGAAAACTGCCAACGGCAATGATTCTGCTCAATTGCCTTCATTGTGTGCGTGTGTGTGTGTGTGTGTGTGTGTGTGTGTGTGTGTGTGTAAGGGAGAGAGAAGAGTGATGCATATGTGTGTGTGTGTGTGTGGGTCTGCTTTTTGATTGTATTTTCACTGTCAATTGCGTTACGCGCCTGTAAGTATGCAATACGTATGATATTTACGTATGTATGCACGAGAACAACAAGCAGCAGCATATTACGCCTAATTGATTCTTCTGTTAAATGGGTGTCAGCTTTTTGCCAACTGTTGGTCTTATGCTCTATTGCTGAAAGCAATATTAAAGTCCAAAATGGAAGTAAGATTAAAGCAGCGTTATAAACACATTAGATCTGCTAAATTCTCGGTTTTACTCGTTTTTACCATTATTATACCCTTATAGAAAACAATGCAATTCGAATGCAAAAAGACAAATTTAGAAACTTTTCAGTTTTTCCATCCCAATTCAAAAGAGGAAGAAACAAGTTTTTATATTTTAGCAGCGACTCTTTGTTGAAGAAAACCACTGAGGCAATAAGCCAGCTATGAACCACCATTCCATTAAAAAGTGCTTACATTGCACTTTACGTAATTACACGCATCACAAGTGTACAGTACTTTTTTTCATTTGATGCGTTAAGAATTCTCAACTGGTTCTAACTCACCAAGCTAGTAGCAAGCGTTTGAATTTACAATAAAGTATCACATTCTTATTTTACGCTTTTTTCAATCTTATTTTCCATTCTTATTTTCAAAGTTAAGCAGTGAAGTTTATTTTCTGTCTTTTCTTTTATAGATCTTTCCGATTGATTGATAAATAAGAGCATTGTTCTGATGTGGCTCTTTCAATTGCTGTGCTTCTAAATTCAAATCAGGTTCCTTTGTCGAGGTCTCCGACAGCTCCTCGCGTGTATCTGGTTCCTCCACCAATATGCCGGACAATACTTCATCCTCTAAGGCCGGAAAGATAGATATATCAAAATCATACGGATTCAACAGCTCCATTAATGACATCATGATACAATTAATTGACATAGTCTCTGTTTTGTTGATGTTCTTGGATATTGGTGCCATATTCGCATCGAAATTATCATCATCAATTCATAAATGTTTTAGGCAAGACATCATCTGAATCGAAGTCGCATGGTCGAATGGTGGTAATGGCGGAAGGGTGGGTACATGAAAATCATACGGATTCAGCAGACCCATTAAGTTGTTTCCAAACATTTTCCACAAATTTTGATGGTTTTTACAGTTCAACTTTTTATGAATTTAGTAAGAAAATGAAATCTTATTTTTTAAAACCTTGATAACCTTACAATTTTATTTTACCTGTTCTCATTTATATTTCACATTTATTGAAGAAAACCCTAAAAAATTCGAAATTCTTAAGATATTCGTTAAATGACATATTTTTGAAAATTGGATCAAATAATTTCAAGTTTTTGCTTTTGAATGATAAATTTGAAACTAATTTAGTCAAAAATATTTGGTGTCGAACAATACAGTATATGGGTATTTCCAAGATTGAGACCGCGACATTCGTATGTCTTTAAATGAAACAAAATTTGTAAAATTTTGTAATTTTCTAATATCTGCCGGTTGATATTTTGGAGCATGGATAGCCTTTCGAAAAATTAAACACTTTCAACAGATAATTACTGCTACTAAATGATTAAGAATGTATTGCAAAACAATTTATAGTCCTTTATTATAAATACTTCATTGTTTTCTCTTACTTTCTTCATTGTTAGTTTCTACTTTATTCCTAACAGGTGTGTTGCATACTTTAAGTGCGACAGCCTTAGGACGAACGTGTTGTTGCTGTAATTGTGGCAATTGTTGCACGGATTTCTTTTCTCTAAGCGTAAGAACAGTAAAACCATATAATCTGTTGTTTCAAACAATTTTTAAGAGTATTCAATGCTCTTAACTAGGTCAGCTTAAGTAATATGTACTATATACATAATTGATCTGCTGCAAAGCTGCAAATTTATGCAATTAGCTACACAGGAAGCTGACTAATTACATTGACTTTGAATCAACTCGCGATTGTGCCGGATCATTGATAGATTTTCATTAAAGAAGAGTGACGGCAAGACTTAGTGTTTCAGTAAGTTAGTTTTCGGATTATGCATGGCGATCGCATCTCAGTTTTAAACATTCAATATTGCCGTATTTTAAATTGAACTCTTGCAATAATATAAAACTTGAATTTCGTATGTTTATTTCTTTCTGTATCATAAACTTTCAATATCAGCCTTTTGAGGGTTTGTACAGCACACATTTTTATACTCTTTTTTAATTTTTTTCGGAAAAAAAGAAAAAAAAAGAATATATTGGGTTTGTGAAATGTCCGTCTGTCCGTCCGTCTGTCCATATGAACGCAGGTTTTTTCCACAGTTTTGAAGCTAGAGCAACCAAACTTGGTATACATGTTGGTATATACCATAGGCAGACAAAGTGTCAAGATCACCTCCCACACCCCTAGAGTCCTCAAATTTTAAAGGTTGAATTCCATTGCCCTTTTAAATAGATTGAATATAAATATTTTTGCCACGCCCACCCCCGCCCTTGCAATCGAGCAATGTTTGTTTCTCCCAAACCTGTAGAACGGGCCCAACCAAACTAAAATTGATGGCAAAACTTGAAAGATTTGATCAAAAATACAATTGCCTCGCCCACTTCTGGCTCTGCAAAGAGGCGAAAAAAAGAGTATATCGCATTCGGGTGTATCCGACTGCAACGTTCTTACTTGTTTTCTGTTGCAATCATATCAAATTTATATCACCTCAAACCCAAAAATCACTTAAAGAAGCATTGAAAATACAAAATGTATAAAAAGGAGCACAAATACACAAAGAATCAACAAATTCGAAACAGAAAAAAAAATCAAAAAGGACATTTGCCATTGAAGTGTTAAAGTAGCGTCGCCAAATAGCTTCAGAGTTAATGGACTAGAAATCTGCCATGACTGATGACATTAAATAATACAGTACAATAATATACACACACACACACACACACACACACACACACACACACACATAAGTTCATACATATGTGTGTGGGTAGTTGGAATTTAGAAATGGTCTTCAATAAAAAACAGGACAATAGAAAAATATAGGACATGATGGCGTGTGTGTGTGTAAGGCTTCAAATTGTTGGTGACGCAAGCTTTAATATTGTAAAATAGATTTTTGGCACTTTGGACTTTTCCGAACACTTAGATCATACCATCCCATATATGTATATTTTTTCGGTTTAGGTTTTCCTTTCCCTTTTGAGAACAGAGTATAATGGGTCTGACTAAAATTTGTTAACAATTTCAATGACTATGTGCGGGTCCACAGAGATACAAACGAGTTTGAATAACTCGGATAATCTTTTTGTGCTGGTCAACTTTTATCAGTGCGATTTGAAAACAAAAGCTACTCGAGTGAAAATGTTTAATTTCCTCTTTGTTCAACAAACGTATAATTTGTTTGAAATGCAAAGACAGCCCTCCAGTCATCAACACATAAGTATTCATACATACATACATACGTACATACATTCATACATAGAATGAACAAAGTTCAGCTGTCATAAGCATTTGAAATTCTATCGTGGTTTCTCTTTTGCTCTAAACAGGACCCCAGCCAAAGTTCAAATGTCAAGTGGTGTGCGCCTGGAAGTAGGAAATATTTTTCATTTAGCTTGTGGTGGCTGCCCCTTGACGAGTACCCCTGGTGTCCTCGTGTCCTGTTGTCTGTCGCATATTTTGTGCCATTCAATTGAAATATCAGCACGTGCCGCTTTTGCCAGTATCCTTGTATACTAACTATGCCAAGTTGGAGTTCGCCTTTTTCGTTCTATCGCTTTTGCTGTACCATTTGTCTTAAGCTTCGCAGCGAATAAGGATGCGAATGATAGGACCAACTTCATTAAGAAATTCCAGGCATATTTGGAATTATTATTTTTATTCAGCCGCAAAATTAAAATACTTGACAATCTATCTCACGTCTGGTTGAACGGTATGGGTTGCACATTATTTTCTAGTGAAAGTTGTGCATTGTGGACACGATTTGCTAAAGAAAGGACATTTTAAATGTCATGCAAAGGCAGAGTTAAGCTTAATATGGTATGATTAAATTGTAGAAGGATATCAATTAAGCATGCTATATGCTTTTCACCCTAGATCGGAAGGATCAAAGCGTTTATATAGACGCCCAAACGAGTCAATTGTGAATGATTGTGCTTATGCAAATACACTCAGAAAAAAAAAACAAGGATTCTAAGTATAATGAAATCAAGTTCAAACGGTGACAAAATCCGGTCAAGTAGCACTTCTTCAAAGTAAAAAATTCTTATCTAAAGGTCGTTTTTATTAAAACTCAAAACTATTTTATACTTAATTTAAGACTTTTTGTTCTGATTTTTTGACAATAAAAGGTCATTTTTGAATTGAAGACCCAATCGTACTGAATTTTAGAATATATTATGACGTACAATACTAAGAATTTGAAAAAAAAACAAGTAAGAACGTTGCTGTCGGATACACCCGACTGCGATATACTCTTTTTCGCCTCTTTGCAGAGTCAGAAGTGAGCATGGCAATTGTGTTTTTGCTCAAATCTTCCAAGTTTTGTCATCAATTTAAATTTGGTTGGGCCAGGTCTACAGGTTTGGGAGAAACAAACTTTGCTCGATTGCAAGGGCGGGGTGGGCGTGGTAACACTTAACACTTTGTCTGCCTATGGTACATATCAACATGTATATCAAGTTTGGTTGCTCTAGCTTCAAAACTGTGGAAAAAAAACTGCGTTCATACAGACAGACGGACAGACGGACATTTCACAAACCCAATATACTCTTTTTTCTTTTTTTTTTTTAATTAAAAAAAGAGTATAAGAGGGCTGTAAGCATTATTAGTTTTATTATAGAAATTATAAATAATGATTAATTTTAAATTTTATTTATTTATTCAGAAAATAATGATTATTTTTGAGTTTTACTTTACAACTTTGTATGTTTTATTTTTTGCTCAAAAATAATATTCAACCTTTTCTTAGAGAATAAGGGTATAAATTAAATATATGCCATGACAAAAAAAAAATATAAAAATTAAATAATATTATTTAAAACACAAACAAAAATATAATATTATTTTTCTTAAACAAATTATAATAATAATAAAACATTTTTTGAAGATTTTTTATCAGTTCAAAAATGGATTACCATGGTTTATGATGGCTGTGAGACAATGAGAAATATACTAATATTCATCATTACTATTTACATCATCATGAACCAATTTTGGCAGGAAAGCTTAAGTAAGCTAAAATGTTTTAAATGTTATAAGAAAAATTAAGAAACATTAGAGCAGACTTTAACATAATTATCAATATAACGTATACAACACTTGAGGAGGCCACGATGCACATGCCACATGAAACCTGCGCAGTGGATAGATGTGGGCGTGGCATTTGGCTATGCTACACCAATCGCAAGAGCCGGATAATACGCAATACTTTTATCCGCCAGTCAGATAAGGCATACCGAAGCAGGAAGGATGCTGCGAAGATGCTTCGTTCGGCACACTTGTTGCTTGGACCTGCTACGAATGAAACAGAAAAGGGAAATGGGGAAATTGGGGCTGTGGCTGTGGCTGTGACTGAGATTGAGATTGGAGTAGTATGAGGCAGTATAGAAGCGTGAAAATTGATAATAAACGCACTTGGGGCTGCCGGCACGTAGCACTCACAAAAGCAGAAACCATGAAACGATTCCGTTAACATTTATGGTTTAGCGTAGCAATTCTATTATTTTTATTTTAGCCAGCTTTTATTAAATATTTTTTGATTTATAGCTCGGCTTTTTTACATCGAAAATTGTCGTGCAGCATTATACTCAATCAGAATTATGAAATACGAGTATAAGTATACAAGTGTTATTTCGCTTTTCTATTGTAATACGTTAAAACAAAGCAGTAAGTGCCAAAAATATATAAAATACTATAACTATTTAGTTTAAGTTGGTTTTTAATAACCATTTTCCGAGATTCCGAAGATACTTTATGCATTTTGAGAAAAGTTTTACATAATAAAAATTAACTTTCGTCCAGTTTTGATCAAATCTGAGCAATCTACATGAAGTATAACCAATCTTGCTGAGTTTGGTTGAGATATCTTAAATAACAAAAAAGTTTCTTAGATTGAAAGCCATAGTGCTTAGATTTTATTAAACACTTGACATTTATAGAGCATGTTTAAGCTCAGCATTGTTGACTTTGGTCAAGTTATCTTGAAAACAAACATTTCGACTTACTAATTGAAATACACATAATATCTTTGGGATCGGAAGCAACAACTTCAATGCGTTTTTTTAAAATGTAATACACTTTTCAATGGTTAAAGCCTAAAATTGCATTTTACCACTGAAATAATCTACTCTATGTCTGAAATTTACAAATTTTTATACTCTGTTTTCCAAAATGGAAAAAAAGAGTATATTGGGTTTGTGAAATGTCCGTCTGTCTGTCCGTCTGTCTGTCCGTCTGTCTGTATGAACGCAGGTTTTTTCCACAATTTTGAAGCTAGAGCAACCAAACTTGGTATACATGTTGGTATATACCATAGGCAGACAAAGTGTCAAGATCTCCCCCCCACCCCCACCCCTTCCCCCACAAACCGCAAAAACCTATATCTTCCACAGTTTTACAGCTAGAGTAACCAAATTTGACATAAAGACTAGTGACCACACCCTTGACCGACCTGCCAAAAAAAAATATGCCACGCCCACTACCACCCCCGCAAATGAGCTAAACCTGTATCTCCTACACCCTTATAGCTAGAAACCCCAAATTTTGCAGTATGACTCCATTTGAACTCTTCGATAGATTGGAGAAAAAAATTTTTACGTACAGAAAACAGAGTATATCGCAGTCGGGTGAGCCCGACTGCAACGTTCTTACTTGTTTTTATTATTATTATCTATTCAATAAATTAGATTTAGTTTTTTAATGGTATTAAATCAGCTAGCATGATTTATGCTAGTTAATCAGCTCATGAACAACCCCCACTTGAATCCAATAAATGTTTGCACAATGTACATATACTATGCCCATAGTACAATCCATCTTATAGACGTCGCATCGTAGCAGCGCTTAAGTGGCGCCTGACCATCGAGCAGAGCATACTGCGTGTCTTGTGTCTTGGACTAAGATGATGTTTTAGCGCTATGTTTAAGTGCTTTCCGATGTCGAGTGTCGAGTTTGATTGCTTTTGCTCAATTCGCTTTGTTTCCTATTTAATTAATTGGCTTAAGACTGGCTCTGCCTGTTGCGCGTACCACAAAGTAAAGACAAATTGAATGTTGTGGCGCTTTAGTAAATAATTTTATTACAATTATAAAATATACAGACACAATTTGAACATGCACTTGTCATGCATAATATTGAAGCACTCGGCGTTAATAAAAAAAACTTTTATAGATAAGCCTTAATTGATTTGTTCTCAAGCCAAACATATTAATTTCACTAGCTTAAACAAATATTGCAAACATTTAACATTAAACTCAACCAAATTATATTAATTGTATATGTATATTGTACAATAGAACGGAGTATTTTTCTAGTTAGAAACTATATATGTAACACTGAACTGGAACGATGAGTTTACTTCATCAATTTTTTACATTTAAAAGTATTTTTTTGTGTGTAAAAAAGAGTTGCAGAGAGTTCAGCTGCCCCGCTACAACTCTTCTCTACAGACAATAACCAAAATGTAGAAACTTCAACGCTCAAATCCAGTTTATGTCTACAAATTGCACACGAGCAAACACTAAAAACTAAACCTACAACTACAATTGGCCACGCTAACACGCTGCACAGAGCTTGTGTTTGCGGATTGTGGTTGAGCTCTACGCATCGTAGATTTTCAGATTGTCAAACTCATCAAGCGTATCCTCCGAACCGGATGTTGTCAGGTCCGAAAGCTCGTCAAGGCACTTTTGGCGCTTACGCACATTCCAATGCAGACCCTCCGCTAGCGAATCGAACCAGTCGGTGATTTGGTCCTGTGCACAAATGCTAGGCACCGGATAAATGGAGGTTGTTACACGCAGGCTATCTCCATGATTCAACTCCTGATCGTTGCGTCCATCAAAGGAAACACGCGATGTATTACGGCTGTCCGGCGATATGGATATCTAAAGAAAAATATAGAACAATTAATACAAAATCTAGTGAAAGTTTACAATATTAAACAACTCACCCTCAGCTCCACGCCAGCTGGCACTACAATGGGCCTAAAGCTCAGCGAATGTGGACAGATGGGTGTCACCAGTATAGCCGGCACAGAGGGATGTATCATGGAGGCACCAGCGGCCGCTGCATATGCTGTGCTGCCCGTGGGCGTAGAAACAATTAAGCCATCGCCCTGCACCGATGTAATGTATTTGCCATCCAAGAATATATCAATATTGCTCAGATATGGCGATGGTCCCCGATTAATAACAACCTCGTTCAACACCAATATGCTATTATTGCCAGCTGCCTGCCCTGATGGCGGACTGCAGTTATTATTGGTAACAGTTGGTCCATTGTTCCATTTGTACTGACTTTGTATACTGGGCTTTGACAGATTGTTACTAAACTGCAGCAGAGATTCCCTGCGACGCTCGCCCTTGCGATGAATTGAACAACGTAGACGACTGCGCAATGTGAGCGCTGCATGACCCTCTAGCACATTGGTCACTTGCTCCTGGAAGTTATCACACTGAAAAGGTGTCAGAAAGCCCAGTGAGCCCAGATAGAAGGCCATAACTGGTGGCACCGATTGCTGGAATAGTTGTGAGGCATACAGCAGCGTGCCATCGCCTCCAAGGCAAACAATAAAATCAATACGATCGGTGAGATCATCACGGCCGTCTCTGTAAATCAAATTTTAAAAAAAAATTATAATAATTAGCATGGTTGTAATATTTTGAAACACTGTGCAATACTAAATATATTTAAAATGTTAGAAAAGTTGTTAAGGGCATTATAATTGCGTCACGATTTGAGAAGATATTTTGAAGCTCTTTCTTGAGCAGGAGGTTGCACTGAGTGTATGTACATTTGCCTATCTATATGATTTAATGTAACTTAGTCTTTCAGCTGATAAGTTCGCATTTTAAACCAAATTAGTAATCAAAATCTATTTGAGTAGCTCTAAAACAAGATATTGGGCAATTGTATTAGTTCCTATAGCTAGTTTTGTTTTAACAATTGTCTTGACCAATCTCAACAAATGCTACATTGTTTATGGCTGATGTAGTTTGCTCATGCTTTATCAAATTAAGACTACTTCAAGAATCGATTTAATATGGAGATTGTTGCATAAAAAAAACTTGCTTTCTTTAAGTTTGACTGGAGTTTAAGTAAAAAACAGATATTTTTAAATATATTTAAAAAGTTGTTTTATAAAAAACAATATGAACAGCTTGAAAACGCACTTAGATAACAAGTAAGAATGCTCTAGTCGAGTGTGCCCGACTACGAGACTCCCTGCTCCCAACTTGAATTTCAAGCAGTTCAGCTGCAAAACAAACAAGCAGCGCACTTAACTTGTCCAGTGCATGTCAAACTGTTGTTTCTGCCTGCTGAGACGGGGGTAATAGTTTTTTCCATAACTTTTTTGTTATTTATCCGACCGTGGTGAAATTTTGGCAACTGATAAACATTGATAAAAGAAATATGTGTACCAAAAATCAAAGCTTTCAAAGCCTTCTTCTGCCTGTTACATACATTAGCAGTACTTTATAGCTCCCTTTTTCCCAATTTTAATGGGAACAGGGAGTAAAAAGTTGCTAAATCTCAAGACAACTATCAAAAACTCAAATTTTAACTTTACGTACGACACAATATAACATCTATTCTTCCAATATTGACTAAAACTTAAAAATAAACTCTTACTTTTATTTTACAAATGTGCCACACTTACTTAAAGGTAACCAGCTTCTCCCGCAGCGCCAGAAAACGAGAACGCACACCGCTGTAATACTCATGAACCTGCCGAAACTTGGCGCTCTCCTGCTCCAGCTTGACATCGTCGCGTAGCAACTTGTCCTCCAGCACAGCAGACTCCACCCAAACAACCATATTCTTCTCCTGCACGAGCCATTCGACCAGCTGCACAAAGGGCAGCAGCACCTGTGAGTCCTTCTTCTTAATGACCAGCACGGTCAGCGGTGGCTTGTACCAGGTCAAACGCTGACTAGCAGGATCTTGTATTTGCATAACCATTGCTGAGTTTTTCATAATGCGTCCACATGGTCCAAATTGCTGGAATGGCGATGGCGCGTTTAGACTACGCGTTCGCCTGCAAATAGTTAAAAGAAGCAAATAGACAAAGCTTTAGTAAAAATAATAGTTTAAATAAGTATTTTTTTTGTATTTGAATAAACCTTAAAATGCGCGCATCGACTACCATTGACATTTGATGCTCTTCCTCAAGCTGTGTAATCTCAGGAATTTGGCCTTGGCCTTGAACTTGGCTTGTTTGCTCACAAACTGGGCCAAAATGCAGCGACGCAAGACGCAATTTCTGATGCTGCATTTTACTATTATCCTAGTTTTCTATTATTTCTCAATTTATCAATTAAAAATCACGTGAATGTTTATGTTTTTTTTTACAACGCAACGCAAAAAGCAATCAACTGAAAAACTTGTTAAAATATTCGTAGATTCGACTCTCAGTTTATTTGCTGTGTGTGGCTCGCTCGAAGGTTACAAAATCACTGACAAGCCAATATAATTTTGAGAATAAAGGTACATATACGAGCTGAATATTTTTGTTTTGTTTTTTTATTTTTATTTTTTTTCATTTTTTTTATTACAACAGCGTCGCCAGCATCGCAAATAAACTTGTTGAGTCTCAAAAACGGGAATTGCACACGCATTGGCAGAGCCACTTGCAGAGGCAGAGGTAAAGGCAGAAGCCGAGGCAGCGGTAATGACAGAGGCAGAGTTAAAGGCAGAAGCAGCGGCAGCGGTAAGGGCAGCGGTTGAGGCAGATGCAGAAGCAGAGAGAAGAGAGCAAGAGAGGGAGACAGCTTTACGCTCGCTGTAAAAGGTGGGGAACTTGGCTAAATGCTGCGTTTGATTGATGGTTATTGGTGGATGATGATGGTGATGATGACGAAGATGATGATGACAAAGATGATGATGACGAAGATGATGATAATAATAATGATGTCTGTATGATTCCACAGTATGACTAACTTTTAGAGTTGACGGGACTGTCAAGGAAATCTCTTCCAAACAAATTCCAACTCTTATGTGTCACAGAAATCTCTAGAGATTTTGACTTTAGCGTTGCCACCACACACAAATTAATTTTCTTTAAATTTCTTCGCACTTTTGTAGATCTTTTTAATAAACAAATTTATTAAGATAATTGTAATAAATTGCTAGTAATTAGTGCAATAACTTTTATTTCAATTATCATTTTGAACTTTTAAGCAAAACACTTTCAATATTTGTAGCCCGCCGAGTTCCACAAATTGTGTGGCAACTCTTTTCTGTAGCAATTAATTTCGAGCAAGTTGGCAACTCCCATGTTCAGTTGGGTTGGTTGACGGCATTTTTACTCCCATTAAAAATGGGAAAAAGGGAGTTATAAAGTACTGCAAATGTGTGTAACAGACAGAAGGAGACATTTCCGACTATATAAACTAAGTATATATATTCTTGATCAGCATCAACAGCCGAGACAATCTAGCTGTGTCCGCCTGTCTGTCCGTCTGTCTGTCTCTCCGCCTTTCCGTCTGTCCGTATGAACACACAGATCTCAGAGACTATTAGAGCTAGAGGCACCAAACTTGGCATGCAGGTTCCTGTATACCGTACGCAGATCAACTTTATTTAAAATTTCGGATGCACCCCCCCGCACCCCTTCAAATCGAAAAAAACTCCCACAGCCACAATTTTAAAGATAAATTTGATTTTTGGTACACATATATTTTATGTCAATGTTGATCAGCTGTGAAAATTTCATCACAATCGGATAAATAGCACCAAAGTTATGGAAGAAGCTATTACCCCCGTCTCAGCTGGCAGAAACAACAGTTTGACAGGCACTTTACAAGTTAAGGGCGCTGCTTGCTTGTGTTGCCGCTGAACTGCTTGAAATGCAAGTTGGGAGCAGGGAGTCTCGTAGTCGGGCACACTCGACTTAGAGCATTTTTACTTGTTGAAATTGATTTTGGTGGTGTTCTTAACCAAATCTCTAGTAATTCGGGAAGAGCTTTGAAACCAACCGAAAGACATTTTTTTGACTTCAATGATATTTAATTTAGCTATAAATTGGATGCTTCAATGCCACTTCCATAAGTCAAAAAACTAAATATCTCAAAGCATGTTTTTTGACAAAAAGGAAAATGCAAACCAACTGAAAATCTCTAGAGATTTCTGTGACACCCCTGATAGATTTTTGAATGTAAGCAAGCTGACTTAGAAAATGACGTGTTGAGTGTGTTAAATTGCTTCTACTTCGATATGTTTCAATATATTGAAGCTGCTGTATTGCACGTTTTCAATGTGATTCTTTGTAGATTCATGAGTGCGTTTTTTCTTTTGTTCAAAACATATGAGTCCATATTCTTTTGTTATTTTGTGTAAAAAGAATACTTTATATATATTAAAGTTGTACACTTCTTGGAATAAAAAACAAGTCACAAAATGCATTACCGATCCAGCGTACACCAGGTTTTTTTGAGCCATAGTCAACACATTGCTTTAAAAATTGGTTGAGACCAAACAAAATGAAAAAAAAAAGTTTAAAAAATCACAATTTACTTAACATTGTAACGTTTACAGTTACGATTTTAGAATTCAACAGTTTTTTGAAGTCTGAAAGAAGAATCAGCTGGTTTTTATTTCCAATTTTTTGTTTATTCCACTAAGTTTTGCAAATTTATCATTTCTGATTTCGGAAATAAAACTGATATCGTTAATGGAAGCTGTTTCTGTTTATTGATATTTAAAATACATTAAAATACGAAACGCAAGTATTTAAAGTAAGTACCGTACGTGTCATATCAAAGATTTGTTATATATAATATATATTGCTCATACACAGGATAGCTTTAAAGTTTATTCATTTTCTTGTCTTGTTAGTTGTAAGGAACTTCGAATGATGTCCATAATTGAAAGTTAACCAAGACTTACACGACATACTCAGTATTCTTAATCGAATGCCTTGATCAACGTTAAACAAAGCTTTACTACATGCACCAATAAACAAAAGCAGACTAATGAGAACTGTGTAAGTGCTGTTCTGATTACCGATACTGACTACAAATACTGATAGCTATATCACATAGAGCCGACGTCACCGTGACGGGGGCAAAAGCCGAGCGTGCTTGACTTTAAAACAAAAACAAAAGACTCACCTTTCTAGCAATTTCACTCAGGTATTAATTAAGGGACGACTGTGTGTAATACTTATATATTTTGTTTAACAGACCGTGTGAATGTACAGACAAACGGAAATTGAAGGTTAAGTCTGCTGACCCGTTATACCTTTGCAACCTGGCAACAGTTTTAAATTTTGAGCTACCCACTGGCCATATAATTGTAGACTCGTATATATCAATTTATTTATGAATGGCGCCTCGCACAAACTGGCACCGTTTGAATTAATTGGTATTGAGTCGGCAGCCGTTCAATGTCTCAAGTTCTTCAAAACAAATCGTTAATAACTAACGTTGTTTTTGGTCGAAAAAGCAGACTTTTAAGTCGAAAACCCACACACAATCACAATTCAAATAGTGGTTTGAGTTTGGATTTGGATGTCAATCGACTTTTAATTAACACGCAGTGCCATCATAGCGTATGTCTGACTGTTCGAGGTGTTAACAAACTAGTTTTGAAGTGCTCAAATGGTCAACAGCAACAAGAAAACGTTAATCATAAAAAAAAAAAAAAAAAATATATATAGTGAGCTGTGCAGAAGTGTCAAGGATTTTTTGGGCAAGATATATTTTAAAAAACATTCAAATATGCATTTATTTATTGTATTTTAATAAATGTTTTAAATTAAAAACATTTAGTTATATACAAACATAATAAGGGTATTCACGACCCCCTGTGTAGTTGAGCAGTTGCGTATTGCGTACTTCTGCTGAAGTGCCTATCGTGAGCAACCTTTTTATGTCAATAATATGCGTAGCTGTTAAGATTTCATTCTTCTTCGTAATTAAGAAACAAAGCCCTTTTTCATTTACAAATGTCAAAAGTATTCTTACAAGAGTACCAGAAAAAGTGTAAAATAAAAGTAAAAGTAAAATAAAGTCAATGCGGTTTTAAAAGAACTATTAAATATGGAAAATTAATCCACTAGTCATTTGCAGAGACAAGAGGAATAAATGGCGATATCGAAATCAACATTCAAGATTTACTCTCATGTTCAACTTGTGTTTGTTGTATGCTACCTTTTCTCTTTAGATCTTGACAGTTCGTTACTAAATTTCCCAAAAAATTCCCTAATAAAAGGTTGCCACTTTGCCAGTATTAGTTACAAAGTTATGTTTGTTGTTGAACATTGAAATTTACACAGCCACCTAACTGCACAGCTCATTTTGTAAAATAGGTCTGAGATTAAACACTTGGTGAGTTTTTTGTCAGTACAGTATTTTATTGAGCATTTCGAAAAAAGTACGCAGTACGCAACTACGCAACTACACAGGGGGTTGTGAATACTCTTAATGATATTTAAAGATATTGCAACTCAAGATATCTTCAAATTTTGGCACGTTGCAATGAGGTGACTTTCCTTGGTGACTTTCCGAGTTGACTTTTCTTTGCGATTAGCTTATTAGTAGCTGTATTGATATCAGTTTAGTTCAGACACAACTTAGGGCAAGTTCTATTAGTTATACCTAACATACATACTTGGTATTGAAAACGTTTAATTGATAAGACTTGCATTTGAAATCAGATTTGTTATGCCAATTATTATGAAATGAGTCTACAAACACTTCAATTACTTAAGTACATACAAATGTTTTCAATTACTATTTTAGAAAATTAATATTTTTTAAATAAATGTCTGAAAGACTATCCAATCAAGCGATACATTTTCAGTGCTTAGCTTCGATTTCAATATTTCAATGAAATTTTTGTAGTTTTCATGAATCACAACCTTTTTTTACGTATAGAAAATTGATAATATGTCGTTTGATACGCTACTTTCAATTCGATTTTATGAATGATTTGCAAAATAGCTGCGTTTCTATAAAAAGCTTTCTTTTATATTTCATAAATTAATTACAGCAAAGTTTACTCTACTTTTGTAAAAGTGTGCAAACACACGTTGTGTTTACCTTTGTACACACATAATTATGTATTTATTCGTTATCTAACGGTCCGCTTTGTAGCTGTTTTATCAGCGCAATTGTTCGTACTTCGATATGACGCCATGTTTAACAAGAAGAAGCAAACAATTGATAATTTAAATAGAAGTTAACATTAAAATTGGGCATTGTTAACATTGCATTTCATTGCATTTAATTAGGCAAAATTACTTTATTTTTAAGTTTGATACAATCATTATCTGTTATTAGATTAGATTATTGTTTATTAGAGACGTGTTATCGATTATTATTGATTTTACAAACTTCCAATCGATGTTGTTTCGATTAATTTTGTAAAATAAATCGATTAATCAATGTTTCGAAACAGTTCTTTTTTGTATGTATGCAAAAGTTTTAAAAATGAGTCAGTGGAAATAAAAAAAATGTTATTTTTAAACATTATTATTAAAGATAAACAAAAGTTTAATTATTCAAAACGTATCAAAATACACACAAAAAACTAGATAAGGAATTGGTTTTGCAATATTTTCTAAAAAAATATCGTTGATCGATGATTGCAGCAAGCCAATAAATGCATCGATTTCTCGTACACACATCGATTAAATCGATAAATCATTTGTTTTAAACAACCCTAATCGTTTATTAATACTTACGGCCAAGTGCCTGATCGTCTGCGACGCGTTGTTGTTGTAAAGTCATACTCATCCTCCGTTTCGAGTGTTTTATTTTGATTATTGTTGGCAATATTCTCCTTAACTGTCTGCTTATTTAATGCATCATTATTAGCCACATTCGCATCGCTGTTGATTTTGTAGTAGCTGCCGCTTTTGGCCAAACGTTGACGCTGCTGCGAGGCGCTGTGCCGGATGAGTAGCTCGTTGTAGTGGCTGAGTTGTTGCTGCTGCTGCTGCTGGCTGCTGCCATGGGCACCGCCCCAGGCTAAGCCATAATGCCAACGCTCCTCGAGTCGATGCTGATGCAGCGTGGCCAAATCAATATCCGAACGACAGGCCATGATTCACTTTTCAAGTGATGTGTGTTGAATTTGCTTAATCACAATTCAATGTTTACCGTTGCTGATTTCGAAATTTTTCTAGATTTTTAGCACATTTTCCATTGGTCTTTATTTTAACTAGATTTAGATATTTTGTTTAGCTTAACAATTTACTTGGCATTGTGCAGTTTTGCAGCGCAACGACTTGAAACGGCCCTGAGCAATTGCTGCTGGCTTGCGGGCCAAAAAAAAAAAAGTAAACAGAATTAACCTTGCTCCCTTTTTTCGAAAGGTGTTAAAAATTCGTTAACCGAAGTTAACTTAAGTCAACACACGCACATAATCATTTCAAGTGAGTTGGACAGCGAGCGTGTCAACCATTCAAAGTGGTTAGGAAAAGCCCAAAGCAATAAGAAAAAAAAGCTAGAGTAATAAAATAATCGATTACTTCAACTATCGATTATACAAAATGAAAAGCAAATCGATTTATCGTTGTGTCGAAAACAAGACATAATTAATTTTGTGTTTTTGTTTTATTATTTATAGAAGATTTTTGAAAACCGATCAAATCACATTCTATCAAAATATTCAAAATATGCGAAGTTCTGTGAAAATTTCGATTTTCGATAATCGCAGCTTGCCAAAAAGCATAGATTAATCGATAAATCATAAGTAAAGAAAGGTATTTCAAACAAAAACTCACTTTTTGTCCGTTCTTTGCTATGACAGCTTTAAAATGTTATCTGAGTTCAAAGAAATTACTAAAAATTTGAATTTTTATTTAGATAACTGTAAAACTATAAGAGATTTTCATACAGCAATCCCTTTTTCCTACAGGATATAGTTTTCCGATTTAGTCTGAATGTTGTCAACAAACTAAAAGCAAATAAAAACTTAACTGATTCATATATTTTGAAAATATAAGAAACAACAAAAAAAGTTTAACGTTTAAATTTTAAAAAACAAAATTAAACGATTTGAAACACAATAAATATCTGGGTAATTGGCAACAGGTTTTTTGCAACAATATTTGAATATTAACCTTAATAACATTAAAGTTAGCTGTTTAAGCTTACGAATCGTACCCATCTCCGAGCTGCTCTTAGTTCCGGCTCTGACGTCAACTAATTATAATTGCCAAGTCAAGTTAATATTTGCATAGAAATTCCAATGAATAGATAAAAGGCAAACTGAGAAGGAGAAAGATGTGAATAAAAAGCTGATTCTTCTAGCCTTTAAGTGGGCATTAGACAGCAAAAATCTGGGCAAGTTGAGCGATTGCTCTCAACAAGGGGCGTCTGATTTTGATGAATAAAGTCAATTAAAATCCAATTATGTGTCAAATGTTATAAGGTATATTATTAAATCGAAATGTGAAAAGTCTTTAACCAATTTAGAGAGCTAAGCATATGTTAAATTTTATATAATTATTGTATACTTAATGTATAAAGTTTATGAACTGAAGAGATATATTTTAAGTGAAATTTTTTGTTTTAAAAGTCTTCAGATAAAATATTATCAAGTTTCTACATTCGGTCAGATGTTGCGAAAGTAAATTCACCTTCAATGTTCACATTTTCACTTTTTCTAAGATTTTTTGGATTGAATACGCCTTCATTTGATCATGGATTTAATTAACTAGCGATTGAGATGGTATTCAATTCACAAGATGAACAGCAACCATGAGACTTTGATCCTTTAAGGAAATTTCAATTCTGCAAAATTTTGACGAAGGTGGAAACCGGAACAGGCATGTATGATCAGATTAAACTTTCGTGAATATCACAAAACGGTGATCAACTCAACTATTTTTACTTTGATTACATTATTTTCAAGTAATAATAAATAGCGTTGATAGCCAATCCCAAATCCCCTTAATTAGCGCATCAGGAAGTAATTGAAAGACTTTAAAAATGTAAACATGTAATAACCATAAATGCATTGTAAACAAAGGAAACGTCATGTCTTTGACATAAGCCAAGCGAATTTTTAATGATTTATTGAACAAGGAAAAGCTATAGAAACAATACAACTTGCAGGCCAGACCCAATGTCAATAAATGCGCATTGCAAACTAAGACATAATGTAATTAATTATCATGAGCTTGATCGGAACGAATCGGTTTGGATTGACTGATTCTTGGATATAGTATAGACGATTATCTTCAGTCGTATATAGAAACACATATAATTACCACGTTTGAATTTGTATAATCAATTGAAACTTAAGTGCAAGCAACAAAAACAACAATGCGACCCATTAAAGAAATTGAAAGTGGGCTAAGATGGCAATAAAAAGCCGTTGTAAGTCCAAAATTGAAATGCCAAGTCATGTTGAAGCTAGAAAAGTGTTTTGTTTTTTTTCGGTTTTTTTAGTTAAACAAAGTCCTCTAATTACATGTTATATAAGACGAACGTTATTTAGCACACGAAAACAGATACACGAAATTTCGAGTCCGAGCTTGAAAGCAAAGCCAACGACCGACAGAGAGAAAAGGCGGCACGATAGTGAGAGAGAGAGACAGCAATAGAGAGAGATCGATAGACAGAGAGAGAGAGAGAGAGAGCGCGCGCACAGATCGCAATAAAAAACACGACCGTGCTGTCCAGTGAACAAGCGATAACTGAACTGAACTGAACTGAACTGAAACACCAAAAACAACAAACAACAACAACGACAAAAAGGTGATTAAATTGTAAATCTTTGTACGATTTGAAAATAAAAGCTTACGAGCGTTTTTCAAGTCGTCGCACGTCGCGAACAGCGATCAGGTTGTAAACAACAGCTGAGCGCAGTCGGACACGCGTCGCACACAATCAATGGAATGAGAGAGAGCGCGAGGGTGGAGAGCAAGCATGAGCGTGTGAAGAGAGAGAGAGAGAGAGAGAGAGAGAGAGAGAGAGAGAGAGAGAGAGAGAGAGAGAGAGTGGTCAACAATGAACAGGTGCTGACTGCTATGTAAAAAAGCTGTAAGCTGCTTGTTATGTAAACGTCACGTCGCAGTTATCGAGCACAGCTGCTCTTGTTTAAATTACTCATGTTAATTTGTAATGAGTTACGCCTGCCTATCGATTGATCTATAATGTGCCCATAGGCGAGACATGTTATGTTAATTATATTTGTGAATTTTGATGTTATGCTTATGTTGTTGTTGCACTTACCACCACCAACGCATTTCTCTGTCGCTAGCAGTGTCATTCGTTAGCAGGCCAGGACCTGGCGCTGAGGACGCTGATCCATTGTTGAGATGCTTGTGACGTGCGGCGTTTACATTTAGCAATTGATTTTCATGCTCATCGTAGTGCGAAGTTGCACCTGCTGATGCTGCTGCTGTTGCACCTGGCACAGATTGTGCAGCCGTTACTTGGACAAGCTTATCGGAGGATGGGGCGGACATGGTTAACTGGGACAGGACTTTTGTTGCACAAGCCCGCAATCACACAAGACTTTATTTACTAAACGCGGCACAAACTTCTGCAAATTTCTTTATGTATTTGCGATTGTTCAACTTTCCGACCATGTTTTTTTTAATGTCTTTTTGTTGTTGCTGTTGACCTACAAACGTGCGCACTTGACGTCGCAACAACTTCTCATATCTTTTAATTTATGCATTACGAATACAAATACACGGTTTAATGCAGTATTTGCAGTTGATTTTAACTTGTATTTGTGCAATATATTATTTATTTATAGTTTTATGCATATGCCGATATACCGATAACATTGTATCGAATTGTAAAAAACAATTCACAATAGATGTGAGCATTCTTAACATTTCGATGAGCTATTAATTAACAGCAAGCAACTAATTTGAAATATTTATTAAATCAGATTTTAGCATTGTTAATATTCAATGGAACACGTAAAATAGTAAACTAATAGATACTTCTTTTCAGTTATATTAACAAACTCTTATATTTAAACTATCGAAGCTTATTATATCGATAAGCGATGCTTGCACGCAGCCAGCTTCATTTGAGTCTAAAATGCTGGTTGCTACAACACGCCAAGTTGCAGTTACTTTTTGAAAATGTTTTCGCACTTTCTCAAGGGCGTTTTTTTTGTAGTTGTAAAATGCAAGCGTTTTATAAATAAACAATTAAATTACTTTCTGCTTACCGAAACTGATTTCGTTTATCCAGCAAATTACCAACTATAGTTTTTCTTAATGGCGCTGGCGAGCTGCCCGGCGTTATTGCTGCATCATCGTTAACAATTTGCATCGCCTTCTCCATATCCTGTACATTCATTGTTATGTTTTGTTAAATTTTAATTCCACTATAATTGACAATTAAATTAAATTGCTATAAATATGCACGCACAAACACAACCGTACGCTGGCAATGTTCAGAGTCAACTATTGCACACGTCTATGATGCGAGATTTTATGCACTTCATATGACTAGATAAGCACGCACACCTGTCACAGCACATATACATACGCACACGCACTCGCACAACACACACACAGTCATACGCATTTTGATATTGATTCGCACACCTTGAGTTTGTTAACAAAAAAGGCAAAAGCAATATATAAAAAAAAAAAAACACACATGAACAATGGCACAAAATCTAAAGCGTGTAACGCGTCGTGCATCTCATGTACGCCTGAGGGCAACATTTAAACATATAAACATTTCAACTGGCAACTAGGCGCGCCGTTACTTTCAATTTTATATCGTTTTCCAAGCAAAATACTACTTAGTCTTCCAACATAACAATATTCGATAAGACCAAGTGCTTGGCATAGCACCTGACAATAACTTTACTTTACTTAAGTAAAGCGGCAACAGCAGCAACAACAACAGCAGCAACAACGGCAACAAAAACAGCAACAGCAGCAGCAGCAACAACAACAGCAGCAGCAGCGGCAACAGACAAGTTCGAGGTGAGCAACATGCAGCCAACAAGTGCCCCGGCGCCAAACTGGCAGACTTATACAGTACTTATACGATATTTATATATATATTTATATTTGTTAAAAATATATACATATATTAATAAAAAATATATATATATATATATATGCAAAGATTGTGCGTACATTTATGTTGGTAATGTTGCTAATCAAGTTATTAGACACAATTCTATTATCCTTTTTCTCATGTTCATTTAAACTTTACCCTCTACTTTAACATGCAATCAAATTTGCATTCACTCTTTTCACTTTTTATGCAGAAAGCTAGATTATAATATTTGAATTAAACTGTTTTTTGATATTGCGGCGGACTAATGCGCTGTAAACTATAAGATCTATTGTACCCTCTCCTATCAGTCTTAAGGGTTGTATACCCTCTAATTGGAGTAGAAGCTTTATATAATACATATACACCCCGGCACCTTTAAAGTTATACTTTTGTTACTCATTTTTTAAACAAGTTTGCATGTAAGTTCATTAAAAAAACTATTAAGTTGTGATTTATGCGGCTTTTGGCTGCAACAAGCAAAACATTTTCATGTCATTTACAATGTGTGATAGAAAAATGATTTAGAATTTTAATTGCTTAGCAAAAGTTGTAAAAAAAATGATATGTAAGCCGAAAATATTCGAGTTACTCAAATTACATGCTATAAAGATAATGATACATTACAAAATGTTCCAATTGCACAAATACGATGTACATGTATGCAACAATTGCAAAAGTTGACTACAACTTAAGCTTACCACTAAAAGTTTACCCCAAGGGCAACACTACAACTTACGCACTACACATCATACAATTTCATATTTTCAATCTCATCGAATGTATCCTCCGATCCGGATGCTGTTAGATCTGACAACTCGTCGAGGCATTTCTGACGCTTGCGCACATTCCAATGCAAACCATCGGCAAGCGAGGCAAACCAATCGGATATTTGATCCTGTGCGCAAATACTGGGAACAGGATAAATGGCGGTGGTTACACGCAGACTGTCACCGTGGAACAACTCCTGGCGATTGCGGCCATCAAAGCTAACCCAGGAAGTATTGCGACTCTCCGGCGAAATGGAAATCTATTGGAGACAAACAAACGTTTAGCAAATTTTCAAAATAGTTGTGTGTATATACTTGCTTTTAGCTCTACACCAGCGGGCACCACAATAGGTCTAAAGCTCAACGAATGCGGACAAATGGGCGTCACCATAATGGCCGGCACAGAGGGATGTATCATGGAGGCACCAGCGGCCACCGCATACGCTGTGCTGCCCGTGGGCGTGGATACAATCAAGCCATCGCCCTGCACCGATGTTATGTACTTGCCATCCAGAAACAGATCAATATTGCTCAAATAGGGCGATGGACCGCGATCGATGACCACCTCGTTCAAGACTAAAATGTCGCTAGCAGCGGGTGATGCAGGCGCATCCGCATCCGCCGCAGGTATGCGCTGTTGGTGCCGCTTGCTGATTTTGCGGTTCATGACACAACGCAGACGACTGCGCAAAGTTAACGCCGCATGACCCTCCAGCACGCTGGTAAGCTGTTCCCGAAAGTTATCAAAGCGAAAGGGCGTCAAAAAACCCAATGAGCCCAAATGGAAGGCCATGACGGGTGGCACCGACTGCTGGAACAGCAGCGAGGCATACAACAAAGTGCCATCGCCACCCAGGCAGACAATGAAGTCAATGCGATCGGTAAGATCATCTCGACCATCTCTATGGAATAGCAAGTGTTAAAATGTTGAAATTTATACTAGTTCATTAAAAACTTACTTAAAAGTAACTAGCTTGTCGCGTATAGCTCCAAATTTGATGTCCTCGGTGAGCAGCGCATCATCTAGGACGGCCGATTCCACCCAAACGACCATATTTTTCTCCTCCAGCAGCCAACTAACCAGCTGCACAAATGGCGCCAACACAGAAGCATCGCTAACCTTCTTAATGACCAGCACTGTCAACGGTGGCTTATACCAGGTCAAACGCTGACTAGCCGGATCCTGAATTTGCATCACCATTGCCGAGTTTTTCATAATGCGACCACATGGTCCAAACTGCTGCACCGGCGACGGCGCATTTAAGCTGCGTGTGCGCCTAGAAAATAGGAACATTTTAAAATCAATTAGTTAATGTTTTCAAATTGTGTTTTTTGAAAGTAGCTGCACCTCAGCAGATGCTTCGCTGGCTGCGCTTCAAGCGGAACTGCATCGCCTTGATTGCTGCTGTCGCTGCTATCGCTGTTGTTGTTGTGATTAGTATTATAATGATCAAAGTTGTTGAATTCTTCAATATTTAGGGAACTCTGACGCGGAAAGAACGCAGGTTTTGCAAAACCGATGGGAAACATTATTAAAATAACAATTGCTTTTTAAACTCTGTCCGTGTTCTGTCTTTGCTCTACACACACATTGAGTAACGGTTAAAGATTGAATGGATAAGCTCGCTTTACAGTGAGTACAAAAAGTTTTCGTGCAAAAAGCACAGGTATCAAAAATATGTAAGCAGAAGTCATGATAAAAAATTGATCACTCCTCTTCCCGATTCCAAGATTTTGCAGAATTGAAAATTGCTTAAATGTTAGAAATTTCTATATTTAGGTTGATCTATCGAATTGAATCCTATCTCAATGGCATATTAATTTCATTTTTATACTCTTTTTTAACTTAAAAAAAAAAAAAAGACAAAAGAGTATATTGGGTTTGTGAAATGTCCGTCTGTCCGTCTGTATGAACGCAGGTTTTATCCACAGTTTTGAAGCTAGAGCAACCAAACTTGGTATACATGTTGGTATATACCATAGGCAGACAAAGTGTCAAGATCTCCCCCCACCCCCACCACTTCCACCACAAACCGCAAAAACCTATATCTTCCCCACCCTTGCAATCAAGCAATGTTTGTTTTTCCCAAACCTGTAGAACAGGCCCAACCAAATTTAAATTGATGGCAAAACTTGAAAGATTTGAGCAAAAATACAATTACCACGCCCAAATCAAATTGTGTTTTTTGAAAGTAGCTGCACCTCAGCAGATGCTTCGCTGGCTGCGCTTCAAGCGGAACTGCATCGCCTTGATTGCTGCTGTCGCTGCTATCGCTGTTGTTGTTGTGATTAGTATTATAATGATCAAAGTTGTTGAATTCTTCAATATTTAGGGAACTCTGACGCGGAAAGAACGCAGGTTTTGCAAAACCGATGGGAAACATTATTAAAATAACAATTGCTTTTTAAACTCTGTCCGTGTTCTGTCTTTGCTCTACACACACATTGAGTAACGGTTAAAGATTGAATGGATAAGCTCGCTTTACAGTGAGTACAAAAAGTTTTCGTGCAAAAAGCACAGGTATCAAAAATATGTAAGCAGAAGTCATGATAAAAAATTGATCACTCCTCTTCCCGATTCCAACATTTTGCAGAATTGAAAATTGCTTAAATGTTAGAAATTTCTATATTTAGGTTGATCTATCGAATTGAATCCTATCTCAATGGCATATTAATTTCATTTTTATACTCTTTTTTAACTTAAAAAAAAAAAAAGACAAAAGAGTATATTGGGTTTGTGAAATGTCCGTCTGTCCGTCTGTATGAACGCAGGTTTTATCCACAGTTTTGAAGCTAGAGCAACCAAACTTGGTATACATGTTGGTATATACCATAGGCAGACAAAGTGTCAAGATCTCCCCCCACCCCCACCACTTCCACCACAAACCGCAAAAACCTATATCTTCCCCACCCTTGCAATCAAGCAATGTTTGTTTTTCCCAAACCTGTAGAACAGGCCCAACCAAATTTAAATTGATGGCAAAACTTGAAAGATTTGAGCAAAAATACAATTACCACGCCCACTTCTGACACCGCAAAGAGGCGAAAAAAAGAGTATATCGCAGTCGGGTGCATCCGACTGCAACGTTCTTACTTGTTTATCAAATGCAAGTGAAATCCGTCCGAATATTTTTTTAAAGTGGAAAAAGCAAGTTTTTCTTTGAAAATCATCAATATTTCTTGGTTTGCCAGTCACTAACCGAATTGTGAAAATCACTCGCAATAGTCACAGCGTAAAAGGGAAATGACAGGTTGTTAATTCTGAAACCTACAGCGTGCTGTATTATTTGTTTTAAAATTTGCATAGCATTCAAGCCATTCAAAAAAAATAAACAAGATTTCGATGTGCGTAAAAGCGGAGAGCATGGCATAAATTGTACTTTAACTGAAGTTTGTTGAACCAAATAAAAAATGGTCCTTAAAATTATAATTATAAAATTATAATAAGTTTAAGATTTATTTCAAAACCCAGCATTATTTTAGAAAATTGCGTCTTCTGTGACAAGACTTAGACTTTGAAAAACATCTGAAATTGTTGCGTTTTTTTTTTAAAACGTGCGGCACCTATACCAAGTTAGATCACAAGCTTATGCAGAGACGTGAAAATGTTTTCTAAAAAATCAAGCACTTGATCTCTATGGAAACTGTCTTTTGTACAGGAAATTTTAAGAGATGCGATTTTAGTTCAATTTGATGAATAAAATCAGTTTGTTCATTTTCAACTTGTGAACTAAGTCCGTTACAAATTGAATTCAAAAAGCTTAGCTCTTTTTTCTAGCCGTGTATTACAGAGCGTCGCACACCAATACACTGACAGTTTTTTAACTCGCTCTTTGTGCCCAAAGCTGATCTGTTCTCTTTGATATTTGTTGTTGCTTTTGTTATGATTTATCAGCTGTTTCGATATTTTGAGCTTTTTTTTACTTCACACAGTTGACAGCTCAGAAATGTCAACTGCGCGGTTGCGTATGTAAACAACAACAGAATGTAAAACTGTTAAGAGAGGTCTGTATATTATTCCAGAGCGCAAACTTTGATCTGCGCCCACGCGTTGAATCAAAACAAACGCCGATGAAAGAGCGGAGCAGGCGTTGCGCGTGCGTATTGATAACAAATATATATGTAAATTGTTTATACCATGAATTAGCACTTTTAATAAGATACATGCGGAAAGGTAATAGCGCTTACCACCACCAGCTGCTGCCGACGATGCCGCCGCTGACTCGAGCCGCCAGAGATTCGATTTCATCGGCCCTGTCACTCTCCTTGCTGCCTTGGCTCGGCTGCGGCTGTGGCATTGTTGCTCCTGTGGCTTGCTTACCGGCATCGTCTGACAGTGATGACATTTTAATTGGGATGCAGAACACACGAGTCCTTCAAAGCCTACTCGGCCAAGCAATTGATTGAGTTATTGGCCACATAAGGCAGTTTGTTTTCTCAATAAAACAAATATAAACTCAACATGCACATTATGTCAACAATAGCAAAAATAAGCTCTGTGCTTTTTTTGCCATGTGTATCGAAATAGAAATCGCTATCGAAACTATCGAACAAGCAGCGTTAAGTGTTGGTCAATGCCAAAGTGGCGGCAATTTTGAAAAAGATCTCAAGTAAACAGTAAATGGAATATATTAAATGTTTTAGAGTAAGAGTATTTAGCATATTCAAGGTTAAATTCATTCAATAATATGTCAAAATTGCACAAAAGCGGCATACATATATGCAAATTTACGACGACACACGTTTGTATTTTTAGTAGTCTCAGTGCGCTTGTACTATTTTTAGGTTTTTTTTTTTTTTTTAATTTTTTCTGTTTGCTTACCGAAATTGTTTACGTCTCTCACTTAAATCCAAGACGCGCGTTTTTCTTAACGGCTTAGGTGAATTTCCAGGTGATGTTGTTGCAGCTTCTCCATCGTTTTCCTCCTCTACAGAGATTGAGTTGGCCGCCATTTGAAGCGCCAGTCGAATATCCTCCTCTCGCATTTTCAAAAACAATACTTTATGCGCTAGCCTTGTTTGTGTGTTTAAAAATCCTAGATTTTTGCTCAACCGCACTGTTTCAGAGTCAAAATTCAACTAAATGGTTTTCTATGCCCCTAGCTTCTAAAATATATACAAATGCCTGCATACAATTTGTATAAATGTATATGACTAGGTAGTTGTACATACATATGTATATATGTATTGTATTTTGAATAAGATGCTGTATTGAGTAAACACACATACTCGTACTTTGAATTTATTAACATCGATACTCAAAGCAAGAGTACAAAAGCCATACAAAGCAAGTAACAACCATACCCTACTCAAAATATGCTAAGCACTTACATATACCCTATAGTCGCTATAAGGTATCCTGAATGAAAATAGACTGAAGGAAATGATAGTTGAATAGCTATTAATCATAGCTTAATAAGGTTGGATTATCCAGCAACTATATACTACCCTTTTTCTAAATTCTGAGTACAAGGTATAAAAACAATTTACATTTTCGTATACATACATTGTGTACATTGTGCGTACGTGCTCATATATGTTCATATAAATATGCATATGTTTGTGGGAGGCCTTGCTGCAGTTTTGGACGTGTATGCATAAAGATTTACAAGCTTTATTTATAATTATTTAATTGCATTAATAATTGCTTTCACCTGGCGGCTAACGCCCCTGTTAGTACCTGGAAAGACATCTCAAGGCAAAAACAGCCTTTACAGTAATTAGTTACGCATTAATTTGCATTACAAATTTCAAGAAATTGGCGCAGCACAATCAAAATCAGGTATTTATTATTCGTAGTAAATAGTGATTGTGAGTTTTGTTCATTTTCAAAAATCCTAAATTATTTATTTACTTAACAGCTCCTTAACAGCACCTTTACAGCCATACAATCTGTATGTTTTCTTAAATTAGTCTTGCATAGAAGCTCCCCCACTATTAATAGTGATTTTAAATATTTTTACATTTTTTCATCCCAAACCTGGTTTTTTGGAAAGCTATATTAATACTGCGAGCGTAAACTTTACTTAAAATTATCAAAAACTATTATTTTTGAAATTCGATTACAAAAAAAATCGAACTGCAATTTAACAGCAAGCAGACACCAAAAAAAGCTACTTGCTACGCCTATAAAATACTAGCTCGAATTCAATATATCGATAACAACAATTTTCGATTGATCAGCAGGCGCTGCGGCAAAATTTACTTGTGTGAATTTTTTATTCCCAACAGTTGTATTGTTTTCTTCACAAGCGAAATCTGAAATGGCAACCAAGGCAGCTTTAACCATGCAAACACTAGCTAACCGTTTGGGCAACATGAAGTCCATGGTTAACGCACAAAACCGGAGGTAAGCGGCGGCACTAAAGCACCGCATGTCTCTGTCTCTTTCTGTGACGTAATTAATTCCAATTGGACGCACGATAATGTTATCATGGTTTTCCTTCTATTCCAACTTAATTCAAACTTAGCTTGTTGGGTTTTTCCAAGACACAATTGGTACGCGGATATAGCACGGAAAAGCAACCTGCTAGCGATGAGGCAGCTGCCGCTGCGGCAGAGCAGAAGAAAACAGAACAATCGCCGGAAATTGAAAGGCTGACGAAAGAACTGGCTGCCGCGAAGGAACAAAGCAGCGAACTGCTTGACAAATATAAGCGTTCGCTGGCTGATAGCGAGAATATGCGCACACGACTCAACAAACAAATAGCCGATGCGAAGATCTTTGGCATACAAGGCTTCTGCAAGGATTTGCTTGAGGTGGCCGATACACTTGGCCATGCAACGCAAGCGGTGCCCAAGGATAAGGTATGTGTGCTGTGTGGTGCTTAACTTTAACTTGATTATAACTATTTCAATTACTTAACTAGCTCACTGGCAATGCAGATCTTAAGAATCTCTACGATGGCCTGAGCATGACACGCGCCTCGCTGCTGCAGGTGTTCAAGCGTCATGGCTTGGAGCCTGTGGATCCAATCAATCAGAAATTCGATCCTAATATGCACGAGGCATTGTTCCAAAAGGAGGACACCACAGTCGAGGCTAATACAGTCGTGGAGGTTACCAAACTTGGCTACAAACTGCACGAACGTTGCATACGCCCCGCCCTGGTGGGTGTATCCAAGTGCTGATAGCAAACACATCTATTTACATAGCCTAGCTTCCCATTTGTTAACAAAGTTGTCTTATGTTGCAAAATTCATGTACGTTAACTATGTAAATATATCTAAGTTCCCCCATGTAAAGGGAATTTTTGCATAAGTGTTGTTAGCATAGCTAGAAATGCTCCTCCTTAAGGACGCGGAGACAACGTTCCCCCTAGTTTTTAAGTGCTCTATGATGGCCTTTTAGTGTGCAACAGTTTTTTATCACAGATGTTGCGGCTGAATGGCCAATTTAAGGTCTTTAACTATGATTTAATAAAATGTTTTAGTTTGTTTTTTAAGTACTGTTCTTGTGTTTTTTAAGTGACTATTTTTAGTGAATTGAAAAGTAATTTTGAAGATTCTTTGAGTTTTATTTACTTTTATTTGAAACTGTTTTTAATAGATGCTCTTAGTATGTTAAAACTATCTTTGACCTGCTTAATATCTCAATTTATTTTGATTTCAATTCATTTAAATTCTCAACCCAAATGCGAATTTGGAATTGGAAGTATGACCTTATAAATAACTATTTTTTATTTGCATAGACCACACTTAAGAAAAGTTCCATTTACAAGATGTCATTTAAAATTCTAAACGCGTATCTCTTGTTAAAATGAAAAAACCCGAAATACGAAACCCCTGGGAAAGCATACACATACAATATTTGTTAATGATGCAGGTACTTAAGATGGCCCGTGTTTTTCGTCGTTTTAGGTGAACGAAAATTCAATGGAAATTGAGATTTTCTATGGCTCAGCAGGTAGTCAAAAATCATGGCACAAACGTGCTCGAAAATTCGTGGAAACAAGCAAAGAAAATTCTATGAAAAAAGAGAATAGCACTGAAAATCTTAACAAATTCGCCGCCGACAAGTCTTTTTGGTATGCGCGTTACGAGTTGCTTCATCAGTTGTCCTTTTAGACTCGAATTGAGCAGTATGTTTGTGCGGTTAGTAAAATTTCTGTGGCCTTTGGCACTGCTGCAGTGCATCAGTGCACGTTTGCAACTGATGCCCAAGTTCTATGGTCAGGATAGTGCAATAATTGTGGACACGGGCAGACCCAAAACGAATCCTAAGCTGCATAATGCGCTCTACTACAATATACCCGTCTACAAGCTGTTTAATCCGGCCATGGTAAACGGCGTTCCAAAAGTTTCAACAACCACAACAACTACAGCTAAGCCGGACTTAAACGAGGAACAGTATCCCAGTGATTTGCTCTACATTGCACGCAATAAACTGGGCTTGAAGCGCATGGATCAGCTGCCCAGCATAAGTGAGCTGGGTGAGATGCTGGGCACGGGCAATGCCGCCGAAACCATCAAGTACATACGCACACTGACCTCCAATGATCAGGGCATAGCGCTAATGAAGGCTTACTTGGACACACTGGACTATGAGTCCGAGACGTACAATGACAATCCACCAAGAGCGGAATATAATGAAGACGACAATGCTACAAATAATGCAGATATGGATGCGGACTACGATGACATGCCTTTAATCAATCTACAACCAAAACTATATACAACAACCACAGCGGCGCCAAAGATGCCAGTTGCGGAGGGCAGCTTGATGCAGCGTGTCAATGATTTTATGCAACAATATAGTTTGTGGTCAGACAGCGAAGCAAGCACAACGCCCAAACCCGTATCTTACCAGCCTGTCTTTGTGGCACCCATCAAACCAGTTCAGCAGACAGCTGTGCAGCCACTGCGTCCTGTGCATGTACGTCAGCCCCTGCCCTATCATTACCCTATACCACTGCGCCCCGTACTGCGCTCCCAGGCCGTTAAGCCCACACCAAAACCCAGCACAACAGCAGCTCCAACTCCTGCTCCATCTCCACGGCCGCCACATCTCAACACGCCCAAACAGACACCCACATCATCCGTTGCCCAAGTGGCGCCACATGTCCAACAGCTCGCACAGATTGCCAACATACCACCCCAAGTGCTGAACACCTTCCTCCAACAACAACCCAAGCTAGCCGAGTTGGCCCAACGGGTCAGTCGATTGCCTCTGGTGCAGCAGCATAGTCGAGCCATCGACGAGCAGCTGCTGGTGGCCGTTAAGAAGGCGCTGTCGCAGGATGAGAATTTGCAGAGTTTGCTTGGAGCATCGCAGACATTAAAATAGATTTGTAACCACGGTAGCCATAAAAAAGTTTAAAAAAATGTACTCTCTTTAAATAAAAAGTACAATTTTTTATTTATTTAAAATTTAAACAAGCAGTTGAAGTTTTATTTACTTTTTAAACGATTCCTTGCTGAACAGTCTATCAGATCAACTTTTTGATATAAACGATGCATGCTCATTAAATGGGTCCAAAGTTTGTTGTACGCATTATTATAGTTTTCTGATATTGCTAAAATATAATCCTGTATTCATGAAAGTCTTAAATATCACGTAACAAGTTACAAATTTAAGAAATGCATTGCTCATAGATCACGCAAAGCAGTAGCGCTGCCGCGACGAGTTCGCGCTGCTGCCGCTTAACTGCTTGTTATGCAAGTAGTACACTGCTTGAAGGGCTCGCACGTGTGTGCGAGCATGCGTTTTCTGCGGGGTACAGTTTAACAGGGGGAAAATTAAATATAATATTAAACTAAGATTCTTAATACCAGCAATTTAAAGATTCAACAGTTTTTGTACATCTGTTCAAACTGTAACAATGCATAATGCATAACTTTCATGATAAACTATAATTCATAAAACATTCCTAACCTAAATTTAATGACATGTGGCGACACCTCAAAACACAAAGTCCGTATAAAATCGGTCAGTGCATTATTAAATGTCGTCAGTTTTTTCTGGCATTACTTTGCATAACTTTCGCTCATTATTATAAGCGACAGTTTACTGTTGAACGCGTGAATAGCATTATCATTTTCTCATATTTACGTAGACGCTTGTTAAACAAATTAAAAAAAGTGAGGCACTACTGAAAAGTGCAGCACTTTGGTATTATTGTTTAGTTTACTCTTTGTTCATTAAAAATAGCACTCGTTAGTTCTGGTTATAATAAACAAACGAGCGTGCATTGAACAATAATCAATAATTTGTCTCTTAATAAAAGTTACTTTAAAAATTATTTCGTTTTTTATAAAGTTGAAGCAAGCAACCAACACGTGCTGGCTGTGAAAGCGAAAAAAGAATGAAATGGAAATTGCCGTCTGCGAGTTCTGGTACGTGCGCAGGGCTGCCAACTCGACCATATTCGGTCAACACAGCAGCTGTTATGTTTGATTTGAATATGGCTGAAAAATGAAGAAGACAAATTTAGCAGAAAATGTTAAATTTAACATCAAATTTCACTAAATTCGAAAAATGCACGCATTTAATGTGAATGTCAAGTGAAATTTAATGCAGTTGACATTACCAGATAATTAAAATATTTTAACCCGACTCCAGTTCAGTTTATTTACTTTAAATTGTATCGATGCCAAAAACAACGTAAGTATAACGAGCACAGGGCTGTTAAAATGTTTAAGTACAGAACTGCTTGACAACTCTGCTACGCTCAGCCATTCTCCACAATGTGTTAACATTCACACATAACGCTAACACACACACACATTCACAAACGCGTTGCCGCGCTCATTTACAACAAAGTTTGGGCAGCATTCAGTCGAATCGGCGAGCGTCCTTTTTTGAATACGCAAAGAAAAGCAATATTAATGTGATTGATTAAAGAAATTAAAGACTTGCTAACTAAATAGTTAACTAAAACATAAAAAACATTTTAAACAGTTTGGCTGCAGTTTAATTGTAAGTGCACAAAAACGGAACAGCACAATTCTTGCTGCTGGCTGCGATGTCGACGTCTGCGTCGCCGGGTACAGTACGCGCCGGTTTTTGTTGGCCAGCTGAAAAGTGTTGGTGGTGTTGTTGTTGTACAACAGGGCGGGAAAGTGTAAATACAAGAAGTTGTGTGTGTGTGTCTATGTGTGTGTGTGTGAATGTGTGTGCGACACAAACTATAAATATAATATAGCGCGCTTTTCAATTATAAAAATATATGTGTATATTATATAAATACTATTTTCTGCATGTACATTACAGCACATTCTAGGGCATACAAATATTGACAACTACAATGGATCGACGCTCATTGAGACGCACGCGTCGCCCTGAGGATATGGCACCCGTTGCACCCGCCCCTGCCGCACCTACAACACAGAGCAGACGTGCCAGCGCCAATACAGCGCCATCTATTGGCATTGTGACGCGCACACGTGCTTCACCCTCCCGCAACAAGGTTGCGCCAGCACCACCCACAACAGATCTAGGACCACGCACACGTCGCTCCAGCAGACCCCGCTCCGCTGCCGAGCAGCCCATCGTAGCTCCTGTCAAGGCCACGATCAAATTACCGACGCCCATCAAGGAAGTTAATGAGGTTTGTGCCGTTTCTGTCTCTTAATGTGTATGTGTGTGTGTATTAATGTGTGCATGTGTGTGTGTCAACCGGTTTATCATTCTATTGACTATCAAGTTATTATCTTGTCTTTATAATCAGTCTTCGTTCAGCACTAATTAGGTCGAAAGTGTGTTAATATACACACAGGGGACTTCATAGTATTATTAATACTAAGTATAAACATTCGCGGGTTAGTCGAGTTCATAACGGAGATACACTACTCTTTACTTTAATAGTGTCACTTGAACAATTTTCATTTAAAAGATCGCTTAAGATTGCTGAAAAATATGTTAAATATGTTCAGTTGATCACTTATTTTGAGTGCTATTTATGAATAGTTTAGAAATTTACTTTGTTGTTGCATGGTGACCTTGATGCCACCCTACAATGATAACAATATTACTAATTTAGACAGAATATGTGCTCTTCCATTCTTTTTTTTTGGGGACATTTTTGATTGTTTCTTCCTAACAAAATACAATGTTTTGTTTGAAAGCTAACTATGGAGCCCCCAGTCATAATACCACCTATCTATTATATCGAAACATCAACTTTAAGTTATGAGAAACACATTACTATCTTTTTCATCTCTTTCGGCGAAGCTATCAGCCCGCTTTTGTTAATTTATTTGAGTAAACTTTAATAAGAGACATTAAAGATAAGTGACACACATACGTGTTACCTTAACTGTCACTCTAAGTTATCATATAAATCCTTAATTTTTTAGATTTTTTTTTTAGACAAAAACTGAGCCAATTTTCACGAGCAATAACTTCTTGCACAAAACCAATATAATCATACATTCTTAAAGATATTGCGACTAAACTTACCAGTATTAAGTTTGCATTTTGATACAGTTTCTACATAATCGAACCACTATAAATATGTTATGGCTGCTAAAGGCACAGTTCGTAGAGTTATATGGAAAACTCTTGTTTGAAAGAGATATTTCCACTCAGTAATTTCATGTTTTATCATGTTTAATATAGTTGATCATGATCGGACGACTTAGCCGTGTATTAGCTGTCATAGAAACGATTGTTCGGGAGTTAACTTTTTACATTCAATACTTTTCTGAAACGGTTTATGCTCAAGTGCATTAAGTAAAAGAAAAATTAATAAAAATGTTCTGGAATATTCTTGATAATATATTCAAAAATTCTTCAGAAAACTCTGTAGGTACTTGCATTAAGAACATTCCAGTTATTTCTTAGCTAATTTTCACTCCATTTTCAGGTAATTATTCCCATGCGAATTATGAACAGCAGCAGCTTTCCGCTGACATTGACCACAAACACATCGAGCCGTGCACCCAATATGGCCATGAGCACCGCTTCGGTGAACAGTCCGAACAGCAGCAGAACTTACAGCAGCAGCACAACAACAACACAGCGAATTGAGATACGCGCCGAGGGAGGTAACGATGGAGCTGAGATAGACACGGATTCTATACGCAAGCGTATAACGGAACGTCTGCGTCGTTCAATATCGAAAACTATCTCGGATATGGCAAGCACACCCATTATCAATGCAGAGGATACAGATGGACGCTACAGTCGCTCCTCCGTATCACGTTCCGTATCGCGTTCTGTTTCACGTTCCGTTTACGAGGATGAGAAGAGCTCGAAGCGCAGCTACTCCACCGGCGAAGAGCATCTGGATGAGGAGAATGAGCAGCTGGAGGATGAAAATGAAGAATTCCGTAGCTTTAATGCCACGCGACGTTCGCTAACGCCGGGTCTGGGCAAGGACTATCGTACATCCGGACAGCCCAGCGAATTTGGCGGCTGGCCGGGCGCACTGTTGCTGCTTGTGCTGGTGCCCAGTCTGGTCTACTATCTCACCTGGAGCTGCACGGCGCGCAATGCATGTCAGTTTAAGCGTGCCAATCTGACGGTACTTTTGGACTGGAGATACTTGACGCGTCAGGTATTCCAGACGCATGTCGTTGGCGTTTTTTCGGCCTATCAATTTGTGGTCTTTCTGCTGGTGGCGCTGCTGCCAGGACGACGTGTGCATCTCACACGTGAAACCTACAAATTCAATGGCCTTGGCGTATGCGTGACGCTTTTGCTTGCTGCCGGCATTGCCGAGTATCTTAAATATCCGGTTGTTACCTTTGTGCTACGCCATTATCTACGCTTCTGCATCTATGGCCTGATTAGCGCCTTGGTTGCCGCCTGCTGGAGCTACTGGCGTGTGGACAAAACCAAATACAATGTGCTGCGTCAGACGGTGGCCAACGATTATGGCTGCACTGGCAACTTTTTGATCGACTTTGTCTTGGGTCGTCAGCTAAATCCCAAGTGGCTGGGACGCGTCGACTGGAAGCAGTACTACTATCGCCTCTCCCTCGTCAGCACGCTGCTTTATGCCGCCTGCTATATCTATCAGACGTTACAATGGCCCCAATGGCCACAAGCTCAAGAGGGTTATGTCTATCTAGTGCGCTACTATTGGCAGAATATCAATTATGATCCTGGCACGCTACTGGCAGCCAGCTCGCTGCTCATCTATATCCTGGATGCGCTGCTCTTTGAGCATCATTTGAGCTGCTCCTTTGAACTGCAACACGAAGGCTATGGCTGTCAGTTGCTGCTACGTTATGCGGCCACGCCCTATTTGCTCAGCTCTGTTAGCAAATACTTCTATGAGCAGCGTGTGCCCATTAGCTGCTGCATTGCTCCATATGCTGTGATGCTGCTGCTGGTGCTTGGACTCTGCCTCAAGCGTTATAGCTGCGCCTACAAATACAAGTATCGCCTGAACGCGCAGAATCCCATCTTTGCCAGCGCCAATACCATCAACACCTTTCAGGGCAATCGTTTGCTCTTGAGCGGTTCGTGGGGTTTTTTGCGTCAGCCCAACTATTTGGGTGATATTTTGGCATTATGTGCCTTGGCTGCGCCCATGTTCCTGCGTCCTGCCTGGCCGCCGTTGCTATCGCTGTTGTTTTTGGTCCTGATTCTATTGCATCGTGCCACGCGTACTAATGCTCGCAATAAGGAACGCTATCACTCCGCCTGGCATCGCTATTGCTCCCATGTGCGCTACTACATACTGCCCAAGATCTATTAACTGTGGACCGGCATTTCTCAATCATCGTTTGTCTTTTGATTTCATTTGTTTGCATAATTCTTTTTATTTTTTTTTGTTTAGTTTCGTAGTCTGCAATCGAAATATTTTGTATATATCTAAATACATCAATAGTCTGTATACCATTCACATTTTGTCCTTGTCGCTGTCTCATTTTTATATTTCTATGATTTTAGTACAAAACTTTATATTTTTCAAGTCAAAGCACGCACAAAACAAAAAAAAACAAAAACAAATTTAATTAAGCTTAATAATTAAATGCTTTAGCCATTATACAAATTATATAGAGATTTTTCTAAGATTTAGCATCTATTATTTAACTATACAAATTATGTCGCTTAAACAAATTTTTTATGCATGTACCGTGTAAATATTGCAATTACTTAATATAAAATAAATACTTTGGTTTCTAAAGTTAAAGAAACGCAAAACAAGTTGTTTACACTTTTCTAAAACAATAATTTTAAATATTTAACAAAATTTTGAATATAGCAAAGCAAACTTGCAGATTTATTGCGAAAATTTCAAATAGTAACTGTCACACTGCTTACCTCGTTTTGTAAACTGCTTTTCAACTGCTTGTTTCCATAAACAACCACTGCCAAGCAGCACAGGCTATCAGCCGCTACTTCCTGTCGCTAGGTGGCGCTCTCAGCTGCAATGAATATGGATAAATTTCAACTGTTTTCTTCTTACATTTTATTTTCGTTTAATTCATTTCAAAAGGAAAAAACTCTGAAATTTAAAACTGTCAAAAACTTCAAAATTCCTATCCTTACGCGGTTTTTGGGCTATTGTAAGTTGAACTAGAACTCTAACCAAGCGGTATAATTCGCATTTTAAATTTGACTAAGTATATTATTGGGTCTAGTCGATAATTTGCAATCAAATATCGATACGTGTCGATGTATCGATGAGTTTCAGTCATCTCTGTCTTTTCGCTGCGGTTTTCCTTACGTTTAACGTGCGCCGCCGTCAACCGATTTTTGTATTTAAATATTTTGCGATTTTTAACGGTTTTCAATAATATTAAGTGTTTTACTTGCAACAGTGATATCCAAGGATATATTTTGAACGATTTTTACCGCGTTTCTTAATCAATTTGACGAAAGGCAGAATTTAACAACAAATTGTTGGCGCCTGTTTTGGTCGTCCATGTGTGCATGTGTTAGTGCGCGGTTGTAAAGATGTCATTTTAACATACAATTCTCCATACATACATATGTATGCATGTGTGATTCTAGAAGGTTCTAGTACATTCTCCCATCTTTCTGCTACTTTCATTAATTTGTTGATCAGCATATAACGTTTTTATGCGCGTTTAATTTTGTTTATATACCTACATGTACATTGTGCATACATTCATAAATAAGTTTGGCTGCTGTTGCTATTGACAGAGCCCCCTTGCTACTAACTAACTATCAAATTTAAGTAAATAGCTAAGATCGTGTTCGTGTGCGCGTAGTGACAAGTGTTTATACTCTGTTTTCCAAAATGAAACAAAAGAGTATATTTTGTTTGTGAAATGTTTGTCCGTCCGTTCGTCCATTCGTCTGTATGAACGCAGGTTTTTTTCTTCACAGTTTGAAAGCTAGAGCAACCAAACTTGGTATACATGTTGCTATATACCATAAGCAGACAAAGTGTTAAGATCGGCCAGATCGGGCCACTATAACATAGAGGAACGATCGGTTGAAAAATAAGTTTTTTGTTTTTCTAGATAACTCAGCCAAACTCACTTTACCTAAGTTTGAGGACAATTTATATGTATATAAGTAGTCTTAATAAAAATTTAATTTATTAAACGTCCAGAAAACAGATTATATCGCAGTAAGGAGAGCCCCACTGCAACTTTCTTGTTAATTGTTTTTTTTTTTCTATTACTGATTTTTGTTTTGGACCAAAACAAATGGTAAGTTTTATTAACAATTATTCTTTTTCTTTGCAATTATATTTATAGTCTTTTTACTCCCTGTTCCCATTAAAAATGTGAAAATGCGTGTTATAAAGTACTGCAAATGTATGTAACAGGCAGATGGAAGTATTTCCGACTATATACATACATATATTCTTGATCAGCATCAACTGCTGAGACGAACTAGCCATGTCCGTCTGTCTGTCTGTCTGTCTGTCCGTCAGTCCGTCCATCCGTCTGAATGAACACGTCGATCTTGGCACGTAGGTTCCTGTATACCATACGCAGATCAAGTTCATTTCAAATTTCGGATCCACCCCCACCCCCCTCAACCTCGTAAATCGAAAAAAACTCACACTGCCCCAATTTTGAAGATATGGCTTTGATTTTTGGTACACATAATCAATGTTGATCAGCTGCGTAAATTGCATTACGATCGGATAAATAGCACCGAAACAACAGTTTGACATGCACTGGGCAAGTTAACTGCGCTGCTTGCTTGTGTTGCCGCTGAACTCCTTGAAATGCAAGTTGGGAGCAGGGTGTCTCGCTGTCGGGCAGACCCGACTAGAGCATTATTACTTGTTTTAAATTCCTTTCGATAAAATTTCAAAGCCTTCGAAGAGGTTATTATATTATTCACTATAATATTCAGAGAGTTTGAATATAAGAAATGAAAATAATTCAAAGTCAACAAATGAAAAAAGAAAAGTTCACAAATGGAGTAAAAATCAAGCAAGGTCCACAATTTAAACGCTCATTAAAGTGAAAATGGTAATGCCCAAAAGTTGTGCTCGAGGAAAAGTTGCTTGTACGACGAACCTACAAGCGAACAATTTGCTAATGTTGACGCCGTTATTGTATAATTTTCGGTAGGAAGGCGTTGCTGTCAGGGCAGGAGGGGGCTGAGAGAGAGGGCCAAGAGGGGAGCACAGTTTCATTATCAACGCCGGCGGTCATTTGTAAAGCAAACCGCAAACGGCGACGCTGGCTGCGGTTTTCATTTTTTTTTTTGTGGTTACGTTTTTACACAAAATTACTTCTTTTGTGGGGCGCTGACATTCATCATCATCAACATTTTCTGTGTGCGTTGCGCTCGGTTGCCGTGTAAACGCCATGAAATATGCTATATAATATTTTACTTTTTGATTCAATTTCGAGTGTGGCATCCACAACAATCCAAGCTTCAACTCGAGTGGCGTCTCTTAAAGCTGCAACACACAATGTTATACAGTTACTACAGAATGCTGTTTGCTATTTTAATTACGCACAACAAAGCGACGCATAGAAACAAACAAGTTTCTTATTATACACTTGCCGAAAAAAAGGGGATAAATGTGAAAAGTTGCGATTGTAAAAAAGTAAGAAATTTAAAAAGTGAAAGGGTTGCTTTTTACGTAAACCAAAAAATTCAAAATTGCTGTAAAAATTATTAAATTATAAATTTTTTTAAATATTTACGACCTATTTTTGCAGATATACCAACTGTTCTTGTTTCCGATTCCGATGAAAACATTCTGAATCGGAATTCTTAGCTGTTCTGAATTCGGAAGATTGTTGGAAAATTCGCATTACAAAATTTTGCTCTATAGGCAATGGAATAAGTGTTCTACCTAATCTGGAAAAGAAGAATCAATTAATATTTCATTTGTAAACAGGTACACAAAATTGAAAACAATTCGGAATGAAAAGTCCTCGGAAATAGGAACAGGAACAATTTTGACTCAAATTTCCATCTCACTTGTTATACCCTTGCAGAGGGTATTATAATTTTGTCACGAAATGTGTAGAGCATTGAAGGAGACGTTTCAGAACAAAATTTGTGTATTCGTGCTCAGCATCAACAGCCAAGTCATGTCCGTCTCTCTGTCCGTCTGTCCGTCTGTTTATATGCGTTTTTCAAGAATTTGTTCTAGAGCTATCTTAATGAAACTTGGCACAAATGTTTCTTCTAGTCGCAGGTAGTACCTATAGTTGAATTGGCCAGCTCGCATCACTATAACATATAAACGATCGGTTGAAAAATGAGTATTTGTATGTACAAATTTTTTGTTTTTCAAGATAACTCAACCAAGCTCAGTAAGCCTAAGTTTACTAACAGTTTTTACATGATGACAAAATTTAATCGAAATCGGACTTTCATGTCTTATAGCTGCCATAGGAACAATCAGTTGAAAAATAAGATTTCTTATGCAAATCTTTTCTGCAATGGTCTATATTTTCGGCACGCCGAAGATGACATTTCTTTCTGGCAGATTTGCCAAATGTTGTAAATAAATTGAACTAATTCACAACTCTAACCATAACGTATTATAAGAATATTTCAATTTAAGTTTTATCTCAGTGTAAACAGAACATTTCCCTTTGCTTTGTACCCAATTGCAAAGTGCACAAAATGCTGTCGGTCTACTAGTGTTTGGCTGGTTTGTTTGTTTGTTTCTTGGCCACAAAATGACAGTTAACAAATTTGCAGCAACATTTAGAAAAGTTCTTCTACAAACAAGCAATGCCAACTTAAATTCAAACCTCTTCAATTTCCACTTCGAAGTGTTGTGGTAACAACTTAGTTACAAAAGTGTTGTACAAAATGTTTTCGAAAAGGTTTGCAAGGCATTGTTAGTGTTCTATCAATACTTTGCAACATTTGTTCCTTTAAAAATATATATATAAGCTCTTTTAATTCCTTGTACAATGCGTAATCCTTTTGCTTAAATGGGCTACCTACACAGAACAAGCTGTGACAATTTATGACCAGCTTCTTCAGCATCTGAAAAGAAACATACTAAACAACTTTTCTTGTTTAACTAACTTAAATGAGAATTTAGAAGAAATCTACACACGCATTAAATGCGCTGTAAATCACGCCTTTTGTCAACATCAGATAACATCTGGCATAAATTTAGTTTTAATTGACTTAATGCTTGTACTTTTATCAAATAATTAATTACCACTCAAAGTGTGGGCAAAAGCTGACTGGACAAACTGACAAACTGACAGTGCGACGAGCTGTAAATGTCGCGCATTTGCTTCAAGTTTTTCACTCAAACTGATTTACGTGAGTTTAATAACTTTTCCAAGTACATACTGTGTATATCTCAGGATATGGTTGCGTATCCTTCGTTGACTACTTGGACGCTAAAGCCTGTCCACGCTGCTGTGCCACATTTGGTGTCACTCAAACTGCTCGAGCACCATAAGCACAAGTGGCAACAAATCAAACTGCCAACGTCATCGAGTTGGTCAACACTTTCAGCTGTTTAGGGTTGGCGTTAAAGCATAATGAGTAAAGCTTTAAGAACTTAAGTTTCAAACCATCTGTAAGATATAAGACTTAACCAATTTTCATTAAAATTTTGTAAATAGGTTTAGATAATGCTAAAACTAAGAAAAGGTAAGTTTGGTGAAGCTATTTTGAAAAACAAAATGTTCAACCAATCGTTCCTATAGCAGCTATATGGTCGATTCTGATTCTGATCATGTAGATACCCGAATTACCCAAATTTGCTTGGTCAAGGGTATGGGTCAGGCAAATTGATAGATCAAATATTACAAAAGCAAACACAATTTAAACTTCTTGGAGGAAAAAGTGTTTTTTTTTTACAGATTTTTAACTATCATAACTTTCTCAAAACTAACACGAAATCTATGAGAAATATCTTTTTCGTCTTCTATTGTCCATTAGATTGGGTTTTCCATTAAATTTTTATTAACTTCTAAGCTACAATTTTTTTTTTAAGCTTTGAAAAGAAAATAAACTTTGGATTTTTAATTATGTATTCGAACGAACTGGAAATTTAAACAAGGCTCAGGCCATTCGCACCAAAACCTTCTTTGATTGAAAAAAACTGCTTGAATAAGTGTCTAGATCCTTAAGATACGTTTCTAACTGCAATTACTCAGCCCTGGTCAGCATTTAATGTGTGGAACGCATAAATTGTACGACAAACTGTTCCTTTTCTCCAGTTTTCCATTTCCCCCATTTTCCGCGCCACACACTTTGCCTATTTAAGAGCTCAAATTGCATTGCTTGCTTTGGGCTGTAGTTGCCTTCTCAGCCTTCTCGGCCTTCTCAGCCTTATGCAACTGGTGACAGGTCTCTGGGGCTTGTTCTGGTTGTACTTCTGGTTCTGGAGCTGGAAGTGCTCCATCAGCCAGTCGGCCAGTTGGTGTTCCAAGTTTAGCGTGGGTGCCGTAATGTCTGTGGAGAGTTGTGTGTTGTCGTTTTTGCTTTGGTTTTCTTGCAGCGGCGCTAATTGTAAAGTTTTCTATAAATTGTTGTTGTTGCTGCCAGCGGTGGCAACTGTTGTTGCATTTTGTTGTCAACAGCAATAACGAGTAGAACAACAATAACAACAACAGCATGTTAAGATCGATATCAATATCGGGCAACAGTTTAGTTGTCTTTTTGTTTGGGCCAATAAAATTGTATTAAGTGTAATTAGCTTTGTAAGTGAGTTATTTATGTTTGTGGCCTGTTTCCCCCCCATTCATTGTTTATGTAGTGCAGTGTAATGCAATTTATGTACACCCCCGACACACAAAGTAGAAGTTTTGATTGATTGATGGACAGAGTGTTGTTTGGAAATTGAAAGTTATTTTAGATTGTAATTGATATTGATATTGACTATTTTGAGTTTCATTTTGGACAGGCAGCGTATAAATCTAAAAGCGATTCTCTTTGTAGCTGTCGTTTTTTATATTTAAAAAAAAACTATTTTTCAATTAATTTCAATCGTAATACTGAAGACAAAAAGAAAGCCCAGAATATTGTTGAGATCGTAAGAAAATTACTTTCACAGATCGAATCAGAGGCAGCTTTGTGATATAGTGTTCCGATTACGATCAGATTTGGTCAAACTTCTATTACTAAACTTGCATTTTTTGCGATTATCAAAATTGCTGATTTGTGATGTTTTAAATTCCATAAGAAATACTCTTCCCAAAATTACAATATTACCTCAACTTGGTCAAAACTACTCCCTTACACATTTTGTAAGATAAAATTTAAAAAATAACAAGAAACCTTGATTTTTAACCAGAAATTGATTATGGACATCAATTTTCTCACTATTTCAAAACTTTTTTTGAGTTATTTTGAAAATTAGTAAAAAAACAAGTCAAAATGACAAAAAAAAAAAAAACAAGTGAGAATGCTTTAGTCAGGTGTGCCGACTACGAGACTCCCTGCTCCCTGTAGTTTCTGCCCACTGAGATGGGGAGAAATATTGATCGCACGAAATTTACGCAACTGATAAACATTGATAAAACATATATGTGTATCACAAAACTAAACCTAAATCTTTGAAATTGTGGCTTTGGGACTTGCATCCGAAATCTGAAATAAACTTGATCTGCGTATGGTATACAGGAACCTGCATGCCAAGTTTGGTGTCTCTAGCTCTTATAGCCTCCGAGATCTGTGTGTTCATACAGACGGACGGACGGACGGACGGACGGACAGACGGACAGACAGACGGACATGGCTAGTTCGTCTCGGCTGTTGATGCTGATCAAGAATATATATAGTTTATATAGTCGGAAATGCCTCCTTCTGCCACACATTTGCAGTATTTTATAGCTCCCTTTTTCCCATTTTTAATGCGAACAGGGTGTAATGATACAAAATGTTGACTTTAAAGGCTCCCATACTCATTACTCTTTCTAAATTGTCAGCTGTCATAACTTTGACAAAACTAGTTAGTAATTAAACTGTACAAAATAAAAGTTTGAGAATATGTAAATTTAAATAACATCATTCTATACATCTATTCAATGTACAATATGCTGTTTCAATTACTGTTTAATTGTTCAAAAGCTCTTTAAAATCAACTGCATGTAATTGCACAATTTTCTCACTCTCTTTCTTTCTCTCATTGTACACTGGAAATTGACATCAGTTAAATTGCATGTCACTTTTGCGATGGGTTCATTAGCATTTTTTCATTATTGCTAACAATTTGAGATGTCCTCTAAACTTTCATTGGGGACTTGCTCAACGAAAGTTGAGCTTGTCGCTGTACTACCTCTCTCACTATCTCGCTCTTACTTATATCAGTCGCTTTCTCTTTCTATTGCTGTGCTCTCACCTTTCTTTGCTTTATTCATATTCATTTTGCAAGCAGGCACTTGTTATTCACATTCAATTGGCAGCACTCAATGGAGAAACAAAAAAAAAAAAAAAACAACAGCTCAACCCAACGAACTTTTTGCGCTTTGTCTTTTTTGGTCATTATTCGTTCTTTTGATTTAATGAAATGATAACGCTGTCAAAGAGGCAGCAGCAGCAGCAGTCATAGCGGCAGAAGCACCAGTAGCAGCGGCACCAGTAGCATCGCTAGCAGCAGCAGCGCTAGCACCAGCAGCACTAGCTGCAGCAGCAGCAGCAGCTACAAAAGGAATACTATAAATTTTATTGTCATTACGTTGGTTGACATTTTTCTGACATTTGCCATCTACTTGGCTGCTCTTCCCCTCTCTCTCTCTCTCGCTTTTCGCCTTGATTGTTGCCTGGCAATCAATTTCGCGCTCAGTAGAAATGCTCTTTCTTTTTGTTGTTGTTGTTTTTTTTTTCGTCTGACGTCTCCGATGTGTGCTTTCTCTCTCTTTGCTTTATCTTTGTCTTTAGTCGCTTCCTTTATGCCCAGCACGTTTGTTATCTTTTGTGTAGTTGATTGTTTCCGTTTTGCGTAATAAGTTGTATCCGTCTCTCTTTAGCTTCAGCTCTCCTGCATCATTTCAATCTGTCTTTGTGTTTGTGCACTATTCTCTTTTTGCTGTTTTTTTTTGTGCTTTTTCTTGACTTTCATTTTCATTTGCGTTAATTACCAATTTAAATGCAAACTTGGACCCAGTTTTGTGACGAAGATGAATGTGCAGCGTTCGACTGACAGCGCGGCAAGTCCTTTTGTTCTCTCTCTCTCTCTCTCTCTCTCTCTCAGTTGACAAACTTGTCAAGTCCTTCTGAGTTCTTGTTTGTACAATTCAAGGTCCCAAATTGGCTTAACACTTATGTATGGTATGTATGTATGTATGTATGTATGTATGTATGTATGTATGTATGTATGTACGTATGTATGTATGTATGTATGTATGTATGTATGTATGTAGTTGATGGCCGAAAAGCCAATGATGACAAATGTCCTAGGTCCTTTTAGCAGATTTCACACACAAATGCGTTCTTTGTTGATGTAGTCACAAGAAAATCGTTTACAATTTAACATAAACTATAAAGACTTTAGGAAATTTACTTAAATTTAATTAAAGCAAATAGAAAATCTTAGCTTAAATTAAAACATTTGAAAATTAATGGGTAAAATAAATAAAGTGAGTATCACTTTCCAGTTTCCACTTTTGTTAAAATATTGTTTAAATAAATTTGATTTAAATGTTCCCATTTTCATTTTTGAAAAAATGTGGATTGAATTCACTTACATTTACGCATGAATTAAATAGGCTTGTGCTTGATATAGAATTCAATTAATAAGCTCAACGACACTGATAAACATTATTAACACACTCCGCAAAGTTGTTGCCGTAAGTAGAAACCAGAACATGCCTGTATATTTGAATTCATCCTTAAACATAACTAAAGGCCGGAACATCCGCGCCTCATATTAAAAAGTCAAAGCCATGGCTTAACAGTCAAGTAAGTACTTACTAAGCCTTTTCAAATTGCCCTGTTTGCGTTAAGTACTCTCTCTCCATCTCTGTTTCTCTCTGGTCAGGCTAGAGTTCAGGTCAGTGGATGCTGAGAGGGCCAAAGGGCTGTTCAGATAGTTAATAGCATTATTGCGATTATGAATGCACTTAATTTATGCCACCTTGGAAATGGAATTTTAAATGAGATGCGTTTGCTTTCAATTTCAATGCGACTCGATTGTGCATGGGCCATGCACTATGCACTGAGAAAAATTGCGATATAGTTAAGAAAATATCATTTGCCTGTCAATATCATATTTGCCTGTCAATTATGAAGCATTTTATTTGAAGATATACTAATTTTATATAACTGTGAGCCCAGTTCCGGACTACACTTTCGGCAAAATGCGGACATGAATATCTTTTGGGTGTTGTCATTTCCAGTTTTCGAAAAATATGGCGAATTAATTTGACGTGCCTTTGATATTGATATGAACGTATCATCTGATGATATAGGTAGTATTGAATTTCATCACAAATCATACAAATTTACGCTATATGCAATATTTTGCTCAAGGTGGAAACTAAAACAGTTTTGATCAATTTTCAGTACTTAAACATATTCTATAAATATCGGAAAATAATGTTATTTTTTTAATTTGAATACTAATTTGAAATAAAAAAAAAATAAATATCAAAAATAAAAAAATTTACCAATAAAAAACATAAAAATACAAAAATACAAAATACAAAAATACAAAAATACAAAAAAACAAAAATACAAAAATACAAAAATACAAAAATTCAAAAATACAAAAATACAAAATATAAAAATGCAAAATACAAACATACAAAAATATAAAAATACAAAAATGGAAATATTCAAAACAACAAAAATACAAAATACAAAACAACAAAATACAAAAATTGAAAAAAAAGAAACCCACAAATTAGATATGTGAGATGGGATTGAAGTTTTAAGTGTAGGAACAGATAAAGCATTGCTTATAATTAGATTACTTCTAAAAGATTGTTATAATCAAAAAATAAATATTTTCAATATATATGTCTCAGTGCATGCGTTTCAAGGTCTCGTCGAGTCGAGACTCTCAACAATATATCACAAGTCAATTTCCCATGTCCATAAATCAATGGCTCCAGTTGGTAGTTCAATTTGTGTGTGGACCAAGCAGAGGAAGCAGAGATGCATCACGAAGCATCCATGCGATATTTACGTAGTATTCGTATATACATATAGGTAAGAGTGTACAATATCTATCCATTTGTCTGGCAAGTTTCCGTTTGACAATTATAAATTGTAAGCTGGCTGCTGCTGTGACATAATCGCGATGATTTCAGAACTGAACTCGGCTCAAGTGCGATTCATATTTTGGTTTGTTGTACGTTCTGTGAGCAGCCGGACTCTTTTTGGGACATGATGAATGGATGTCCTTCGTGCAGCTGCAATGCGCCACTGATTGAGTTATTGGCGGGCACAAGGGGTACAGAAAGTCAGAGACAGAGAGAGAGAGAGAGAGAGAGAGACAGAGAGAGAGAGAGAGAGAGAGAGAGAGAGAGAGAGAGAGAGAGAGGAGATAGCTGTCGAGATACAGGAGACAACATGCAAATATGATAACAACACCTACAACATGCCACAGACTTGTTCGCGCTGCCTGGCCAAGCATGGAAGACTGCATCCCAGCACCTTTTGATGCAGTTTATTGTGTTGGCACTAAACAAGTACTGGATTCTAGTTATCCTTGTCCCATGCAACGAGCCGTGCATGTTGTAGCTGAGGCCTATTGTTTGCCCAGACTTGGCCATGTTCGTTAAGTGGAACTGGAGTGCAGCAGGCAGTCATCTGACAGGACGATAGCAGAGAGCCCGACATACGGAATACAGCCTCGTTGCTCAGTAATTACCAGCAGATGCAGCTCTGGCAAGGACATGCCAAGGATCTGAAGCGTCTGTCGGCGAAGTAAATAAAACTGTGCAGACAATTAAGTTTGTTTTGTCCGGCATATTTTCTTTACCATCCAGCCCGAGTAATTTGACAACACGCTTAGGGGTACAATAGGAGTTGGAGTTGGAGTCGGAGTCGAAGTCAGAGTTGAATCTATAGTCCGGAGTCTGGTTTGGATGGCTGGTTGAGGTTTCGTTCAGGTTCGGTCAAGAAAATGTACTAATTGTTGTTAAAAGGCTTTTGTTGGTCGAGTTAAAGTTTGCAATGGATGTCTTTGTTGGTAAGTAAATTCAATTTAAAGACTTTTAATTAGAAACAGATACGAGATAAGAAAAATAACGAAATCGACAGATAATGTATATTGTATAGCTAATATATATATATAGGTAATGTAGTAAGCAACCATTCCTCAAGAAAATACAACACATTTTGGAAAGCTTATACAAAGATTTAACTGAAATGATCTTAAGGTGATTTCGGAATTGTTTTACTTTGGCTTAAAACTAGCTCTGATATTAACAAAATATTTGCAAAAATTTTACCCTACACGCACTTTGCATTCTCATTAAATGCGTTTAATTAAAACACTGTCGCAACTTTACAGATATTCCCATAGTTGCCATAGTTAATATGAATTTAAGCCCAAGCTCAACTTCGGTAACCGTTAACCAAAACACACACTTCCTTAACTAACACAATTAAGAACGTTGCTCACGACTGCGATATACTGTTTTTTGAGCCGCTTAGCGGAGTGGAAAGTCGGGAAGATCCTGACACTTTGTCTGCCTATGGTATATATCAATATATATTCTAAGTTTGTTGCTCTAGCTGCACAACTGTGAAAAAAACTGCGCTCATATAGACAGACACACAGACGGACGGACGGAAATTCCACAATACATTTTTTATTTTATTTTTTCAATAAATAAAAAAAGAGTATTAAAAGTGCTTAAATTGCACTTTGCGAAATCACGCACATCACAAGTGCACAGAACTTTTTTCGTTTGATGGGCTTAGAATCCTTAACTGGTTCTAACTCACCAAGCTAGTACAAAGCGTTTGAATTTACAATAAAGTATTACATTCTTATTTAACTCATTTTTCAATCTTCTTTTACTTATTCTCCATTCTTCATCTTCATTCGTCTCCAATGGCAGCAGTCATGGACACAGTCTGTTTTAATTCGTTTCTTGGGATTTTTGTGCCATATCCGCATCGAAATCATCATAAGTATTCATTAATGTTTTAGACAAGACTTCTAAATCGAATGGTAGTAATGGGGGAACATCAAAATCATACGTATTCAGCAATCCCATTAAGTTGTTCTCCTCGGACCAAACATTTTACACAAATTTTGGTGGTTCTTTACAGTTCATCTTATTTTGAATTTAGTAATAAAATGAAAATTTGGAAATCTTAACTTTTTTTTAAATAACAATTTTATTTTACCTATTCTGACTTATATTTCATATTTATTGAAGAAAACGCAAAGCTTCAAACACTAGAAGATCATCCAAAATTAGAAATTCATAAGATACTCGTTAAATGACATATTTTTGAAAATTGGAATCAAATATATTTTATTGAACAAAGTATCACATTTTAATTTTACTTATTTTAAATCTATATTTTACTTATTTTCTATTCTTATTTGGAGATCTTAACTTTTTTTTAATTTTTACTTTTAAAAACCTTGAAAACTTTATAATATATTTTAGAAACTCAATATACTATTTCTCTGCCTAGGGTGTACTATATCAACATGCTCTAGCTCCAAAACTAGGGAAAAAAAGCTGCATTCATAGACGGACATACGGACATTTGGAAACCCTAATATACTCTTTTTTTTTTTTAAATTAAAAAAGAGTATAAAAGCTTTTACAAAAGCAAACCACTTAAATTCATTTTAATTCAAGCGAGAAGTAAACTTAACTTCTTCTTGCTACTACTTTAGCTATGTACATACATATATATGTATACATATGATTATGTGTATGTAACATACATATGTATGTATGGACAGACAGTAGTTCTCTCCCTCAACTCTCCAATTCCCTGTCTGCTCCTATCTGGACTAACTCATAATATTTGCACTTGCATACACTTGCCGTAAAATAATTTCAGACTTTCTTTCTCCTCTGTTTCTGTCTCTTTCTCGCTCTTGCCTATCTTTTTTTTATAAGCTGCACCCATTAAACATTTTTAAGTAGGGTATAATAATATTCAATATTTTGTTTTAGGACATCTAAAAATATTTTTGATTAAGCTTAAATCAATGTTTTGAGTTTTTCTCAGTCTGTATAATCGTTAAAATATTTTACAATTCAAAATTTTGAGAATATGGCTTTGATCTTTGTTAGATTTATATTTCAATGTGCTTTTTTATCTATATTACAAACTTGAGAGCAAACAAGGTTTTGAACAACGTTTCATAGTTATTTAGATGGCAGGTTGTAGCCTACAACTTGTAGGGTATCGGCTAGTCGATCATTCCCAGCTTAAACATTCTTAGCTACATTTTTTTGGTGAGTGTCTAGTGCGTCTCAAAGGGTTTCGCACATTGTGTGTGATTATTTCTGTATGTGTGTGTGTGTGTGCCCCATGCAAAGGTTGCATATGAAAATATTTGTTAAGCTTTTTGCAATATAGCAACAATTTATGCGAGTGCTGTCCATGTGTGTGTCTGAGTGTGTGAGTGTGTGCAGTTGTGTGTGAGGCATTTTTGAGGTCGCGTTGTAAATATTTAAAACTTATTTTTGTATATTTTAATTTGATTGCGTTTTATATATGTGTAGGAGGGACATTAGAGTTTCTGAGATGGGCATTTAAAACTGACTATAGAAGTATTCTTAGGTAAAATATAAAGCTTTCATATGGAAGTTGAACCCTGGTATATAATTATTATATATTGTTGCATTCATTTCGAATTATAGCATCCTAGATAATTAAAAAGCGAGATTTCACTGAAATAATAAAGCTTATTTTTTTAATTATACACTCAAAAAAAAGTATTTGTGTTTATTTAATTAAAAAATTAATCAAAATTTATCATATTAAGAAAAACTTTTAAAACACACATAAAAGGGGAAAACATAGGGCTTATTAGTTTCAAATTGAATTATATATGAATATAAGATATAATTTTGATGTATCTTGTTTATTTTTTAAATTACAAAAACTCGATATAAAACGGTTTTAAACGAATTCGAAAAAGGCAACACTCTGCAAATGTTGTAAACTGAAGAAATCGAGAGTTCCACAGGCGTAAATAAAGTGTGTAGTTCCATCTACATATATTAATTTTATTTAGTTTCTTCATTATTTACTTTGCAACACTGTAGACATTGCTTAACTGCACTTCACCACAGCAATTGTCAGCCAACTAAGGAGCTGTCTGTCTTCCCATGTCTTCTTTTGTACTACCACTGTCTCCCACTGCTCACTTAAGTGCATCCAATGCTTCATATTAATATGCCCGGCACTTGGGCTGCTGTTCATTAAGAATACGTTTACAAAAAGTAATCATAATCAGACTGTGGTGTCTGTGGAGGCAGCAGCTGAGTGGGGCAACCCACGCGAACCCAATGACGGTGTATAGACAGTCGACCGCAGGAGCGACCTCAAGACCCACCGAAAAATGGAGGCGTCTCAAAAGGTACAAACATTGAAAACTTTTAATATCCACTCTTGTTGCTGCATAAATTAAGCCACTCGAACGGTGCTGAACGGGGTAGCACAGTGGGTGTTGTTGGCTTTGTGATCTTAGAGATGGCCACGATGCGATTCTGAAACATAACAACAACCTGCAACTGTCAACACAACACGGTTTTCTCCTATCTATTTTTCCTATATGTTTTAATATCAAAAATACCGTACCTATCTTGTTTCTGAATTTAGATGCTCTTTGAAACTAGCAGAAACGGAATTGATTGCTGTTCTGAATTTCGCAAAATGTCAAACTTTTACATTTTTTAAAGCTTGGATTTTTCATTCTTTGACTCACCAGATGACAACTTAATAGATTTATTGTTATCAAAACTCGGGTTCGAACTAGATTTTGAAAAAAAAAATCCACACAAAATCATTCCGCTCGAAAATCAGCACAGTAAATCGTTTACCGTTCGGAATTCAGTATTCAAAAACTTACGGAATTCGGAACGGGCCTGATTAAATGATGCAAGTGTTCGTGTCACGAAATAAAGCACGACACGCGTGCAACTCTGGTTTGCAGTTTCAATATGCAAAAATGATACAACAAAAGTTGCAGGGCAACATCAGCATGAGCAGCAGCAGCAACAGCGGCAGAGGCAGCAGCAGCAGCAGATAAAAGGGTCTGCGTAACAGCAAAACCAATGAAAGGCACTCAGCTGAAGAGGCCGTCAGGCCAAAAAGTGACTCACAATGAGCCAAAATGCAAAAAGGATGCACGGGAATGGAGAGATTGACTACAACTTGTGGCGCCTTTGTAGCAGACTGGCTTGTTATACTCTGTTCCCAAAAGGGAAATGAAGTGTGTTGGTTAAGTGAAATGGTTGCTTGTGAAATGTTTGTTGAAATGTTAAAGAACTTAATTTATCAAACTTGGTTGTCGTCAAAATGCCACTTACATCCTTACATCTACAATATTCAACATTTTGTACTCAAGTAAAAAAATTTCTGTTAATCTTTTGAACGACTAGAGACAATATATTAATGTCATGCCTAGCTCAATTCCCGCCAATCAGCAACAAAATAACTGAAAACAGAGTATATTGCAGTCGGTTAGCTGGCAAGTTTTGGTTATGTTGTTGTAGTTGTGGCTGTTTGTTATTGCACTTTTGCGTGGCTGTGTCCAAAGTGGGCACAGGACTTGCCTTTGAGCCAAGGCAACACTCAGTTCACTTCAATGAATACTTTATGGGTTAATAATCGTAAAACCATTCAACAGCAGCGACAACAACAACAACAATAACAACAACAATAACAACAACAATAACACCACCAATAGCAGAGAAGGCGGCAACAACGTTTGGGCCAACTTTTCTGCGCGAAAATTCATAAACAATGTGCATAAAGCGCAAAATGTAGCGCTTCTTGCGGGTTGACCCCAAAGGGGGGAAACTTTTGTTGGTATGCGCCTGGGATATGTGGGTGGGTGGTGTGTGTGTGGTGTGTGGAGGGGTTGGACTTAACAGAAGACTGTTGTGGAGGTTTCGTCGATTGCTTGTCGCATTGCACTGGCAAATTGTTGGCCAGCTGTTGTTATTATTATTGTTGTCATTTCTGTGTTGTCAAGAATCGAGTTTTGCAACAATAGCAAGAGGCAGCTGTTGTTTTGAATGCTGGACAGTTTTGGTTGCGGAGAGGGAGGAGCGGGGGTCTCAATGGGATTTGAGCACTAGTTTGAAGTGGAGGTGTTGTCATTGTTGATGTTATTGTGTTGTTTGTTGTTGTAACACAGATTGAAGTAAAGTTGAGAGATTTAGCGTTGAACGACGTGGGCAAATTTTAAAAGGCTGCTTAAATCTTTATAAAAAACAAACAGTTTTTTATTAAATAATATGTTTATAAACTTAAATATTTATAAATAGCTTGTGAGTTTAGTCGGCAAAAATCTGTATAAATAAGTCAAATCTTCACATCTGTTCAAGTTTTTTAATTAGCCTTTTTTCAGTTATTTGTCAAAGCCAATAATAAAAGTTTATGTTATGTTTGATTTTTGAATTTTATCATTTTTAATAATTTTTTAAATTATACTTATTCAGTTGATACATAAATTTTTTCAACTTTTAAACTTTTTTCAACTTTTTAACTTTTTTTTTTTTCTAAACAGCTAACTAATTTAAAAACTGACCATCATTATTTACTTCTTACAGCTAAATTTTAACCTAAACTATAAAATCTAAATAGCTGGAAATCATATCTTAAGCTATAACCCTAATAACCATAACCATTTATAGCTGACCCTAGCTCAGTTTTAACCTGGTCTGTTCGCATGCTTCATGCTTTTAGCAAACGGATTTTTTTTTGTACAACGAAGCGTAAAAAATGTCATTCGATACACTTAAAATGTGACCCAGGAAGTAAAATCAGCAAAAAAAAAAATTGTTCCAGCTAAAGAAAAAAAAAATAAAAATTGCACACAAATCTTCCATCGCTTTACGTAAATAGAATTTATCAAATTTAATTTCACGCTTCATGCGCTCATTTCTATTTAAGTTTTGAGTGGCGCCTGTCGCACTGAAAAAAAATGAAAGAAAAAAAAGGCCAATGAATGTCAAAAATGTGACCATAAATGATATGCCCCCAAGGCAAGTGTCGCCGGCAATGAGCACAATAAATTTCGAAAGCAGAGTTGCAGATAAAGATTCGTAGATAGAATAGAGCCAAAAAAAAAAAGAAAAACAGGAAGGTGAAGTTATCTACGGCGTACCGAAGATATAGTATACCCTAGAAGAAAAGTTGTTCATCAGAAAATTTAATTTTCCAGCGATTGTTCACAACTAAATGATAAAGCCACCCGATTTTGAAATTCATTTCAAAAACTTACCACAGCGCAGAATGGGTAAACTTAGTTAAGATAGCATGAGAAAGAAAAAAGTTTTTCTTACTATAACTTAGTTTTTAACCGATTGTTCCAATGGCAGCTATAAGATATATTTATCTGTATGTGATGCAATTTTGTAAACAGGCTTAGATAACAACAAAACTTAGAATTGGTAAGTTTGAAAAACTAAATTTTAAACAGGTAGTTCCTATGGCAGTTATACATATGTAAGTTATATGATACGGAGGCGTCCCTTTCAGTACGTTACACATTTCTTGACAAAATTATAATACCCACTGCAAGGGTATACAAATGTTAACGAGCACAGCAGTGTCTGGCATAGAATAATAGCGAAATCGGTGACTATCAAATCCTAAAAAATCAAATGATGAAGGTTGCAATTGAAATTTGAAATCAGAATTGGTAGATTGTTAGCTTTTAAGAAGAAGACCAAACTAAAAGTTATGAAATGCTTCAGTGCGGCTTTGAAATGGGATGTGCAAATATTTGGATACACATCATGTTCCTCCACTTTTGCTGGTTCTATATATCATATCACTGGGGCCACATACAATATGACCCCAACTCATATTTTGCATATGCTCACCCTGCTGTAAAAACATGTCAAGAGGCGCATACAAACAAAAACAACAGCAACAACAACAACAAGAAATGAAAAAGAAAACACAAAATTTCCGTGTCAAGTGTTGTGTTGTGTTGGGAAGCTGTTTTTCAGCTTGACTTGCTTTTTGACTACGTAACGGCTCCAAGTACACCCATTTCCATTTCCATATCCATTCCCTTTACTTTGCTACCAGCCATACCATAATCATAATCAAAAATGTATTTAATTTGCCTTTATTTTCTTCGCTCTGTTCTGTTCTGTTCTGTTTTGTTGTGTTTAAACTTTTGGCGGTTCGTACATACATTTTTGATATATGTGTCATGCATAGTGATATGGTGTGGAAAATTACTTTGTATTTTAATGAGTTGTCTGCGATTTTTGGGGGCTTTTGCAAACTTTGCCCTGCCGTTGTTGTATTTGGGCATCCTGTTTGGGTTGGGGCCCAAGATAAAGTGTTGAAGGAGACTTAATGGGTTGTGGGTTGATATAATGGTACGATAAAAAGTCAAGTGAAACTATCAAAATGACAATACATTAACAGCTGTAACCATAAATTACACAAAAAGGCACCAAATTGTTTAGTGCTTAGAAATTTTATATGCTAGTTGACGTATGTTAGAAGTTAACAAAACTAGGGGAAATGGCAACTTTTTCGAGCATTTTATGACACTTTTCTGACATTGTGTTAAGTAAATTCTACTAAGTAGAAAAATATATAAATAACTATATATATAAATAAAAACTTATCGTTTTTAAAAAAGCTTACTTTCTCAAAAAGGAAATTAAATATACTATAGACATTTAATGTTAATGGTTGTACCAAATTTGTTAAAAGGAAAATGTCCAAAAATTTCTCTAAGCGCGGTTTTCTCAACTTCGATTTAACGCTTGAATAAACCACCCTAAACATATATTTTTGGAGGCAATAAACATAGCGATTAACTTGTTTCGTTTTCGTAAGTTTCGGTTAGAGTAAAAGCTGTTAAATGTGTGAAAGGCAAAAACTTCATATCTTTTTTCAACACTACATCAAAAATTTGACAAACCTGAGTTAAGGGCGTAATCCTATGTGAAGCATTGCAGAACTCGCCCTAGGTCAATTCTTTTTCTATTCATCAGGAAAAATATACCAAAAATAATTGATTTTGTTTCGAAATTGTGAATGCTGATCAATCGAATGGATAGTTGGACTATTTCTTAGAATTTAGTTTTTATACTTAACGTAAGGATAACCTATAACATAAAAGTATATGATTATGTTGTTATCTTTGAAATTAAATGTTTTTGTTTTCTTAGTTTCTTTTCATTTTCGTTTTGCTTGTAAATTTCTCCAGCTTGCTTCAAAACACTAACCCAGTCAAAGACCCCACAGCAAACTGCAATAAACTGAAATTAAAACATTTACACACTTCTGCAATCTAAAGATCTCAAATCGCTATCGCCTCTGGCGCCAAAGACAATAGATTAACCATTTATCTATGATTATGAACTGCAGTAGCCAAAGCGCCGTTGCTTTAGAAGTTTTCTTTGGGATGCTGGTGCTGCGTCTGTAATCGAAACTCCCTCAGGGCAGAGGCATCTGAAATGCCAGTGTTTATTAGAGTTGTGCCAACTTGTAGGCTTAGATTTTAGCCAAACAGCCAAGAAGCCAGCTGACCAAATTGGCAACACATTGCAGGCGACATTCGCAGTGTGGCGTTTCTGGTCAGCAAAGCTGCGGCAATGTTGGCCATGTTCAGTGCCAAGTGCAGCGAGGCGTAGCTTTTTTAATAGAGTCATAACTTGGCTTCAACTAATGGGCTCGGAAAGGCACTGAATGGCCCGCCAGACTTTGCTTAGCAATAACATAAAGCCCTCGTTTGGCTCTGCCTTTATTCCCTGGTTCTGCTTCTTTTTTTTCCTTTTTGTGGGCACGACTTTGGTTACAATTCAATTTACAGTGGACGGTTTTTTGTATTCTTTTTTTTTTTTAGTGGTCTGTGGCTTTAAAATTTGTGCGCTGTTCGGTTTTAGCCTACCTGGGCACCTGGCTCTGCCTAGTGTCGTAAATGTGTGGAAATTGTGGGGTGTTATGCCTTCCAGATATGCACGTGTACTTGCAACGGGCGGTCTTTCTGCTGCAGTGTGTGGCATGTGGCATGTGGCCAGGCTAAAGGGTCTAGGCTCTCTGGGAACCCGTTGTTTTATTGTCTCCATGTTACGGCAGGGGGATTCATAATTGTCTTTGGCAAATGTTCGTGTAAAATTTTAATTGCTTTTTAGTGCAAACACTTGGAAAATTTGTAGTTAAGTTTGTCTAACAAGATCTTAGGCAACAGGGCCAAATGTCAAACATGTTGGCTTAACACTGATTTGAAATAGCCAGGACATGGGAAAGAATGATTACAACTTGAAGCTTAAGAAAGCTGCGTTTTCGTTTTTTTTACTATGTTATAGATGTTTCAGAATATGACTGCGCTATTCAGAATAGAAGTTATATATTTATACGTCAAGCCCATTATTATTGGGTTAAAAAGGAGTAATAAAGTAATAAAGTATCTACGACTTTAATTCTTGATCTGTCGATCTAGACCTGTTTGCCTGTCTGTCTGTGTGAACGTATGTATCTCAACTTTGTATAAATTTCATACCGGTAGGATAATAAAATAGGATAAATTGTACAAGAAACTATTTACAATAGTAAGTGGAAACTGCAGTCTTTCTGCTTATTTCTGTGAGTAGCAGGATATACTAGGGAATTTCACAACTGCTGTTGTTAAAGCTAACTTTAAGCTAAGAAGTTTTCAGCCGAACTCTACTTTATCTCACTCGCAGTTTAATTAAAGCATCATAACTCACTGCCAGCCACAAAAGTAGTCGCTCCATCAACCATTAACAAAACGGCAGGGAAAAGGACGAGACTGATGCGACCTCAACACAAGCCAAGGCAGGCGACAAGTTCACCTTTTAATGAGGCAAAGAGTTGATGCCACATAACGAGGCCATTTAATGCCATTGTGTGGGTCGCCTGGGCTTTGGGTCGTCTGTGCAGCATTGACGCATTGACGCGTCGAGTTGACAGCAGAAATCAGGACACAGGACAGTACAGAACGACAGGACGCGCGACAGAATACGCGGCTTAGCGAGTGCTAAGCAACCGGTAAAAGACAATGCCAAAAGCTTTATTGTAATTTTAATTAGAAAACTTAATGTCAGCTGGGTCAACTTTTCAACGGCGACTTCAATTAGTGTACCTTAATTGATTTAAAGCTATTCCAGGCCAAGCAGCTGCAAAGTATGCAACACTTTTCACAAAGCGTTGCATATAGAAAATATATGTATATACTTAAATATATTCCTATATATATATAGGTATGAGCTGCTTTTTCAACTACAAAAATACAAAAATGTGAAAAACTGTTGCGAAAATGGCAGACGAACCGCAAAAATTTTTGCGCTGCGAGCAAAGCATGCATGTAACAGGACGAACAGGACAAAAAAAGAAACAACAAGAAGCTGCCAAAAGTATTCAACACGCCCATTGCATGCACACCACACAACAACAACAAACGCATGCCCACACACACACAAACACACACACACACTAGCCAGGTGTTGGCCCAGGCGAACACTAAAAACTATCGCAGAGCAAGCAAAAAAGCGCAGGATGAGGACAAACCGCAAGCTTGACCAGCTCGTTGCAAAAGTAGCATTTTATTTTAAAACGGGCTTGAGTTGGGTGGGTGTTTTTGGTCGTCCCGCCCTATATGCGAAATTGTTTTATAGTTGCCCAGGAACGGTCATTCAGTGCGAAAGCAACAACAATATCATCTGACAACAACTGCAACAATGCAACGAAACTTGTACACACTGTACAAACTTATAGAGTTTCGGATAATTCTTTACTTGACGTCCTACACGCTAAAAATGATGCAAAATTTCTGGTATGGTCTCAAAATTGAAAAAAAAACGCTGCTGTCTTTTACAGCAATTTTGCTGCTCTGTTATTGTTTACTGAACTGTTAAGGACCTTTTTATTGTTTTTATCATATATTCCCGCAAAAAAAGTACACCTCCGCGACCAGAAATCGCATTCTTACATTTTTTAACATTTTGTGAGACCAAAACCAGAATTATTGAATCTTTTTGGGGTGCAGGTTCTCAAGTAAAGAATTACCGAGTTTCGATATAACTGTCAGTGCCCATCACTGCTTTGGAAGTGTTGCCATCTTTGAATTGTTGCCACATTGCTTTTGAAGTGTTGCTACACTGCTTTTCAGGTGTTGCCACACTGCTTTTCAAGTGCTACCACCCTGATTTTCAAGTGTTGCCAGCTTGTGAACTTCCTTCATAAAGTTTTAACCAAGCGTTTTGTTCCACTTCAATCTGGACTGATTCTTCTAATTAAAATTGAACAAGGACAGGATCTAGAAATGTTTGTATTTTCAAAGATAGAGTGTTTTAAATTTTCATACTTTATAGAATTTCGAATTGTGGCTTTGTTTTTTCCAACTTTATGACAAAGCTACAATACCCCAAACAGCGTTGAGTTTGTTTATGGCCAGCTCGTTGGACTAAAACGGATGTGCCTTTAAGATGTATATCCGTTGGCCCAAACTGTAAGTGTGTGTGTGTGGGTGTATTTTGTATAGGAAGCTTTTCGAGAATGCAGTTTCATGTTGAAGCGTTTAACAGAGCACCATAAATTGCATCAGGCGAGCTGTTAAAGGAAGGGTCTTTCTCCCCTAAAACCTTAAACTAAACTCTTTACGTACCTATTTACATACATACACATATATATATCCTTGTAATAGGAGCCTGAACTGAGCCAGGTTCAGCAATTTTATTGAGGTTTTCTTGGCATAGAGTTTTCCTTTTTTTTTTGGCATGTAAGCTTTTATTGGCCAAGGAATTTGAGCATCTATCGGAAAGCCTATGGTTTTAACATGCTGTGAAATTCGATTATTTTTGGGTTTTAGGTATTTTGTTAGTTTTAAATGTGTAAATATGAGAAAAGAATGGAAACTAGTACATGCGGCTTATAATGTGCTTTGAGTGTGGTAACTGCAGCATAGGGCCATAAATTGTGCTTGGAAATTGAATTGCGGTTTGATGATGTGAAAAAGATATCAATTTGAGCATTGCTGGGAAATTCTAACAAGAGAGGGAGTACTTTTGAAATTGTCAAGCTGCTTTTAAAGGTTTTCTTTTGTGGAAAAATGCATTGTCGGTTTTTTTTTGGAATTTAAAAACCTAAACAGATATGTAATAAAATTTGTATTGAATTTCCTTTCCATAGTTCAATGAAAATTAAATAAATTATTTTATAAATTTTAAATTATATTGAGTTTAATGTTTTAAATGTTTGTTTCAAGTGGAAAAAGTAAGTGATTTAAAGCTCTTCAATGCAATTTCTTTTGTTGACTGTTTGAAAGATGACGTATTTTCAAGCAAGATCTTGTACGAACATTAATTTCACATGTAATTTCACAAGTAGGTTTCCACTGTGAAATCTTAAGTTGCATTTACAATCAGATTTTTAATCTAACCGAAAGTAAGTTATTATAAACGCAATGCAAACATTGAAAATCGATGAATAGAGAGATAGCAGAAAGAGCCCGAAACACATTTTCAAACTGATAGAGTCATCAACGTGTTGCAAGTTTTTTCCAAAGCCATTTCAAAGCTAAATTTTCAAAGCGCATGTGCAGCAAACTTTAATTAAAGTCCGTAAGGGGGAACTGTTTGAGGGGGGGGGGGAGGGGGGGGGTGTAACTTTTTAATTACAAGTCAGGCTGAGCATTGGATTTGATTTCTATGATAGGCGTTGCTGTGTAAATAGCCTGGCGTTGGCTGCAACTAGCCATGGCTGGTTTATCAGCTTCCACGCCTACCAAAAGTGGGCGTGTGTGGTAATTTTTCGCGCCGAGCGCAAATTGCAATTGACCAGAATTGGCTCTGAGGCCAGGCCTCTCTGTGCAAATAAGCAATTATTTGGCTTAATAAGTCAATGGGAAGCTGGCAACCGGTTGGAACTTCGCCTTGATGCCACACTGTTGATTGCTGCCTGCCTGGCTAATAGAATTTTCAGCTCTTGCCCCTGCCCCTGCCACTGCCACTGGCAGTGTCCTTGGCCAGGCAACTTTTGCTAAATAGTCCGCATAAAAGTTGTGCGCAACAAAGTTGAAGGCACAAAGTAAATGAAGCCGTCGTCGCTGCCGCAGCCTCAATTTAAAATTAAGCTCATGAAAAGTAGTTAACCTCACGCGGGTTGCGGCCAAAGCCACCCTAAAAGCCAGACCCACAACCAGACCCAGCGTCAGAGCCAAAGCCAAAGCCAAAGCGAAAGCCAAAGCCGTTAACTACAGCACAAAGTCAACGATGGGGCCTGGCGAGGATTGGTCCTTGTTCGCATTAAAGTAAGCATGAAATTAAAGCTAACCCCAAAGGCGACTTGCAAATAAACTGCAGCCCCAACAGCTAAGGGGAAGTGCTTGAAGGGGAGCCTGCTTGAAGTGTACAAAAGTGGAGTGAAGAGTTTCTGCAATGTTGTTGCATCAAATTAGCAACCATGTTTAATGAAAAGAAGCGCGAATTTTCTTTGTATATATTTTTTTTTGGCAAACGGGAAGTTAAGCAACAGATTCAAGAATAAAGGAATTTAAGTTTGTACACTGTGAAAAAAATATAAAAAAAAGGAATTGTGTTATTTAGGTTGATACTTAGCAAGTAACAAAAATTGAATTAACATATCATTACACAATTCATTTGCACCATTTTATAAATTATTAATACAATATTTTTAAAATTTATTATTTTACAAGTTATTTCTTTGATTTTAATATATGTATATATTTTTTTTAATCAATATTCATTAAAAATGGAAAAAAGGGAGCTATAAAGTACTGCAAATGTGTGTGACAGACAGATGGAGGCATTTCCGACTATATAAACTATATATATTCTTGATCAGGATCTGTCCGCATGTCTGTCTGTCTGTCCGTCTGTCTGTATGAACGCGTCGATCTCAGAGACTATAAGAGCTAGAGACACCCAACTTGGCATGCAGGTTCCTGTATACCATACGCAGATCAAGTTTATTTAAAATTTGGGATGCACCCCCCCGCACCCCCGCAAATCGCAAAAGACTCCCACAGCCACAATTTTAAAGATAAAGCTTTGATATATTGATCAGCTGTGTAAACTTCATCACGATCGGATAAATAGCACCAAAGTTATGGAAGAATCTATTTCCCCCGTCTCAGTAGGCAGCAACAACAGTTTGACAAGCAGTTTACGAGTTAAGTGCACTGCTTGCTTGTGTTACCGTTCTTACTTGTTTTTCATAAAACAGAATACATTTTTTAAAAATTATTATTTTACAAAGTCGTTATTTCTTTGATTTTAATATAATTTTTTTATTTTTAATAAAATATAATAAATGTTTAAAATTTTTATTTTACAAAGTCGTGTTTTTTTTTTTATTTTATTTATTTCTTAAATTTTTTTATTTTTTGTTTATTTATTTATTTTATTTTTTTAAAATATTTTCTTAAAATTATTATTTTACGAAGTCGTTGTTTTTTTATTTTTTTAACATCAACAAAGACAATAGCTTTCAATTTGCAACAATTTTTAAACAGTGTAATGACCCAAAATATATAAGATGCACGTCTTCGAGTTAAGCTTAAGTGTTGCTTAGAATCTTCACATATTTTCAAGCTACACTTACTCGTTTTGTCTTTAATTTTGTTGCCTCATTTCACATTTCACAAAAAAACGAAGAATAAGAAGACGTACGTTTCCTTTTCCTACTTCGTGCTATTCATTTCTAACTACTTGAACATCTTTTACGCTGGCGTTTTATTCTTTTTTTTTTGCTATGGCTTCAATATTACAACACCCAAAGGTGTAATTGAATCAAATGAGCAAAAATTTCAGATTACTTGAAAATGTTGAGCGTCAGGCGCCCAAAAGCAAGAACAAGTATAAGAACAAGACACGAACTCATTTCGCAGGGGCAATCAGTGGCAGACGGCGCAAGAAGTTTCAGTACGAGGGGTAGGGGTGTATTGGAGGCGTTTAAATGCAGTCGGATGTTAAGTGTGGGGTGTTGTTTCAGAGGGGGTTGGTTTTTATATGAGAGCTCCATTTCTTTAATACCCGTGCCGAAATGTTGAGTAAGGTATATAACAAAACATTAGCTTTGCTCTCTTTTGCTTTCTCTATCGATTTACCGATTAATTTGCGTTTCAATTCTAGTCCTACTTGAATCTTGGTTCAATTTGTTCAATAATTTATCGAAACTACAATAATTATTCATTAAAATCAGGCATGTTTCTATTTCCGTATACAAGTTTGGATTGAAATTAACGAATTTAGTAAAAAACAAATTTGTTTTGTGCCTTTTGTTTAATTTACTACTGGACTCAGTATCTTAAGCTTCGCTTTCTTTTTTTTTCTGATAATTCTTCTTTCTTTACTTAGTTTTCGTTCTTTCTTTCTTAATATTAAGCTATTAAGCTCCTCGTATATTATATAGAAGCTGCTTGCGCGGATCTGGTATTGTCGGGGTCACCAAGTTGTCGCTGCGCTCTTCAGCGTTAACGTGAATAGTTCGAAATTTGATAAATTTTATTGTAATTATTTTTAGTAGAAACACAAAATATGCCGGTGCGGGTAATTCATAGTCAGGAACGCGTTTCAAAAACATGCTAATGACAAATGTTTTGTAGCAACTTCAAGAAAACATTTTCAAACATTTTGGCAACTTTAAGGGTTGCATTTTATGTTAATAATTGAAATAACAAATGAGCTACAAGTGTGAATATCTGTGATGCTGGCAAGTGCAATCAGTGAAAGTGCTCACCGCAGGCGTCTGTCACTTCCGCTGCGCGGCGGAAACGGAAGTGCGTTAAGTTGGAATAGGTAGAGTGAGAATAGGAACTATAAGAAAATACTTTTCACGCACATATGCACAACATAATGCCAGAAACAAATATTTAGAGACAGAATTATGAATGGAAAAGACAGCAGTGCGATTGTCGAAAGACAAAAAACAAAAAAAATTAAGTCCAAAAAAAAGAAATGGCTACAAAAATGGCATTTAAGCTGCTTTTGCTAAGGGTTCAGAACTGATACTTGGCCAGTCAGAGGGGTAGGTAGCGTCAGTCTGGTGATTTATGTGCACTGTTGAAGGTTCAAATAAGCGTTAAGTTTTCATTTCCGTTGGCGCCGCAGCGAGAGGACCAAGACCAAGGACCAGTTACAACAACAAGAGCAAAGTGAAATATCTGCACAAAACTGAAACTGAAAAGAAATATTGTTTTTTGTATTCTACATCTTCTTTTTTTTTGTACATTTTGTGGGGTGTGTAAGGACAAAGCGCCACATTATTACAAAACAAATTAAGAGAAATGTTAAAACAAAGCACATGGAGCCAAGTTGAAGTTCAAGCAGATTTCATGGCAAGAGCTTCCGCTTCTAGAAAATAAATTAAGAATATATATATATATATTTTGTTTGAAACAGGTAAGAAAAGAAAGTAGAAAATAAGCAAAACGAGCTATGCTCTTTTATAGTTCAATGACCATTTAAATGATTACGAAACTTGCAAAGTATGAAATAAACCTTAGAACAAAGTCTGCGCTTTCGTTCTTAAGCTCGCTTAAACAATTCCAAGTACTGAGTGAAAAGCTATGCAATAAATTAAAAGCAAAAATTTCTCATTAAAAATTGTTTTCATTTGCTAAATAACTTGCCAACTCTGCGCGTTTCATGCCCCAGCTCAAAGTCTAGTCCTTAATTTCAGGCCAAAAACCTGCTTAAAACGTTAATCAATGTTGATATGCAGAAAATTATATTTTACACGCACAAAATGTACTTCACTTACATTTTATTTATTGCGTTTACAAAACCATTTTGAGTTTGTTTCGTTCTCAAGAAAACGCAGCACCCAATGCGGCGTATACGCAATTTATCAAAACATAACAATGGCAATTAATTTGTGCACTCCCTTCAAGCTTGTACAAAATAAACTTTTATAAATCAAACATAACGAGCGTGTAACCTAACGGACAGGTATGAGTATTCCAACCCCCGCACCCCCGAACCCCATTCTAGGGGTTGTTTTTAACAGCTTTCCCCTTAACGTTCGTGCGCCCAAACAACTTTTCAAATAAAACTCAATGGAAAAATATTTACAATTGAGCGCCGCATTTTTGTTTGGCAGTCGTGACTTTGGCTTTGTTTCATTCTTGTTGTGGGTCCACGTGACGTATGAGTTATTTATTTTTGAGTTATTGGCATTTGTAACTTTGTTTCGAAACGGGGAAGCTGCAGACTCGAGTGTTAATGCCTGTTTATATTTTGTCTGATACTTTACAGTTGCCTGTTTGGGTATTAAAATATGAGCATGAAGATTATATCGATGTGGGTAGGTTGCTGTGAAACTCAAAGAGTTGAATATAGTTGAAAAATATTCGGTAATATTCAGGATTGTTAAGAATTCAGTACGTTTTTGAAAAGTAAAAACGTATTCCGAACGATTTACGAATTACTGTTCTGATTTCCGATCGGAACGGTGTCGTTTTTTCTTTTTCGAAAGTTTTCATGGTAAAAAGTCTATTTAGTTTGCATCTAGTAAACATTGCTGAATCGAGAACAGCTACGTTTTCTTGCACGTTTTCGTTTCTGTTTTACAAACAGTTTTTCAATTTAGTATTATAAATGTTACTTAATTTAAACTAATAAATAAATTGACTAATTATTTTCGAAATATGATAAAGAATATAAGAAAATATGTTTTTTTGAATTTCATGTGTAATCGGCAACAACTTTTCATTCCTCAGCTAAAAATACGTAAACGTTTGATGTTTTGATTACTTCAGAAATCCGTTTCCGCAAATTTCGAAGTAATACAAATTCGGAACAGGCTTGATTATTTGATAATTTTTAAATATCAATAATATATTATGATCTTTAAGCTATTCAAAGACACCACAATTCTATGATAAGTATTGCGACTCGAATATAAAGTTTCTGAAGATAACGTAGAATAATGAAATATTACTTAATAGTTTATGTTTAATGTACATATCAATTAAAAGTTACTCAACTTAATAGTTTTTAATATCATATTGTATAATAAACAGTGAATATGATATCATTGAACTGGCCATAGATACCGCAATCTTACGATGCATATCATATAGACCCATGACAGATACTTTCAGCGGATTGCGTATCAACTGCAGCTCAAGCTTCTCAAACTGAAATCATTTGTTTTAAGATTAGTTGACAAGTATTACAAATTAATAATTTCTACTTACAGCAATCTCCAAACGCATATCCAGGCCCGGAGCAAAAGTTGAGTACTGTGCCAGAAGCTGCATCATTTTGACATGTAAGTCTTGCACATAATATGTTATAGAGAAGGTGATGTGCATATCCACAATATAGCTAAGAATGCAGACAATAAGCAACATAGTACTCCATTTGGCCCAATCGCTGCCAAATATGTTGTATTTAAATGCACAGTAGCCATAATAAAAACCCGAAATGGAAGATATAAAACATATGCTGCATATGCATAAGTTCTGTAGTCCAAAGATACGTGTCATGCGCAGCACAAGTGTCTGCAATTCGGATTGTAATTTGGCCAAACTATCCACACGATCGGCCAAAGCACAACTTTTAAGCATACAAACGCCTCTGCGCTGTTCCAATTCCAGTTTATGTGTCTCGGACAGAATCGAGCATAGTTCCTGATTTATCAATAGATAGTGTCCATGCACAGTTAGCAGACCAAAGTAATATTGGCTCAAGATGACATTAAGCAATGATATCAAGATATACAACATAATAACGCCAAGTACTTGCACAGTCGTTAGTTTACCTTTCAGTCCATTCAATACCAATATCAAATGGGTGGACTCGGTCATCAGGCCACTAATACTCTTGCTGATGACACCACGTTGCCACAATCTCATAACCTGAGGCTGTGCCAGCACCAAACGACGAAAGCTGCACAATAAACTCACAAGTCGACGACGCTGCCACCAGCGGCTCAATATTGTTACAATAACACAGCCAACTCGAATGCACAGGACCATAAGAAAGACGTATTCATGTAGGGTATTTGTATGCACCCAAAAGATACGCCAAATACGCGTAGAAATTATCAAAGGCACTAGGCTAAGGATCACGACATTGATAATTGCCGCAGAGATTGTTGCTTTTCTACTTAGACTGGCTCGTCCTGTTCCCACGTTGATCTCAAAGTTGATCACGCCCAGAAAGCGTCCATAGTAGTAATTTATGCGCAGCAATAACTTGACCAGCTCAAACATTACGGAGTACTAACATTAATTTCAATTGCACTGAAAACTAATGAGAAAGTACATGTGTTTGGATTAGATATTTAGATAAAGCGATTGTTTCTAATGAGCTGATGGCAGATTGGCCGAGTTGAACAGCACTTAGAGCGGAAGTCACTCATATGCAGGCTTGTTACGAGTTCAGTAAGTTTTTGAAAAGTAAAATGAATGAATTCCGAACGATTTTTCGAATTACTGTTCTGATTTTCGATCGAAAGCGTTTCGTTTTCTTCTTCGACACCGAATTCAAAACCGAGTTTTCATAGTAAAAAGTCTATTTAGTTGCACATAGTAGGCATTGCTGAAACGAGAACAGCTACGTTTTCTTGAACGTTTTCTCTTCTGTTTTAGCATCAACAGCCAAATCATATCCGTCATGTCCGTCTGTCTGTTTATATGCGAACTAGTCCTCAGTCTTAGAGCTATCTTGATTAAACTTGTCACATATGCTTATTCTTTCTGCAAGCAGTACATATGCCAGAATCGGCCAGATTGGACCACTATAACATATTGCTGCCATAGGAACGATCGATTGAAAAATAAGTTTTTCTACAAAAACTTTTTTGTTTTCAAGATAACTCAACCAAACTCACTATGTCTCAGCTTAAACACTATCCACATAAGTTGGCAACATTTCATAGAAATCAAACCACTATATCTTATAGCTGCCATAGGAACGATCGTTTGAAAAATAAGTTTTTGTATGAAAAACTTTTTTGTTCTTCAAAACAACTCCACCAAACTCACTATGTCTAAGTTTAAACGGACGGAACGGAATACGAATTCGGAACAGACCTGTATACCTTCCATCAAAACAGCTTTCGAGAAAAAAAATTGGACAAAAAACCTGAGCTAAATCTCACAGCATAATATCACATGCTCAATAATCCTATTTGGATTATGTATCCGCAAGCCAATTAAAATGTATATATTTTTATCAAATTGACAATAACAAAAGTGAGCATATACCTATTATACATAATTTTTTTTGTGATATGATGCAAGGCATAATAAAACCAGAAACCAATTAGTGTGAAACAAAACGCATATGTTTTGTTTTTGGCCATTGCGTTGCGTTTTGGCCAACTTTGCTTTATCCGTTTATCCGTTTATCGCGTCAAATGCAATCCAGGCATGATTTGTTATTGTTTTTATGCTGCCGATTTGCATTTAAGTGAAGCAAACCGACGAAAACACATTCGAGTTGGCCAAACAAAAGGCATTCAATTAAAAATGTGTGCGCTGTTTGCCCATTGGACATGGCCATGGCCAAAACATTTAATACAATTTACGCAATTAATTTCGTTGCAAAATGCAAACAGCAGCAAATCAGGAAGATGAATGCATAATGCCGATATTTTTCGAAAATGTTTGCACAAAAATGCTGACGCTTACAACAAGCAAGAACAACTATCTTCGCAATGTGGAATATATATACCCTTGCGGATAAGTTTTAACATTCAAAAAGACAATTTTTGAATTATCTTTTCAATGACAGCTATAAAATATTTGGCTAATTTTTACTCCCTGTTCCCATTAAAAATGGGAAAAAGGGAGTTATAAAGTACTGCAAATGTGTGTAACAGACAGAAGGAGGCATTTCCGACTATATAAACTATATATATTCTTGATCAGGATCAACAGCCGAGACGAACTAGCTATGTCCGTCTGTCTGTCTGTCTGTCTGTCCGTCTGTCCGTCTGTCCGTATGAACACACAGATCTCAGAGACTATAAGAGCTAGAGACACCAAACTTGGCATGAAGGTTCCTGTATACCATACGCAGATCAAGTTTATTTCAAATTTCGGGTGCACCCCCCAGCACACCCGCAAATCGCAAAAGACTCCTACAGCCACAATTTTAAAGATAAAGCTTTGATTTTTGGTACACATGTATGTTTAATCAATGTCTTTCGGATGTGTAAATTTCAACACGATCGGATAAATAGCACCAAAGTTATGGAAGAACTTATTTCCCCTGTCTCAGCAGGCAGAAACAACAGTTTGACAGGAACTGGACACGTTAAGTGCGCTGCTTGCTTGTGTTGCCGCTGAACTGCTTGAAATGCAAGTTGGGAGCAGGGAGTCTCGTAGTCGGGCACACTCGACTAGAGTATTCTTACTTGTTATCAAAGTTGTTTGAGTTTTTAGCAGGAAAAACGTTCATGTATGAACGAAAATAGAATGAAATGTTATCGTCGGCGTGCTGATGATAGATACCCTTGCAGGAAATTTTTATCCGTCTGTGCGTCCGTCTGTGCGCCCGTCTGTGCGTCCGTCTGTGCGTCCGTGAATGAAATTTTGAAGCTAGAGCAACCAAACTTGGTATACATGTTGGTATATACCATAGGCAGATAAAGTGTCAAGATCTCCCTCCTTTTCAACTGATTTTTCCTAAGGCAGCTATAAGTTATAGTGATCCGATGTGATCCATGTGTAGAACGTGCTTTAGTTAAGATATAATGAGTTTTGTTGAGTTATCTTGAAGAACACAAAAGTTGTTCATACAGAAACTTATTTTCAACCGATCGTTCCTATGGCAGCTATATGTTATAGTGGTCCGATCTGGCCAATTAAACTATAGGTACTATCTTCAGAAAGAAGAAGCATCTGTGCCAAGTTTCATCAAGATAGCTCTAGAAAAAGTCCTGAAAAACGCATATAAACTGACAGACAGACAGACAGACGGACATAACGGACATGACTCGGCTTTTGATGCTGATCACAAATATACAAATTTATGTTTCTGAGACGTCTCTTTCAATGCGTTACACATTTCCTGATAAAACTATAATATCCACTGCAAGGGTATGAAAAGAGAGAGAAAGCAACCGATTTATATGCAATATATAATATAGTACACAATTTAAGTGCAACAAAAATCCAATATTAATGGCTGCTATAAATGGCAGACATATAAACGCACTTGACTAACAACAACAACTATTCTACAGCACTTTTACCAAAAGCCAGCGCAAATATTTTGTGTAAAAACAATTTGGCCAAATTGCAATACCGTATATGGGTTAAAAACACAAATACACACAAATGCATACAAATACACACAGAAACACAACAACCAATTTGTCGTATTGTTTGTCAATGGCCATAGAACTTGAAATGGATGCTGAAGCACTGCCAATGAATGATATAGTGCCATTCATCTTTCTCTATTGGTTTTGATGCTGCGTTTTTTGGGTCAACGCAAATAATAAAACTGAAAAATATGCGCATTTTTGTTCAAAATTGATGCTGTTTTAAGGTGTTTTAAGCAACGTTGTAGTTGATTTTTTTAAGGTTTAACTAAATGAAAAGAAAACAGAAAAAGTCTTTCTAAAATGTTATTGCATTTAAATGTACATTTCCGGAGATTACAAATAAGAGTTGTGGGATTCCAAAAAAGCAAAACAATAAAAAGGGTCAAGATGAATGTGAAATCACCCAAACATAACCCAAAATAAGGATAAACTTTTATTTTTAAGTTATTAAAATAAATTAAGTTTTAATTCCAGTTTTTCGACATAAAATAATAAATTATTATATAAAAATTGAATCTTAATTTTTATTAAAAATTGTTTTATAACTCTTATTTTAAATTTTTATAATAAAAGTTGATATTTAAAAATTGTTTATCAATTTTTAAAAAAAATCAAAAATAAGAAGTATCTTACTATTTTTATAAAAGAAAATAGAATATAATTATTATTTCCTAATTCATTTTTTTATGTCAAAAGATAAGATTTATTGGTCTGATAAAATTTAAAGAAATTGATAACAAATTCTTCTTTTTTTTAATTTTTGAGTAAAAATTATAATCTCTACGCTGACTGCAAAAAACTAGTCTTGAAGCTAAGCACAGAGATAAACTACTTTTATTAAGCTTTCTACCTTAACTAGCTGCAGCTGAATAGATCTAAGATCTAGCTCTAGACACCTCTTCTACAACGATGGCTATCTTTATGAAGCGCTAAATGGCAGTTGCCAGTTAAGCCATGGTCTTGGCCACCTGCTGCTCAACTGTTGAGAAGCAGCTGGAGTAGTTGGCCAGAGCCTGAGGCAGGCATGCCATCAGGTCATCAATCAATCGATGCAATGCCCAGAAAATGGTTTAATTAAAGCCAGGCAAAGCTAAAAGTCCGCATTATGCATTGCAATTGGCGAATAAATCTTTTCTCGCCTTGACTTACGGAGACGCATTCAAAATGCTAAATTAGTAAAATGTCACTTTCGCTTTCAAGTAGTTGTTGCAGCAACAGAATTGTTGCAGGGCACGGGAATGTTGTTGTCGGTTGTGATCAAAGTGAAGCGCCGACAGAGGCGGCAACCACATAAATTATCGCTGGCTAAGCAGGCACAGACAGAAGCAGAGGGAAGAGCAGGGGTACTGCCTGTTGCAAAATGTTGCACATGTGGCAAGCAAAGCATTGACATACTTCAAAGTGTTTGCTGACTGCATTGTTGTAATGCAAGGCTGCTGGAACACTGTCTGCTATTTAATTTTGGTTTTTATACAGCTCTCCGATATGGCATATTATAAATATTTGCAACGCTTTGACAAAGTTGATATGTAAACGCCACAGCAACAACAAACTGCTGCACTTGTATCTGCAACTCCTCATCTGCATTTCCATAGTGCCATGTTTAGTTGGCCAAAGGCGCCACTGCGCATAAAATTAAATTCCTTATCGCAGGGCGCCCTGAAAAAACCATTTCTCTCTCTCTTTCTTACAGTTTTGCATCTCTTTTGCTGCTGCTGCCGTCTGGCAATTTGTTTTTTTTTTTCTGTTTTGCGACAAAGGCAACACACAACAAGAGCAACTGTTGCATTAAATGGACCCTGACCAGCCTCAACTGTGCCACACTGAGGCTTAGGTATATATGCACACCGCATGGGTTTAAGTTTTCAAATTGAATTTTTTAAGCTTCGCCTTGTATTTAAATTGAACTTGTTTTTGCTTCTTTAAGTTAAGTTAGCAACTTTTGATTGCGAGTTACGCAACTATTTGGAATTATATTTATGCTAATGGAAAAAGATGTACTACATTCTAGAATCTAGATTGTTGATAGAATGTAGCCAGATTTTGTATTTATTAAAATACTTATTTCTAAATATAGCTATTCCTTGTCTTCAAAATTTAACTTACATAAAATAAGTTTACTTCAAGTTGAATTGGAAAATTTTTTTAGACTTTTTCGATATTTTCCAATCGATTGAAATAGGAAAAAAGTTATTTTCTCGAAAAACTATGTTAAAACTTTGAAGTTCAAAAAAATATTACGCGTAAACTATAAGATATATTCAAAAACTTTCTGGGCATCGTGTTAAGTATGTTTAATTTCATATTTATGAAATTCTTGATGTATTTGATTGGGTGGCGTGAACTAAAGTTATATACATAAACATAACCCTACATCATAAAATCAAAAACCGCGGTTATTTCAAAAACTGCATCTCGTTTTCGAAAGCAGTAAATGTCGTTTTACTTCTGCCGAAATCCACTTTCAATACTCGGACTCTAAAAATACTGTCAGCCTGTGTAGTTAGTTTTAATTTGAATAAAAACACTAATTACAAAACTACATTAATTATAAAAATGAGATTATTTTTATGAAATAAGCAATCTGGTTATTTGTTTACATTTTTTATATTTATTATATAATACAAAATATATTCATATACAGGTGCATATTATCAATGCCGTTTCGATAACATCAAAATGCAAAAGCCCCATTGAATAAGTTATCGATAGTCATAAAACGATTTCTAGCCTTATAAACTTAATTTTCCTAACGAACAACTCCTTTATATTAGTTTAAATTTTTAAATTCATCAATAATTTCGATTTTTATTAAAAGAAAGTTCTTAGCGATAAAAACTTAGATTTTTGTTATAAGAAATTCCTTTATCTTAGCTTTAAATTTTTATTATCAATATCTAATATTTCGAATTTTAGCTCTCAGATCATAAACTGCACACAGTTGAGCTTTCTAACAGTTGCATTCTATGTTATATATTCATAGCTGTATAAATTGAAACACCTTTGCCATATTCACAAGCATTCCAAAATATGCACCCACAAGGCAAAGCCAAACTAATTTAGATTCAATTAATTAAGTGCACATACTCGCTGCGAATGTGAATCTCAATCTCAACCCCAATCTCAAGCATAAGCCCAATCCCAATCGCAATCTCAACTTCAATTCGCATTCGAAGCCGCATCCGTTGGCGGTTGGCCAAAATACTCAAGTACTACAGAGAGTACTTGCAACTTGGCCAACAGCGTTCTGCAATTCCAGTTTGAAGATTTAAGCGATAAACGATTGGACCAAACTACCAATTGGAGCTGCGAATTCATATAAAGTATCATTCGCGCACTTGGCACACATTTTGAAGCTGTCTGTCTGACGGTCTGTACGTCTGTCTGTCCGTCTGACTGTCTGTCTGTGGCCACTTGGCAGACATTTCTTGGGCAATTGTATCGATAAATATTGCAGCTGGCCCCTGCAGGCATCGATATTCTCTGGCCGGGGCTAATAAAACGATTGCATGCATAAATCTCAAGCTGTTTATTGGGAAAACGGTACGAAACGAAAAGAAACCAAACGAAACGTACTTGTTGTATCAGTATCTCTTGTAGTTGTATCTATAACTGTTTGCCATTTGCTTTATTGCTTCCCATTCAATTGTGTGCTAATGCTTGCAAATTGTGCTTATCATATGTGCATATATAGAGTGAAAGTGTCATACTTGAAGTCCAATTTGTCATATGAATTGATCATAAAATGAAGCAGACAACTTTTGCCAAATGATAAATGCATTGTAGTCAAGTTAATAATAGAGTTAGTATTTCAGATTTATTATAAAAAGATGTGACAAATTTCGAAATAATAACAATAATTTGAATTGTTAATACGAATTTATGAGTTTAATATGATTTCAGAAGACCATTTTTATTATGCACTTTATGTATAGTATGTATGTTGTGTATGCAGAGATGTATATGATAAATTCTTCGAATACGCGAGTTTTATGTTAAAAGAATCTAGTAAAGGAAATAAAGTGAAACAATTGTTAAGAAAAAACAAATTAAAAATAGCCAAATGTATCCAAAACAGCCAACATAAATATCTTTTGGAAACTTGGACACTGAGTATGAAAAAAATATATAAAAAAATATTTGCCGTTGCCTTTTTCAAGCTAAGCGTTGTAGGCTAGATTTCGTGTGTTTCAGAAAGATAAACTTGGACAATTCTCAATATTTTCGAAATAAGTTACCATTTTTGAAAACGATATATAATATCCTAAAAGTCACTTATATATACACATCAATTGAAGCACTAATTTAGTCACAATTTGTGTTTAGAGATTTGCATTTGAATTACACATTTGAAAAAAAACCGAGTCTTAAACGGAATTTCCTCCTCATACGAAACATTTTAAAATTTGTTTACGTTTTTGGTGCTATTTAATTATTCATTTATAAGAAACAGAATTACTTTTAAATATTAAACGCATCACATATTTAATTAAGTAACAAAATTAACATAAATAAATTCGCTGCTGCAGTAAAATCAATAAAAATTGAGAAAAGCTATTGACTTTTTTTTACAATATTTTTCTGACACTTTTAAGTGGCTTTTAAGAGAAAAAAAAAAGGAAACTTTGAGATAATAATTACAAGCAAAGAGCGCAAAATAAGCAAAAATCATTCAGCGGGCAGCGGCAGCATATCAAAAACTTTTGCGTAAAACCCATTTAAACTTTTCAACAACTCATGGCTAGCACACGGATGCAGTGCAGCAGCAGCAGTAACAGAAGGAGCAGCAGAAGCAGCATCTGGTTAAGGCAAAAGCAATCTGCGTCTGACAACCAAACGTTTATTAAAACGGCATACAAGCAACCCGAACCCCCAAGTAGGAGACATGATGAACATGACGATGACGTTGGACTTTGGCCAGTTGAGTGACCAGGCCTAGACACAAGATGAAAACTTTACCACGACACACTTGATGCTTGATTAAAGCTTCGAAATGTCTTTTTACTGGCAGCTACCCACTTGAGTGGATGTATGTATATATATATATACTATATACATATATCTTGGCAGGCATTTGCCTTCGTCTACATTTAAATGTTCATTTGTTATGCTGTCGTCGGCCAAGAAGATGATGATGATGATCATCATCAGCTGCAACTGCAACTGCTTCGGCTTCAGCTTCTGCTTTTGCTTTTGCAAACTTGAGTTTGTGGCGCGACTTTGTCCATGTTGTCATGTCTATGTTGCCTGCCACTGGCAACTAGCCAACAAGTGTCTTCAAAACACTTCTTGCAGTGCCACAGCTGCAGAGGCGCCGCCGGCGTTGTCTACTGTCTTCTTGTCTTGTACAAGTGTGACCGAGGCCGACCAACAGTTTGGGGCAGTCCAAGTGGCTGCCGGTTCTGCGCATGCAAATTACTTTGGCCACAATGTTTTGATTTTATTCGCATTTGATTATTTTTGCAATTTCATTGCTTTGGCGCTCTACTTTAACATTTCTTATGACCAGCCTCCAGCATCATCGATGCCTGTTTCGCAGTTTCCCTTACAAAACAGCAGCTCTGCGTGGGATTAGGCCCACAAGTTGTACTCGCGTGGGCTTTCGAGTAGTCTGAGAGTGCGTGACATGTGTTCGAAAGTGCAGCATAAAACTGAGTTAAAAGTTGTTCGTTTCCAGTGGCATATTGAATGAGTTGCAGTTAAGTTTATTGGACATCAAAAGTGTGCCAATCGTGGTATGTGTTTCAATTTGATTTGAAGATTACTAAATTTGGTTTTTATTGTTCAGTTTTAGCGGTGGTGCTCTGTACAGTTGTTGCTTAGGTAAATTTAACTTGCAGCTAGTTTAAATTTCGATTCTGTGCTGAGTTGAAAGAATAAAGTTAACTTGGCTTATTGTCATTGTTTTTTTTTTTTTTTAATTAAAAAGTCATCCGCAAGCGACATATTGTTGTTGCGGAGGTATCCATTGTTGATTGTAAAATCTCCAGTCATCACCAGCCGCTCCCACTTCGGCAACTACTCATAGCTTTCATAGTTTTGCAGTTAGAGTCACCAAATTTGATATAAGGACTTTTATTCAGCTACCTTGATTGTTCTGAAAAAAAAATAATGACTTTAGAAAGATATCGAAATGTAAGAAGTGACATGTACATGTGGCAATAACTTTACGAAATCAACGTAGCATGCGTATTACAGATTCGAACCATACTACAAACAAAACATTCGAAAAACATGTCAAATACACAGCAAGATAACACTGTTTCAAAAGTCACTTGCTAGCATTCGACAAACATGTGGAAAATACTGCCATGTAAGTTTTTGCTGCATGTAAATTCAAGACACAGCAAGATAACACTGTTCCAAAAGTCACATGTTAGCATTCGACAAACATGTGGCATATACTGTCATGTACGTTTTTTCCGCATGTAAATGCAATGTAGTACAGCCATGAAAGTTTTTGCCGCATGTAAATGCGAAACACAACAAGATAATACTGTTCCAAAAGTCACATGCTAGCGTTCGACAAACATGTGGCATATGCTGCCATGTGAGTTTTTGCCTTATGTTAACAAGCAACTTTAAAATCTCATTATACAACTTCTCTCTCACGCTAACATCTGTTTTCAACCTTCTGCAATCAGCGAGCTGAGCCTATCCTTTTTTTTAAAGTCTAAACTCAAACTTTGACAGGTATAAAAAAAGAAGACAACAACTACTTGCATTCAACCCACCTGTCTGCCTTTGCTGGCCATGCACATCCGCCCAATTAATCCAATGCGTAGCGACAACTTAGGAAATGGCAAATGGAAAATTTAAAATGGAAAAAGGAAAGGCTACATAGACAATCTGCGCCTACCGTTTAGTAATTTTCCACGCAAAATTCCAGAAAAAAAGCGCTTCTTATGGCTGATGGGCTGTTGTTCTGTTGGCCAACTAAAGCTGTTACCTGTTCCCAGTTGTTTGCCAGTTTTCCACTTTGCCAGTTTCGCAGTCAAGGCAAACGCATGATCAAATGTCACAATCAATTTCAATTTGGCGCTCGAATTGAGCTTCGTTAGCGGCAGCTGGCAAAGAAAACGAGCTGGCAGCCAGCTTGATTCTATGCCTGGCAAAAGTTGCCAAGCGAATCTAAAGCCAAATGCCAAAGCCAAAGTTAAAGTCAGTCAGAGCCGACTTGTCTGCCACTTTTTCTAATCAAGCAAAACCTGCGCGAGTAGCGCCTGTAATTTAACTGATTTGTAACTGTGTGTGTGTTTCTTAGTTATGCATGTGTGTGTGAGGTGGTACACGTGTGTGTAGCTTCCTTTTAACTTGTTGCAATTGACTCACGTTGCAACTTGCAAATCGCAATTAGCAGCCACATTTGCCAACAATGTAGTCTAATCAAATTATATGCTGAATATGTTTTTATAGTTTAAGATAAACAAGAAAGAGCTGAATTTATATTAAATCGTATAACCTCATCATGCTGGTTTTATTAGAAAAATGTATTTTATCTGACAGCTAAACAATTTTGTGAAACTTCAAGAAGTTACCTTCGACTACAGTCGATAGATTAAAGTGAAGATTTGCCATAATTTTTTTCAATCTGTGAATCGAAAATAATGTGAAATGTTAATGCCTATCTTTTGTAATTTCCTCAAAAACAATTAAACTATCGGGAATGGTAACAGTTCTGTAAATCTGTTCTGAAATCTGTAAACTATACTCTGTTCATAGCAGATTAAATTAAACACTATTTTTCTTTGCATTGTTCAATCGATTGATTTGAAAAACATAAAAAATAAATAAATAAATAAATAAATAAATATTTTTGAGTAAACCAATTCAAAGTGCTAATAAACATTTTTATATATTTTTGTTTCCTCTTTAGAAAGTATGAATAACTTAAAACAACGAAGTGATTATTTTCATTCAAAATTTTACAAAATGTTGGCCAATTTTAAAAACAATTATTCTTATTCTAATCTTTAGTTTAATATCTCCATGCAGTTATCTGTCAGGCAACAAACATATTAGAAAAGTTATAAAGCTCACTAGTTCTTCGTTACCAATAAATATATTTAAGAAAAAAATAATTATTATTATTATTATTATTATTATTATTATTATTATTATTATTATTATTATTATTATTATTATTATTATTATTATTATTATTATTATTATTATTATTATTATTATTATTATTATTATTATTATTATTATTATTATTATTTTTGATTTGTTTTTTGCAGTATGCCAAAAATTGTAAGCCAATTTTGTTTTTCGAGAGTATTATCGATAGTATCGATGTTTTCGACTATCACTATCGAAGCAAATACATCGATATAATGCCACCTCTACTATGCAAGTTACAAACATCCTAGAAAAGTTTTAAAACTCACTAAAAAGGTATAAATTCTTCGTTAGCATATCAAAGTAGATGCTGACCAATTCGGATGCCTTATAGAAAAGAAACAAAAATGTTAATATCGATAGTGGAATAGTTATGAAAGTGCGCTGCCTTTTGCCACGCCTTTTAAGGCGCACAATCAAATGTCAATTATGTAGATTTTATGCAGTTAGCATTGAAAATACTTAACAAAAACAAAAAAAAAACTTTTGTTGCCATCACTTTGGTTCTTCTTCTGCTTTAGTTGTTGTTCTTGTTATTGTACTTGTTTTTGTTCTTGTCCTGGCACTCTTCTATAGAGTCTTTTGTTCTTTGTTTACCAACGTCTAGACGTTTATTGTGATTGGGCGTGGGGTTTCTTAAACGCATTGTTTGGTTGGTAGTTGGTCCAAAAACGCAGTTGATAAAAGTGGTAAACTGGTTTTTTTTGGCAAATGATTCTCTGGAACTGTTTCAAAATATCGGTAGCTAACAGAACACAATGCATACAAGTTTATAATTGTAAATGCTTTTTGTGTAAAGTTTTGCTTTGACAACATTGAAAGGCTTTCTAGTTTCAGATATTGTGCTTTAGTTTTTGGTGTTTTGTGATTGTCTTTTGAAATGAGTTTTTGGCTTAAATGCTTTTGTAAGCATTTGTAAGAATATGCATTTTAGAGTTGGAAAATTATGCTTATACAATAGCTACAGTTTTTACTTTCGATACTGAAGTTTGTTGCTTTAATGTTATTTCTATGAATGGATTTGGAATCTTAATATGTTTCTTATATTTGGATTCCATTGTTAATCCAAAATAATGTGTAGATTTAACCAATTTAACTTGATATACCTATCATTTATCAACTTTTCAGCCTGTTCAAACTTGACTCGTACTTTTCACATCGTTTACATTTTCACAGTGTTTCAGGCAACTCAATCTTAAGAAGACACCTGGGCCAACACTAACAATTTACTACTTACATCCATGGAGATATAACACAAATAAAGCACTTTCCAAGAACTCTGCAAATAATATCTTGGAAAGGGTTATCTTCTTCTTTAAGAGGACAAAAGTGATGCCATCACATTTACTTGGCGGTCTTGAGAGGCAGCTGCTACTGGGAAATCCCCACATGAATAATTACAGCGCAACCAGTTCATTTAATTTCACTTTCTGTCTAAGAGAGATGAGCAAGAGAATGCTTGAGCTGAACCCTTTTGGGGTTTTGAAAGCGGCACATGAATGAAAATATTTAATGAAGAAATTTATAACAAAGTTTTCACAAAATGGCAGCAGCAGCAGCAGACTGTGTGCACATTTTAAAAATTATGAACATAAAATGTAAATGAAGCTAATCAATTAAGCTGTAACGAAATGTGCCTTTAAATTTTTTGGTGGCGCCTCCAAATAGGCAATTCAAGTTGCAGAGTTCAAAGTACGCAGCACATTTCTGTGCGCAATTAGCCAAGCAAATAGTCGATAGTCTCATTTCCAGCAACCCTTGTAAATGACCAACATTAAAGATTAGAGTGCGGGGTATGTTCCCCCAATGGCAATGCTCAATGCCAACCCTTTTGTTGTCGTCGTCGTCGTCGAGAAGTGCGTGTTTCTCCAGTATAGTCGACTTATTATAGGTCAGTGTTGAAACAGAAATTGCGTTAGTTGTGTTCCCTTCCCCTCTTTGAAGTTGGCAAAGTTGACTTAATGATTGGATATTAATTTGGCAGGCTGTGTAAGCCTAAAGTGTAGTTGTTGCTTTAGACAAATTGCACTCGATTAGCAGTTGAGCGCGGCTACAAAGCAATTGTTAAGCAAACAATGCACAGCTACTACAATATAAATAGTTTGATTCTAAGGTAGTTTAACTGAAGCTTGGCTCGTTAAAAGCCAACTTAACTACTTGTCATTAGTTCAATGGCCAATTGTATCTATTGGATACACAGAGCTGACAAAGTTATAGATACAGTTAAGCTAGTGTTGGATTACCTAACCATCTGTCTTAATGTCAATTTATGTACAAGAGCATGAGCTTAAATTGTCAGTTATAAATAAAGATGCTTCGTAGCAGACTTTCGTTTTTGGGATGAGGTGTTTAGACGATGCAATTCTTACGAGAATTAAAATTTCGTGCGAGATGTTTTTTGAAAATATGTCATCATTCAAGAGAGTATATTGGGCTTGTGCAATGTCTGTCTGTCTACCCTGCATTCAAGCAATGTTTATTTCTCCTAAAAATGTAGAACGGGCCCAACCAAATTTAAATTAATGGCAAAACTTGAATGATTTTTCCAAAAATACAATTGCCGCGTTCACTTCTGACTTCGCAAAGAGGCGAAAGAAAGAGTATATCGCAGTCGGGTGCATCCGAAAAGTTTGAGTTTCTGAGCAAAATGCAATTGCCAAATGAGGTGCTATATTATTGCAAAGTTATTAAAAAGGTGATTTATTTAAGCCATCAATCATAAAACTTATACAAGTTAAAAATTGATTTAGTCTACCAATAACTTACATTTTATTTACCGACCTAGACAACTAATAGAAACATGGTGTCAATCCATTAAGGGAAACGCCTATCAAAGTGCCAGGCAAGTGAGGCCCCAAGCCAACCCTATTTTGAGTTTAATTGGCCAAATAATAGTTATGGCCCTGCTGAATGGCAGCCAAAAATGGCACAATGAAATTTTAATAGCCGCCTCAAACGAACTGAAAAATCAACAAAAAGACGACAATAAAAATTTTGCGGCTGCCAACCACTTTAGTTGAATGTGCCTAATCAAATTAAGTACTAATCCTTGGGAAAAACCGCTAACAATTAAAAATGATTGTAAGTAAATTTCCCAAAACAATTAAATTGCACAACTCGGAAATTCCGAATAACAGAACAGCTGTTTGCAGAAGAGAGCCTGCGCAATCGCATGGAAAGTGAGAGAAAAGTAGAAGACTGAAAAGGCATTTTATAGCATGCGATATATTTGTGATTTAATGGTTTATCTCTTATCTTTTGTGAAAAGTGATTCTACTTCTCGAATCAATCATTTTTTTCTTAAGTTTAAGTAAAGTATTTAAACAAAATGAAATTCGAAATAAATATGTATATAGCATGCGATAAATGCTCTTATCCCATGCGTTTTATTTTTAATTACTTGGCCAAGATGTTTGCATATGTGAGCATGTTCAAGAGCAGGAAAAGTGGTTGAGAAGATGGTCATAAAACCAGACAAGAAAGCCATAATGACTTGGCCCACCTGGTCAGGAGATAGTTTCAAAAGTGTATGAACAACTAAGAACCAACTACCCAAGGATAATCCCATTTACCGTGCCAAATTGTTGCACACCAAGGAATTGCAATTTGGAATGGGAGGAATACACTTTGAAGCAAGAACTTATGTAGACAACAAGGTTGCATATGAGTCGAGCAAAATTGTTTTATTACCCAGCGTTGAGAGCGTGTTGACTGAAAACACAAAGGTGTGCACAATAAATTACATTGTTACACGAAGAACTTGGCTAAAGAAGTCTGCAACGGGCAGCAGGATGTGTTAGCAGGAGACACGGGACAACAGGGCCGGAAGTCAGCCACAAGCGTCACGTTAATGAAAAGGATTTTCGCTCATGTGTCTGCAGTTAGTTTACATCCTTTGCTACCTCCTTTTGCACTTGAAATGACTTTGCTCTGAGGTTATTTAATATTTAAAGGCCTGTCCATTGAAGACTTCTTCTCCGGCCTCTTAACATTTCTATATGCGCTTTGATGTTTTAGCCATTAGTTGTGCTTCAGGACCTTGCATAAATAACTAAACGCCTGCTTCATTAGAAAGTGTCGCTTTATCATTCACCACAACTCAGCAGCTCAATGGTTTCGTTGAATTTCTGTTTTGTGGTTAGTTTTTAGCTGATGTTAAATTGATATGTCTGTGTTTACTTTGCCTGCTGTAAAGGGAAAGTGTCATAAGCCATCTGGCAATTGAGAGTTTGACAACATTTCATGGTAAACCACAAAATTAGAAGATAGTACTTTTGGTTTAGGGTTGGGATGGTAGCTAACAAGTCTGTTGAACTTCATACTGCCTTTAAAGTATATTAGCTTTTTATATAAAATATGAAATTATGCGGATGTGAATTTGTTTTAAATTTTAACAATTTCACATTTTAACAGATTTTGCAGATTGAAGGCACATTCCTCAGGTTTTGAATTGAATTAACTTGTAGATAAGACTCAACTCAATAATTTGAATACTTAAGAGAAATTGAAATCCTCAAAAACTTGACAAAATTAAAAACAAGAAAGAAATGTTATCTTCGGCGTGCCAAAGATATTTGCATAAGATAACTTATTTTTAAACTAATTGCTCCTATGGTAGTTATAAGTTATAGTGATCCGATTTTGATTAAATTTGGTCAACATGTGTAGAACGTGCTTTAATTTAGATATTGTGAGTTTCGTCGAGATATTTTGAAAAACAAATACAGAAACTTATTTTCAACCGGTCGTTCCTATGGCAGCTAGATATTATAGTGGTCCGATCTGGCCAATACAGAAAGAAGAAGCATCTGTGCCAAGTTTCATAACTGTAGCTCTAAAACTGAGCGCCTAGTTCACATATAAACAGACGGACAGACAGACGGACACACAGACGAACATACGGACATGACGGATATGACTCGGCTGTTGATGCTGATCAGGAATATACAATTTTTTCTTCTGAGACGTCTCCTTCAATGCATTCCACATTTCGTGACAAAATTATAATACGCTCCTCAAGGGTGTAATGAAAATTGCCTCTTTTATTTAAACTTCAAACTTCTAATCGTAGCAATCCAAAAACAATATAGCTCACATGTTTCGAATGCCCTGAAAAAAACAATTCAAAATTCAACATTTTTCAACTGTAAGCATTTAGTTTACCATAATCTAAAATACCCTGCTGGCTCCTGTGTATCACTAAGTAATCAATGGGCACTGTCGTGAGTTCAATGAAAAAGCCAATGGCGTTTGTCAACATGGACAGTCAACATGCACAGTTTGTGCGAGATATGATCAATAATCACAAGGTTGTTATATTTAGCAAGTCCTATTGTCCCTACTGCAGCATGGCAAAGGAGCAGTTTCGTAAACTAAATGTGCCCATGACTATAGTTGAATTGGATCATCGTACAGATGCTGATGAAATTCAGGCGGTACTTGGCGAAATGACTGGAGCTCGAACCGTGCCACGTTGTTTCATCAATGGCAAATTTGTTGGCGGTGGCACCGATGTGAAGCGACTCTACGAGCAGGGCATATTGCAAAGATATTTCCAATGAAATGAGTCTTGGACTTGATTTTGCGTTGAAGTTCGAGCAGCTGCAGTTGAAGTTATGTTTGATTTGAGTTTCATTGGGCAATAAAATTAAAATATTTTGGTCAAATGGTATATATATTCAAAGTTAGAAAATGATACGTTGCATAGCTTTCAAAAGTATTGCTGAAAGTTTCAACTGAATCCAGGTGTAATAATAAATGGGTTAACTTAGCAAGATTGATATATATTCAAATTGATGAACCCTTTTATTATGCTTTCAATTTTTCAGCTGCGTGTCGCAAACAATTTAACAACTCAACTCAAAAAGTTGTGAAGGACTGTTTTAAAAACAACGTGGCGTTAACAGGACGCAATCGATAAGCCAAATTACGCATACGACACGTGTGCATATTAAAATGTTATATTTTTTTTGTATTTATATATATGCTACACCTGCAGCTAGTACACAAAATCAAAACAACAATTTAATGTGACAGTAAACTAAATTCGACATGTTGCAAGTAATTTGAAAACAATTTACGAAATGTCAACAAATTACAGCAATTTGTTAGCGCAAATTCAATCAATTATTTGCGTTGGCACAGCGATTTCAACTTGGCTCAAACAAATGCCATGCGACTTCAAATGACGGTCTAGACTAGCATTCCAAAACGTGGGTGCAGTCGAGACAACGCGACGTATGCGTGATATGATGTGCTGACTTTAAAATGGATTTACTAATGGCCTCGTGCAAGTTTTATGCCAGTCTTAACTGAGCTCTTGGCCAGGCCCTGACCGCCTGACGTTGACCTTTTGTAAAATGGGGTTGCGTGTAATTTAAAGCAAGAAGAAACTGTGAAACAAAGATGACGAGCGCCATTGTTTGCTAGCTGACAGTTGCGCGGATCCTTTCAGCGTCTCTGACGCGAACGACACAACAAATAATGCAGCCAGCTGGCAGGATAATAACAACAACAGCCTGTATACATTTAACATGCACAAGACAACAGCAAAAAAAAAAAAGAAAGAGTTGAGCCTGCTGCATATGCAGGCGAATGGCAACAGGAATTCAGCTTGCCTCATACATGCATTGTAAAAATTGAGAGCCTTAATTGTTTTTCAGTTGCTTACAATGCGAATCCTGCACGTCAATCCTCAGGAAGCAACAACTTAAGCATCATATTGAGCAGATAAAATGCACTGTTGCGCCTTTGTTGTTGCCACGCTGCTGCATTATTGTTGTGCACGGCTTTTGTGTGTTGCATAAATGAAATGCCGCTCGGCATTTACAGTTTGGCTCAATTCAGGCTTTTACTTAAACGCGCAGTTGATAAAACTGCCATAGATACCTTGCTTTACATTTATTTACCTTTTACACAACACAAAGTGCACTGCAATTTGTATAAATTATGTATCTTTTCATAAATATTTAAGAACAAACGTTTAAGATATTTACTTCTTAATGTTCTTATTGAGCAAACATCGAATAATGATTTTCAATTACACTGGAAAATAAAATGAGTAGTTGTGAAACTCAAATTGTATTTAGTTGAGCAAACTGAAATCGAAAATAGTTTAAAGCATTATTTAAAATCCATTTTTATACTCTTTTTTAAATTTTTTTAAAAAAAAAAAGGAAATTTTCTACCCAAAGTATTGAGTTTAATGTCAAATTTCATAAGTTTTTGTGACTTGAAACAAATTTCAATACAAATGATATCATGAATGAAATCATGTGTTAAGTCAAATCACATTTTCATCAAATGAATTAATTCAATTTTTGGGTAATTTAATGCCTGATTGATTTGCAGATTCAATTATTTACAACTTTATCTCAGACAACATAACAAGTTCTCTTTACTTTCCAAACTAAGATTGCTTATAATTAGCATAATTAGCTTAAGGTCTAGTCTTGTCTTTGGACTTAAATTGTCTTAACTTTAAGATACAGAATTGCCTAGTTGGTTATAATTAAATAATTTTAGAATTATAATTTCCTACATATTTATGAAAACTTATTAGACAATTCTTTGGAAAATCCGTTTTTTCTCCAATGCAAGTTAATTTTGTGCGACACATTGCTTTATTTTTGTGCTACAAACCAAAAACTTAACTAATTTATAAGAATATCGTTTAAACTGCATTTTTTATCTATCTCCACATCTGTTGCCAACCCAAACAACAAACAAGTGAAAAGAAGATGAAAACACCCGCCTGTAATTGCAGCACTTGGATGTTGGAATTTGTAATCAAAATTGCCTCAAAAGCCACACGAAGCCAAAAACTAATAATAAACGCTTAATAAATCGTCTATCAAAAGGCGAGTTTGCCGCTGCACTGAGCTACACAATGTAGGAGCCAACATATATGATATATGGTCTAGCCAATGTCTGGCTGGCCTTAACTCCTAAAACCTCAACTTCAACTCTCATTGGCTTTTTGGTGGTTGGCCGAATTGAAAAACTTGCAACGAAAAATGTCGGCGAACAAAGGCGATGCGTCGTTTTTATTAAAACAGCAATTTAGCCAAGCGTATGAAAACCGACTAATAAATTTGTAGGATCGTTTAAAATGGACTCAACACAATGTTTATTGTGTGTGTGTGTCTAATTTGAACGCCAGCATAAATCATTAATTGTTATTTACATTGTTTGACAAACATATTTGGTTGAAATGCATTTAGACATTCGAGATACCCTGTAAAGAGCTGTCAGTCTTTCAGTTTTAGAGTCATTTTGATGACAGATCGAGCCACTATAACATGTATCTTTCATAGAAACCAGCAAAATTATGTTAACTGAACTCACATATTCTGTGTTTCAGTATGCTATTTACATGCTGATCAAATTGTATTAAAATCGGATTATTGTATCTGATAGCTACTATAGGAACAGTTCATTGAAAACTTAGCTTCTGTATGAAAAACTTTTTCGTTTTTACAGATATTTTAACCAAACTTTCTAGTACACAATTTTTTTATGCTCTACAAATTTTAGCTAAGTTTTATCAAAATTGGCTGACTATATCTTAAAGCAGTGATTGAAAATATCTTTGGAAAATAAAGTTTTTATGTGCAAAACTTTTCGTCCATCTTTATAAATTAGCTAACCTATGAAAATCAAGTTGTAGTTACTCCACATCATAGGTATGCCATTTCTACCTACAATTCTAGGGTATAGACACAAAATGCCTAATGATAATGCCCATAAAAATGATCATGAAATGTTAAGTAGCTATTATTATCAGCATATAAAGCCGGGCGACAAAGTTGCAACAGAATTTAATTGCGCCACTAATTAAAGTGTGGCAGATAGCCAAACCGACAGACAAACAGATAGATAGTTATAATGTTCCAATCAAAATGTAAAATGCATTTTTTTTATTGAGTTAGTCCAAACAGTTGGACGCTCTCGTCAATGCCAAAGCAAATTATAACAAAGTTACAACCAGCAGCTAAAAGAATTTATGCACAAGCAAAACGCTTGGGCCACATAACAAAGTTTCAAGCTACCAAAAAAAAAAAAAAAAAGAAAGAACAAAAATACAGAACAACCGAAGAAAAAAAGAAATAAAATTATGGCCAAGCGCTGGATCATAAAAAATTTCCATTGCAGTTGTAAATGCTGCATGTTGGCACCAAGTATGAAAATATGTATAGCTATAACGAGTTTTTACGCTTGATAAGTCAGACAAAAAACACAGATATAAGAGAACTACTATTATGTACGAGTACAGCAACATTGTGTTTGTTATGTTTGTAGTTTGGGCCTCTGGGTCTTCAGTTAAAGCTTAGTTTAATACTTAGTTGCATACAAAGTGATTGCAGTTAAAGAGGACGGGGGAGAGAGAGAGGGAGGGATAAATAGAGAGAGAGCAAAATTAAAGGCTTTGCTTGTTTTTTTTCTTCGGTATTATTTATTATTTTAAATCATTACAGACATTATGAAAAAAAAAGGAATAGTTGTCTACGGCGCACAGAGGTTCGTTTCCCACAAACTCGTTTCGAAAATCAAATTTCGAGTTTTTGGACAAAAATCTGAAATAATTTTAATTAAGAGCAAGACAAAGCATTAAAATGCCATAAATTTGATATTTTTAGAATTTTTTTTTAAAGCTTTTCAAAGTTGGTCAAATTTTTTAGTAAACTAAAAATAAAGTAAACAAAATATTAAAAAGTTAAATGCACGTTTCTTCAAAGCTACAAACGCTTAGTATCTGATTTTTTTTTGGAAATTAGGCATATATTTTGAAAATCCTTTCTGGAAAATAAAAATGCATTAATTTTTTAATTTAAATATTTTATTTTCAACAAGCTTAAAATTTAAATAATTTTTAAACTTTGGGTTGAGTTTTAAAAAAAAAGGCATATGAAGCAAGGAAAATTTTGTTTTGCTTTTAAAAAAGTTTTTTTTTATATTAAAATTTTTTTTGCATTTAAAAAAAAAAAAAATTAAAAAAATTTTAAGTTAATTGTTTCAAATTTTTCCATTAAAATCGTTCAATTTTTGTTGAAAAAAAAGAGTGCAACGCCTACTCTAATTTTTCATTTGAAAATTTTTTTGAAGTATCAAGAATATTCAGGGGAAATTGCAAGTTGCTATCTATAATGATTCAAGAGTTGTTTTATTAAAACGAGCCCCTAAGTGGTATGCTGGTATGCCGAAAGATAAATATCCTTTAACAAAAGTTGTTTATATGAACACTTAACTTTCGACCAATTGTTCCTATAACAGCTATATGATAAACTTGACCAATTTTGATAATCGACAGTCAGCCTGAAAAAATACTAATTTCATAGTGATCCGATTTTAATTAAAGCCTGTCAATTATCAGCAACTATCTGCCGATCTGTCGGATTCAGACATACATATATGTATCTACAGACAGACAGATAGACAGACAGACAGATAGACAGACAGACAGACGGCCATGACTAGCACTACTCGGCTGTTAATGCTGAAACAGAATATATATATACTCTATGGAGTGGAAATCTTTTACTTCAATACGTTACACATTTCCTGCAAATATAATAATACCCTTTGTTACGGAATATGAAAAATCATATAGGAAATAAACAAAAATCGATAATTGTAATATACATATTTTTATTTCTTGCATTTATTTATGCTATATTATAATTATATGTATATATATATGCATGTTAATATGAAATATTATTATTATTTATATAAATATGTGTATATATTGTTTCTCTGACCATTGCATGTCATGTGTAATGCTTGACATAGCAGGAACGCCAATTCTCTAGTTGAAATCCCACCCATTTTGAAATATATACACGCAATTCATGTGCAGACGAAGCTTGGCCAATGCCTTCTAGCTTAGCCATGCATTCAAAGTATATAGCTATGTAGTACATATGTACAGGTATTGTATATCCTGTTGCTTTCGTGTTAACAATAACAACAACAACAGCAACTGGCAGGCAAGTTACAATGTCACGCACACATATTTCCTGTCATTCTAGCGTTTATTTCCTCACTACGCTTTATTTTTTTTTATCGCATCCTTGTTAACACGTGCGTTTCCCTATTGTTGTTATTGCTATTATTGCTATTATTGTTGTTGTTATTGTTGTTGAATGTTGCAGTACGTCCTTCCATGTGACCGTGTCCCGTACCGAGGGCATTCAAGTTTATCATCTCAACGATCTTAGTTATATGACCAAAGTGGGCGGATTGGAAAAACCCTCACTACTCGGGTTACCTTCCTATGAAAGCAAGGATACCTTTGGAAGGAAATATACAGAGAGAGAGAGAGAGAGAGAGAGAGATTCTGCTGTAAAACAAAGGAATACAACAATAATATAAGTATATGTTAGCATGACATGTTACGTGCTAGTGTCGTTTTGAAAAATTTTAACACATTTCCCTCGGGCTGTCGTGCGCTGCCTGGGTGCTTTCAGATTGCTCTAAAAAGTAGAGGAGCAACTGTAGGTGTTATAGTAGTGTGAAAAACAGTATAAGTACAAAATAGAAGTTTCCACCTGCTATATACTCTGTTTCTTATCTAATAAACTAGTTTGTTTGGGGTAAAGGAAAAATGTTTTAAGGGAATCAATGTGGAGTTGGGCCTTGTAGCATAAAGGCAGAATCAATTAGGGATATAAATGAAGAATTGGGCCATGCCGAAATAATCTCCGGACTGATTGTTAGGCGTATGCTGCACAAGTTCAACAAATCCTTTTTTCTTTTTGGGTACAGAATACAAAATAAGAGTCGATTCTATTCTTTGCTTAAACTTAGTATTTGAATAATATTACATAAATTAATGAATACCGATTAGCCAAAAACAAAAAGTCTTATATCATATTTATTAGCCATGCATTGAGACTAGCATAACTTTGGCTATAATTTTGAAACCAAAATCAAAATGCACAAATGCTGCGCTAGCTAAAACTGAGCCACAATTTTGTTGGCCATTCCCAGGCGTGTCACAAGATAAGTATCATAGCTTTAGCCAGCCAACCCCAGCCCACACCCCCAAAAGCAATCTTCTCCCTTGAGTAATTTGATACCTTGCAATAGCTTTCTGGCAAAAACTTTTGACTTTGAGGCCATTAATCAATTAATTAAGCATTTTATGAATATTTCAGCCACAAAACGGGAAATTGGCATTATAATCGCGGGGGAGCGGGGAGCTGGGGAGCTGATTTCCATTCCGTTCCCAGGTCCACAAGGAGTCACCTTTCGCGGGCCACTTAGCAATGCACATGAATATTTTACGCAAATGGCGAATATCTAAAAGTTATGTGGCTTAGGTTTGGGTTCGATGCTGGGGTCCTGCTCCTGGTCCTGCGAGTTTCAGTTTAAGTTTGGCAAGAATAGAGGGCGCATGAAGCTCTGTCCATGCTGGGAGTCGGGTCCTGCCATAATCGAGCGCATGATGACGAGCTGCCGTTGACGTAGGATAATAAGCAGAAGCTGAGCAAAGAAAGGGATAATGACTTCAGCAACCCCCACGTCCCCCTGCCGCCCACGCCGCAGAACAAGTTTATGAAGGCGAGCTACCAACTTTCTAAGGAAGAACAAAACTTTATGACTAATTAATTAAATGCGCTATAAAAATGTTTGTTGTTGTTTGGGGCTCCCCCAAAGCAAAGTTTATGCATTTCCGAACCGTAAAAAATGAGCACCAAAAAATTTTCCACCAGCCAACAAAAAAAATAATTATTTAAAAAAATTAAAATTAACGGAGCAGAGAGCGGCAAAAACGTTTGAGTTATGTGCAAAACAAGTTGAAAATGTTTGCCAGCATCGCTGACAAAGTGTTGGCCAAATATGCAGGTGTGTATGTGTGGGTGTGTGTGTGTAGGAGTGTGTGCTTGGCTTTCTTTTTTTTGTCCCGGAAAAAGTTTTTAATGAGTTTGCCAAATGCTGCAAAATGCGCAACCAACTTGACGGCAATTGGTTTAGTGTCTTTATTTTCAAGTTAAGCATGTTCATAATGCAGCCAAAGACATCAAACAAGTCAAAATGCTCAATTTGAATAAAATGTGTATGCTTATGAATATTTTAAGAATATTTCATAAGCTGAACCAGAGAATAAATACTACAAAGATCTTTAACTTAAGAAAGTACTCTTTTTAAGACTTAAATTGCAGAAAGAGAGAGATTTCAATGTGCAAGTTCGCAATAATCATAAAGATTTTTGTTTAACTTTAGTTTTCATCAACCGATTGTTATAACATTTTAAGAATATATCATGTCAAAGTATTATATTACTCATAACACTTTGTTTTCCTATAGTACTCCCATAAAACAACATGTATGCCAAGTTTGATTGCGCTAGCTTCAAAATTGTGAAAAAAAATGTTAAAAAATAAAAATAAGTGATAAACTATAGCATTTTATTTGATACGAAAACCTATATACCATATCTCTTTTATATTGTTGTTTAAAATTTATACACTTTACTGAGTAATAGATTTCTTTTACCTTCTTCTAACAAACAATGAATTTTTTAGACATTTATATCGGAACAGTCTTGTCTCGACTTGTAATAAACTGCACAATTGCATAAAAAGTTTATTTTAAAGATGCGAAACGCAGCATGTCCTCAAAATGAAGTCCTGCAGCTGTCCAGGCACATTCGCTTCCATGTCAACATCATTCACAATAGCTGTCAGTGGCAATATGTTGACAGTTGCATGTTTGTAGACGTAACTGCCACAACCTCAAAATGTTTCACATACGCACACTAATACACACCTATTAATGGTCAATTTCATTTCGATTTGATTGTGTGTATATATATATATATATAGAGGTATGTTTCTCGTCTGGAGCCTTTATCGTCTGGGTTGGACTCTCGCAATTACGAAAGCCTCCTGTGGTGCACATTAAGTGCGCGTCTGTTCAAGGGATTCGTTCGCTCAATCGAGTAGTATTCGTGAATGTGGAGCGTTTGTTACCCAAAGGACCTCATGTGGGTTTGTCAAATTAGCGCATCGTTTGTTGTGCACCAGCCAAAAGGCTTCTTAGCAGCTTCAAAATCGATCGACTATATAAAAATTGTTCAATTTCTGAGTCAAGTTTCCGCTGACCATTTCTTGCCACCGGCTTCAACTGATTCACATCATCACACAGCGGGTTGTCGCTATCCCCCTCCCCGCATGGCCAACAATTGAAATGAGTTTTGACCAGGCATGCAAATTTTGCGACTCATTCTACCTTGTTTCCAAGGCTGCTAATCACAAATTCATTAATTTCTCAAACCATCGCAATGGGCAAGCAAATTAAACAATTAACATTTCTCATATTGAAATAAGTAAATATAATAGTCAAGTGCCGGGGGGCCTAATAGCTACCTTTGATTATGGCTTAATTCAATTCAGGTATGGCAAAAATTAAAGTAATGTACATATTTACCTATCCATTAGACAGACTTTGATATGTGTATTTAGATAAAAAGAAAGAGCTTGTACTAAACATAATTTACTTGGGAGGAAATAAATGCGGATTACCATCACAAAATGTTAAAAAAAACACCCAACGCGTGAATAGATTAGAGCTGAAAAAATTAATATCCTCGATGACTTTATTCTGAAATTTTATTTGGTAAATCTATACCTAAGCTACTTTTCCGAGAATCGAACCGAAAAAAATAATTTTAAGTTAAAAACAAAACCTGAAAATTTAAAAAATGCGATTTCCTGTGGAGGATTTTGACTTATTTCAGGAATAATAATAATCAATACCATAAAAATGTCGTTAACAGTGCTGTACACGTTAACAGAGTAGCAGAATTGTTGTGTTTGCGCCGCTGTTAACGTATTCAGCACTGTTAAAGATAACTGCACTCGGTTTGAATGCATTTGTTACAAATTTGAAACACATTTTTTTAATTAATTCTTCAAAAAAAATCAACACTTTGTTTCTGATTTTTCGAGCCCAAATCCAGATTTTTTGTCAAAATTTTCGGAAAGTAGTAAGAGTTAAGTATAGATTTAGGTACCTTTTTTTTAAATTTATTATTTCTTTTAGCGATTCTAACAAAAAACATGATTACGTTTGCAAAACATTACTATATGTAAAAAAACTTATTCATGTAAGTTTACCAAATTTTTCATACAGCCCTCTTTTCTATATATCGATAGTTTAAACATCAACATCTTACATTTTCTAGCTATAAAATGTTCATAAGCACAACTTATGAATGGCTGAACCAAATCAGATTTATGATAATGCTGTAAATAAATTTGAACAATTTTCTGGCTATAGTTTTGTGTATGTTCAATAATTTTCACGCCCGGAAAACGGAAGCAGGTCGTCACGAATATTGCCAAACGTTTGCACTTGTCGTTAGTCACAGTGTTTCTGGTCTATCGCAAATCGAGTGAAGTCGAGTCTATTTACTGACGATGGCCGTAACCAATGAGCCCTGCAGTGCCAGCCACGAACAAAGTCCCAGTTGCAACTCAAATCACCAAGTAGCAGTAGCATTTCTAATACCCAATACGCTATCCCAATCCAAATAGCTGAGCCCAACAGCAGCCAGTTCTGTTTCTGATTCAGGCGGGGTAAACAAGTCAAAGTAGCAACCGCCAACATTTTGCCGTTCGACAGGCAATGGCAGCCACAGCCACAACCAGGATCAGAGTCGGAGTCAGAGTTAGAATCAGAGTTGGAGCCACATCCACCCAGTCAGGGGCAACCACAGACGCGTCTTTTGTTTGCTCTAACTCATTGTTGTTGTTGTTTTTGTTGTTCATGTGTATGTAGTCTGGTTAGCTGTTTGCCATTGTGGCTGCAGATTTACTCGCTGAGGCACTAAACTTTTATTTCTTAAATCCAAAATCGTTTGTGCCCCTCGCACAAAGTCAATATGCGGGCACATTCATAGAGCCAGAGTGGGCCAGAGTGGGCAGCGGGGCAGAGCTGTTCGGAAGTTGCCTCATAAGGGTGTAGGGTTGCATGTCTGTCAACGGCAATGTAGCCTGCTGTTGCTTCCTGTTTCTGAAAATCGGTTTTTGTTGATTTGCGCGCCAGTTGTTTAGCCGCCGAAAACATGGAACGCCGCCAGTCAGACCAAAACGACATCCATATCCAACATACAAACTCGAACATCTAGCATCCAACATCCCAATGACCCAATGTCCCATGTCCAATGTCCACCAACTAGCAACTGAAGTGGAGTTTTGTTTGTTGTCCGTTTGTCAATTACAAACTTTTATTGCAATTAACTTTTGTTTCAGCCTCGCAGCAGTCATTCGCATCCATGTGGACACACTTTGAGGTCGTTTCATTGTTTGGGGTGTATACTACTGGCTACTGGCTCCCGATGGCCAGTTGCTGTGGGGCACGTTCATGTTTTTACGTTCAAGTATTTAATATTGTTTTCGATGAAGTAATATCCATTTGTTGTTTGATGAATTGTAACGGTTTGGCTTCTGCCATCAAATAACGATTGCCCTATTGGAATTTCATTGATGTTTGAGTAGCGAACATTTTCCAATGTCCATTTGCTATCACAATCATTTGACTGATGTTGCTTTGCTTCTATTCAAATTTTTGCTCTTGTTGTTGTTGTTGTTAACATGCCCAAAAGCCTGCGGAAGTTGGCTTTAAGTGTGAAGCGCAAGTGTTGAGTATTCATTTTTATTTTGGGTTCCAAGTCATGTGACTATTGTTACATTCATTTAACATTTATTGTTATTTCAAAATTGGAATATCTTGAACATTTGTTTTGATTATATTTCAGGGCTCTATATTTTGTGACAATTGTTTAATTGGGCACATGACGAAGAGAATTTTGAGCAATAAACCGTCATATTTGACTTTTATTGTCTAATATTGAACGATCACATTTTTGGAAAAATAACTTTGTTTTAATATTTTCAAATTTTGTGCTGAAAACTTAAATGAAAATTTTAAGTTAAATTTAGAATTTTCAACTAGAATTTGCATTTTACTTTCTGAGTTGTATAATACAACTTGTATTTCAACATTTATGCTTTATTTCTCTCTTCAGAAAAGTGATATTTGAAAAACTTGAAAAACTATTCCTTTATATAATTTCTCACACTTTATATTTATAGACTCTGGCAACACCATGTCATGTTTTAGAATTGGTACAGTGTTTCCGAAATTTGAAATAAACTTGATCTGTATTTGGAACCTACATGCCAAGTTTGGTGTCTCTAGCTCTTATAGTCTCCGAGAGCGGTGTGTTAATACAGACGGACGGACAGACGGACATACAGATGGTATAGTACGACTCGGCTGTTGATGCTGATCAAGAATAGATATAGTTTATATTGTCGGAAATGCCTCCTTCTGCCTGTTATATACATTTGCAGTACTTTATAAATCCCTTTTCCCATTTTTAAGGGCATTAGAGATAAGAAGAAGGTATGAAAAAGCCAATAGATATTGCCATATAGTTACATATAATACTTTCTATAAGTTCTTATGCTACAAGTGTTTTATTTAGTGCGATTATTTTATTTACTATATAAGAGCCTTGTATAAATATTTTCAAATTTGTCAACTCCCACACAAGATGTTGTGAAAATGCAATTTAAAACAATTTGTCAACCACGACACACTACAATCGGACAGACACACACACACACACAATGTTGAAGATGAAAATGTGAAAATGAAAATAATAATGAAAGAGAAAAAGAAAATGAATTATGAAGTATGCGCTATGAACTTGGGACTGAAACGGAAGTTGCGCCCTCGATCTGGGCTATGGCAAGTGCGTACGTGAGGGACAAGCAAATAGCATACAAATTAATGTGTGGGTATGTGTGTGTATGTGTGTATGTAAAGTTTGGCACGCGCCACGCCTACAATAAAACCGCAATGTGTCGCCCGTCTGGCCAGAAATGTATGCAACATATTTCACAGTTCGAGCCTGTTCACAGGACACAGGATAAAACAGACTCCAGGGACTGAGTAGCTACAGCAACTAAGGAACTGCGCAACTGAGCAACTGTGCAACTTCAACGCCTACATTTAATGCTTGGCAGTTACAAACAGTAAGCCAACAACAGCATCATCAACACCATCCACAACACCACCCACTTGTCACTGTGGAATTTTGAGTTATGTGCGCTCTGGGCGTAAGTTATACTTTAGTAGAGGCCGCAAAAAGTTCACGTTGTATGCCATGTTTATTGCGATTTCATGTGCCATTAAACCAAGTTAAGTCAACGGAAAGAGAAAGGTAATGTCTGAGTGAAAGAGAGCAATGTATTTGTGTGTGTTTGCCAAGGAATCATGTCTGGAACAGCCTGCTAATCTGTTGATAAATAAACAAAGTGCACAACTTGATAGCTTCATTCAAAACGAAAAAAAGAACAAAAAACAAAAAACAAAAAACTGTAAGCGTCGTTGATAAATTTCAAACATTTTTACCTGTGGCAATGGCGACACTTTTTCAACATTTGCCACGCAGCAGCTCAACAGCTACAAATATTTCCCTCAATTTTTCTATTCAACATGCGACTCACGTTGCGGCACGCAAATGTGACCAGGAGCAAGTGTTGTTATTGTTATTGTTGTTGTTGTTGTCATTCATCAGAGCCATGAATTCCTGGCAGCAGGATGTCAGCTTTATGTAAATAAAGAATTGTCACTTTGACACGTTTGATGCGTGCCAAATGGTTGGCAATTTTTACTTGCCCCTTCCACATAACGGAAACTGAAATTATATGAAAGCATTTTACAATGAATCAAACTATTTAAATATCTAAGTATTTATATATGGCAACTTTATAAATAAAAACAAGAAAGTGAGTAAGATATATATGGTATAATGTTGTTTTTATGAAAACAAGATATAGAATATTGTCGTCCGATCTTGATAAAATTTGATCTGCATCAGAAAAACATGCTAAATTGAAAATGAAATAATGTAAACATGTTAAGATATTGCTTTAATACAGAATTGTTGAGTTTAGTCAAGTTATATTGAAAAACAACATTTTCGACCGATATTTTCTATGTCAGCTATATGCTATAAAGGTCCGAACTGGCCAATTCTAATATATGTAATATTTGCGACAAAAACATGAAAGAAATGTTAGCTTTGGCATGCCGAAGTTTTGCAAACGAAAACTTAGTTTCCAACAAATTATTCCTACGGTAGCTTTAAGATATAGTCATCCGATTTAAAAAATATTTTAAAACATAGAAAAGGTGAGTTTGATTAATTTCACTTTGGAAACAAAAAAGTTTTTCATATAAAAACTTATTTTTCTTAGACAAACATATTTTTCAACCGATTGTTTCTATGGCAGCTATAAGATATAGTCATCCGATTTTTATGAAATTTGGCCAGCATGTATAAACTGACTTTAAACTTAGGTAAAGTGAGTTTGGTTGAGTTATTGTTAAAAACAAAAAAGTTTTTTTTACAAAAACCTATTTTTTAACCAATCGTTCCTATAGCAGCTATATGTTATAGTGGTCCGATATGGCCTGTTCTGACATACGTATTACCTGCGTAAAGAAAAAGCATCTGTGCCTAGTTTCTTCACGATTCCTGTAAAACTGAAGGACTAATTGGCATATAAACATATATACAGACGGACAGACGGGCATAACGGACATGACTCGTCTGTTGATTATACAAACTCTTTTTTCTGAGACGTCTTCTACAATGCGTTACACAAGTCGTGACAAAATCATAAAACCCTTTCCAGGAATTTTGTCATTCCATTCGATTTTGAAATACCCTTCCCTCCCTTTTATTAAACGTGCAATTGTTTTTGTGCATGTGGTCAATCACAGTCGCGTGTCTGGCCATGCAAATTAATTGAAAATTGTATGCAAATTATATTGTGATTATGCTGTCAAGTACAGCAGAAGTGTAACAACATTTCATTATAATGTCATACAGTTTATGTTGTTCAAATGTTTAATCTTTTCAATTTTAGTAGTATGCAAATGAATTGTAATTTTAATTATTGCACATGCGAGCTAATTAATTGGTTGGTTGAACTACGTTGCCATCATATTATATTTTTCATTTAAATCTTAAGCACTTGTGTTCAAATCTAAACACAGCAGACATTTCGAATGTAGACTGGCAAATTCAATTGCAGTTTGTAACTTAAATGAAAATCTCAGCATGGCCATCATTATCAGGCAATGGCAACTGGCAGGCAGGTCGCAATCGGCAAATACACAAATGCGGGTAACAACTGAAAACAGCCGGAAGTGTGTGTTGAGGCGCCTCCCTGCTGCTGCCCCTGCTGCCGCTGCTGCCCCTCAAAAATATCTAACACATAGCAGCTGGAAGACAATGCGAAGGCACCCGCCAAATCAACGCAGCCGGCAACGGATGCCAAAATGTTTATGCGCATAATGAACAAGCGGCATGTGTGAGAGATTGAAGGGATTAGCGGGTGCAAAGGAGTTGGTGAAATGAAAGGATGCTGCCGCCTGGCTGCTGCCTGCCTGCCGCTTTGCCCCAGCCTGCCACACTGTGCCACTGGCCCCTTTAAACGATTTGTGGTGCATGCAATGAAATCTGTTGGCTGCCAGGCACAGGCATTTGAACAGGCACAGGATCAGGCAGAGGTTCAGGCAGAGGAACAGGCAGAGGTTCAGGCAGAGACTCGGGCAAATGCAAAATGCAATTGCAGTCAGAAATTCGACGGAATTATGCAAGAGAATTATGTGTGTGAAAGCGAAAATTTCGGCAATTGCGAATGGCGAATGACATAAACACACACAAAACACACTCACACACACAAGCACACGAAACACATACACAAACAGATAAACAGTTTTCCAAAATGGTGGCCCAGTGCATGAATATTACGCATACGCAGTGTGTCGTTTGTTTGCCATATTTAAATTGCAATTGGCAGCCTCAATTTATATAGCTTAATCAAATGCCGAGGGCTGTTTAAGTTGTTATGTTCATATTGTCATTTCCAGCAAAATAAACAATACAATTTATGGTTCAGTTTTATAGTAGCAAAAGTATAATAATTTGAAATTTCGATACAAACAACTTTTTACTCCCTGTTCCCATTAAAAATGGGAAAAAGGGAGTTATAAAGTGCTGCACATGTATGTAACAGGCAGAAGGAGGCATTTCCGACTATATAAACTATATAGTCATGTCCGTCTGTCCGTATGAACGCGTCGATCTCAGAGACTATAAGAGGTAGAGACACCAAACTTGGCATGTGGGTTCCTGTATACCATTCGCAGATCAAGTTTATTTCACACTTCGGATGAACCCCCTCCCCCCCCGCCCTGCACCCTCGCAAATCGCAAAAAACTCCCACAGCCACAATTTTGAAGATATAGCTTCGATTTTTGGTGCACATATATGTTTTATCAATGTTGATCAGTTGCGTAAATTTTATTACGATCGGATAAATAACACTTAAGTTATGGAAGAATCTATTACCCCCGTCTCAACAGGCAGAAACAACAGTTTGACATGTACTGGCCAAGTTAAGTGCGCTGCTTGCTTGTGCTGCCGCTGAACTGATTGAAATGCAAGATGGGAGCAGGGAGTCTCGCAGTCGGGCACACTCGACTAGAGCATTCTTACTTGTTGGGTCTAGAAAGTAAAGAATACAATCTTATTTATATATATATATATGACATGTGATATTAATTTTGTTTAATTTTTCAAAAATTTATAACGCATCAACTAACCCAATTTTTGTTTGAAACGCATTAAAATATCATTCAGGATTTCATTTGTATGCATTTCCCTTGTGTGCATTTTCCCAATCATTTATCAAGTGAGTTTTCATAAAATGTCACGCACTGCAAAAATGTTCCCCGTTGTCAGCTTATAAAAATGATGCTGCTGCTTTTGCTGCTGCCTCAACTTCTGCTCCTGCTCCTGTTCCTGCTCCTGTTCCTACTCAGCTCAGTTCAGCTCATAAGTCAGCACGACAACGAAAAAATATTGCAACTCTGTAAGTCCTTTTCCTGAAGGTACTTTAGTATATGTGTGCATGTCATGACAATATCCTAGTGCAAAAAAAAAAAAGAAAAAAAAAATAGTTAGCAATGACTAAGAGCATCAAACAAAAGGATTCTGCAGGCGATGTCAGCATCTTAAAGCTGATTTCGTATACTAACTCATATTTGACAATATTACTTTGTAGCATAAGACAGCAGTTGGTACATACACACTTACACACGTACACACACACACACATGTGTGTGTGTGCGCCTTATAGCCAATAAGTTGACAGCAGCCGTTGCCATTGCAGCAAAATCCTGTCGCAGGACATTTATGTGCCTGTGTGCGTTAGTGTGTAAGTGTGTAAGTATGTGCTCTGCAGTTACAACTTAAAGCTTTTAATAAAAATGTCAACTGCATTGAAGTGAAATAAGTTCAAATATGGCAATGTGTTGGGCATAAAGTGAAAAATAAACTGTTTGCTTTTAAGGTAACTGAGCAGCTGGTTTGTAGAAAGTAGTTCATCGTTTATAAATGTAGCTACTTATTACGTTTCAATTCTCACTTTTAACTTACATTCAATAAAGAATTATTTGAAATTTTTTTCGTGGTTAAAAGCTTTTTTTTAATTTTTGAGTCTTGGTTGAAGCAAAGCAAATGTGTGCATGTTCTTTTTAGTTCTCAATATTTTTACTCCCTGTTCCCATTAAAAATGGGAAAAAGGGAGTTATAAAGTACTGCAAATGTGTGTAACAGGCAGAAGGAGACATTTCCGACTATATAAACTATATATATTCTTGATCAGGATATACAGCCAAGACGAACTAGCCATGTCCGTCTGTCTGTCTGTCCGTCTGTCCGTATGAACACACAGATCTATAAGAGCTAGCGACACCAAACTTGGCATGCAGGTTCCTGTATACCATACGCAGATCAAGTTTATTTCAAATTTCGGGTGCCCCCCCCTGCACCACCGCAAATCGCAAAAGACTCCCACAGCCACAATTTAAAAGATAGCTTTGATTTTTGGTACACATATATGTTGCATCAATGTTGATCTGCTGTGAAAATTTCAACACGATCGGATAAATAGCACCAAAGTTACGGAAGAATCTATTACCCCCGTCTCAGCTGGCAGAAACAACAGTTTGACAGGCACTTTACGAGTTAAGTGCACTGCTTGCTTGAGCTGCCGCTGAACTGCTTGAAATGCAAATAGGGAGCAGGGAGTCTCGTAGTCGGGCACACTCGACTAGATCATTCTTACTTGTTTTTACAAGAAACTTAAAACGTTTGTATTCAATTAAATAACCATCTATTTATTTGTAATTTTTTATTAAAATCTAATTTTTGTCTGCGGCCTTAAAACACGTCCAACAAAATAAATTCTTGAATCATCTTTGATGGCGAACAAAAATTGATGATCGACAATAAATGGTTCGGCAACATTTTCTCCAATGTCTTTGTCTGAAAACAGATAATAAATAATTGAATTTATTTTAATTATTGTAGCCACATTAATAATTTGTACTAACCAATACATGATGGACAATCAGTTAGTCCAGGATCAATATCAATGACACCCTTGTGTTTTATATTTGATATTCTAAGACCGGGCGTATCAGATAGTACAGTGAACTCTGGTCTGTCGTACATAGTGTTCATACCCAGTGACTTGAGTGCTTCGTTCAATTCTGTTTCATACTCGATCCTAAAACTTGGCATCTGAACTTTGACATGAGTAGGCTTCATGTTGGCAGTTAGAGATCGGATATCAAAATTATTGAGTAGTTTCTCAAGAGCTTTCAGATTTTTAGTTCGGGTATATGGCATTAAGATGAGCATTGTCAAATTGGAGTTCTTATAGGGTATCTCAAGGCCCTTGCACATTAGTTGAGGTAAGAGACCATAATTTAGCTGATCAGTTTTAGAATATGTTTGAACAGGAATATTTTGAGTTGGTGTGTAAAAGAATTTCGTCTTACTTTGTAGCCGCCGTAATGGTTTCTTAAATTGAGCAGTAAAGTAGAATCCTTGGATCAGAAATGACTTTGTCGTAACATCAATTTCGAAAGGTTGTACAGCATATTTAAATTGACGATTTGATTTTGACGCAATAAAATTACTTATAATCCAGGCTGTTAGCTTATTGTTACTAAAGTTCACAGACTGAGCTAATGTACGCAAATACGATACAGACGGCTGTTTAAAAGTATCCCTTATTTTAAACTTGTTGTCTACATAAAGCTTATACACCGTATATAGCTGTATTGAATCAGTCAGTATTTGAGTTGGTAACTGTTTAAATTCCTCCAAATCTTCATTTTTGCTATTGCCACGTAATTGCAGATTTTCCTTCAGCTGCGATGCAGTTTCACCCTCAGATCCTATATAAAGTAAGGCTAGGGAAGCGTGTATTATGGATGGAGATACGACGATATTATTGGTTTTTTCATTTTTAGCAATGCTTGAGAACAGCCGACTGGCAAACCGATTAGCCTGGGCCAACCCGAGAACACAAAGTGCCACTGTAAAAATCAGAATAGAATTAAAATTTAGTTAAAATTCAATTCTCGATCATTTGCTTACCTGTGGCCACGCGAAAAAACATTTTTCTACTGTTCCGTATGGCAACGAATTATCGTTTAGATATAGAACTTTTATATACGCCTAGTTAGTCACAGATCAATTTTATGTTTTCCGAAATCGGTGAAATATGTGTCGAACTGATTTTCATACTGATTTCAGAAAATTACATTGAGGTGGATCGCGTGAAAAAAAAATGTTATCAATTTTTCGATCATGTAGATACATTTTCCAAAATCGGAGTGAAGAGCTTTGAAAGTTATTTTTAACCTGATCGCACTAAAATTAAGCTTAAAACCTTCATCCCCATATTTTCCGGAAGGGGGGGGGGTTAATTTATCAAAATCGGGGAAATATGTACCCATTCATTATACTCTTTTTATAGTTTTTTTTAAATTTTTTTGAAAAAAAAAAAAAAAATAGCATATTGGGTTTGTGAATTGTGTGTCTGTCCGTCTGTCCGTCCGTATGCACGCAGGTTTTTCCACAGTTTTGAAGCTAGAGCAACCAAACTTGGTATACATGTTGGTATATACCATAGGCAGACAAAGTGTCAAGATGTTCCCCCCACCCCTATCCCTTCCCAGACAAACCCCAAAAACCTCTATCTTCCACAGTTTTACAGCTAGAGTATCCAAATTTAGCAAAAGGGCTACTAATCACTTCCTTAATTGATCTGACTAAAAAAATTTGGACACGTCCACCCCCGCCCCCACAAATGAGCAAAGTCTGTATCTCCCACACCCCTTTAGCTAGATTCACCAAATTTTGCAGGTTGAATTCTGTTGCCCTATTAAATAGATTGGATAAAAATATTTTTTCATCAAAACAAATGATTTAACCAAAAATACAATTGCCACGCCCACTTCTGACTCCACAAAGAGGCGAAAAAACGTTTTTACTTGATTTCGCAAAGATCTTTGAAAATTGGTTTCCGCGAATTTTCCAAAATCGGTTTCAAGAGCTCTTTTTTAAGAAAAACATTTTCTGAAAATTTCAGATTCAGCGTCCGTTAGTCAGGTCAAGCTCTTTTGTAGATACATTTAGATCACTTTAATCAATATTTTTTTTTTTTTTAAATTAAAGTTAAAACAGGTCTTCATATAAATCATATGTTATTATACTACTTTTTTAAGTTATTTTTACATGGCCTGTGTATAATAAGGCTTTAACACACGACCCAAAAAATAAATTCTTGAATCATCTTTGATGACGAAAAAAAATGGATGATCGACAATAAATTCTTCGGCTACGTCGTCTTTACTGTCTTTCTCTGAAAACCGAAAATAAATAATTGGATGTATTTTAATTATTGTAAACACATTAATAAGTTGTACTAACCAATACATGATGGACAATCTGTTAGTCCAGGATCAATATCAATGACACCCTTGTGTTTTATATTTGATATTCTAAGACCGGGCGTATCAGATAGTACAGTGAACTCTGGTCTGTCGTACATAGTGTTCATACCCAGTGACTTGAGTGCTTCGTTCAATTCTGTTTCATACTCGATCCTAAAACTTGGCATCTGAACTTTGACATGAGTAGGCTTCATGTTGGCAGTTAGAGATCGGATATCAAAATTATTGAGTAGTTTCTCAAGAGCTTTCAGATTTTTAGTTCGGGTATATGGCATTAAGATGAGCATTGTCAAATTGGAGTTCTTATAGGGTATCTCAAGGCCCTTGCACATTAGTTGAGGTAAGAGACCATAATTTAGCTGATCAGTTTTAGAACATGTTTGAACAGGAATATTTTGAGTTGGTGTGTAAAAGAATTTCGTCTTACTTTGTAGCCGCCGTAATGGTTTCTTAAATTGAGCAGTAAAGTAGAATCCTTGGATCAGAAATGACTTTGTCGTAACATCCATTTCGAAGGGCTGTACAGCATATTTAAATTGACGATTTGTTTTTGAAGCAATAAAATCACTTATAATCCAGGCTGTTAGCTTATTGTTACTAAAGTTCACAGACTGAGCTATTGTTCGCAAATACGAAAAAGCCGGCTGTTTAAAAGTGTTCCTGATTCTGTACTTTCTATCCACAAAGAGCTTGTGCACCGTATAAAGCTGTATTGACTTAGTCAGTATTTGAGTTGGTAACTGCTTAAACTCCTCCAAAGTTTGGTACTTGCTATTGCCACGTAATTGCAAATTTTCCTTCAGCTGCGATGCAGCTTCCCCCTCAGCTCCCATATAAAGCAACGCTAGGGAAGCGTGTATTATGGATGGAGATATGACGATGTTATCAATATTTTCTTTTTTAGCAATGCTTGAAAACAGCCGACTGGCAAAACGATTAGCCTGGGCCAATCCCAAAATACAAAGCGCAACTATAAAAATGAAATTCAAATATTATTTAAATTTAGTTAAAATTTCAACTGTATTTAATCAGATTTACAGTTTTATATTCTCTAAAAAACTTTTCTTAAACATCCCTAGCAATTGATCTAAAGTTCAATTATCGATTTGTAGCTTACCTGTGGCTACGCGAACAACCATTTTTCTACTGTTCCGTTTTATTACGGGATGAACTGTCGTTTAAATATAGAACTTTAACATAAGCCCAGTTAGTGTTTTTTTTTTTGTTTCCGAAATCGGTGAAATGTGTGTCGAATTGATTTTCATACTGATTTCAGAAAATTACATTGAGGTCGATCGGGTGAAAAACAGCAACGCACAAAAATTAAGCTTAAAACCTTCATCGCCATATTTTCCGGAAGGGGGGGGGGGGTTTATTTTTCGAAATTATGTTATATGTGCCCAATAATTTTTTACTGCAAATGTGTGTAACAGGCAGAAGGAGGAATTTCGTACTATATAAACTATATATATTCTTGATCCGCATCAACAGCCGAGACGAACTAAACAGCTCCGCCTGTCTGTCCGTCTGTCTGTCAGTATGAACGCACAGATCTCAGAGACTATAAGAGCTAGAGACATCAAAATTGGCATGCAGGTTCCTGTGTACCATACGCAGATCAAGTTTATTTCAAATTTCGGATTAAAAATGGGAAAAGGGAGTTATAAAGTACTGCAAATGTGTGTAACAGGCAGCAGGAGGCATTTCCGACTATATAAACTATATATATTCTTGATCAGGATCAACAGCCGAGACGAACTAGCCATGTCCGTCTGTCTGTCCGTATGAACACACAGATCTCAGAGACTATAAGAGCTAGAGACACCAAACTTGGCATACCGTACAATTTCAAAGATAAAGCTTTGATTGGTACACATATATGTTTAACCAATGTAGATCAGTTGCGTAAATTTCATAAAGATCGGACAACAAACACCAAAGTTATGAAATAATATATTACCCCCGTCTCAGCAGGCAGAAACAACAGTTTGACAAGAACTGGACACCCTAAGCGCGCTGCTTGCTTGTGTTGCCGCTGAGCTGCTTGAAATGCAAGTTGGGAGCAGGGAGTTTCGTAGTCGGGCACACTCGACTTGAACATTCTTACTTGTTTTCGTATAAATCCATGTAAATGATTTTGTTACTATCGGATGATTTAGTATCATAACACAGTTTTCCTCGAATTTTCCAAAATCCGTTTTAAGAGCTCTATTTCGGCAGCTTCCTACCTCTACCGTCAGTTAGTCGTTATATACAGATTATTTTAATCAATATTATATTTTATTGAAATGAAATTTAAAGCAGGTCTTCAAATAATTTATCAACATATCTTTGCATACAGAACTAATTTTAAGTTATTTTTACGCGGCCCTTTTATAGTATGGCTTTAACACACGACCCAATAAATAAGTTCTTGAATCATCTTTGATAACGAAGAAATATGGATGATCGACAATAAATTGTTCGGCAACATCGTCATCACGGTCTGGCTCTGAAAGCACAAAACAAAGATATATTATTACTGTATTAAAATTAACAAAAAATAAACATTAATAACTATTTACCAATACAAGCTTCGCAATCAGTTAGTCCAGGATCAATATCAATGACACCCTTGTGCTTTATTTTTGATATTTGAAGACCGGGCGTATCAGATAGTACAGTGAACTCTGGTCTGTCGTACATAGTGTTCATACCCAGAGACTTGAGTGCTTCGCTTAACTCTATTTCGTACTGTATTCTTGAACCTGGCATCTGAACTTTTATATGAGTACGTTTAAAGTTGGCAGTAAGAGATCGTATATCAAATTTCTTGAGTAATTTCTCATGCGGCTTCAGATTTTGAGTTCGGATATGTGGCATTAAAATGAGCATGCTCAAATTAGAGTTCTTATAGGGTATCTCAACGCCTTTGCACATTATTTCAGGCAAGAAGCCAGATTTTAGTTCGTCAGTTATGGAATATGATGGAATATGGCTAATACTTTCAGTTGGTGTATAAAAGAATTTCGTCTTATTTTTTATCTGCCTAAACGGTTTTTCAAATTGACCAGTAAAGTAGAATCCTTGGACCAGAAATGCATGTGTCGTAACATCAAATTCGGAAATTTGTACAATATCTCTAAATTGATGCTTTGTTCTGGCCTCAATAAAATGATTTATAATCGAGGATGACGGATGATTAAAACTAAAGTTTACATGCTGAGCTAACGTACGCAAATACGTTAATGCCGGATGCTGAAAAGTATCCCTTAATTTAAACTTGTTGTCTACATAAAGCTTATACACCGTATATAGCTGTATTGAATCAGTCAGTATTTGAGTTGGTAACTGTTTAAATTCCTCCAAATCTTGGTTCTTGCTATTGCCACGTAATTGCAGATTTCCCTTCAGCTCTGATGCAGCTTCACCCTCAGATCCTATATAAAGTAAGGCTAGGGAAGCGTGTATTATGGATGGAGATATGACGATATTATTGATTTTTTTATTTTTAGCAATGCTTGAGAATAGCCGACTGGCAAACCGATTAGCCTGGGCCAATCCGAGAACACAAAGTGCCACTGTGAAAATCAGAATAGAATTAAAATTTAGTTAAAATTCAATTCTCGATCATTTGCTTACCTGTGGCCACGCGAACAAACATTTTTCTACTGTTCCGTATGGCAACGAATTATCGTTTAGTTGTAGAACTTTTACATTTAGTCACAGATCAATTTTATGTTTTCCGAAATCGGTGAAATATGTGTCGAATTGATTTTCACACTGATTTCAGAAAATTACATTGAGGTCGATCGGGTGAAAAGCAGAAGCGTGGCATGCAACAACTTTTCACCCATGAAGATACATTTTCCAAAATCGTTAATAAAACAGTTATCAAAATCTCAACTCCCTAGGTTAAGCTCTTTTATGTTATTTTAGTCAATTATTTATTTTGCTGAAGTGAAATGTAATGCATAGTCTACAAATAATTTATCAACATATCTTTACATAAAGAATTAAATTTAGGTTTTCTTTAGATGTCCATTTGTTACTGTATCTTTAACACACGACCCACAAAATAAATTCTTGAATCATCTTTGATGGCGAAAATAAATGGATGATCGACAATAAATTGTTCGGCTACATCATCTTCAAGGTCTGGCTCTGAAAGCACAAAGCAAACATATATTATAAATGTATTAAAATTAAAACTAAATAACATAAAACATTTGTAACTAAGTACTTACCAATACAAGTTTCACAATCTGTTAGTCCAGGATCAATATCAATGACACCCTTGTGTTTTATATTTGATATTCTAAGACCGGGCGTATCAGATAGTACAGTGAACTCTGGTCTGTCGTACATAGTGTTCATACCCAGAGACTTGAGTGCATCGTTTAATTCTGTTTCATAATCGATCCTAAAACTTGGCATCTGAACTTTGACATGAGTAGGCTTCATGTTGGCAGTTAAAGCTCGGATATCAAAATTATTGAGAAAGTGTTCATGCAGCTTTAGATCATGAGTTTTGCCATGTGGTATTAAAATGAGCATGCTCAAATTGGAATTCTTATAGGGTATCTCAACGCCCCTGCATAAGAGTTGAGGTACGTTGCCATAATTTAGTTCATCAGTTTTGGAATATGTTGGAACAGGTATGCTTTGAGTTGGTGTGTAAAAGAATTTCGTCTTCTTTTTGAATCGTCGAAAAGGTTTTTCAAATTTACCAGTAAAGTAGAATCCTTGAACCAGAAATGACTTTGTCGTAACATCAATTTCGTAGGGTGTCACAGCATCCTTATTTTGATGCCTGGTACTTGCCGCAATAAAATCACTTATAATCCTGGCTGTCAGCTTATTCTCACGAAAGTTTACATGCTGAGCTAACGTACGCAAATACGTTAATGCCGGATGCTGAAAAGTATCCCTTATTTTAAACTTGCTGTCCACGTAAAGTTTAAACGCCGTATATAGCTGTATAGAAGCAGTCAGTGTAAGAGTTGGTAACTGTTTAAATTCCTCCAAGTCTTGGTTCTTGCTATTGCCACGTAATTGCAGATTTTCCTTCAGCTGCGATGCAGCTTCACCCTCAGATCCTATATAAAGTAAGGCTAGGGAAGCGTGTATTATGGATGGAGATATGACGATATTATCAATGTTTTCATTTTTAGCAATGCTTGAAAACAGCCGACTCGCAAAACGATTAGCCTGGGCCAATCCCAGTATACAAAGGGCCACTGTAAAAAATTCAATTATAATTAAATTTAAGTTAATGGATCATATATTCAGTTTTCTCTTTCATTGTTCTAAAAAATGCACTAATGAAATTCAATTCTCAATCTTGAACTTACATGTGGCCACGCGAACAACCATTTTTCTTCTGTTCGAAATGGCAACGAATTATCGTTTAGATATAGAACTTTTACATAAGCCCAGTTAGTCACATATCTATGCATATTAGAGCTTGAAGTGTGACCTGACGTAATGCTTGTCACTCTAATATTCCACGTCAAATAAATGCCAGTTAGGCCAAAATGTCATGAGTTTTGCTGCATTTGTTTCACATGACTTGTGTGCTCATTGGCCAACAAAGTTATATGCCAAAGGACCCTCTGTTTTGTGGGTCAGAGAAAAACGTGAGAGTCAGTCAGCTAGAAAGAGGTATGCAAACGTGTTTGCTGATTCAATGGCATTCAGTATACCCTAGAAATCTACCAGCCACCCTTCTTTTAGTTTACATTGCAACTGCAACTTGGCTGACAATTTTATTGACATCTTGACATTTAGATTGATTGCAGTTGGCAAAACCGTTTTCAATTCTTTTTTGTCTTTTTCTGTTCGATAACAATGTGCTGTATATTTTAAGTGTTTTTTTTTTGTTTTATTGGACAGATCTTTAATTAAAAGTTTTGCTAAAAACTGTTGACTTTGGCAAAAGAAAAGCACAGCAAAAAAATAAATACATATGTTTGCTGTTCAATTTAGTTTTTCTTTAGTTTGGCATTTTGGCAAACTATTTCAATTTTGGCAAGACTGAGTCTTTGTTTTTATTATGCAAATCTAGCTTCAAAGTATTCTTTTCTGAGCTGCAATTGAATTGAAATCTTAGGTTTGTATACTTTACTATAGCTATGCTTTGATTTTGAATTACTTAAAAGAGGTAAATGCCATGGACATTAAGTCCACTGAACTTCATAAATTCATTGTACTTTAGTCCAGTGGACTGGTCTAAAATGAATTCATCAATAGTTAAACAATCTCTAAGAGAGAGTCCACACAAACTGTCCATCACAATTAAGCTAAAAATCAAATACTGAACACATATTTAGCTATATATATGTACCTACTGTATGTATGGAAGTCTCTTGACAATTAGAAATGGAGTTTCCTCTTTGTATCTGTCAGTATGCAATACCAGGACATCACAGTATGTCCGTGAATTATGCATACAAATTAGAGAGCGGCATTGTGTGTAGGAGATGACGTGAACATAGAAATGTGGAATAATAACATTAATGAAAACACGTTGATGACATGGAAGAGACAGGAACGGACAGGACAAACAGCTGCAGGATATGGCGGCAAGCACAAAATTAAACAGAACAAAGCAAAAGCGAAGCAGATGGCGACAGGATAAACACACACACACACATACACACACCCGCACACACACTCAACATACACACACCCGCACACACACTCAACATACACACTCACACTGCATACGGAAACACAGCAGCGTTGACAACAATCACAGTGAGCGCTAAAACAAAACAACCAAACAACACACACACACACACACACACACACATGCTGTCAGCATTATAAATTTGCTGCCGCTTAGCAACTTTACATCAAAAAGGAAAAATCCTGTCAGAAGCTTTTGATTTGTTTGTCTGTGTTTGTGTCTGTGTTTGTGTCTGTGTTTGTGTCTGTGTTTGTGTCTGTGTTTGTGTCTGTATCTGTGTTCTGTGCTGCAGCAACTGCTAAGTAATGTTTGCCTAACAAAGTTAAAAATAAATAGCTGGCAAATTCACAAAAAATCTTTATATTCACTGCTTCGTTTTCAAAAATGGATGCAATGCATAACAATATAGAATGCTCTAGTCGATAAAGTTTGACTAGGAGATACCCTTTGGCTTGTTTAGATTATTACTTTTAGATTTGGATTTTAGTGCAAGAATGCAATCAACCAAAACCAACCAAACATAGGAGTTGACAAATTTTGAAATTTTTTTTTATGCTGAAAAGTTCAAAATAATAATTGCCAAAATAAGTTAGTGCACTAATAATTTCATAAGCCAATTTCTTGATAAATTTGTTTATCAAAAAGTATAAGAAAAGTGAAAATAAATTATAAACAGAAAAATTTCGCAATTGTTGCAATTCTTAAAACAAAGTCTCTAGAGTTTTCTGTGACAGCTAAAAGTTGGATTTCTGTTGGAATTTGGTTCATAAAGATTTTCGTGACATCTTCGTATAAATTGAGCCAAAGTTGATTAGAGAAATTAATTAATATATAAAAGAAGAAACCCTGGGATCATTTCAAACATCAAGCAAACAATTCAACTATAAATGCTGATCAAGAATATATGTATATACATTTCAATGTCAAAAATTGCAGCTTCAACCTGTAAACAACAAATGCTAAGACTTTGCGTTTGTCAATCTTTTTAGCTACTGTGAGATATACAGGGTATAAAAGTAAACAGATAGTAGAAAAAAGTATCCATATTTGTACATAGACTTCTATTACCTACTATATTTATATATATATATATATATATATAAGTATATATTTATTCATTTATTTCCATTACTTAAAACATATTTTGCTTTTGTGCTACGCTTCTGTCAAATATACTTTTGCAATATATTTGGTTTGGCATGTAAAGCGTATAATCTGCCAAGGTAACGTGTGAGTTTTACTCAATTCGAAGAGGGAAATGGAGAAAAGAATACAAAAGGAAGGAAAAGATAAAAAGAGAGAGCTAGACAGAGATTATGAGTCTTGAAATAAGTTTGTTAATTTTGAAGCGGACAAGCGAGAAGTGCAGACTAATTGAAGAAAATTGAGTTAAGAACAGAAACTAGAGAATGTAATGGTAATTGAAGCTGAAAGAAACTCTTTATTGAAGAAAATGGAAAAAGTAAAAATGAAAACAAAAAGCTTAGATTAAGACAATTTAAAATTTAAAAATTTTTAATCGAGTCGAATAATGTTTTCTGATTATGTAAGCTGGCTTTAGACCCAGAATATAAGTTTAATAAACTAACTGTATTTAAATTAAATATTTTACTCCTTTGGCCTATCAAAATGTACCTTTTAGCCTGCTTTAAGTTACGAAAATAAGTAAGCATTTCGAAAACAAAATTGCTTTATCATTTCGACCGCAAATCATTTTGTTTCTATTTGACTTTGGCATGACTTTTACTTTGGTCTAAAGATCTACCGTAAAAACATGAAATGACCAAAATTGTACGTCACTTTTAATATTAGGCAATGCGGTTCTTTTGAGTTTCAAGGTGAGCTGGCATTTTCGTGCCAGCTTTGAAAACTTTTTTAATTAATTAAGAAGATGTCTGACTAAAAAGTTGCGACAATTAAACGAAACTTAAAGTGAAAAAGAAAATTGAAGCAGAGGAGTAGCTGTGATCATGGCTAAAACGCAACCACAACTGAAACAAATTTCTTGAATTATGTTGCCCACAAACAAAATTTAAGAAACCCTCCCCATACTTCATGCTTCTCAAGTGACGCAGTCACGTGCCGCTCAACAGTGTTGCGTGCTGCGTCATATATACTACACACATAAAGACAACCACATTCTTGCATATATATATATATATCTATATATATATATATATATATATATATATATATATATATATATAGATATACATATACATATTTGTATATACAGTATTCTTACACTTGCTCCACAAATATGCGCCTAATAATGCGCAGCTTTTCCCCCCCTATTCTAAAGGAGCTCGTGTTGCCATAAAGGCTTAAAATATTTGCACGTAAAATGTTCAACGGCAAATCTCAACGGAAATACACACATATACACACACTCACACAAACATATACGCACACAGTGCTTGGCATGCCACAGCTGTTGCGCCACGCATACGCGGCGTATGCGTAATATGCCTTCAAAACGCCATCAGCATGTGCCTTTAATGACATCATTTTGGCATCTTGCCGCCTTGCAAATGGCTGCAAAGTGTCAAAAGTTGATGTTTTTATTGTTTTATTATTTGTATTTTATAAAAATTAAAATGCAAATGCGTTTCTCAAATAAGAGAAACAACTGTTTAATATTCAACTTGGCTGTTTTTAAATATTTACAATAATATTTATTTTTTGTATAAAAGTCAATGTATTAATGGGAACTTTATTTTTATTCCCTTAAGCTATCATGATGAAACTTGGCACATATGCTTCTTCTTTCTTTGGCCAGATCGGACTACTATAACATATAGCTAGCATAGGAGCGATCGGCTAAAAATAAGTTTTTTTATGAACAATTTTTTTTTGTTTTTCAAGGTAACTCAACCAAACTCACTTTACCTAAGTTTAAGAACAGTTGATATTTGGTGACCAAATTTGATCAAAATCGGACGACTATATCTTATAGCAGCCATAGGAAAAATCTGTTGAAAATTAAGTTTTCTAGTGCAAAACTTTTTTGCAAGGGCTTATATCTTCGGCACGTCGAAGAAAACATTCCTTTTTATACTCCTTTTAATTTTTTTGAAAAAAAAAGAAAAAAGAGTATGTTGGGTTTGTGAAATGTCCGTCTGTCCGTCCGTCTGTCCGTCTGTCCGTATGAACGCAGGTTTTTTCCACAATTTTGAAGCTAGAGCAACTAAACTTGGTATACTTGTAGGTATATACCATAGGCAGACAAAGTGTCAAGATCTCCCCCCCACCCCCACCCCTTCCCCCGCAAACCGCAAAAACCTATATCTTCCACAGTCTTATAGCTAGAGTAACCAAATTTAGCACAAAGGGTACTTATCACATCCTTGATTGAGCTGACTAAAAAAAATTGGGCCACGCCCAACCAAACTTAAATTGATGGTAAAACTTGAATGATTTGAGCAAAAATACAATTGCCACGCCCACTTCTGACTTCGCAAAGAGGCTAAAAAAGAGTACATCGCAGGGGGGGGGCATCCGACTGCAACGTTCTTACTTGTTTGTTTTGTTCTTATAATGATATTGCAAAATATTCAAAATACCTCAGATATTCATAATTTTTCAGCTACTTAAAATATGGATCGATTTTAGTCAAGTTTAAAGTTTGTAGAAATATTTGTAATTAAATATGCTACCTAAAAGGATAACAGCAATAAGTTAAGTTTACATAAAAATCAATATTAACTCAAGCGATTATTTCTTGAACATTTATAATTTCAATTCCAAGTTTCAAATATGCCTGTTAATCAGAAAACTTAATTAACCTAAGCTACTTCATTAGCTATGCCTAAGCAAACAGAAAACCAAAAGCTGAAAGATTGCGACAGAAACTCGCTGCCAAATGGAACCGACATCATCCTGCACATCTTTATATCCATGTTCATTGTCGTCGTTCTCTTCATCGTCGTTGTCGTCTGTGGCAATTCCCAGCCATTCCAAGCGCTCATTAGTATGCAACATTGCGGTGGCTTACATTAATTGGGCGTTGCAACTGATTTGAATACGAGGCAAGCAGAAAGCTGGCAACAACACAAAAAAAAGGAAACAGGAATATTTGCAAAAGCTTCTAAACGAAAGTGGCATTTAGCATTGGGATGCAGTCCGTCCTAGTCCAAGTCCAAGTCCAACATTGTCGAAGTCGGTTTTGGTCCAATGTCCATGACGAACATTGGTTTTAATTGCTGAGCGGGTTGGCTTGATGACCAGATCTGTTGACTTATGGAAATTAGTGTCTATATCGGTTAATACCAAAACACACGCGTCGCATAATAATAACGAATGCTGCCAGAGCATGCTCAAAACACAGTCTCAACAAGCAGAAAATGTGGTCCTTTCAAGGACATGTGACCAGCTGGCAGCCCATGTGTCTATTTATTTTAATTAAGCACAGGTAAATGTATCTGCCTGTTTGCACTTAGGGCGTGTTTTGTTTGTTGGCATAATTAAAATGCGACACTTTGTTTTTTTTCACTTTTCGTTTTTTGTTTTTTAACATAACAGCGAAAGTTGCGCTCGCTAGCAGAAAACAACAAAACTAAATAAGCAAACAAACTGCCTGCACTAACGAATCACTAATTAATAAATAAGGTAAGGTAAGGTAAGGTAAGATATGATATAGCGAGGTAAGTTTAGAGGCTTGGGAATCTGGTTGCCTTGCCAGCATAATTATGCTGATTAATTTAGTAAAGCTCTTAGCAGCATACACGCAAAACAAATTTGCCCACTGTTCTTGTGTGTGTGTGTGTGTATGTGTGTGTATGTGGGTGCATGCCACATTTGTATTGTCAGCCAGAGAAGTTATTGTTGTTTCACATAATACAACAACGAGCATGCTCAAGCCTTGCTACGAGCCACTTGAGGCTCACATAGCTTATTATTCTGATACAGTTGCTTGGCTAATAAGAATTTGGGTTGCTTTTAAAGCCAACTATCAAGTTGCTCAGTACATCAACTTTTCTGTTTTTATAACAGTAATAGTTCTTGAAAGTTATTTGTGTAAGAAAATTAGTTCCGCATCAGTTGTTAAATTTCTATCAAAAGTAAAACGATTATAGTTTTTAATTTGATAACGGTTTGGTGCTTTTGTTTTTATAAGGAAAAAAGAAGCAAAAGCCGAAGATGTATACCCTTACAGAAAAGTTTTGCATAAAAAAAACGTAATTTTCAACAGATTGTTCCCATGGCAGCTATTAGATATAGTCGTCCGATTTTGATCAAATCAGCATATATAAAATATGTTCAAATTTAGGTAAAGTGAGTTTGGGCATTTTTTTTTAAAACAAAAAAGTTTCGAATAAAAAAACTTTATTTTTCAACCGATCGTTCCTATGGCAACTATAAGATATAGTGGTCCGATCTAAATAAAATTTGGTCAGCATGTGTAGAACGTGCTTTTATTTAGATATAGTGAGTTTGGTCGAGTTCAAAAACTTATATTTCAACCGATTGTTCCTATGGGCGCTGTATGTTATAGTGGTTTGATCTGGCCAATTCAACGATAGGTGCAACCTGCAATAAACAGAAGCATCTGTGCCAAATTTTATCAAGATAACTCTAGTTCAAACGCATATAAGCAGACGGACAGACTGACATACGGACAGACGGACATGACTCGGATGTTAATGCTAATCACAAATATGCAAACCTTTTTTTTCTGAGTCGTCTCGTTCAATGAGTTACACATTTCGTGACAAAATTATAATATCCTCTGTAAGACTATACAAATTTGTGCAATTTTATCTAGGACAATAAAATGTTAAGTGTTTTGCTAAATAAATATTTAAATTAAATTAAAAATGCTTTTAAAACCACAACGCCTGCAGTTTGCCTGAACTAAGCAATGTTATCTTTGCTTTACTCTAAAGTCATATCCAATTAAGCTGCTCATTTGTAATTAAAGTTGAAGCATTTAAGTAATGTCAACTTGGACTACTAAAAATGTATATCTCACTTACAGGCACACACACACAGAAGCTGGGTAAGTTGCATAAATTGTTGTCACAAGTGATAAAGTAATGTCATTAAATATTACGCATACGCCGGAGTGGCTGCTGTTGCAGCATTCGCTGGTCGTAGCTCAATTACAAAAACTTTTGATTCGCAAGAAAAATGAAATAAAAGCGAGCTTTGGGCACATAGCACACAGCTCTACTACTACTACTATAACAGATTTACACATACTAATGAAACTTAAAGATGGCGCCGCCGGAAACAAAAGACCAAAACTTATACGTCTTACCCCAGTGATAGTTATAACGCACATAGTACATAAATGTATAAGTATATGTAGTGCAAAGTAAGTTTTTGCTTAAGCCAAAAGGAAATAGGCAAAGAGATTATGCCATGTTAAGATACATCTGAAAACATCTGAAGTAATTCGAAAGTGGGAGGGAGCTAGATGGAGAAAGAGAGAGAGAGAGAGAGAGAGAGAGAGTGCTTCAAGACAAGACGACAAACAAAAGATTAGTGAGGGTTGCAATCGCTTTCGAGTGTCTTACATTTGTCGAAATTAAACAATGTAAACTTTTGGTTTGCTCAACAAGCCAAGCTCAGCTAGAAAAGAAGCAAACTTTGTCCCCAACAACTTGCTCTTTCTGTTTTGACAAAACGAGACATATGAGTACGAGTATGAGTACGAGTACAAATACGAGAATGAGTACAAGAACAAGTATGTAACTCAATTAGTTTTTGTAGCAAAAAAAAAAAGCAGAACTTTATGTGTAATACATAGTTGTAGCTATAGCTTTTTGGCGCCATACCAATCCACGTTCTTAGCCATTTCTGTGGAGCATTTCAATTATGGCTACGTTCGTGGTGAGTGGAGTTGAAGGACGAACGACCACTTCAGGAGCCAGCCCCAGTCACATATAAATTTCAAGTAATTGCTTAGCAAGTCAAAGTCCTGCGCTCCCCTTCAACAAAAGTCATCACAAAGTCGTCCAAGTTCTGCAAGTCCTGTAAGTTGTTGTAAGTAATTGCCGTCTAATTGCTTATTGAAATTATTCCCTTTTTTTTTGCTGCTTGGTAATCAAATCATTGCATCGGTTAAGTGTTCTTTTGTGACTTGTGAATGCAATCGCCTGGAAAAATGAAAAGTGCTTAAGGCTAGTTAAAGATTAGCGTGTGCAAACTTTGACATAAATATGGTTAAATGAGCATAAGCAAAAATATAGCATATACTTTGCATGCTTTGCTTGCTTTGTGACTTTAAATAAATTTAAATAAATTGATCAACTTCTTTTGGGCCCCCCAAGGCATACATTTTCAGCGTACTTAGCTTGACAAATGTAGCCCTTTTAATTTGATTAAAAAAAAGGGTAAAGGACACACAATGAGACACTCAAAGCTGCCCCATTGAGCTGCGCACTCTTAAAGTTATTGATGAGCTGCCTTAGCATCGAGTAGATTGACTTTATTGATTTGCCTGGCTAAAAGCAAGCACTGATTTTAAAGCAGCAGCCCTATGAAAAAACCTTCATAAAAGTCTGCCAAGCGTTAGATAGAAAGATTGATGGTCTAACTGGCGACACTTAATGTTCACTTGTTGGCGCCAAAGGCGGGAGGCCAGAAAGCAGCAGCATTGAAGCGGAAATCACACAAAGATTTGCCTCTATAAATGTCTGCCATACTTTGGTTCTTTTCTTTATTATTTGTTGCTGTTGCTACTGCTGTTGCTGCTGCTGCTGCTGACCACATTAACCGGAAGCCCCTGGCAGCAAACTTATGCAAACCAAGCGGCAGATAGCGACACAAAACTTGGCCATAGAATGCCAACTAGCAGGCAGTATCCCAAGACGATGTCCAAGTTTGTATGCCAGCGGCTGGGTAAAGTAAAGCAAAGCAAAGGCAAGGCAAAGAAAAAAAGGCGTTGAAAATGTGCAAAGCTTCCATCCTCTCTGGCGCCTTATTGTACAAAGTGTTGACTTTATATCCTTCATTTAGTGGACATAAAAAGGATATTATTAAAAGCTTAGAAAAGTAGCCATTTCCTTGGAAATCAACGATGTCCTCATCGTCTCCTCTCACTTTGCTTTTTATACATTACAGGGCACAAAATACATAAAATATTAGATGCCTTCAAAAGGAATACAATACAAACTGATTTCACTCTATGGCTACTCTCGCTTCACCCCTCCCCCTGCCTCCTGCCAACACAATCAGCCAGTTGACCAAAGTCATGCAGACAATGAGACACGAACTCGCTTACAGTTTTTCCTTTATTTTTTCCGTTACATTTCTTTTTTGTTGTTTTCTCGGCCGGTTTTTGGTTGCGGCTCATTTGTCTTTTATGATGTTGGCTCTTTTCTCTTATTAGAACAAAAAAAAAAAAAACGAGAAAATTTGATGTAAGGATGCTTGTCAAACCGATACCCTGTACTTTTGGGCTGAAGATTCCGGAGACATATTAGTAAATAACATAGGTACATAAATATTCTAGAATGTAGATTTATAGATACCCTTTAGTTGGGCCTGAAAAATACCAAACATGTTTACATATAAAATCCGGCAGTTAACAAATCTGATGGAGAATCTTATATGAAAATTAACATGTCAAATTTTATAACATTTAAACATACAGACAAAAGAGAAGATAGACCGAAGAACAAGTCTCGACATAGCTATTGATGCTGATCGAGTTTTATATACTAGTCGGAAAAATTTTCATTTCAGCATACCCCATTAACTCATTTTATAATTACAAACAAGTAAGACTGCTCTTGTCGAGTGTGCCCGACTACAAAACACCCTGCTCCCAACTTTCACTTCAAGCAGTTCAGCGGCAACAAAAACAAGCAGCGCACTTAACGTGTCCAGTGCCTGTCAAACTGTTGGTTCTGCCTGCTGAGGCGGAGGTAATAGATTCTTCCATAACTTTGGTGTTATTTATTCGATCGTAATGAAATGAACACAACTGATCAACATTGATTAAACATATGTATGTATGTACAAAAATCAAAGCTTTATCTTTAAAATTGTGGCTGTGGGAGTTTTTTTCAATTTGTGGTGGTGCGGGGGAGTGCATCCGAAATTTGAAATAAACTTGATCTGCGTATGGTATACAGAAACCTGCATGCCAAGTTTGGTGTCTCTAGCTTTTATAGTCTCCAAAATTTGTGTGTTCATACAGACAGACAGACAGACGGACAGACAGACGTTCATGGCTAGTTCGTCTCGGCTGTTGATGCGGATCAAGACTACATATATAGATTATATAGTCGGAAATGCCTCCTTCTGCCTGTTACACACATTTGCAGTACTTTATAACTCCCTTTTTCACATTTTTAATGGTAACAGGGAGTAAAAATAAAGTTTAGGGGAAAAGGTGCCTTTATGAAAGCGCAGGGCAAAATTCTACCTAAAAAGTTCATATGAAAATATTTATAAAAAGTCCATTATAATTATAAATGAGTTGAGCAGACCCTAAAACATTTCATTCGTTTTTCTTTTTATATTTTTTTGTGTTATTGTCAATGCTGTGGGTGGTTACTTTGGGAAGTTTATTGCAAGGCTTTGTCAAATTGACTGCCATATTTTAATGAGCAGTAAAAAATTGGGGCAAGCAACAAAGGAGTACAGTTCGCTGAGAGAGCAGACAAAGCAAGGTCTTCTTTTGACATAGAAATCAAATTTGATACATTTATTTATTTTTTTGTCAAATATACGTTTTCTGTTTGAAATTTGTTTACTCAGAGCAATCATAGATAAAAGTTATAATAAAATGATTATAAGTTTAATTAGGTTTAGATATTAAGTCTGTTTTAGAATGTAATAAAGAAGTGATCTATAAAAATTAGAATCAAATCTTGAACATTTATGAACACTTTGCACTTCTATAGGAATCTCCAAATGATTTCTGTTGCGTAGCGATATCCTTTTTTGTGTGTTATTTTTGTTGATTTTATTTGATGGCTATTTGTGGGTGTGGCTGGTGTTGTTGTTTTTGCTGCTGCTGTTGCACAGCTGTCTGTTTTTTGTGGCATTGGCGCTGGGGGCAGCAATGCGTGTATAATTGCTCAGACAATGAGCAATTGTTTTTCAGTATTTTCTGTTTTTTTCACTTTTCATTAATTTTTCTTTTTGTTGTTTGGGGGTTTTGTACAGTTTTGTTTGCACGGCTGCTGCTGCTGGTTTTTTCGGTTTTTTTTGGTGCAAAATTGTTCACATTGTTTGCATACATTTTGCAGTCAGTGTGTATATTTGTTTTGCCAAAAAAAGCCTTAAAGCGTTATTTTCAATATATGTGCGTGCCAGCTCAAGCAAATTAGTTTACAAAGGACTGTCGCTATATGTTGTATCCTGTATCCTGTATACTCATACCCCATGTACCTGTGGCATTTGTGTGTATTGGTTCCACAAATTGAATATGCATTTTAAAGCAGCTGTCGGCGCAGAAAAGGCCGCCGGCTAGAAATTATTATATATGTATATGTAGCTACTTGTATTATTGTTGTGCCAGACATGGAAAGTTATGGTCAGGATATGCCACACACACACACACAACTGTTTGTCCAGCCTCAAAAGTTTGTTTACCTTTTTCATAATTAACAACGAAAATTGGCATTGCCTTTTGCTTGGAGATGAGCTGCAAACTCTATAAAATGAATCTGAAATTTATACTCTTCTCGTTGCAGCTGGACACCCACGAACTCTTGCAATTAAGTTGGCTACACATAAAGCCCATAAGGTCATTAAAAAAACAACTTAATGATAAACTACAATTGTCGTCTGTAGTATCTCAAATTAGTTGCAGTTCCTATAGACTCTCTGCCCACGTAGCAGTCCAATCAAGCGCCGTTTTATGACTCAATACGAGTGCGTCTTTATGTACTACCAAATTGTAGCTCTACTACAATTCCGCACTAATTTCTTGCAGCTATAAAAATTCAGTTGCATGCCACATAAATGTCAGCAGGCAGGCTGACAAAGTCAATGGCCAAGTTGCGTGTTTCATTAGTTGCGAAATATGAGCAGCTCGTCAAAAGTCTCAACATAGTTCCATATAAAAATCGCCCCCAAAGTAACTCTCACTCTCTCTCTCTCTCTCTCTCTCTCTGTGTGTGTGCGAATTGTGACAAATTTGGTTTTATTTCTGTGCGGCAGACAGACACAATAAAACATACAAATGGGGCACAGTCTCCGAAGTGAGAACGTAGCGAATATTCGCCTTGTATAATAGGTGTGGCAAGTTTAATTATGTTTGCGTTTTGTATTCTACTGCACATTAATGCTCTTCCGTGTTTTGGCAGCCGTGGAAAAGCAGGCAAGGGCATGTTTTATACACTGCCAGACATTTTATGTGTCTTTATTATTGTGACTTTGTAAATTTTAGTGTTTTTGTCAACAAGAAAATAGTTTGTTGGCATTTAAATTACAATTAACAAAACTGAAAAAATCGTAATTTTTGTACATGAAGTTTAAATAAATAAAATAGTTTTATTTCTTTTCTATATTTCGTTTCTTTTCTTACATTTCTTTCCATTCTATTCCTTTAAAATTCCATTCCTTTAAGAAAATATAAGATTTTCGCGTTTTTTCCTCAAAAATTAATTTGTTCGCATTTAAATTACAATTTACAAAACTGAAATAAATCGAAAATTTGGTATATAAAGTTTACATAAATAAAATAGTTATATTTCTTTTCTATATTTCCTTTCTTTTCATACATTTCTTTTCGTTCTGTTCCTATAAGATTCTGTTCAACAAAAATTAATTTTTTAGCATTTAAATTTCAACTTACAAAACTGAAATGAAACAAAATTTTGATAAAGCTTAAATAAATAAAATAGTCAGTTTTCTTTGCTCTGTTTCCTTTCTTATCTTCTTTTACTTTACATTCTTTTCCTTTAATTAGTGATTTCTGTTCTTTCAATTTAACATTTTAAGCTTCTACAACAAAATATCTGTCTATATTATTTAAATTATTAATAACTTTATTGTTTTAGGTCTTATTAGGTTCTGACAAATGTTGGACCTATTTTTTTACCATATTAATCCCCAGTCAGTTTAATTTCAATTAAATGATAAAATTATTTTGTTAATATTATTTCAATAAAATATATTCCTAATAATATTTTTAAAAATAATTTTAAAATTTGAATAAAATATATTTTTTAATAATATTTTTAAAATTAATTTTAAAATTTGAATAAAATATATTTATAATAATATTTTGAAAATTCAATTAATGATTTGACAATGAGTGAGCTGAATGCTTTGAAATATATCTGATTTATACCATACCATACCATTCCATATACCATATATTTATCCAACTTGCTAGCTACTTGTTTCCTTCAGTGTACTTCTCCACTGCCCATGCACTTCTCCTTAAACATGCAACAAAGTCAACGTCATGCCTTCTGCTTTGGCCAAAATCCCCGAGTCTTAGATGCTGCTGCTGGCATCATCAACACGAAATTGTTTCTCATGTTGCTTGAAGTGTCTTCAGTTCAGTTCATGTCGTCGGGCGTATCAAATGTGACAGCCTGGAAAGAAGTCATATAGCTATAGACTTTGAGACCTAGACATAAACGTATATACACTCGCATACAAGTATAAGTAAGTATTTTTGAAGACTTGAGCACACATACAATCAAATAGAATAAAGTAAGCGTACGAGAACTCAGATGAGTCCAAATATTTCTAGCGTTCAAGTTGCATTTACTTGGGATTCTGTCTGCGCCTCGACATGTCAAACTGCTGCCCCTTTCTCCTGTCAGACTTTGCCTGACTTTCAGCTGTTTAAAATGATGACAACTATATCCAGAGCGATTCTGCTTTTGTCTGAGCAGATTCTCAGTTCTTTTGCCCTTTAGCCAGCTGCTTCATATGCGGGCTGCAAGAGCAACAATTTGACTTGATGTTGATGTTTCTTTGTTAATTTCCATGCCATGTTATTTTCTTTTTAATTTTTATCTTTTCGTTTTTGTATTTTGAGTAAATGTTTAGTACGTGTGACAAATGTTGAACTTGTACAATTGTCTCTACTGCCAGCATTTAGCAAAAGTCTTTCTTTCTCTGTGTGTGTTTCTTGCCACGCATGCACATGGGGGCAAAGATTTGTGTTAACTTTGAAGGTATTGCATAAGAATGACATAGACATAGACAGGAACAGGGATGGAGACAAAGACAGACAGGGGAGCCCAGGGCAAGCGACTTTTCGAGAAACGTTTATCTTTGAGTTACACGACATTCGCTGTCTGCAATTAATCTGAAAAGGCTTTGCAGAGGCTGTTTCTTGTTGTTTTCTTTCTTTGAATGTTGCAATATGCTGGGTAGGTGTCAGCTAAGTGAGGATATACAGAAATTCATTTTACCTGTGTTATATTTGCTGCAAAGTTGTGGCAATATCAGGAATTTGTTAGTTGGATAATGAACTTTGATAATGAGAAGACATAGCAAGCAATGTTGAACTGAAAATGTAATCATAATGTGATTTAAATCAAAATAGAAATCTATAATTTTACAATAATAGTCTGTTTCAAATTCACATTTAGAATAATTTTTTTTTTCGTAAAGTGGAAAACAGTATTCAGAGGCCTGAATTTAAAATTCGTAAGAAAAAACATTAATTTTGTATTGTTAAAGTTTGAAAGCAACATTGATAATTTCAAGCACGTTCAAGTCTTCATTAAAGTTTACTTGGCCAAATAGCTTTGAGATATATCTAGAGTTCCCATACCTCTTTCAATAAGTTTTTAAGGAGTGTAATGGCTGATGCTTTGTTATAATTAGAAATTCCACCAAAGGGCCAGTTCGTTGCTCATTTCGCATTGTTGCCTGCAGCGACATTCAGTTAAATAATTCAAAAACTCAAATATCAAATCTGGATGCTTGCCACCCGCTGGCACCTCAAACGATGCTCCTTAAGGCACAGCACGCCTCGCACTTAATTACAAGCAACATGGGTGGGCAATTGGTATAAGAATTGTTCTGGTTGCATAGGGGTGGGGGGAGGGTTACATCTTTTTTCGATTATAAAGTTTTAACGCGTAAGTGAGAAATGAAAACGCCAAATGCAAAAGAAGAGAGGCGGCAATTGTCAGACATCCACTTAACTTGACGCCAGGATTTCTAGCGAAAATTTTACGACAGATTAACGAACGATTAACGGTATAACGTGGCGCTGTCTCGCTACGTGCTCACGTGCCACATGCTCCCCTCCCTTAACCCACACCTTCACCCATACCCTCAACCAATACCCAATCTTGAATTCGGAATCCCCCGGCGAGTCTAAGTCGAGCAGATGTCGCTGCGTTGCCTGGGAATTTATATTTTGCAGGTGATTTGTCGCATAAAATTCAAATAATTCATAAGGCGAATGCCGAGAGCGAAAAATAACAAGCAGCCCGCAGCGTTACCCTGTCTCCCCACCCCTTCCTAGCAACTTGCCAACCGCTATGCCAAGCGCCAAAAAGTATGCAGCAAAATGCGGTGACGGCAACGCGGCGTATGCGTGCTAAAAACTTTTTTGTCAGCTCAAAAAGTTGCCGAGTTGGTTTAAAATGGAACAACGTTTTGTGTCAGAGTACCCTCGTATAACTCCCTCCCCTGCCAAACACTGATGCCACAAAAGTTTGTTGGTTTGTGTGCCACGCCCACACACCGCTGAGCCCGCCTCTTTTCAAATATTTCTGTCACAATTCGCCAGCATTTTTGTAGCCTCCAACAATGCGAAAAATTGTGTCTTTAGGGCATGTATCTTGTATCTGTTGGATTTATATCTATTTTGTGGTTACACTTGGACCTATTTCTTGTTGGTTAGATTGCAACGTTTGCTTAAGGCTGTCTAATCTGTAATGTGTGAAGGGATATGGTTAGAAAAAAAGGTTTCTTAGTGGTCCTTATTTTGCGTGTGTGGCTAAAGCGAAGATTAGGTGTGGTAAATGGCAGATAAAGTAGTTTTGAAGGTGTTTAGTGAACTAAGGTAAACGAATTTGGAAATTTTAAATTTGGAAATTAAATTTGTCACAAAAATCTTTGAAAAAACAAAAAAGTTGCAAGTGTATTACATTTCGTAGTTTCTTTTTTTTATAAAATTCTGTTAAAAGAAGCATTATTTTTGTCGTATAGCTCATAATTAATCAGATTAACCTACCCATATATACTAGATATGGCTTAGTCAATTTTAACTCCTTGATGTATGCAGAGCATTTATAATCCCAATCTATGTAAACCTATTTTCTTTTACCAACATTTTTATCTCAATTTGCATTGTGTGCCGTCATTTTGTCACCGGTTTTTTTAAAACATTTTTCTGACTTTCTTGTTGGCCTTTGACCCGCAATTAAGATTGCACGCTCATGCTGCTATATCCTGAAGTGCCCGCAAGATATGTCAGTTGAATTTGTTGCGGTCGCCGCTGGCGTCGCTGCTGGCGTCACGATTCACGTTACATTTGAATGCTTATCAGGCGCCTCTGCCATGTTTAATGTTGTATGTTGTATGCTGCCAGCATGAAAGTTTTACTCGCGTTTTTATACTCTGTTTGCAAGTGGTAATGAAGCATATTGATTGCATGCAGATTTCGCTTGAAAAAGGTGAGCCTTCGAAACTATGTTACTTAATTCCTCAATAATCAAAATGTTGTTAACATTACCTTGATATAAAGACTACCGATGATATCCTCAGAAGATGATACCAAAAACAATTCCCTTTTTGAGACAGTATTATGTTTGTCTTATATACAATCTAGGTTTTGAATACTATTAAGTTTTTTATAGTTAAGCTTTGCTATTACGAAATGAAATGGCAAAATGAGTTCGACTAAATTCGAAATAGGCAGAAATTACTGTACATTTGATCGAAAAATCTTGAAAAGATAACTCGCTATACAACTGTCAAACTAAATATATAACAACAGTTTTCAAAATCTAAACAGTGGAGTAGTCTTATCTTACATTTTCTCAGCTATTTTATGGTTTGGATTAAGTTTATTTTAAGGAAGTTAAGTTTATAGAACGATTAAAAAAACCTTTAACCTATTTATTAAAATATTAATACTAAAAAAAATGTACCATATTGTAAAAAATAGTAAAAATTCACCAACGTCGAAATTATGTGCCAGTTTTGGTACTTTTGTACCAAACCTAAATAGTTACGATAGTAACAGAGTATATTGCTGTCGGAAGCATACAACTGCAACGATATCACATATATTTTTTTCCAGTTTCGAATTTTTTTCTTGTGTTTATCTTTTGTCACATGTGTGAGGAGTTAGTTTGTTGTTAGAGGGGGGGATGGGGCGTAACGTTTTTTTGCAATTCTCATTTTGCAGCTGTTGATTTTTGATATATGGGTCCCAACGGTGTTGTTGTTGCTGTTTTGGAGTCTGTCTCTGACTGAGAGACTCATTGCTGGTTGTCGCTTTTCAATGCGTTTGACTTTTTGCGCGGTTTGATAAGTGCGCTTAAGTGTGTCAAGTGTGGAGGGATATATTGCTGGCAAGGGAGGGGAGGACACGTTAGCAGGGGATTGTGAATTGTGGAGTTTGTTGTGCAATCAGAAACGGGCAGGAAATGTGCGTAGCTGTGCAAGTTTTTTTTTTTTTATTTAAACCGCCTGAGGCAAGTCAAAGCACAAAACAAATTGCTGTGCACTTTGAAGTGCTGACATTTGAAAAGTGTCGCAGAAATACTTGTGAATGATATGATAGGGTAATGATTGTAGCTTGTTTGCATAGCTAAAGGCATTAGAAGCCTGTCTGAAGAAGTTTCCAAATTATACACATTTATTTGACGCTGCTTGGAGTAAGGTAAAGTTGGCAGTTAAAGCTTGTTGCAATAACGAGGTATTTAGTAGATAATTCTGTCATATTTACTTTAAATATAAATTTTAAGTTATAAAACTTAAAGTTATATACTTAATTGTAAGTGCATTGCATTTTATTTGAGCAAAAAGGGTTGAAAACTAACGAACTTGTGATCAATTTTGCTTTTTAATCACCTCTTGATTCCAATTTTTCCTTTATCCTTTATCCTTTACCATAACCAACTAAGCAATTAACCCATTAGTGGACACACACACCAACAATTAACCCGATGTGCGCTGTTATTTGCCATTTTAAAAATCTATGCAAAGAGCATTTTAAAAGCAGCATGAAATTAATTGTAATTAAAAATTAAAATGAATTTAACATTTTTAATTATGCAATTTGCATTCATAATAATTAAAACAAATGTTTGGCTGACTGCCTCACAAACAGAGCCAACAATTTCACTGTTTCTCTCTCTCTCTATCTCCATGCAGCTTTCTCTATCTTTTGCCCTTACACTTTTGAAAATCTCGTGTGTCGCATCAACCATGAAAATGATAACAAGCCGAATGTGCGCCAAATTGGTACTGGAATTGGGGCTTTGATCGGGGGGTTTGAGTTTTGGGTTTTTGGTGTTTGTAGCTTGATTGTCTGCCGCATTCAATTTGGCAAAAGATGCCACCAAATGTTGCCCAATTTGTGCGGGCTTCACTTCGCTTGGGGTAACTGGTTCCTGGTTTCTCGTTTGGTCTCCTGTTGTTTGGCAATTGAAGCCTGTGTCGCTGTCATCTAATGAGTTTATTCCCAATTGGCTGCGTTTTAAATGCAAATGTGTGTGACAACGACAACAATAATGAAATGGATATGTGAAGCACATCAAATAAACATTTGTTTAGTAAAGGTTATTCAAACCAAGCAGGCTTAGGAACATATTTCTCAAATTAGCATTTAATATGCAGTGCTTAAATAGATTATTTTATTCTTCAGTATAATTAAACTGGGATAGCTTATCTTGTATTTTAAATAATCCACTTTTAAAAATCCCCACATATGCTTTCTATCGATACAAAATACCATAATAAATATGCCTTACTTTTGTGTCAGCACCTTTTAAAATATTAAACAACAAAAGTCTATTGACCACATAAATTATATGTAAACATATTTGCAACTTCATTCCCATACTCAGTTATACTCAAGGCGGCAACAATGTTGTAGAGAGCTCTACATAAGCAACTACTATAAAATATTGCCCAGCATTGAGCTCAACATGCAACATGAATAACAATTGCAATTTGCATTTGTGTTGCCATAACAAAAGCTGCCGGCAATCTCTTAAGAGCTAGCAAATAAAATTTAAACCAAATTTACACACATAAAAACGCCTTTAAAAACTTTCATAAAAATGGCAGCGAAAGCAATAACAAAACATGCTTGAAAACTATTCCAATTGCAAGTGATGAACTGCAAGATGTCCTGCATATAGTTTTAGGAAAGTTTTAAAAGTGCATAAATTCATTTATTTTAATAAAGAAATATCATCATAATCGTAATTCGAAAGAAAACGTTTTTCTTGACTGGGCGTCGAACCCAAAGTAAAGGAAATTTACTTCAAAACTGTGGAAAGCACCAAAAAATTGGATTAATCTCTAAGTTTTTAAAAAGTGAAATAGTTTACAAAAACTATTTTTAAAATAAAAGTTCACGAATAAGCGTTATTTATGAATTTTAAAACAAAAGTTATGGAACAAGAGTTGTTTCTGGTTTTTATGATAAAATTCAGTCTATCATTTTTATTTTTTATTTTTATAAAACAAGTTACACAGTAATTCCTAATAGTGATTTATATTTTTAAATTTAGGTTACAATTCTTTTTTTTTTTGTAAATACATAGAGTGTAACCAAAGAGTATAGATATAAAGAGGCATCACGAGCATACATTTCAATACAAAACTGTTAAAAGGACACAAAGCGTGCGTTTTATTTTTAGAATGCATGATGACATCTCGGCATTTCAGCGAAATCGTGTCGTTGTTTGTCGTTCGTTCTCTTATACTTTTATTCTTTTTAGTCTAACATACCCTCAGAGTAAAATAATATAGAGAGTATAAGCAACAGTGAAAGAAATCTGTACAATGGCAGTTGCATTGAAGGAAAGGGCTAGGCAAATGCATTGGCCATATGAAAGCTTTTCGATATACATATATATACATATACATACATATGTCCATCTAAGTCTGTGTATATAAAATTTTCTTAAACGCTGCACTTTGGCCAACAATTTCATTTGTCGTTTCTATGCAAGGACACTTCGATTGCATTTGGTGTCCTGCAGTTGGCAGAACTGTCCATATGTGTGTCAATGTATATGTCGTTTTAGTGAAATTGCACAAAATTGTTTTCCGTTTCGTTTCGTTTCATTTCATTTCGTCGTTGACATCGTTGTTGTTGTTGCTGTTGTTGTTGCTGCTTCATTGAAAATGTGCATTTAAAATTTATTGCAGGCCAAGCACAAAATTAACTGCATACAGAATGTTGGAAGCTAGTGCCACGCCCCCAAAAACCTTACAGCCTCAGCCTCTGCATTGCTGTTGACAATTGAAATAACAATTTGCTGCCTTCCGCAGTTGCCCTCGAGCACTTTTGTTTAGACGACTCCATTCCATATATGTACGATTTGAGCCAAGCTGCCAACATTTTGTAAACAATTCGCAACTGGAGACCAAGAATGAGATTTTAGCAAATGGGCAATGAGTTGGCTCTGGAGCTTGGTTTAAATCAATTGTATGTGCTTTTGAATGTGAGTTAATTAAAAGTTAAAAAATTGTGCACACATTTATTTGATTGCAAAAGTAGTTCTTTATGTTAACTAAATTAGGGAAATCTTTACAGCCTTTTTTACTTTAGACATGTTCTTAGTTACAGTCTTAGCTCTTGCTTAATAACTGCTATCTTTTGGTTGTAATTCTTTAATACTTTACACATTCATCTTGTTCAGCATTTTGTCATTGATTATACAACTCGTTTAAGAGTGCTGTCAGCCAGCTGACCTAGCTCATCAATAAATGTAAACTAAACCACTTTTCTCAGTCAACCCCAAAACTTAACCCTTCTAACGAAGCCCAAAATTAAGGCCACAAAAGCAACAAGACGTAAAATGTAAATGGGTTTTTGTACTTAACACTTTTGCCAGAGCCAAAATAAAACATAAACAAGAAAGTCTAAGGATTCTAGCGATTGATTGATTGCGTCAAGCAGTCTCAGCTATGCACAAAAAGTAAAAACAACTATGCCAAAATTTAATTAACATAAGCGGTTTATGTTGAACTCAGAGCAAAGTACTATGTGTGGCTAGAGGAAATGCTTTTAATTTCTATTTGCTGACATTTAATAAATTTCAGAAATGTGTACAGCAGCTGCCAGAGGTGTTGGAATGAAAGCGGATGCCCAGTTAGACAAAAAGCCTGACAATGTCCTGGCTGTCAACTAGTAGTTATGTCCTAAGCGCACTCAACTATCAACAAATCAGTCAAAGTCTGACTCGGAGCTGCTTTCAGCTTTCAGCTTTTTGCAATTTGCAGCCTCGTGCGTGTCTGGGAGCTAAAAAATGATAACTGTGAGCAGTCAAGTGTTATCATACTTCCACCACCACTCCCCCCTCGCCTTCTCGTATATCGCACGTGCACACATGAACACGAGCTGTGCAGACAAACAAGCATATAAATAATTGAAATGTTCAGCAACGCAGCAAAAGCCAACCAAAAACAAGTAAGAACGTTGCAGTCGGGCTCACCCGACTGCGATATACTCTGTTTTCTGTACGTAAAAATTTTTTTCTCCAATCTATCGAAGAGTTCAAATGGAGTCATACTGCAAAATTTGGGGTTTCTAGCTATAAGGGTGTAGGAGATACAGGTTTAGCTCATTTGCGGGGGTGGTAGTGGGCGTGGCATATTTTTTTTTGGCAGGTCGGTCAAGGGTGTGGTCACTAGTCTTTATGTCAAATTTGGTTACTCTAGCTGTAAAACTGTGGAAGATATAGGTTTTTGCGGTTTGTGGGGGAAGGGGTGGGGGTGGGGGGGAGATCTTGACACTTTGTCTGCCTATGGTATATACCAACATGTATACCAAGTTTGGTTGCTCTAGCTTCAAAATTGTGGAAAAAACCTGCGTTCATACAGACAGACGGACAGACAGACGGACAGACAGACGGACAGACAGACGGACAGACGGACAGACGGACAGACGGACATTTCACAAACCCAATATACTCTTTTTTTCCATTTTGGAAAACAGAGTATAACAACCTCCAGTGGGACTGGCACTTTGGCAAAATTGCAGCACTTTTGAAGTGGTTCTATGCGGTGCTTGGATGGTGCTTGGATGGTTCCTGGGGTGGTGCTGGGTTGGTGCTAACTGAACCCATACATTGGCCAGGCATTAAGCAATCAAACATTTGATTTTCATTTATCGTGTAATCAAGCGTAAAAATAGCTTCGTGACCAAAGTGACTCATCATCGATGCTCTCGTTCCTGTCACAGTTTCCATACACACCCCTCTCTGCCAAGTGTGTGTGTGTCTGTGTGTGTGTCCACTTATGGCTAGTGTTGATGACATTACGACCATTTGATTGCTTCATTTTTTTGCCACGTGCATCCATCAAGTCGCTTCCTTTTGCTCTGTATATAAAAAAATGTTGGGATAAAACGATGCGTCCGAATCTTCACTGGACCATTAATTGCTTGGATTTGAGCTGGGGTTCTCATTGATGCTTGGTCTGCTTAGTTGATTAAGTAAGCACTGGGAAATGGTTTGATGCTTTGTTTCTTATCATTTCTCATAGCTGAAATGACTATTTGCAGTTGTTGCTGTTTGTGTGCTGATAAGCAGCTATTCTTTAACAAACATCTAAGCGCAACATGGACACCTTAGGGTACTTTTAGAACTGCGTTTTTGGCATGGAACTCATGACATGCATATATTCTTTTTGTTTCTCAAGACTGAAATGCAGAGAATGTTCATACAATTTAATTAAAGACAAACTTAAAAGTTCAGCTGACTGCGCTCTACTAATTTACGATGTTGCATTGAATTTTTCAGGTCAGTTTCGGTTTCCTTTTCACTAGATCCCGGTTAATTATAGTCAAATTAATTTACGAAAATTAGAAAATAAGAACGAAAGGTAAATCTTCATCTGTATGTTGCATTTGTAAGTTCAAGTTAAGTCACTCATTTCAAGCCCCCTTTTTTGATTGATTGTAGTAAAAAATGCATCTTTGAATGTATATGTAGTATCAGTAGCATAATAATTTAATAAAATTATACTTTTAATAGCGGCAAAACTTATAGATGCTTTAAGAAAAAAGCACTTTACATATTGAATTTTGGTTTTTAATATCAAAAAATCGTACCTATGATTTAAAAAAGTGCCACCCTTCAGTTCCAGTTCAACAACTACCTTAAACAACATTGATATCTAAACAAATTCGAGCTTTTGACACTTGATAAATGCTTCACTGACGATGACAATGCCGATGTCTCTGACATGTTTACGCTCAACTGACTTTCAAGTTCATCATATGGCATAAGTACTACTGCCAAGACAACCTTAGATTCCGTATAAAAAAGTATGTTAAATAATACAAACATCTGCACGCTTTACGCTTTATGGTTAATAATAATATTTGGCACTGTTTTTGTTTATTTTTGTAAGTTGCAGACTTGGCTGCTTTAAGGTCTTGCCAGACGACAATTGTCAACACGCGCATAGTTTTCAGTGTATAAAAGGTCACAAATTGCGGCATTGTTGTCGTAGCTCATCTCAGCTACCTTGAACTCTGGATTGATAGCAATCTTAAGTATATAGTTGCCAGGTAACATTTCAGTTATGTCCACCCATTGACAGTCCAAATTGTAAAGATAAACATCCGAACAGTTGACGGAAATGCCTGTAAAAAACAGTTTTGGACATTGGCCTTAATAGTGTTAGCTTGATGCGTATTTGGCTGTTACCTTGATCTCCAAAGTTAGCGCAGTTATATTTCTTGGATACACCCGGCAGGCAGCTGCTGTCCTCCAGGCAGAAGGACGCCTTGTGACCTTGAGCAACCTTGCGACCCTGTAAATCGAATATGTCAAAAGTGGCAAAGACTTCCATGCTGTGGTAGTGCCTGCAAAGTTCAAACAAATGTAAAATCGACTAATTAATAGATTTTATATATGTTGCACTTACATATGACACATGTGCCACTCCCATTGACTTTTATCCTTAAAGGGTCTAAAGTCCGTGTTGCCTGCATTTATTGCAGCTGCGGTGAACTTTAGCAGACGTCTCGTCTGATATCGCCAATTAACATTATCACGCTGTATTTGATAGGCCTCATTGGAGACACAGTTCTCCTCCATGGCGCACTGCATCAACAGCATAAGGCGATCCTCCAAGTGTGCCGTTTGCTCTATTTCATAATAGTCCACTACCAAATCGGGTGATAGATAATCACAGATCACAGCAGCCACATGCTGACTGCTGCCATGACAGCTAATATGTTTGTGATGTAGACAATCCGCCAGCTCCGTCTCATTGCCATAACATTCACTACCACTGAGCATGGGTCGAGAGATATTGGCACCACCAAAGTAGTCTGTCTGAAAGGCCTCCCGCGCATAGCCCAAGCCCAGCTGACGACAGACCACATTCGCCTCCAGCAAGGACCAACCATCTGCACAGATGCTGCCCCATCTTTGACCATCAAGACGCACTTCGACGCGTCCTTCGTTTCTGGAACGACCACCTCGCAGTCTCACGTACAGACGGGAGCTGGGATGTATGGGATACTTGCTTAGCTCAGCATCATCCAGTATAGCTACGGCTGCAGGCCTTATAGCATCTGTTATTGGATAACACATAACGCCAGCTGCTTCGCTAGGCTCACAATCGTTGACACCCCAGCCATCAAAGTGACACTCGGTCAGCTCCTGCTCATGACCCTCGCAGAACAGATTGTCCATCCAATAACGTCGTCGAGCGGGTCCAAAGTAGCCACTGTGAGTATAGCGACGCAATCCCAAGAAACCCAATTGACGGCACACAATTTCACCTTCTGTGGCATCCCATTCATCATCACAAACGGCGCCCCATTTCTCGTTGTGGAGTACCTCAAGATTTCCTGGGGGAAGATGTTGAAAATTTATTGAAAACTGTTCAATTAAAAATTTAATGATCCACTGTTAAGTATAACCATAGAACGAAGATAAGGATTGGGTTCCTTTTCTGGTTGGAAACTAAACTATTTCCCACACAACCTCATTTCAAAATTACAAAAAATATATTTTTTGTTTTCAAAAATTTTTAACTGGAATTCAAGTATTAAATTAAATTATTGCAGCTAAATAGTTTTTTGAGCATGGAGATTCAATCATAAGGTTCTGAAAATGTTATCAGTTGTTAAAGCATATGGCAGATATTCTAATATATAGCTATTTGAGCAGTTCAACATTAAAAAAACCTTCTTGGAAATAGAACATGCTACGTTTCCTAAACGATAACTAATTTGAAATAACATGTTGATTGAAAGGATCTTTTCAGTGTTAGTGTTCCAATTTCTATGATTTCTTCTTTAATTCCAACTTTTTTTTCAAGCTCAAATACATCTGACCTTCATATTCAGCATCTCCTCCCACTAGACGTATGGCGCCTTCTTCCTTATTCAGCGTCTTGATATACCGCTGTACAAGTTGTTGCTGCTCCTGTCGAGCATCCTGCAGCGATTGATGAACAACAGCTACAGCCAAATGAGCACAAATCAGAGTTAACAGTAGAATTCGTAGGGCTAACATCTCGATGAATAAGTTTTGATTGAGTCGCGAATGCTGTTAGCATTTGCCTGCCTCGGCGTGCGTTCGAGAACTGAAACTAAACCAAATGCTCAACAAAGTTCAAACACAAAAATGAAATAGCAAATGTGATCATTTAACTATGAACTTCAGGTAAGCAGCTCAGTGTCCGCATCTACTTAGATGTTTCTACGAGCACACATGTCTCTGTTGCGGTTCAGAAGCTCGCTCAAAAACGCTAAAAAAATATACTCAGCTGCTGACGTCAGCTGACAGACAAGGGCGGAGATTGAGAGCGACTATTGCCATATAAATCGCATGGTTTTTTGCATTCAATGCAGTGGCAGCTTAATGATATTTTCAGCAATATTGATGAGATACTGACAACCACTGCAATTGTAAGATTTGGATCTCTTAAAGGCGGATGTGTCTCTTGTTAAAATGCACAGGCAGGAAATGTGTAGCTGAAATTTGTAATTATTTAGTATTCCATATGTCACTTCACAAATTTCTCTCAGTGTGAGCCAAATTAGAGCAAACAAAACTTGCTCCATAAACAATATTAATGGCAACAAACTGAAACTTGTTTATTATATTCATATTCATATTCATATCGTGCCTGCAATAATTATAAACTATTTCTCACATTTGACGAACCTTTAATGAGGCTTCCTTCCTGCATGCCCCACAATGCATGTTCAACCTGCTGCGCCACCCACTTGAAGCAATTTTCATGGCTCTGCCATATGACATTGCAAAAACCGAAAAGCAACAAAACTTAAATATGGAAAACTAAGCCATAATTCAGTCACTGAGCACAAGGCTCATCGCATTGTGATACATGTGCATGTTTACATCTATCTATCTATCTATATATGTTGTATGAGTTTTAGTTGTTGTTGTTGTTGCTACTGGATTTTTCTCTATCTGCATAACTGGCAAACTCATCTAGGGAAACCCATTATATTTGGCATGCAGCCATTTGAAACGCCGCAAGCGGCAAACGAAACATGCAACATTGAGAGCTGAACTTGACACTGAAACAAATACGAGTAACAACGTGTAACAACTAACAACAACAATAACAACAGCAGTAAGCGGAAAAATAAAGCAAATGTGAATTTGAATGCCCACGACTTGCATACACCCTATAAATTTAGAGTCGACTTAAAGCAGCCAACGCAGTGAAAACTTACAGAACTTATCATTGAAAATTAAAAGTAAAATTAACTAGGGCTGCTAAAACTGATAAAAAAAAAACTGATCCTACATGATGCATAATTTATGGCATATTACCAAAAATAGATCAATAATAATGATAATAATAAATAATGTTATATATGGTATATCGAAGAAAAAACTGGATTTCATATTTGGCAATTATTGTTTTCTTTAATCAACAAAAAAAACAAATGTATATAAAGAACATATTTTTTTTTGAAAAATAGTTATTAAAATTAATTAAGTTAAAAAAATTGTTTGAGAATCATTTTTCTTCATAAAAAATGAAGCATATACCACTACCGACACATCGACCAAAACATCGATATTGAAGAGAATTTAAAACTATCGATACAATCGATGTTGACATCGATGTTTTGCTAACTCAAGTATAACTACGATAACTTTAAGATCATATTTGAAGTTTTTTAACTTTTGAAATCGTTTTGAAATCGAATTTTCTTTATAGGCTCGAGGCTGTCTGCCTCTTTATAATAGTGTATAATACCCAAACAAAACAGTTGCAGGGTATTAAAAAAAAACCGACTTTTGGATTTGTCTCGGTCATCAGTTGCATGTGGGTGGGTTGTGTGTGTTGGGGTGTGCTCATTAGCAAAGTGCCAACATAATCGTAATTGGAAATCCAACCCGATTAGGTCAGCGTAAGAGAGGCACCCATAAAGATAGATTAAGAGAGAGAAACAGAAACAGACACATGCAAATAAATACACTGAAATTCATTGAAGCGTGGCCCAAAACAGCCGTTGGATACATTTCAAGATCAATACGTGTATACGATTGTATATAGAATAATCTACGACTTGATGAAATTCTAAAACAAAAGTCAATTTCATAACACTGTTCGATGTACAAAACGAAGAACAACAAATTGAAAAAAGTTTTTACTTATTCGCATCCTTACACGAACTGGCAATAAATATAAGCGGACAAAATTAATTGGATAAACGTTTTATTATATTGAATTATGATGGCTGGGGGTCAGTGTAAGAAACTTGACTTCAGAAATTCCCACACAATTCAAACGGCCAATTTTACGAGTGCGTAAATTCGCTTGGCAGCTGCCAAAGGCGTAAGGACAAGGACAACACAATCCTTCCGCTTTACTCCTTGGTCAATGGCTTGGCCAACGTCATGCACAAAGGTAATAAAATGCGATATAAAATTGTGTAATAAAATCATTACTGGCCTTTGGTCTGTGCCAGGCACACTAAAATCAAACTGGTCTGGCAAAGCCAGAGGCGGCGCACAAAAACGTGCAGGCGGCCCAGGATATGACCCAGTCTCAAACTCAAACTCAAACTCAATCTGAATCACCATTCCCATCTCTATATCTATATTCCTATCCTCAACACATAAAAATGGCAACGTGTGCCGCTGGCTAAGTGAAGCGACAAGTTAAAAGACGCAGAGCATGAGAGAACATCCTCTAAAGACGAAGGAGCAGTAAAAAATAAAATGAAAGCAGCGCGAGAAAATAATTTGTGTGGGTTCTTTATTCATTCCCCTGGTGCTCAAGGGTCTTTCGCGTAGGAAGTGTAATAATAGCAGCTAAAAGGGCAAAAACTGCTTAAAGGATATTGAAAAGCAATAAATTCCTTTATTACTTAAGTGAGCCAGATGATTAGGTGGCTGTTTGTAGTCGCCCTGTGGCTCATTAAAGTAAAAAAAACTGAAAGTTAAGTAATCCAATAAGTAACACGCCTTATGCACAAATACAATGTGCCCAATTAAAAATTGTTTGACTTTACTTACATTATTTCATATGTTTATAGTTATGAACTGTTACATTTCCCAACCAATATTCTTGCTCGTGGTACATATAATTTCCACGAGACTACGGTTTCTTTATTTTATATTTTATTCTTATATCATATCATTTCCGTTTGCAACCGAACGATGAAAAATTTGATTTAAAAAGTTGTTGTTTTGAATCGGTGAAAGTCAAATATTCAAACTTATCTTTAAAAATAAAGGTTGTTATTTCTTTAAAAAAAACCGTATCACAAAATCGTAAACGATTGGAAATGAAACTATCCTAGAAACATGACAATACCCAGTAGTTGGTTCAGGCATGAAAGAATACATTGCTTACAATACTGCTTGCATTCCTTTTTGTATGGGATGTCCTACTTACAGAAGGCCTTCTTTCGTAACGTCTATTCTCTTGCCTTAATACAAAATAATCAAAAAAGCAACCCGGTGGCGGCAACTGGGATTCGAACGCTTGGTCTCCAGATCCGTGCAAACAACAGTTAGTGTTACACACTGAGCTACCGACTATATTAAATCGAAAGCAACTTAAATATGAATATTAACCTTTTATTACTCCCTGTTCCCATTCAAAATGGGAAAAAGGGAGTTATAAAGTACTGCAAATGTGTGTAACAGGCAGATGGAGGCATTTCCGACTATATAAACTATATATATTCTTGATCAGGATCAACAGCCGAGACGAACTAGCCATGTCCGTCTGTCTGTCTGTCTGTCCGTCTCAGAGATCTCAGAGACTATAAGAGCTAGAGACACCAAACTTGGCATGCAGGTTCCTGTATACCATACGCAGATCAAGTTTATTTCAAATTTCGGATGCACCCCCCCGCACCCGTGCAAATCGCAAAAGACTCCCACAGCCACAATTTTAAAGATAAAGCTTTAATTTTTGGTACACATGTATGTTTAATTAATGTCTTTCGGATGTGTAAATTTCAACACGATCGGATAAATAGCACAAAAGTTATAGAAGAATCTATTACGCCCGTATCAGTTGGCAGCAACAACAGTTTGACAAGCAGTTTACGAGTTAAGTGCACTGCTTGCTTGTGTTACACCCGTATCAGATGGCAGCAACAACAGTTTGACAAGCAGTTTACGAGTTTAGTGCACTACTTGCTTGTGTTGTCGCTGAACTGCTTGAAATGCAAGTTGGGAGCAGGGAGTCTCGTAGTCGGGCACACTCGACTAGAGTATTCTTACTTGTTTTTAAATTCCCAACTGGTAATTTTCGGGAAAGTTCGTCTACGCTCGTAGGCATTACCTTCTCGCTTCTAACGTAAAGGCTATCTTCGAGTTCGCTTCCGGTTTCACTTCTATATTCAGAAATTTCTCAGAATTACCTTGAAAATTTTCAGGCTTGAGGTATGAACTCAGCGTTGATTTGGTCAGGCACTCTATTTCCAACGCTGGGTAATCTAGAAATGTGACACAGGTTTGTCCAGATACGGATTCGAAGGATGCAAAGAAACAATACATCCGGAAACACATCGTGCTTGAAAATGTAAGCACAATTTGTATAAAGCTTCTGATTCCTCAAACTTATCTTTTGCACCGTGTTGATTATAAAGCGGTTCTTTTTGAAATTTCACAAAAGGTAGCAATTCTTTATAAATGAGCTGTTTGTCAACAGCCAAAAGATATCATTCAAAATCTGCTTGCCACGCCTTTAAGTACATTACTCTCAATCGAAACACACACACATACAGAACGACTATAAGTTCATTTAGTACAAAGCCGTCGAAAAGAAAGCGACATTAAAAGCTGTGATATCTCTTTATAATGATATCATATATGGAAGCCCATTTGAACATTAATAAAATGGTATGCCGCTGACAGCATAAATGTCACCAAAAATGCTATTAAAACTAAATTATAGCCGACATAACCATGATTCATTAGAACAAGCCGAAAAGGGGCTGAACAGAAATCATAAAAAAAAATTATACAAAATGTGGCCATAACTCGCAAATTTGTAGCTAGCTTAAATATAAAAGAAAAAAAATTGCTTATTAATTCGTAATGTGAAAGAATATCAAAAAAAAAAAACAGAAGACAAAAATATAAAAGAAATATTTGTGGCAAGGCGTGTTCGACTTTGAAAATGTGCCAAAAAGTTTACAATCAACGAGTGCCGTCTGTTTTAATACCCTTTTTTATGCGAATTTCAATGAAACTGTAACAGGGATAGGGGCATTGAAAGGGACTGAGGTGGTGGAGTGTACTGCAAATGAAATAATGAAATACAAAATTCGACTTTTGCTTTGGCAAACTCAGTCAGTTGGACACACGAAAGTACGAAGCAATAAAAATAATAATGAAATCAAAAGAATGAAAACAATAGAGACAAGAGCAGAAAGAATACTCTCAAAAAAGAGGGGAAGGGCATTGAAATAGATCGGGTTGCGTTTGGAATTATAATGAGCTTTATTTCGGACTGCGTTTCAAGAAATATGTTTAAAAACATAATTGAATTTGTTGCGTTGTAAATTTAATTTTCAGTTAACATTAAGTTTAGCAATATTTCCGCATAAATTAAATATATTTATTTAATAATAATATGCAGCATTAATTGTTTTGTTTTTGTTTTCTTGCTTTTTTTATACTTTTTAATTATAAAGTTTCATTGTTTTTAAATAAAAACATTTAGTGTTGATTCTTTATATAAAATGTTAATTTGTACAAATGATTTATTGAAGCGTTTAAATACGCATGAACTTGCAGACAAGCTGTCAATCTGTAACAATCGAATGTCCAATGTCAAAGCCCTATACTATATATTTATGCCAATATTGAGATATTGTATACAAATAACAGGTGGTATTTCCGGTTTTGTGCACCATTGGCCACACAATTTCAATGTTGCAGTCCTGCACCATTTCTTTTTTTTGTTCAGCACAATAAATACAATAAATATTTTATGTTAAAAAAACTCTGTCTGTAAATGTCGCCCAACAAGTAGCTTAAATATTGCAAAAAATACAGATTTTTTTCATACTCGAAATTTGAAATACTCTTGCAAACGGTTTTATATTTTTATCACGTTAAGTGCTTTTATATATGGGTTTTTAATCAGGACTGATCAGTTCAAACGAACTTATCCATTTATACCCTAACGGGAGTAATTGATACAATTAATCCACTTTGTTTCAGGGAGTAGGTACTAAGCTTCTATATAGCGAATCTCAACGGGAGAAAAATAAACTTCGTTATATTGAAAATTCGTAATAAATATATAAATATATATAAATAAAATTCATAACTAAAACTTCGTTGTACAGAAGTTCGTAATACAGAAGTTCGACTGTATATTCGAATAGTCGTGTCTATATAGATATGGGTACATATGTTTGTACATTCAGGCCTGTTTCCATTTTCCATTCCGATCAAAACATTCCGAATTGTGCTTTATAAGCAGTGAAATGAAAGGTATTTGAACCTATCTTTAAAAGGGAATAACGATTACCATTCCTAAAAAAAAAACAGGATCACAAAATCAAAAACTACTCGGAGTGAAAAGTTCTCGGTGTGGAAACCGGACCGATTGTTATATAAATGGCTATGAAAATATCCTTTAATTGACTTGTCTGAAAAATTTAGATTTAACTTTCGATTTCGAATTAGAAGTATATTTATCAATTCATCCATTGATTTGATCAAAATCCAAAAACTATCATATAGCATTTATAGTGGTACTCAAAAACTTAGATTTTATTAAGATTTGAATTTGAAGAGTATTCGATCTTCGTCATTCGAAAGAAAACAGCTTTGTTCTTGTTTATTTTAATTTTGTCTTGCCCTTTTCTGTCTATCGAATGCCTGTGGCTTGGTTGCGACGGGGATTTGTGACAAAAAAGTTTCCGGGGTCTCTGTCTCCAGACGAAGAGACACGGATGAGGATGAGAACGGCAATGTCGCCTGAACTTATGTGTGCAAATATTTATTTTAGGATTTTTATAAAGTTGACGAAAAAGAAATGAAAAGCAGATACCGGAAAATCGCCGTGTTGCGTCTTGGTTAATAAAACTCAAACTTGAGCAAAGGCAGTCTGCTTTTGATTCTAGAGTCAATAGCCGTTGGAGTGCCTTTTAAAATGAATCTACTTTAATAAATTATTTGTAAAATCTCAACATGAAAATCAATTAATATTGCTTGTTTGTTTTTTTTTCGCCTTAGCTGCCAATATGCAGCTAATTGAATTTTTCATACAATAAATAAACTGCTGCTATTTGCATTAAAGTTCTAAAAAAAGAAAAACAAATCCATTGTTGTGCATCGCTTGGACAAAAATGTCCCTGGTGCGGACTAAATGAATTATGTAACATGTCTAGCCATTAAGTGCCATAATTTAGAACAATCTATGCCAGCAGACACATCAAAAGCGGGCAAAACGGGCCTAGTTTAGGGTTTAGTCGGAGGGGACTAGGGCTTAAAAGGGAGTCCAAATTGCTCGGCAGCGAGACAAATTGCATTTGCATAGCATAATTGGAATTGCATATTGAAAAATGTTTATGCCGAGAAATGCTTTGGCAGAGTGGCAACAAAAAATACCGATTGAAAACGATAATTTGTTGGCGGTTTTGTGGCTTTCCTGTGGTAGTCAATTGCTGAACAGTGTGGGGTTATTTATCTACTGGAAAAGCAACACAAAAAATAGTGTTGAAAAAAATGGAAAATGCGTTTTTATTGAACAAATGGGTAAAGCTTTGATTAGGCATTTATTAAATCAAATACGCTAAAGAGGTAAAAATATTTCACTTATGTTAAACACCGAATAGTGAATTTTGTGAAAAAAATTGTATGCAATTTCAATAAATTTTCACACTGATTTCTAAAAATCAATTTGCAACAGTTTATTGGCTATTTTCCTATATACGTTTCAGGCGGATTTTCCAAAATTTAAAAGTGTCGTTTATGTTTTTGAATGTAAGCTTAAGATGAAGTTACTGTGAAAAATTCAGATTTCTATGTTTAATGTTTCAGCCTGTGAGTTGGTCACCAGTCAGTCAGTCAGTAGTTTAATCCAGCAATTATTCAACTATGAATCCTTGAGAAATTTGCAGAATCTCCACATCCTTGCATGTCTCTCATCATTCAATTTACGCCGTATGTTTGTTTAAAAAAATAAACAACATGTCTCATTTTATCCTGTCACTTTGCATTCATTTGGGCTTTTAACCAAAATTATTGTTAAAATTGATCAAAATTGTAATCAGAATGCCCGTCGCCGTCCGCCTGGTTGAAGCCTTGGCCATAGTCACACTTATGGCCCTCATCACATGTGTCTCTCTTGGCGTTGTCATTGCGCAACGAACGTTAAGTCTTACCATAACATTCATAGAGGTTAAAGCAATTTCAAATTGTAAATTATTATTATTATAATCGATGCATTCTTTAGCCAGCTGCAAACATACTTGATGTGGTGTTGATCATGACTGAGAAAATGCTGGTGGGTGCGCTCGTATGCACTGTAACCTTAATCAATACGGTGAGCAATGCTTTGCATATGATTGGACTTTCCTGAGGAATTGATTTTAATACATTGTCTTGGCCTGTGAATGCTGTATACTTATTATAAACTGCTGTGCACACATTTCTTTGGTATACTAATTAAATTTTTCTAATTTTTGTTAAGTATTTTACCTAAGCGACCATTTCTTTCACGTCAGCGAAGTTTTTCCTAAGCCTGTTCCACACGCGAATGCATTTTTTTTAGGCCTGGTTTTGAAACACACTTTAAAGCTAATCGAAAGATTGTCGAAGAATTTCACACCGCAGTTTTTGAAAACTGAAGTGTGTTTTGTAGACGAGTTTCAATTTAATTACAGAAAATACCAACAAAAATCGCATGTCTGAAAACTGTTTAAAATTGATGGGATTTTCGAAAATCGCTCCTTCTCTCTACTTGTTAAGGTTTTTCTTGTGCGACAAATTACGTCAGTGTGCCAGTCAGGTTTTTATTATTTTGAAGTTTTTCGTTTTAGAATACCTCAACTTCAAACCTCCATCTATATCCGCAATTTAAAGTTGGCTTTGGCCTTTTAACAAGTCAACGAAAGAGAATACCAAAACCGACAATTTATAAAGGCACCGCACTAATATTCAATCAAACAATTTTACGCCCCAATAAATTTTTCTAACCTGCAGGCTACCAACACACAAAATGCGCTCAATTGCAGCAAATTTGCGCCTTGCCTGTTCAAAATAACTGAGATGTTCCAGTGCCAAGTGCTCAACGAGGAAATACCCTGTTCGCAGATCGGTAGTATGCTAAAATGATTGAGGGCATGTGCAATAGTGTGGGTGAAAGAGACTCAACAGATTTCAATAATTCTGAGTTCTTTTGTTTTAGAAAACACATTAATATTTTATCTAAAATAACAAGAATAGTCTGTAAGTATAACTTTACTTAACATATTTATTTAGATTCGCATTGGAATTTATAATTTAAGAGTAGCTCTTTTCAAATATAATGTGGTATATTGAGAATCCTTTTAACTATCAATAGTTTTGATGCCACATTCTTGAATTATATTTAATTTTTAAGGTCCCATTACCCACACTGGCAATTGACCGAATCCCAGTAGGTCTTTTGTGGAATATGGTTCTAAAAGAGTGTTTCTGTCCACTCTACTTTGCATGCAATTTGAGAAACAGGAACTTAGCCTTCTTTGTAAATGATTCTATAATGAGGAAATGGGAAGCGTAAACTAGAAAGGAAGCACGATCGTGTCACAAAGCTAATGCAAACACCTTCTTTTGGTTGCGAACGCTGCATTTAATGCAAAAATGTCTTCGCTTATCCTGCCTTTTGCCTTATGGTTTCAGAAATGGTTTCTAGAAGCGAAACCCGAGCGTTTCACGAAGTTGACTACTCCTTGCCAAAAGGCCTTCTCAAAACCACATGAATTCATTGTTTAGTCCCTGTATAAGAGCGAATTAAAACCGTGAGATTTTGGAACTACTTCTGTGTAACGAAAACATGATGACAGAAGCTTTCAAGTTCTACTGGGATATTGCGGTATTTTTCTTGACAGTCACGTGTAAAGAGTTGCCAGATGTTCAGATGGCAAAACATTCTGGCAAGCCTTTTATCGGTGGTTGCCAAAGCTTAGATTTTTGTGTAACAAAACTTATCCGAAAACATCTGGCATCACCTTGCCTGTTTACCTTTCGTTGCCAGAGAGTTGTGTGGGTAAATGGAATAAATCAATAATAAATTGACCTTTTATGATATTTTAAGAATATTTAGCCGACAAGCATACAGATTATATTCTATTGAAGCGGATGAATGCCCTTGCCTTGTTTAAAGACTATATTTACATGCTGCATTGTTCTGAGTATCACTTTTGAATCTATTTCACATGAATATGCCAAGAATACTTAAAGAAGCGAATGCAAATTAAATGATTGTAGAAGAAAACTAAGCTTTTTAATTTGATCGTTCTTCAAAAAATAAGCTACATAGTATTTAGCGAAATTGATTCGAAAGTAGAACAGGGCTTATAGTCCATGGCTAGATCGATAATATACATATAACATTTGTAACTTTTAAGCTTAGAGACGCCTTCGTTAGTGTACAAATAATTACAGGGTATATATATAAAAAAAAGTGTTAAAAAATCCAAATCAAAATAATTATTTTCGCCTCAAAAAATACACGAAGCATTGCTCGAGGATGGGCATAATTTGAGTGCCCGTTTCCAGCATACTTCTCTCTTCAATTGTTTGGTATTATTTTGCTCACTTTTATTTTTGTCTGGCACGCCAAAAGCCGCCTTTAATGTTTTAGCACCTTTTGTGGTGTTTATTCTATTATTTAGTTATTTATCAATGTTGCCAGGATCGTTGCCGAACTAAACCCCAATGGGACATGCCTACAAATTGTGTAGGAGTTGCTTGTAGTTATTGTTATTGTTGTTGATGTTGTTGCTGTTGCTGTTGCTGCTGCTGGTTGTTGCTGGTGTAATTTTTGTTTTGATTTAGTGCCAATTTCGTGCAGAAAAATTGTGCAATGCCCCGGGGGCAAACTTAAAAACAAGCAGATTACAGACGGAAATTGAAGCGGCTCGAGTTGGCAGTTAACAAGCCTGAACTGAAAACAATAACAACTCAGTCACCTGAGGGTCAGATATTTTGTTCTTGTTGTTGTTGCTGTGGCTTATGCGTGTGAGTAAATTGTTGGCAACACTTTTAAATGTAGAACTGAAAAGATAAAACAGATTGATACGAGAGTATCTAGCGAGTGTATATTCAATCAGTATACTAGATTATTGGAAATATATCTACATTTATTTAGTCATCGCACTTAGCACATAAATCAGCTAGAAAAGATCGATGGCAATCCTTCAGTAAAGTGGATTGTTTGCCATCTACTTTTGTAAAATGAAGTTCGCCCTTTGTCGCATCAAAGTCGAATTGGTAAACTGTATTGGACTTCTTTAATTCGATTGCATTCCGAATCTTTTGCAACGCATGTACCAAGAAATTTTTGTACAAATCCAATTCAAATTCCCAATTTTCAATCTGCAAGTTAAACAGAACAAAAGTTAGCTCCAGCTAATAATACATTCTATGAATACTCACATAAGCGCTTGCCATCGTTGACAAGGAATGGGACTTGAGGCCATCGACGTTACCTGAAATGTCGGGACAGGCAACATATATATTATCGACACCCTTTAACATGCACTCCGACCACCACTCTAATCCCTGCATTGATCCTGGTTCAGTTTCGCGTTGTTTCCATTTAAGATCTGGCAGTATCACCTTACATTCAGCAAACTTCTTGTCCTTATGTTTGCTTTTAACATACTTTTTTAAGCCGCTACAATTGCCACTCATTGCAGAATTATAGACAACTGTGACGCCTGCAATTTTGCATTGAATCACGGCATGAAACTCGCCGGCATTAGGATTATGCTGGGGTTTGTCATCAGGTGAGTCTGAATATAAATAACAAAGATCGATGAAATTAAACAGGCAAGAAGAGATATATTTTGCATAAGACAACTTAATTTTTCATAAATTTTTTCTATGACAGCTATAAGATATAAACTAAGTCAGCATGAGTCACACATAATAAAATAAATAAAAAAAATAAATAATTTAATTAATAAATATTAAAAAATGATTGTTTCTATGGCAGACAGATGTTGAACAAGAATATATACAAACAAGTAAGAATACTCTAGTCGAGTGTGCCCGACTACGAGACTCCCTGCTCCCAACTTGCATTTCAAGCAGTTCAGCGGCAACACAAGCAAGCAGCGCACTAAACTTGCACAGTGCATGTCAAACTGTTGTTTCTGCCTGCTGAGACAGTGGAAATAAGTTTTTCCATAACTTTGGTGATATTTATCCGATCGTGTTGAAATTTACACATCTGAAAGAAATTGATTAAACATACATGTGTACCAAAAATTAAAGCTTTATCTTTAAAATTGTGGCTGTGGGAGTCTTTTGCGATTTGCGGGGGTGCGGGGGGGTGCATCCGAAATTTGAAATAAACTTGATCTGCGTATGGTATACAGGAACATACATGCCAAGTTTGGTGTCTCTAGCTTTTGTAGTCTCCGAGATCTGTGTGTTCATACGGACAGACGGACAGACAGACAGACGGACATGGCTAGATCTTGATGCTGATCAAGAATATATATAGTTTATATAGTCGGAAATGCTTCCTTCTGCCTGTTACACACATTTGCAGTACTTTATAACTCCCTTTTTCCCATTTTTAATGGGAACAGGGAGTAAACAAGAAAGAACGTTGCAGTCGGGCTGCCCCGAAGTTTTCACAAAAAAACTTATTTTTCAATATTTTTATTTAAAGTCGTCCGATATTGATGAAATTCGGTCAGCATATATAAACTGTCCTTAAACTTAGGTTAAGTGAGTTTGGTTGAGCTATCTTGAAAAACAAAATAGTTGTTCATACAAAAACTTTTTTCCAACCGATCGTTCGTATGGCAACTATAAGATATAGTGGTCCGATCTGGCCGATCTTGATACTTTGTCTGCCTATACATATATTCCATGTTTGGTTACTCTAGCTTCAAAACTATGGAAAAAGCTGCGTTCATACGGACGGACGCACAGACGGACATTTCACAAACCCAATATACTCTTTTATTCCATTCTGCAAGGGCACGTACGTACTATGTACTATGTAAAAGGGACTAAAAAGTACAATAAATGCAAATGATACAAATATATCGATACTATCGATAGTCTTACAGCTGTACTTTGTATGCTTAAATACAATACAGATTGGCTCACCAATAAATAAAATCCGCTTCAGTCGTGCGTCCATCATATGGAGAGTTTGCTGTTGGTCTGCCGCAGACGGTTCAACATAGGTTGAGTTGGCCAAGTAAAGGTAAACTGTATCAAGGTACTTGGTGCCCAATATTTTCCAATTTGTTGTGTTGTAAAGTGAGAATATTAACGTTTGTAAAACTTCGCGTTGAGTAATGATGTCCGCATTCAATTGTAATGTACCGCTTGCTGAACGCTTGAACATTAGATTTTGATTATTCTTAATAAAGTCGAGCATGTTGTCCAAATTATCAGCACGAGTTTCGTCTTCAACGGACATTTCCTTTAAGAGAAATTTAGTTGGCAGCGGCATTTTGAGAAACTTCATTTCACTTTTATCAGGCTTAAAGACGCGCTCCTTACTAATACTAAAGCTGCCAATAATCGTTGGCAGTATCTTAAAGACAGTGGGTTTTTGTTTTCCTTGGTCATCCAGAAAGTCATAAATATCAAAAATTTTTCCTTTATCCATCATAAACCTGGAGCAGATAGTTGAGAATTAAAAGATTTTCGTGTTCAAATATGCATGTAAAATGCATTTTTGATATATTTTGTTACCTGCTTTTAATTTAGTAAATAAACTAGAACTTTCACTTGTTTTAGCTGCACTCGATAATATCAATGATGAAAAATGCAAGTCACATGAATTGTCAAATTGGTATTGTCAAATGCAACTCAGCTGAGACGTCAATTGACAGTGTTGGGCAGTGCTTAATTTTCAGCACTTGTCAATAACAGAGCTTTACAGCACTTAAACTTGCAGTGTTAGTGCATACTAATTGCTACATTTTAAAAATTCGCTTTAACTTAAATCTAATTCTGCAATGATTATAAGCACATTAATTAATAACAATATTTTAAAAATTCCTTTTGTTTAGGATACGTATATGCCTTGCCTTGCAGACGGTATTATAATTTTGGCACTATATGTGTAACGCATTGAGGGAGAAATATATCTATTCTTGATCAGTATCAAAAGCCGAGTCAAACAAGCCATGTCCGTCTGTCCGCCTGCTTGTATGTTCTTAGAACTATCTTGATGAAACTTTGCACAGACCACTATAACTATAATTGCCATAGGAACAATCGGTTGCAAAATAAGCTTTTGTATGAAAAACGTTTTTGCTTCTCACTTTTTCTATGTTTAAGTATCTTCTTGATATGCTGGCTAAGTTTTATCAAAATCGGTAAACTATACCTTGTGGCATCTTGTGCGTCTTAGGTTCTGTAAAACATGACGAGTTTTGAAAACAAGTGCTTTATTATAAGTCTTATTCCACGCAAGAGATAACACCGCTTGAGTGAAACAATAATCGTGCTGACCAGTGTAATTAGTGCTGCAAAACGTAAAGAAATCTTGCCACTGTGATAAATAAAAAACGAATCAAATATTTTATATATTCTGGGCAATGCCTTTATTTGAAATGATTTTTCTTCTTTTATATCATATCTTAAGCAAATATATCAGCTTCCGGCACTTCGGGTGCTTGGCTGGTCTCAGCTGTGGCCATCTCAGCTGTGGTCATCTCTGCCTGCACCGTTGTGGTCGTGATTGCTTCTGGAGTGATGGGCTCCTCGGCCTGGCTGCAGCTGCACGAGTCGCGAGTATTAGCCGCTATCCACTCGTTAAAGTTCCCCACACGCGTATAAACGCCGGGTGACCCTGGCTTGGCGCAGCCCTCGCCCCAGGATACAATGCCAGCCAGTTGATAGCTTTTTACAGCGCCAAGAACTTGCATGGGTCCACCACTATCACCTTGGCAAGAGTCCTTGCCACCCTGCTCCACATAGCCAGCACAGATCATATTGTCGGTGATCTTGGCTGCGCCATAATTGCTTTCGCGGCACTCCTGCTGCGAGAGTACGGGCACCTCCACCTCCTGCAGGGTATCGGATATGGGTCCACCTTCGCTAATCGCACCCCAGCCGGTAACCACAGCTGTTTGGCCAGCGAATGAATCCATTGGTGTGGGCAGACATACGGGATGCATGTCAATGCCAAGACGTACTGGCTCATTGAAGCGTATGAGAGCAATATCGCTGTCAAAGTTACTGGTACTATAATTGGGATGCACCAAAACTCGCGCCACACGTCTGTCCACAATTTTCACATTGCTATCCTGGCGATTATGCTCGAGCAGACGAACAGTGATCAGGCGATGATAGAAACCATTGACGCAATGTGCCGCCGTCACCGCATACTGATCATTTACCAGCGAGGCACCACAATAGAAGCTACCAAACCACATCAGCATGGCCATCCAAGGATACTCATGCACCTCCGTCTCCTGCCCACCGACAATGCGATGACGTGTATTGATATTGCCACAGGCACAGTCAGCACATTCACGCTTGGCAGGCACACTTGTATCTGCATATTCCGGGCCCAGAATGGAGACAATCCAGTCGAGGAAGCTATTCTGACGCAAATTACTCAATGTTTCGAGAATCTTGGCTGGCTCAGAGGCGCTACGTAGACTGGGTGTGGCCAGGCTGAGACCCAGCAGCGAAAGTAAGCAAATGTATCTCATTTTTGTAGGCGAACTCTATTGCTCAACTGGCAATTGGCAACTGAATAGTTGCATCCTTGCCACTCGTTGCAAGAACCCTGCAACTGCAACTGCAACTGAACCTGAACTTGAAATGGTTGCAGAACTGGCTAGACCAGCCTGTAAACCGGACCCACCCAAAGGTTACTGGCCATCACAGCACAGATTGGAATGCAGCAAACTCTAAGAATACTTGGCAGCGTTTTTTTCTTCCTTTTTAATCAATAAATAAAACTATCTTCGACAAGCCGAAGTCTTAATACACTTGCAGCAATTGATATTTGAGTTAAATTTTCAAATAACATATCTTAAGAAAGAAACAAGTTTTTATGCATATTAAAAACTGAACTTTCAAGCGATTGTTTTTGGATTAAAACATTGGTTATTCAAATTCTTCAGTCAATATAACGAAACAAGTAAAGCTTTTCTTTGCAAAAACTTCAATTTCGTTCAATCGTTGCTATAGCAATCAGGTCTGTTCCCATTTCCGAGAACTTTTCAGTTCGAATCGTTTTCAATTTTATTTTTTATTTAAAGATAAATTCGAATACTTGAAATTTCACAGTTTCAAAAGCAATACTTTTTAATTTGAATTTCCCATTAATATTCGAAACTCACAACAGCTAATAAAAGCAATTTCGAACATTTTGATCGGAATCGGAAATGGGAACAGGCCCGAATATTTCTTACCCCTTTTTTGTCACGATTTTACTGAACTGAATTCGTCTTAAAAATGCTAATTCTCACTTTTCAAAACATTATGCGAATTCAATAAGATTATTAACAAAATTCTCTTCTTTTTGATAACTATCAGGTTTTTGATAGAGTATCATTTCTTTCACATCTGTACAATTCTGCAAGTGTATATAGCTGGAATTAATGCTACTATAAAGTTGAAGTTGCAACTACTTGATCTTCTTGGTCTCTTGATGGCACAGACAAGCTTGCTTGGTGAGATTCTTGATCCAGGTGCCATAGCGATTCACTCGCGCATAGACGCCCGGATAACCGGCCTTGGCACAACCCTCACCCCAAGAGACAACGCCGGCAATTTGATACTCCCGTGTGCCATTGGGCACAATGTGCAGAGGACCACCGCTGTCACCCTGGCATGAATCCTTGCCACCCTCATCGAGGCCGCCACAAAGCATATTGTCCGTGATCTTGTTGCCATAGCGACTCTTGCGGCACTCATCTTGTGATAATATGGGCACCTGAACTTCCTGCAATAGATGGTGGGATTAAGGGATCTCTGCGTATAGCTTCACTTCCACTTACCTGCAGCGTATCGGAGGTGGGTCCGCCCACTTTGAGCGCACCCCAGCCGGTGACAATGGCCGTTTCGCCCTTGAAACTGCGTCCGGGCGTTGGCATGCAAACTGGATGCAGTATCTCATTGAACTCCACGGGCTCGTCTAGCTTAATGATGGCAATATCATTGTCATAATTGCGTGCATTGTACTTGGGATGTGTGATAACCTCGGACACCTTGCGATCAATCTTCTGCAGATGCGACATCTTGCGATCGTGCTCCAGTAGACGCACCGAAATGCGTTCCTTGCGGAAGCCATAGACACAATGTGAGGCAGTTAGCAGGAACTGATCGTTGAGCAGGGAGCCGGCACAGTAGAAGCGTCCGCCATAGAGCAACATGGCAACCCAGGGATACTGATGCACCTCCGTCTCCTGGCCTCCCACAATACGTTTTTGTATATTGGCCACGCCGCAGACGCAATCGCTGCAGTTGCGCGCTGGAGTCAAAGTGGGTGGCGCCACCGTTGTGGCTCTACGCGTGGTTGTGCTGCTCGTTGCTGGCGCCGCTGTGGTGCTTGATGTTGCGCTGGCGCCAACTGGTGCCTCAGTGGGCGCCGTTGCCGAACTGCTGAGTGTGGCCAGCGTGGCGGTTTCTGTGGCAGCGCCGGGTCGTTGTGGCAATAGCGAAAGAACCCATTGTACGAACGTGTTCTGCGATTGTTTCAGCAGCTGCGATGTTGGCGTTGTGCCCACCGTGTCAGCTGCTGGTGCTGGGCTGGTTTGCTCAGTTGCAGCTAATCCGAGTAGCAGCAGCAGCAGCAGCAGGCAGATCGGCTGGCAACTCCAAGACATCTCTACCAAAAGTATGTGTATTGGCTTTCTCTACGCTTAGGCGACACCACCAACTCGTGTGGCTCGTTGCAAACTGAAAAGCCAGCCACGAATTTGAAAGCCAGCTACAAACATTTCACCCAAATTCACATGACAAGAAAAAAAAAAGTGGTTCTGGCCTGTGGCACGTCCACTTTGCCAATCTACGTCTGCATATGTGTGTGTGTATGTGTGTGTGTGTGTGTGTGTGTGTGAGTGTGCGTTTGCTGGCTCTTTGTATTTGTATTCTGCGCATGCGTAGGCTACGCCGGCTTGACCATGATAATGATACTTCACCCAAAACAACATCCAAACTCATCGAATTCAATTCAACGCTTTTTTATACACTGCCTAATTGGACAAAGTTCCTAAATCATTCAGTTTATCACAGAATAATAACCAGGGCCCGAAAATAACAGTTATCACATACAATTTTAACTAAATAAATCGGACACTCATTTTTGATACAAATCAATTTTTATTTTAAAATTTATAACAATTACTGTCCCGGACTATAACAATGAGTTGGTGAGAAATATTTTATATAATTTTTTTTAAATATTCCTAAGTTTTTCATTTCAGAAAATATTTGTGACGTTTTACATATATCAATGTTTAAGCTCGTAGTTGATTGGTTTTTTCAAAATTATATTTTTAAAAGTTAAAACATTTTATATTTTTTTAGACTGAATTGTAAATTTGTTGCTGTTTGATTTGCTAAGTGTATCATGAAATCAAAAACTAATTCAAGAAAATTCTAATTTTGAATAAATTTACGAAAATTAAAAAAATAATTTCAATAATTTGTTTAACATATCTGGCTTATTTTTATTAGAGTATTTAAACTTTAGCATGCTCTCGAAAATAATATTCGCTTTTATATATACATATATATTTTTTGTGTTTTCGCCACTGAAGTAGCGAAAGTTTTTTCTTGCTTGTGATTTTTATTGAAATAAAGTTTTTTTTTTATTCGATTCGCAGTTCGATCGCTCGACGCGTCGTAATTTTACTTTCTTTTGATTTATTTTATTGGGTGACTGTTTTTTTTGTTGAGGTTGTTTTTGTGTCTGTGTCTGCTTCTAGTTATTGTTGTTGTCTGCATGTGTGTGTGTGATTTTTTGTTTTTGGTCTTTAGTGCGCTGGCGTTTTTAGTGTGGGTCATGGAACAAAAAGCGACACCACTTAACTGTTTACATTTACACCATTTACGTGGTTGGCTTTGTCAATTCACTGCTCGCTGTTTATACAGGGTGTTTACTTTAGATTTTTGTGGATTGTAGTTAGTGTGAAGTGAAAATGGTATATAGTTTTGCGCTTAGCTATTAAAAATCAATTACATAATAGTCATATAAGTCTGACATTTATTACAGTTTACTGAACTAGTTTGATATATTGCTTAGAAATGATGTGGTAGTCAGAACTCTTAAGAAAATGACGATTGTGAAGGAAGTAGTCAGAACTGTAAAGAGACTGACCATTTTGAAGCAAGTAGTCAGAACTCTAAAGAAACTGACCATTGTGAAGGAAGTAGTGAGAACTCTAAGGAAACTGACCATTTGTAAGGAACCAAAAGACGGTTCTCGTAAAACTTTAAGTGCACTTAAGAAGTTAAAAGCTTTTTAAATACAGAACCAGTGTAACGCCCCATTCTCTCTTTCAGTATATGAGTCATATATAGGTAAATATGTGTGCATGGCTTAAGTAGCCAGTTCCGTCGACCATAAAACGAGTGGGCAGGGCTGTGGCGCCTGCGCCGTTTTGTCGGTCAGTTAAACAATTATTGATAGATGGACGCAGTTGACGTAGGAGTTTGGAATAAGTCAAATGCAGATGCAGCAGATGTGAATGTCAATGTGAATATGGATGATGCATTTGTGGGCAATGGAAAAAGTCATTAGTATGCGCACACATAACACTTGGCATATTAATTGTTCGCGTAATGCGGCCAAGGGAAGGCAGCGGGGGCGGGGGACGGATTGAATTGTTGATGACGAACTAATGTCGAGCTCAGCCTCAGGGCTCAGGGCTCAGGCCCTGTTCGCTGTATGTAAAAGCAAAGCCATCAGGCCAACCGCAGTGCGCTGTTAAAACAAAGTGCCATTTGCAAAATAGCCATGCTAGACAAAAAGCCAAACAACATACAAACTTGTACATATGTATATGTATGTATATTTAAAATGGGAGTGTGTGTTGTTTTTTTTTAGGTATGTATGTATGTGTGCTGGGTAATTTATGCGTTGAGTTAGTAGTAGAACTATACAAAACTGTAGACCTGCACTTGGCGGCGCAATTATGCAAGGTTGTCTCTCTCGAAACGTGACCACCAACAAAGTTGGAGTCGGAGTTGGACATTGGAGTCTCTTTCTGGCTGATTGGTGGTCAGAGCATCATCAGAGTTTTGTTGTTGTTAAACACGTTGGCAAATATGTTAATTGGTTTTGTAATATGCACATTAGTTGCTACTACAGCACAGATATTAAATCAGCTGCAGGCCAGCAATTACTGCGAGTATTTAGAGGGCCTGGCCTATTTAAAAAAAAAAGAAAAAAGTGTATTGTTTGTTAGGAACAAGTTAGAACGGTGCTATCGATGTTATATTAAGCACTATTCATTTTTATTAATTAAATGGACGGAGGAGATCTTGACACTTTGTCTACCTATGGTATATGCCAACAAGTATACAAAGTTTGGTTGCTCTAGCTCTAAAGCTAAAGGAAAAAAACTGCGTTCATACAGACAGACAAACAGACTGACAGATGGACAGACGGACGGACGGACATTTCACAAACCCAATATACTCTTTTTTTCCATTTTAGAAAACAGAGTATAAGAACTGCGTTCATACAGACAGACGGACGGACGGACATTTCACAAACCCAATATACTATTTTTTCTTTTTTTTCAACAAAATTTAAATAGAGTATAAAAAACTAGGGTATAATATAAAAAAAAATTGATCCAACATTTATTGCAAGGATTGGGAAACGCAGAAACTATTTTTTTTTTTTATGATAACGATCAGTTTAAATATTGGTTTTAAAACTTTCAAAACACTAAAAAATTAAATTAATAAATTTAAAAAAAAAAACGCTTTTCAGCCCACACTTTCATGTTCCAGAATTGTATCTGCCACAAATGTGCGAGCTTAAAAAAGACTGCTACAGGCTACAGACTGGAATTTAAATTACTCCCTTTGAATATTGTCCGAAAAACCTCAAAAAACAATTAAAAGCGTGTTGTTGTGACCCTTCAGTTTGGCCTTATTTTTTTTTGTGAGTATTTTTTGGTAGCTGAAAAGTTGGGAGCTGAACATGCCGCGGCACATGTAAATGAAATTTTCACAGACAGTTTGGCGCGTGTAAAAATTGCACTTTTGATTTATGCGCGTGGTGAGGGAAGACACAGCACAGCATCCCTTGAAATGTTGGGGTTGAGTATGATTGTGAGGTTGAGATAAGGGGTTAGAGGTTATCTCCATTAAAGCCAACAGCAATTGAGTGGCAACAAAGTGAGAGAGAGTGAGAGATATTGCAACATATTTGCATAGACAACCTTTATGGCCAACTATTACAACGCATAGATAATGTTTTGCTATGCGCACGATACGAGTTAGCATAAAATTTTATAAGCCAAGTTAATTAAACTGACTGTTGTTTGGTAGTAGCAGTTAACAGTTAACTGCCACCGGAGTCAGACAGACTCCTTTCGAAGCTTTTGCGGTGGCGTAGCCAACTTTGTTCATTTACAGTCGAAAATTTAATTAGTTATTCCATTTGTGCATTCAGTTTTATACCAAAAAATATATATATTTATACTCTGTTTTCCAAAATGGAAAAAAAGAGTATATTGGGTTTGTGAAATGTCCGTCTGTCCGTCTGTCCGTCCGTCTGTCCGTCTGTCCGTATGAACGCAGGTTTTTTCCACAGTTTTGAAGCTAGAGCAACCAAACTTGGTGTACATGTTGGTATGTACCATAGGCAAACAAAGTGTCAAGATTTCCCCCCCACCCCCACCCCTTCCCCCACAAACCGCAAAAATCTATATCTTCTGCAGTTTTGCAGCTAGAGTCACCAAATTTGGCATGACTACTGATGACATTCTCGACCGATCTGTAAAAAAAAAAAAATGCCACGCCCACTACCGCTCCTGCAAATGAGCAAAATCTGTATCTCCTACACCCTTATAGCTAGAAATCCCAAATTTTGCAGTATGAATACTTTTGATCTCATCGATAGTTTGGAGAAAAAAATTTGGACACGCCCACCCCCGCCCCAGTAAACAGAAAACAGAGTATATCGCAGTCGGGTGAGCCTGACTGCAACGTTCTTACTTGTTTTTTATTTTGCCAGGCACTTTTTATACTTGCTACCCATTAAAGATTGCTAATAGGGCTTAATGAAGTACCTCAAAACTGTACAATTTGGCATATAGATTCAAATACGCAGATCAAATCGTTTGAATAATGAACTGATTGAAGCGGTGGCTTTGAACTGCTTGAAGTGCGAGTATTGAACTGCTTGATATACTTGATGGAAGGTATAGATCTGTGTACAATGTACAGAGTAAGGGTGTAAAAAGTATATCGATATTTTCATGAAATATATTGTCCTGGTTCGATATGATATTGCTTTTCATATATCGCCATCATATCGATATCGTTTTCCATATATCGAATGAAATATCGATATTTTACGGACAATATATAAGATGATGATATCGATATGGCTTCTACAATATATTTTTCAAGGTAATATTGATATAAAGTTGATACATCCCTAAAACAGGGTGTCTCGCAGTTGGATACACTCGGCTAGACCATTTTAAGTTGTTATTTCAGCTTTCATACAAATTTTTTGATATTTTTAGCATTTGGCGAAAGGTGTGCGGTGTGGCCCAAAGGATCTGGGGCGTCGTTGGAGCCAAAAAAACTGAAATGTGCATGCCGATGTTAATAAATAGAATGCAGGGAGCTCACAAAATGCATAAAAGGAGCTTTGTATAAGTCTGCTCCAAAAGTGATACATACTTGTAGTTTGGAGCAACTAAAAGACACGAAAGTTTTATAAGGAATTATTTCCACACCTGTATCAAAAAAATTGCAATGCATCAAAGGGCACGCAAGTCGCTGCGAAACTCATGTTGCCACTTCAACAAGCACCGTAATGATGATGGAGCCGTTTTGCCGTGCAGCGGGCAACGGGTAAGGGGCAACGGGTGGGGCAAAAACAAGCATGAAGGTCAAAATGCAGACTGCAACTTTGCTTGGCATGCAACGCGGCATGCTTCAAACCCAAGCTTATGCCCAAGTCCAGAAGGCAGCCCAAAAAAGCTTTTCAAGTTGCAACAAACAAACTTGTAGCGCTTTTAAGTTGCGAGTCAGCACGCGAATTTTGTCGATTATGAGTTGTATGTTGCTTGCAGCTGGAGTATACAATTTTTTTTGGGAAATGCTCAACTTGCAATAATTTGCATGCAACTCTGAAGTGGCATGCAATGAAAGTGCCTCACGCGAACCTTATAATAGATTAATTATAGTCCAAGTGTAATATGAAACAGATGCCAAGCAAAGGTAAAGAAACTATGTCCAAAAGTGTTAGATGGCATTCAAAATAATCGATAAATGCAGCTGATAATTACAAATATTTAACCTCTTTTAGCAGTGGTATTAAGTGTGCTCAATTTAGTAGCTGAGCTTAAGTTCAATTTATTTTAAAGTTAAGAAATAAATTGTTAGTCTAACTTTTACTATCTGTTCCCATTAAAAGTGGGAAAAATTGAGTTATAAAGTACTGCAAATGTATGTAACAGGCAGTAGGAAGTATTTCCGAATATATAAACTGTGTATATTCTTGATCAGCATCAACAGCCGAGACGAACTAGCCATGTCCGTCTGTCTGTCCGTATGAACGCACAGATCTCAGAGACTAGAAGAGCTAGAGACACCAAACTTGGCATGTAGGTTCCTGTTTACCCCGCAAATTGATTATAATACTACAATACGCTCTCACAAACCAACACCATTTTGAAGATACAGCTTTGATGTTTGGTACACATATATGTTTTATCAATGTTGATCAGCTGTGTAAATTTCATTGGGATCGGATAACAAACAACAAAGTTATTGAAGAATCTATTTCCCCCGTGTGTTGCCGCTGAACTGCTTGAAATGCAAGTTGGGAGCAGGGAGTCTCATAGTCGGGCACACTCGACTTAAGCATTCTTTCTTTTTATTAAAATCTTATTTTTTATTATATTTTTAGACTCTGTTTACCTTTTGTAATTCGTTCATATTTCATAAATTGTTTATGTTTAACTGGGTCATTCATATCAATTATTATTATTAATTATTTGTTGTAAAAAACGTTAACTGAAAATGCAATTTAAATGTCATAAAAGTCTTTGACGCTTTTACAAACATAGTTTAAAGAGGGTTGCGATAAGCTCGTGCAAATGATTCTGCAAAAAGGATGACAAATTTTGTTTCATGCCCCATCATCGGCTTTAATTTCATTTGCGCTATTTTTGCTGCTGCCACTTCCGGCGGCAATAAAATTAACTGCGGATTTAATTAATTGCGGTTTGCACTTTTCGCCTTTTAACCGGTTTGCTCTGCAGTTACTGTATTTTTCTCTATGCTTTTATTTTATTTCAGATTTTACTTTTTTTTCCTTTTGGTTTTCATTGGCGACTTTTGCTGATTGCATTTTCATAGGAAATCAGATTTTTAATGAAATTTGCATGGGTCATGCGTGAAAGGCATTAAATAAATTATTTAATAAACTTTTGGAGCTAACATAAGGAGCATTAACAAGATAAGCAAGTAGGTTTTTTTTTGTTAAGTTTATTATTGCAATTTTATAATTTTTATTTTTAAAAACATAAACAGGATTTTGAATATTATAATTATAATTTATATACATTTTTGATAGCATTTAAAATGCACTTTATTAATATAGTTTCGCTGCATACATAATTCTGTTGATGATGATAATCATCAGCTAATTCATTATTTAACTATGTGCTCATTAAATATTCACAGGCCATATTAAATGGCAATATTTGGTTTAAAATAACGGGTCAGCTTGTGTTTTGTTTACGATGCAATATCTATAGATTTAACGAGCCTTAATGGCGCATAAAACTCCCCATTTATAGCAAGGGCACTCCAAGCCAAGTCAAGTCAAGACAAGACAAGCTAAGCGAATCGCATAGAGATTCCAATCACCTGTCGCCAGTATTGAATTTGATTTTTATTATACTTTGTTTTTGCCTTCAATTCGTGAGAATAGATGGGCAGCTTAAAGATTGAAAAAAAAATTAGAAAGAACAGTTAGCTTTGGGGTAACGAAGTTAAATACCCTTGCAGAAAAGTTGATTGTTCCTATGATAGCCAAAAGATATGGTTCTTCGATTTTGTAAATATTTGATGTACTTTGATTTGACATACTTTAAAGCTAAATAGGTAAATTTGCTTAAGATAGCTTGAAAACAAAATAGTTTTATATTCAAAAAGTTATTTTTAAACCGTTTGTTCCTAAGACGTCTATAAGATATAATGGTCTGATATTGATGAAATTTTGTAATCAAGTTAAGATAATGTTTAAACTCAGAACTGCTCAGTTTGGTCAAAAAACAAAGGTTTCTACTGGTATTTCCTATGACAGCTATATGTTATAGTGATCGGATTCAGCCGATTTAGTACTTGCAGCAAAAAGAAGCATATTTGCCAAGATGTTTCATCAAGATAGCTTCAAAACGTTACACAATTCATGACAAGATTATTAAACCCTGTGTAAGGGTGTACGAAATGAATTTCATGTGGTCTATAGTGCTCTCGTTCATGTTTCTCACTCTCTCTCTCTCTCTCTCTCTCTCTCTCTCTCTCTCTCTCTCTCTCTATCTTTATCTCTATCCCGCTCTTTTTTCACGCATCTCGAGTGCTGGTCTTATTGTGTTCAAATTGTCTTTTTCAATCGTTGATTTCGATTTTTATGGTTGTCAACAAGCGCTTAAAGTGGCTAAACGTGTAATGCTCCAGGGTTTCGGGCCTTCAAATGGGCTGTCAATTTGGTCTAAAGTCGCGTGGCTAATTGGAACAGATATTTTGTTTTTATTGGGAAGTTGGTAAGAGTGAGAGATTTGTTCTTTATTACAAGCGTTGCTAGTCTAGTTTTTGAAGCTAAATTTGTTAACAAAAATTATCTTGTAGCTTAACAATATTTTGGATTTAAATAGCTTTATAATCAGAGAAAATTCCCAAAAAACTATATGTTACTAGTTACTTATGTGGCTCAGTTAACTTGGGGTTAGTTAGTCTCAAAATATTCCAGGCTCAAACAACAAACAGAATGAAATACCAAATCAATATAAATAAAGGAATTAGACTAGATGCATGTACATTTAAGTAATGTAAAACTGGACCAAAATAAATTTGAAATATGGTATTTTACAAGAAGGCAGCATGCAAAATGTTCAATTAATCCAATGCCTTTGAATTAATCCAATACAACTGATAAATCAGCTCAACGTTGCGATGCAGCACATATTGGATTCACATTCGTACTACAAACATATTTCTCTTGAGACAAAATGCATTTCAAATATAATCAAAATTGTTTTGATGATGCTGATGTTGTCGTTCTTGTTGTTGGAGTTGAATAAGGCTAGTTAAAAGAATTATGTGGTATTTTAGTAATGCAAAATGTATTACAACTTTGAGTGCAATGAGTATTTAAGTAAATGAAATAAGACAAATGGACAACTGTCTGCAGACATGAAAACTAATGATAATTGGCATAAATATGTAAAATCAGTCAGCCAGTCGGCTGTTGTTGCTGTTGTGGTTGTTGTGGTTGTTGCTGGTGTTGCTTTTTGGCTGTTGCATGTACATTTTCTTCATCAATGATTAATTGTTTTGACAATTTCGGTCTGGCAGACATCACTTTCAAATTCCATGCCACGTCTGACGTTGCCCAAAACGAGTGCGTCGCAAATTTCGCGCTAAAATGCAAACAGAAAACAGAAAACTGCAACTGTGCAACATGGGGCAGCATTCGCATTTGCCACATTTGTTGTCCTAGCAACTGGCAACTGTTTGTGGAGTAAGCGGTGTAGTTACACAAGCACCTCCCATCCCAACCTTGATGTACATGATATTTTTGTGGCAGCGTTGACGAATGTACCAAAATTGATGTACGATTTTGGCAGCAGCAAAACTGCCCTTTATCATGATGAGGGTGTGGGGGAGGGAGAGGAGGACAAACACAACACGCAGACTCTGTCAGATATTTGAAGATTTATAATATGGCTTTGTCTGTGCACAGATTTTGTTGCAAGTTGCTCCGTTTAGACTATACGTGTTATGCTTTGAATGACGTTTAAATTTGCAGAAATAATTTTGGAATAAGTTTGAAATTTTCAAAATTGCATCATAGCAATGAAACGTTTATAATTGTTTGCAGTATTTTTGTGAAATAAACCAAAATATTTATAGAAATACATTTTTCTTACATAAAGGTTGACAGCATTTACAATTCATAATTCGGAATATTCAATGCTTATTTAATGATGATTCTAGAACTAGAAAATTTAATGCTGTTTCCCAATACAAGAAAGTTCTTAAGCTTTTACTATCAAGCGTTTACTGCACCAAACAAGTGCATAAATTGATCATAAAAGAGAGATATTTCCTTTCTACAACTTAAAGACAGTCTGTTCAAATGCCTAACACACAATTGCCGAGCCCAGCTTAGCACATTATATGAAAATATAAAACTCATTTTTCAATCTAAACCCCAACTCAATACTGTCAGCCACAGTAACTTCAAGTTTCATTGACGCTTCACACACTTTTGAGCTGAGCAGGTGAGAAACTTTCACTAGATAAATCTTCTAACAGCAATAGTTTCCTGTTTTCCACTTAAAGCAATTTCCTTTTTTGCAACCCAACGAATTAAAACTTAAAATAAATAAACTGAAACGTGACAACAACAAGAAGAACATTAAATAGCTTTCAATAGAAGAGTTTGGCTTTAGTTAAATTGCTACCAAATAGTCGTAAAACTTTCGTTTGACCCTTGTCATGGCAGGCAGTATGCCCGCCCCACCCATCAGCAACACTCAGCAGCAACAACAACAAACTCAACACCAACAAACAACAAAAGGGGTGGTAAGTTGTTGTCTAATCAACACAAAATTGGCACCAGTCGAACTCGATGTCCAAGTGCTGTCTATGTCAGCATCGTTTACTCTTAACTTGTCCAATGGGGGATGACCAGCTGACCAGCTGACCAACTGACTTAGTTGAGGGTTGTTTTGTGCTTAGAAGCGGGGGGATGGTGTTATTTACTTGTACCAATAAATTGTCGACTTAGTCGTCAAGACTAATTTTGCTTGGCCATTATCGCCCGTAAATGTGGCCAAGATGACGTCACTTGAACTAATGTAATCGTTGGCCCCATTTACTTTATCATTGCTTGCTATAAATTATACACTTAGACACACACAGTCTTTTGGTTGCCAAAAGCATTTTACTGACCGCCACGAGCGTGTTTTGCATTTAATTAACTTATGTATATGCAAACTGCACTTCAAATGCTAATTACCTGAACTCCAACTCCAACTCCAATTCCAATACCAGTTCCCAGCAGAGGCGTCAGTTGCCAAATATTTGCTATTACATTGGCGCTGGCAGCTGGCACCGAGTATTACGTGCAGGATAATTAAGCGGACTTTGCATTGCATGCCTAGTTCAGGTTTAGGTTCATATTGCAATTGCAGTTGAAAATAGTTATGTTTTCTTTACGTGGCAGTTACAAATGGTGTTTGGGTCAAGCTGTTTCACGCCAAACGTTCCACTGTACTACAGTCAGTTAGCTGTATGGGCGACAGCTGCAATGCCACCTGAAGCTGAAACACTTAACGTGACTTAATTGTGGAGTAGCTTATTAGCAATAATTTAGTATTGTATTATCTTGGCAAGGGTTCGCATATTTGCATAAAAATATAATTACTTAAGCCTTGTTCAGACTATCTAATATTTGTGTGCAACATTGCGAGGAGCAATATATCAAGCCCTATGTGCGACAATAACGTATGCCTTTAAAGATCACTTTATATGGAAGAGTTTTTTTGAAACGTGTTGGGAGTATTTCTTTGAAATTTTTTGTCTTGTTTACTTCTATATTTATTTAAATGAAAATATAATTGAATTTTAAACTCTTTTTTTAATTTTTTGAAAAAAGAAAAGAAAAAAGAGTATATTGGGTTTGTGAAATGTTCGTCTGTCTGTATGAACGCAGTTTTGTTCCACAGTTTTGAATCTAGAGTAACCAAACTTGGTACACACATGTTGATATATACCATAGTCAGACCAAGTGTTAAGATCCCTCCCACCCCCTCCCACGCAGTTGGCAAAAAACTGTATCTTCCATAGTTTTACAGCTAGAGTTACAAAATTTGATACACTTCTTTGATTAATCTTGTTAATATTTGGCCCTTCGCTTACAAGTTTTGTTTAAATAGCTTCGCTTCGATATTGTTTTGGCAGCAATTTTGTGAATGTAAAAAACTCAGGGAACGTAATAATTACAATTTTTATAATAAATATTAAAGTTTAACTTTATTTAATTTTTATGATAAAACTCAAGCTATAACTTTTTTTTCTTATTTTTATGATATAAATTTAAAAAATGTTATAAGTGATTTATATAATAAAACTCATAAATAAATCTTATACGTTAATTTTTATTTTAAAAATAAACAAATACAAAATTATATTATATTTTGAAAACTTGAAGATTAGACCAATTCTTTAGTGTATTCCACAATTTTGTAGTATTTTTCCTTTTTTAGTGATCTTTTTATTGTTTTCAAATAATTAAATAACTCTTATTTTCGGTCTCTGAAAAATTTTTAAATATTCTAACACTTTCATGTCATTTTCCGCGAACTTTTTAATCAAATTTGTTTTTCATTTTGTGATGCAGTTGTCAAAGGATATAGCAATCGTTATTCCCTTTTCAAGATAAGTGAAATTCAAACTTTGAATACTTCTTATTCTCATGCCTAAAAAACACAACTTTTTAAACGTAATTTTCCATCAATATTCGGAATACAGAAGAGCTTACAGTTCCAGCCATTCCTTAAAGCAACTCTACCCATTTCTGCATTCCTTTATGGACACTCAAAATAGATTTCATTGCTCAACGATTCCCCTGAGTACAAGTCGAACCTCATCAATGCTCCCCTGAGTTGCCTGTCAGCATTTGCCTTAGAATCTCACATTTTGTAGGGCTCTTTAAAGTGACTGGTAACACACATTTTGGTATTGTAACACTTGCCATTATTTATATTCCTTGGCTGTGTTACATTTTACGCTGACCGTTGAACATTTTTTTGCGGGTCAGACACAGTTACAGCATTATAAATATATGGATAATTTTCGCAAGCGTTGCACAACTACATACATACTATATATATATATATATATATATATATATATATATATATATATATATATATATATTTTCGACCAGTCATGCATTCTATTTCCTATTTACATTTATCTCTCGTAGCGTGTAGTCTGTGCGGCATTTTCTATTTATTTGTGCAACATAATAAAGCCAAGAAATGTGCTGCTAAATAAAATGAATTTAATGGTAAATATGATGCGCCAGGGTTGTTGGCCCATAGGCGTCGCTGTGACGGCAACCCTGGCGCCAACAAAACGCGATCTGCATTGCGTTGTCCGTTTTTATATGATTTTTAATTTATTTGTGTACTATTTATATATATATATATATATATATATATATATATATATAGATATCTTTTATTTTGTATGCTTACTCTTTGTTTGGCTGACCAAATGGCGCCAACTAGACGCTGCGCCAGAATTGTTAACAGTTTGCCAACTAAATGTAAATTGGGTGCAATGCACGACAGTGCGTATGCGTTATATATGCCGTTAGTGCAGTTAAATATACAAAATGCAGCCGACTTAGCAATTGAACTGACAACAGTCTGAAAATAAAATAATGTTCAATCAATTGGAGCGTGCAATTTTTGGCATTGTTTTTATACTCAGTTTTAAAAAATGGGAGAAAGGAGTATATTGAGTTTGCGAAATGTCCGTCCGTCTGTCTGTATGGATAATGTTTTTTTTTCCACAGTTTTGAAGCTAGAGTAACCAAACTTGGTATATATGTTGATAGGCAGACAAAGTTTCAAGATCGGCCAGATCGGAACATATAGCTGCCATAGGAACGATCGGTTGAAAAATAAGTTTATGTATGAAAAGTTTACTTTTGTTTTTTTTTTAAATAACTCAAGCAAACTCACTTTATGTAAGTTTAAGGGCAGTTTATAAGTATATAAATAGTCTTTACATAAATTTAATTTATTAAACGCACAGAAAACAGCGTATATTGCAGTCGGGAGAACCCGACTTCAACGTTCATACTTGTTATATATGTATTGTATACAGGAACAATTTGGCAAGCTTTCAAATGAGTATGTCCATATATCGGACTAATACTAATACTAATTCTTGTCAGTGTCAGTCGATTTTATTTAAGAATACAATACAAAATTAGAAATTTTTCTTGAAACAATGAAATATTATAAGGTTTGGCATAATGTTGCAATATTATGTCCAGCTTTTCAAAATATTTTTTTTTTTTTTAAGTAGAGTCTTATATATATTTACTTGAAAGTGTCACCAGAGTTTTCTAAAAACTCTGTAATTTAAAAAACTATTTTAAGCGCTTCTTTGAACTTTTTTTTGCAATGAATAAAAAAGCTGCTGCTTCCATTCGCCTGCTAGCATCAAAATATAAACACTTTTCAGTGATTTATTTATTTTCAGATCCATTACTTTTGAAAGCTTATGTTATTTATTTAGCGGACTTTTTAAAGAAATTTACGTTAAATGCAATGCGCGTGCTCATAAATCATTCAACGTGAATCCCGTTTACAAATTGAATGCATGCAAATCAATTGCTCAATTGTTTCTATTGAAGCGCTGCCAATATAATAAAATATTATATATATATAGGGAGTATACATACATACATATATATATATATATATATGCAACAAAATCCTAGAACTGAACATGGTTTTCAATCAGGGCAAAGCAGGCACAACAAACAAGTTGCTGGCCATAAATAAATATCGTTAAAGCCTAGTGAAGCTTTCAGTAAAATAAGGCTAAAGAAAAAACCAAAAACGAAACAATAATCGCGCATAGAATATAAAATATATATACATATATATATATAAATTCCTGTGCGCTGTAACACAGTAAACTTAATTTGCAAATTCAATTTAAATAATACCACACAGTTTGCGAATGCTGAAAAAAAAAGAAATTGAATGCATAACATACAAACGAGTATATCATCTAGCATATAAAATATATATATATATTGAACATAACTCGAATCTGCAGTCTCGTGTTTCTATAGCGAACATCACCGTACAAATTCAATTGTCTGGATTTAGTTCTGTGCCAGCTGCTTTGTCTTTTTTTAAGGATTAAATATATTTAACTGGCAAAATTGATGGTATTGGGCTTGTATTCTATTGGCTATGGGATAAGTACTCGGAAAAGGAACTAACAAAAAAATTACAAACACAAAAACAGCGTTATTTTAAGATTTTTATGTTTTATAGTTTTTTTTAGAGATAAATAAAATCAATATAACAATTTTTGAAATTTCTAGTAACAATATGGACAGCACAAGTACATATTGAAAATTTGAATATCTCAAGTTTAACATTTTTATTCAATTTTCAACTTTAAGCTCGTTTTTAATACTTTATTCTCTTGTTATCGTTTGAGCTAAAAAACGTAAAATAAATGTATATGTTTTTTTGTAAATTTATTCCAAGTTTCTGACTGTACGTACATAAAGTAATCTTTCAATATTTTCATGCAACAACTTTTTGCAGCTGCAAGAATGAAATTGAATTGAATGCTTGAGTTATTTTAATTTCCTTTAGAGACCAACCGTGTCCAGCATAAACTAATAAACGGCAAAAACACGTACGCACCTCTGAATATAAACTGACATGGCTTCGACGACATGGCAGATGACGAGCAGGATTGCCCTGCTGCACTGGCTGCCACTTTGGCGACACATGTGTTGGAATTATCCGTGGACTGTTCAGGCACATATTAAAGTGACATTTGGTCGTGTGTGTTTCTGTGTGTGTGTGTGGAAAAAAACGTGGAAAGCAACAAGAGTGCAGTTTCAAATTGCAAAGGTGTTTGAAAGTTAGCTAATATGTAGATAAATGTATATATACCCATATGGATATTTAAGCACACATATTACAGCAATCTGTTTTCATTAACAATGGGTGAAAGGGGGCTGAAAGTGGGAAAAAGGTGTTAAGGTTAAAATATTCTTCGTCAGTTTAATCGATTTGGAAATTCCCGTTTGTTTGTCCATCTTTCTGTCCGTATGAACGCGGATATCTCAGAGACTTTACAACCAAAAAGAACTGTGAAAGGGACTGAAAGCGTGCATTCTATTTTTAGAACGCAGCCATTGCTTAATGGCGCTTCGTCAAAGAACTAGCTGTCATGCCACGTATTATTGTTCGTCGTTACGCCTCTTAAACTTTTATTCTCTTTGATAAGACTGTTTACGCAGAACAAATTTAATTCTAATTTCATATAATTCTATAACACTTGAGCCTTGAGTTTCACACAAATATTTATTTAGAGTGCAGAATAAATCTATCATATAGTTTATTGCCGAATTCATATATTCGATCTCATTTTCACTTAGTTTTAGTTCAGTAGAAAATTTGATTTTCAACAATTTCGTTATTTTTTTTTTTTTTTTTGGCTGTTCACATTTTCCCAACTCGAGCATATTTTCAAAGTATATTATTTATATATATAAATGCATAAATGATACCCAGACAGTTGTACCCAAATGCTGCTGCCAAAACATCTGGACGAATTGATTGAAAATTTGCTTAGGTGGAAGGTAGACAAACGTATTACAATACCCGAGATAGATATCTTTAAGTTATTGCAACTGGCACGTGGCATACTAATTGAAGAGCCCATGATGTTGGAGGTGGATGCACCAGTTAATGTTGTAGGTGATATACATGGTCAGTATGGGGATATGTTGCGATACTTTGAAGCAAGCGGTCATCCACCAAACACAAACTATCTATTTCTGGGCGATTATGTGGATCGTGGCAAGTATTCGGTGGAGACACTCACATTATTGCTCGCCTACAAAGTCAAGTATCCCTATTCGGTATTTCTACTGCGCGGCAATCACGAATCGGCCAGCATTAATCAAGTCTACGGTTTCTTCGATGAGTGCAAGCGACGATTCACTGTACGTCTCTGGCGTTGTTTTGTGGACACCTATAATTGTATGCCTGTGGCAGCCATCATTGGCGAGAAGATCTTCTGTTGCCATGGTGGATTAAGTCCATTGCTGCACGATTTGAATGATATACGCAATCTGCCTCGTCCATGTGAGATCAAAACAAATGGCCTGCTCTGCGATTTGCTTTGGGCCGATCCCGATCCGGCTATCACTGGCTGGGGCAAGAACTCACGTGGCGTCAGTTTCACCTTTGGTAGCGACGTTGTCATACAGTTCCTTGCACGCTTCAAATTCGATTTGATCTGCCGTGCCCATCAGGTAGTTGAGGATGGCTATGAGTTCTTTGCCAAACGGCAACTAATTACCATCTTCTCGGCGGTGAACTACTGTGGTGAATATGATAATGCTGGTGCAATGATGTGCGTTGATAATCTTCTCAATATCAGTTTGGTTGTATTGAAGCCCAAGAAACGGGAGAATGAAGTCAGGTTTTCGGCTATGGTGGAGAAAGCACCAAAAGCCATGACGAAAACATCTCAATAGATAATACAGAATATTTATATTTTGAAGTCATCTTAGGAATTATAAATATGTATTGGTAGTATTGGCTTTATGGCAAAATAATAACATTCTATATGCAATTGAAACAATTTTAGAAGTTTTTTAAATTTTGAGGCTTTTTAATACTTTTTATACTCCTGCAGAGAATATGAGTAACGCATTGAAGGAGGCGTCTCCGAAGAAAAGGGTTACATACTCGTGTAATGTCCGTCTGTCTGTCTGTTCAGTTTTCCCTCAGTTTTAGAGCTATAGTAATGAAACTTGGCACAGATGCTGCTTTTTCCTGCAAGCAGTACATATGTAAGAATGGGACAGATCGGAAAATTATGTCTTAAAGCTGCCATAGGAACGATCGATTGAAAATAAGTTTCTGTATGAAAAACTTTTTTGTTTCTCAAAATAACTCGAACAAACTCACTTTATCAAAATCAAAGCACGTTCTACACATGTTGATCAAATTTTATCAAAATCGGATCACTATATCTTATGGCTGCCTGAAAAATAAGTTTTCTTACGCAAATCTTTTCTGCAAGAGTATTTATCTTTGGCACGCCGAATTTTTTTCATGAATGAATTCACAACCGTTGTCCAAATGATCATAGCGGCCTTTTTTCATCTTGTCAAAAATGTAAAATTTCTATTGCTTATAGAACTTTAGGTAGATAGTTGAAACAAAAAAAACACTTGCTAGATCGTTTAATAAAAAAAATAAAATATAAATATAAAAACAAAAAACACATAACATAAAGCACATGTTCAAACCAAATATTGATGAACTTATACGCACGCTTGAACTTGGCGTTCGTCCAAATGAACTGAACATCCACCTGTCCATGATGGATATTAGGGCGGTTTGCACCGATGCGAGGCAAATCTTCTTGGATGAGCCTATGCGCTTGGAGATAAGTGCACCGATCTGTGTGGTCGGTGATCTGCATGGACAATTTGAGGATTTGTTGCGCATCATAAGAACGAGGGGATCGCCAGCTAATCAGCGCTATCTTTTTTTAGGTGATTATGTGGATCGTGGCAAACAATCGTTGGAAACAATCACACTGCTGCTCTGCTATAAGCTCAAGTATCCCGACTCCATCTATCTGCTGCGTGGCAACCATGAAAGCCAAACCCTGAACAAGATCTATGGTTTCTTCGATGAGTGCAAGCGGCGTTACTCCACCAAGTTGTGGAAAGGATTTGTGGACTGCTACGATTGTATGCCTGTGGCGGCTGTAATCTCAAATCGAGTATTCTGCTGTCATGGTGGATTGAGTCCGAGCCTAAATAACATTGACCAGATCAATACTATAAAGCGACCCACTGATATACCGGATGCAGGAATGCTTTGTGATCTACTCTGGTCTGATCCTGATCGATCCTATGGCTGGAACAAAAGCACACGCGGTGTTTCCTGGGTATTTGGTAGCGATATCGTTACTCGCTTCCTAGCCCGCAACGATTTCGATTTGATTTGCCGTGCTCATCAGGTTGTCGAGGATGGCTATGAGTTCTTTGCCAAACGCCAGCTAGTCACCCTTTTCTCGGCGCCCAACTATTGTGGTGTCTATGACAATGCCGGCGCCACAATGTGCATTGATTGCAATCTAATGATAACCTTTGATATCTATCAACCTGCAGGTTTCAAGGGACGAGGATCCATCGGCGAGAAGGTCAAGAAAAGTGCTCAACGTATTAGTCGATTTTTGGATAAAAAGAAACATTAGTCTTCAATTAATAGAGATTTAGTTGTACAATTATAATACTCTATTGTGAAGTATAATTTTGAACTGAAAAAGCTATAGACATGTTGGTATATATCATATTAAGTACTCTATAAAGCATATGCTACATGTGCCAGCCAAAATTGTCGATATGCACAGATGTCATTAATACAGCGTATAAATGAAGCCGATATTGATTTTAAAGAAGCTTTTGGCAGAGATTATATATTGAATAAAGTATGCAAATACGAACGATTTCTAGCTAATGTTTAAATTGTTTTTTAATCTTTGGGAGTGTTTCAGGTTTACCATATTTGAAGCAGTTTCTTATAGTGTGCTTTCCAAAATGGAATTAAAGAGTATATTGGGCTTGTGAAATGTTGTTCGTCCGTCCGTCTGGATGAGCGCAGGTTTTTGGAAGCTAGAGCAACCAAACTTGGTATACGTGTTGGAATATACCATAGACAGACCATCGGACCACTATAACATATAGCTGCCATAGGAACAATCGTTTGAAAATAACTTTTTGTTTGAAAAACTTTTAGGTTTTTCAAGATAACTCAGCCAAACTCACTCTACCAAAGTTAAAAAACCTTTTACACAGGCTGACAAAATTTCATCAAAATCGGACGACTTGATCTTATAGCTACCATAGGCACAATCGGTTGAAAAAAAAGTTTTTGTATGAAAAACTATTTTGTTTTTTAAGATAACTCAACCAAACTCACTTTACCTAAGTTAAATGACAGTTTGTAAGTAAATAAGTAGTCATTACAAAAATTTCATTTATTAAACGTACAGAAAACAGAGTATATCGCAGTCTGGAGAACCCGACTGCAAAGTTCTTACTTGTTGAATATTTATATTGACACATTTAGTGGCTTTTAAACAGTATTTGAACGTTCGACTAAGAGTGGGAAATATATTGATTTTACATATTGAAAGTTAATTATTATTTAGTAGGCTCTTTCACAAGGTTAAGAAATATTTTCAGCCTAAGAATTTTATCATTTTTCAAATGTTCCTTTGATTATGCCTTAACTTTGAGTCTAGTAAATAATAATTGTTAGGCAAAACTATTGACTAGTATGGAAAGTAAAGCTTTCTAATTTTTGCAAATGTTTATTTTATCTCCACAAATGATATAGCTCCTGTTAATAGCTTCAATCCAAATATTTTGCTATTCATTTTTCAGTTGCTCTTCAGGCTGAATTTCTCTTTCTATGGTTAATTAATATCAATACACGAAGAGTTCGAACACAGAGAAACAAATTGGTGAGATGACACATTGGAAAGTATCTTTTCTGAATCTTAAAATCGCGTGGATTAAATATTTCAATATCATTGTTGTTTCATCTTTGAAAAAGTTGTTATTTTTAATTTAAAATAAAAATACAAAAAAAAAGTACACAAAAACACTAATGCAATCCACGCCGTCTTAAGATGGGTCCACCAGATTCTTTAAAGCCCCCCACCCATTCAGCAGATAATGATGAGTCCGTCAGTGAACTGCCAACGCTATCACATAAAGCCTCTTTCCTCATGTTAAACCTGGTCGAGCTGATCAGTAAACTTAAAGGATTCCGAGGCAGCAAACAGCAGCGAGTGCCAATGTATGAACCAGATCTGTTCAGTTTGTGTAGTTTAGCAAGGGAGATCTTTCTGGATCAGCCGATGCTGCTGGAGTTGAGTGCACCGCTGCGTGTTGTGGGCGATATACATGGACAGTTTCAGGATCTGTTGAGAATTATGGATCACGGCGGTTATCCGCCGACGGTTAGCTATCTGTTTTTGGGTGATTACGTGGATCGTGGCAAAAACTCGGTGGAAACAATAACACTGCTACTGGCTTTAAAGGTTAAATATCCGAAAAGTGTCTATCTGCTGCGTGGTAATCATGAGTCGCAGTCGGTAAATAAGGTATATGGTTTCTTTGATGAGTGCAAGAGACGGTATACTATAAAGCTTTGGAAGACATTTGTCGACTGCTATAATTGTATGCCAGTGGCAGCGATAGTGTCCAAAAGGATATTCTGCTGCCATGGTGGATTGAGTCAGAGGCTAAAGCATCTGGATGATATCAATTCATTGCCGCGACCCGCCGATGTACCCGATGAGGGTCTTATGTGCGATTTGTTATGGAGTGATCCGGATCGCTTTGGCTTTGGCTATTCGCCCAGCGATCGTGGTGTTAGCTTTCTATATGGACGTGATGTGCTGGAGAAGTTTCTGCGCAAGAATGACTTTGATTTACTGTGTCGTGCCCATCAGGTTGTGGAGGATGGCTATGAGTTCTTTGCCAAACGTCAGCTAGTCACCATATTCTCGGCACCCAACTATTGTGGCTTGTATGATAATGCGGGCGCAGCGATGAGCATTGATAAGGATTTGGTGATTACGTTTGATGTGCTGCGTCCATCGGAGCTGCGCAAGGTGCGAATGCGCGGCAGTCAACCAAAGACTCAAATCAATCCCAACAGCAATTCCACAACCAGATTGAATAATCATGTGAAACCGAACTAGCTTGAAATGAAGCCAGTCGTCAGTTGTCAACACACACACACATATTTCACATCAACAACAGTGTCAATGAAACTATATACATATATATAGAATCTGCTCATTTTATATATGTTTCTTAATAACTACTTTGTGCTACCTGCTCAAATTCTCTTTGTATGCCGCACGGGCCGCACAAGCGTCTGCATCGAAGTTGAAATCGGTGCACAAGATGACACATTCGCAACGTCTTTCCTCGGCGAGCGAACCATCTAACATAGATCAGATGATCTTAAGCATTATCGATGTGCGGCGGGCTAAGCAACTCCATCTCACCGAAGCGGATATCAGATCGATCTGCGCACGCTGTCGGGAGGTATTCCTTTCGCAACCCATGCTGCTGGAGCTATCGGCACCAGTTAAGATCCTGGGCGACTTACATGGCCAGTTTGGTGATCTTTTACGAATGTTTGACTATGGCGGCTATCCGCCGGCATCGAACTATCTATTCCTGGGCGATTATGTGGATCGTGGCAAGCAATCTATTGAGACCCTTTGCCTACTGCTGGCCTACAAAATCAAGTTCCCACAAAACTTCTTTGTGCTACGTGGCAATCACGAGAGTGCGGGCATAAATCGTATATATGGCTTCTATGATGAGTGCAAACGGCGTTATACTATCAAATTGTGGCGCACCTTTGTCGACTGTTATAACTGTATGCCCGTTGCGGCAATTGTGGATGAGAAGATATTCTGTTGTCATGGTGGACTTAGCCCGGATCTGAATAATATGTCACAAATCGCGAAATTGCCACGTCCTTGCGAAGTACCCGACAAGGGCTTGCTTTGCGATCTGCTCTGGTCCGATCCGGATCCCAAGATCATGGGCTGGAGTGACAATGATCGCGGCGTGAGTGTCACCTTTGGTGCGGATACAGTGGGCAAGTTTGTGCATCGCTTCAAATTCGATTTGGTATGCCGTGCCCATCAGGTTGTGGAAGATGGCTATGAGTTCTTTGCCAAGCGGCAGCTAATTACATTATTCTCGGCTCCCAATTATTGTGGAGAGTTTGATAATGCTGGTGCCATGATGTCCGTCGATGAGACGCTTATGTGTTCATTCTTTGTACTGAAGCCATCCAAGAAAGTGGGTCTACGCAAAGTTCAGTCTAAGATCTGAGCTCCTGTAGATATACTGGATATAATGTAGATGTGATGTTGTGATGCTGATGGTGATGTGTTTTTGTGTGAGCTATAATTCGTATAAATTGATTTGTAGATCTTAATTTCTGATTGGGTCTTAGAACTTTTTATTTTTTTTCGGTTTTACTAATTGATTAGTTTGCAAATAAACTAATTTTAGAATAAAAATAAACATATATAAAAATTAAATGATTAGTTTCGAATTATACTTTAAGACTCGCGAAATAATGAATATTTTTAATTTATATTTATTTCTCAAAAATAAAACTCAAGTTGTAATTTCGACCTATTCTTAGGGAATAAACTCAAAAATGATATATATTTCTAGTCGGTAGGCCAAGACAAACCATAATAATCCATTTAAATAATATATAATTATAATTTTTGCCCTTTTTTCCGAACTTACAACTTGAGTTTGATTTTCGAACAAAAAGTAAATATTAAAATTTATTATAATTATCAGAATAAAGTTTTAATGTTTATAGTCCCTGTGTTGAACACATTTTCAATCCAGTGCTGCGACATGAACTAGTTCAATTTAACTTTATTTCAGATTAATTTGATTAGTAATGGAAGACTCTTTAAAACTAGTTAAGTTAAAAAAATTGTGTTTCAACTTTAAAAACAAACAACAAATATTGAAATAATTACTAAAGCAAACTTAAAGAGTAAAGTCATATCTTGAATTTGTTCGAGATGCAAGTTGGCATGTGCCAGGTCCTTGCAACAACTGTGGCATCGTGTTGCATGCAACAGATTGGCCCGCCCAGTGGCCCGTCAACGCGCAACATCATTGCAATTCATTTTCCATTGCCCGGAACTTAAACATTTTAATCAAATGACAGAACTGAAAATAATTTATTTGTTGCACATAATTTACAGCATACGAAAGCGTTGGCTTGTTGCAGAAGTGGTGGGGAAAGGGGGCTGCTGGATACGGATGAGGTCCAGTTTTGGCTGTGTGTGTTCAACGCTTTATTAAATTTGTTTGCTTTCTGGCGCGGACATGAACGGAAAACAGAAACTGGCTCTGAAGCTGGAGTCACCAGTTGCCAATTGCCAGTTATCCATTTGGCCATTTGACCATTTGGCTATTTGGCAGTTGCCGGCATTTGCCAGTTGGTGGACTAATAGATTTTAAATGTGGCTGTCGCTGTCAGCAACTGAACGGCAATCGGTGGGCGGTGGGCGGTGGGCGCGGCAACGACTATAAACGGGGCTAAATAAATTGGTCAACAAGAGTTGGGTTAACGGGCTGTTTGTTTTGACAGCTGCATGGAGATATCAACTTTGATTGCGACTACAACAACAGGTTGACCAAAAAATAACCAAATTAAGTGCACTGATCGATCATTCGAAACAATCACTTAGCAATCATTTATTTATTTATTTCATTAATTTGGTCTTTGTACAGTCAGCATGGAAATTTATAATTATTTTAATTAAAATTATTTCAATTTAAAAATGAATACAATACAACATTCGTTGCAATAATTGGAGAAACCCAAGAAAAAAACAAAGACTAACAAAAACAAATTTTGAAATTAGTGGGAAAAATGTTTACTGCAATCTAAACAATTAAGATTGAAAATGTAGAGTAAATAAAATATTTAAAATGTTTAGTGGGAAAAATAAAAACTACATGGATTAATTTTCAACAAAAGTTTCAATGTAAACAAATGGAAATAAATGGTAGTATTTAAACAGGCCTGTTCCGAATTCCGATCCGTTCTAAATTGCGGTTCTGAAGTACTCAAAACGTCAAAAGTTTTTGGAAGTTTCACTTTTTGCCTGCGAAATGAAAAGTAATTGCCAGATTACGCAAGGAATTCAAAAAATCAAATTCTTAAACTCAATTTTCTTAGATTTTTCATCTAATTTGGAATAGAATTAGATGATTTATTCATTAGATTAAAGTCAAATAACATTTATAATATTGAATTGAAAAACTGTCTGTAAAAAAGAAGCGAAAACGTGAAAGCACGTAGCTGTTCTCGATTCAGCAATGCCTACTTTATGACAACTTATTAGACATTTTACAATGAAAACTCGTTTTCGAAAAAGAGAAAACGAAACCATTCCGATCGGAAATCAGTTATTCGAAAATCGTTTGGAATTAATTCGTTACTACTTTTCAAAAACGTTTATAAATTATTATTATAAATTAGACAAAGACTACGGAAATATCATGTCATTTAAACATTTGGTTGAATGCAGTTGAGTTTGTTCAAATTGTAACATGCTGGTATTTAAGCTGATTTAGAGTTAGTTTAATTATTAACCAGAGATAGGTTCTAACAGTTACTCATTACTTAGAAGTTATACCTTCGTATATCTCTCATATAAAGCCAAAATATTTCCATCTTTTTGTTTTACAACCAGGCTAGACACTTGAAACTCTTACCCAGACTTTTTAAATTTCAAAAACTTAGCTTTCAGCGCCTTTGGGGCACAGACGAAGCAACCTTCTGTCCGTCTGCCACGTAAATTTTACGCTCAAATAAAGTTGAAAAGTGAAACTTGGCAAACCTGAGAACTGCCTAACCGGCCCCTTGACGCTGACTTTGACTTTGTAGAAATTGGAAAACGCAGCCATTGGAAATAAAATGCAAATAGAAAATCTGCCGTAGAGAGAGAACTTGAACAATGCACAAATTGATATAAACGTATATTTCAAATTGTACAATAATAGAGACCATATAAATGTTGAACTTAGTTGAACCCTTAACTGCCTAAACGTTCGCACTGTTTGGTAACAATTTGTCATCGGCTTTAGCTATCAAGATTAGCAACAATTGACAATGTGTGTGGTCAAATGGTCAACTTATTGTAAAGAAAGATAAAAAATAAAAGCAGAAAAACTTGTCGCCTTGCCATTTGATTTGCTTTTAATTGCTGGGCCAGGGTAAAAGCAATTGCTTTTAGATTTATGACTGGCAATTAAATGGATAGCAATTTGTTATGAAATAGCAAAAGTTGTAATGCTATATAGTTATAGCGATATTGAAGCTATATTTGTGCATGACTTATATAAAGTTTTGATCTTTTTGTTTGCTTATAATTGCCTTTGGCTATCTTAAGTCCTTTGTGCTTTTTATTTACAGCCACGTTTATTACGCATACGCTGCGTGTGTCAATTAAGTGCAGTGCTGCTTCAACTTGATATACATATACATACACATATATAAATATAACAATCAGACATGGTCTGCAATTTAATTAACAAGCCCAATGGCAACGCCAATGTAAATACCGCAAGTAAAATTTTTGCATGAAAACTCATATGTTTAATTGTCTTAACTCGACCTTTTTGTTGTTGTTTTATATTTGCTGTGGAAATGGTAAAACGGAAAATGAATTTAAATATTGAATTATTGTTTTGCCTGTTTCTTACATACATAAAAATAAATGATATGGAATTGGTATCTGCAACTTGCTACTGTCTTTTGCAGCCAAATATATTTTTGCTGTTTTTCAACAATTTAAATTAACATATTCAGATTGCTTTATTTGTAGATCTTTTTTTCAGCTTAATTTAACCACATTCAGCGTACAGCGGAGGCAATCAGTTGTGTATTTATTTACCTACAGTACAGGCAAGTTTAAATAAATTGTTGATTAACTGATTGTTCTTTCATTTATTTGGATGTACATTTTTCTTAAATGTGCACCAATTTCCATTGTAGAGAAAGTCGAACTGTATGTATTTTCATATAATTGAACTGAAACTCGATAACAAAAATAAAACTTCTTATGATTTTAGAAATAATAAAGTGTCAAAGCTGTATGGAATTAATTTTTTTTCTTCACGTTCCAAAAGACTTAAGATTGGCAAATCATTCTTTTGCTATTGATAAAGAATTGACTTCAAATTTGATTAAATTCCTTACGAAAATAGGATAAGAAAATCAATCTTTTTACAACTGAAAAGCATTGAATTTAGATTTGATATAATTCTTTGAGTATTTGGAATTTCTGGAATCATTCTCATGCTTATAAACTAAATTGAAATTATAATTGTTTCCCGAAATGCCTAGTTCATAAAGAATTAATTCTAATTTGTATTCAAAAGAATTTTTCCCTAAAATATAAATTATAATTATTAATAATAATAATATATTAAAATATATTATATATTTAATAATATAATAATTATAATTTCTATAATAATTCTCGAAAGTCTCAATTCTTAAAAAATGAATTCTTATTTCAAATCATAAGCAAACGAATGATTCACAAATCTTAAATTCTTTGGGAGTTAAATATTAGAATGATTCAATCTCTTATTAGCATTTTTTCGAATCCTGTTTTCCACATAGGAAGGTGAATTTTCCGCAAAATTGGTATGCAGTCAATTATGAACTTTAATATAGATTTTTGAAAATAAGTGATCGGTTGGTGTGCAAAAAAGTTGCATACTAAAGTTTTCCACGAATTTTTTACTTTTACCGACAACATTTTTCCAATTCCTTTCCTAGTGCTCACTTTTGATATAAGATGAAACTTCTGTGAAAATTCCAGATCGCTAGCTATTACGGTTTGCGCCCTGCGTTGATGGCCAATTGCCAGTAAGTCAAAATTCTTTTATGTTTATAGATGAATTCTTGCAAATTTTAATTCAATTCTATTATTTGTCAAACTGAATTCATTCAATTTTACAAATTAATTGCCTAAATGATTTGCAGATTGTAGATATGTAAAATGAGTACAACTCTCATGTTTCTAAAATATTTTCGTTTTTAATTTACGTTTTTCTTTTTCGTTTAACAAATATTCTATGTACATATATATAAAACTACAAGCTATGGCGAGTTAGTGATAAGTGAAAAGTGGATTAGATGCCACTACAGTCGCCAGCTGCCAATGACCATCGATAGAAGAAGGGTCAGAGCCAGACCAATGCCACTCAGCGCAGCAGAGCCATTGAACTTGACCGTGTTGCAACCATCCGTGTCGCATCTCTGGCAATGGTCCTTGTCATCGAGCTCACAATCGAGCTGGCTGGCGCAACCACGTTGCAGATATTTGTCTGTGCCATAGGCGGATACACAAGTATCATCGGCGACATAGATGGGACAAATGGCCAGATGATTGGGTTCATTTGCACAATCGTTGTTGGCAACCGAGTTGCAAATGTGACACTTGCGACGATTGGCCGGGAAGACTGCTGTGTTGCACTTGCTGCCGACACAGGAGGCACAGGTGCCATTGGCCACACAGGCGTTGCTATCGATGCTGGACAGGCTGCTTAGACAGCCACGTATGGTGTGTCCATTCTCCAAGCGTGTAACACAATCCGATAAGGGGGCGTGGCAGGTCACTGCGGTGGTCACATCGCTGGGCGATTGAGCACACTCGGGCGATTTGCTGGAGTCACAGGATAGGCACTCACCATTCGAAGGCAGGCGATTCAAATCATTGCAGTCCTGAGTTGTACACTCATGCAGCAGATTCGACAGACGCCACTGCTCCAAATCGCTGCTGTTCTGACTGCTGGCACAGCCCATGAGCTGCACAGCTCCATCATTGTACTTGGCAAAGCAGTAGTCCTTCTTGTCATAGGCGCGACAATACTCTGCACGGCTCGAGCTGCAACCGGTGCCAGTGCAGACGTGGCAGCTCAAACGATCAGCGGGATAAGCAAATGTGTTGCACTTGCCATTTTCGCAGGCGGCACAGCTGTTGCCACTCTCATCATTGCTGCAGGACAGACGATCAAAGGTTTCCTTGTCGCTCAAACAGCTGCGCAACAGCTCCTTGTTATCCAGCAATGCCACCAGGCACTTGCCCTGACACTGTCGTGTGGCAAAGTCAGCACTCTGTGGATAGGTTACACACTGGCCATCCGTTTCCGAGTTGCAGTAGACACAGCTATTGAATTCCGACACATTCCAGGCATCATTGCATTCATTTGATTTGCAGCTAAAGCACAAATCGGGATGCTCGCGACAATAGCGATCCTCATAGTCATCCACATCGTCAGCACAGCCACGTCGGCGCACTGTATGTCCATCTGACTCAAACACTGTCTTGCAGTCCTGCTCCACATTCAGCGTACACTGCATCGCCGGACCCAAGGAGCTCAGGCAATGCTCACCCATGCAGGCATGACACTTCAGTGGCAATGGCTGGAACAGACCATGTTGTCCATCATCGATACGATTGGCCAAATCAATGGCATTGCACTCGCTGCCAATGCAGTTGCGGCAGTTGCGATAATCGGTGGCATTGCAACCAATGTAGCTGCTGCAACCACGTGTTGTCACATTGCTATCCAAATGGGTCTGGCAGGTTTCCGTCTCACTGACCCAGGGGCAAACAGAAAGCCGCCTAGGATTCGATTCGCAGCTGCTGTCGTCTTTGGAGCTGCATGTGTAGCACTGTTGTCGATCAGCCGGATAAATCTAGTTAGGAATAAGAATTTGTTAGGTGTCTTCTGTCAATTTAAAGTTGTTAGGCGTAGCCACTTGAACTCACCTCGCGATTACAGCCATCCTTGGCGCAGACCTCACAGTTGAGATCGTTGCCCAGCATACAGGCAGCAAAGTCCGCCTGCGGTAAGTCATAAAGACAGCCGCGTATTGTGGCACCATCTGCAAAGCAACCAAACGATTGTAAAACTACAACTTCTTTAAGATTAACTTTCACACTTACCGCTCTCCAATCTGGTTACACAATGCGTGTGCGGCAATTGGGCGCATGTTTCAAAGTTGTCGACGGCTTGTGGCGTGGTGGCACATATGGCATTAATACGTGAATCACAGACAGCACACTTGGTGGGCGCTTGAATCTGTGGCACGTTGCAGTCCTTGCCCTCGCAGACAGCAATGCGTTTCGTCTTGATGACACTTTCCAGATCCTGGTTGCGGAAAGAGCTCAGACAGCCCAACTGCTTAATGCTGTTCTCCTCATCGACCCAAAGGAAGCAGCTATCCTTGGGCTTGTAGATCTCGCACGGCTGTGGCTTGGGCTCCTCACAGTCGCCATCGCAGTGATAACAGCTCATGCGATCGGCGGGTACGCTTTGATCATTGCAGGCATCTCCCGAGCAGGACACACAGTTGACATCCTTGGCACCGCAGGTCAATTGCTCTGCGGGCTCCTTATCATCCAAACAGGTGCGTATGAGGTCCAAGCCTGCCTCGGCGCTGCCATAGAGCGCGGCCATGCAGTCACCCTGGCATTGGCGACGCTTGTGTTTGGCGCTCGTGGGATCCCACAGACAGGACGAGTCCTTGAAGGAGTCGCAGTAGATGCAGCTATTGTATTGTGTGGTTTCAGTTGCATTGTTGCAATTATTGGACTTGCAGACAGGACATTTGCCGCTGTTGGTAGCACAGTAGCTGGCTAGCTCCGTTTCCTGCTCAAGGACATCTTCGCAGCCGCGACGCACCACAGCGCCAGCCGCATTAAATACAGTCAAACAATCCTGCTCATTATTATCCGCACAGCGTTCACTAGCAATGCTCTCCTTTTTACAATCCTCCGCATTCTCGCAATTGTAACAGCTCAAGGGCAGATCCTGCCACTTGCCATGATTATCATCGGCATATCCGGACAGATCGACCACATTGCAGCCATCGCCCTGGCAGTGAACACATGTCTTGGAGTTGGCCTCACAGCTCAGCGAGCTGGCGCAATCCCTGTAGGTGATGCCGCTGCGCAGATTGGTTACACAGCCATCTCCTTCGGCGTAGATGGGACAAACGGAGAGACTGCTGGGTGTGGACTCACAATTGGCATTGCTCTCCGAGTTGCAAATATGACAGGAGGTGCGGTCTGTGGGATACACTTGCTTGTTGCAGTTGTCGCCCTGGCAGGAGGTACAGCCAGCGGCGGTGCCATTGTAGCAGCTCAAGAACTCGTCATTCTCCAGGCTGGACAGGCAGCCACGTTCCGTGGAGCCATCGTGCAGCACACGTGAGTAGCATTCGGGCAGACCCGTCAACAGGCAGCTGGTGGCGCTGTTGACACTGCCAGGATTAACGGCACAACTGCGATCCGTGCGTGAGCTGCAAAGCAGACAGCTTTGTGCTTCCGGCAGCGACTCCTGCGTATTGCAATCCTTCTCCGCACAGATCAGCAGCCGCTTGGCACGCTGCAGCATATAGATATCTTCATGACTGTACTCGCTGAGGCAGCCCTGAGCCACAATGGAGCGCTGCTCATCGAACTCAATGTAGCATTGATCCGTCTCACGATAGTTGGCACAGCTGGCTGGCTTTGCTACCTGGCAGCCATCGCCCTGACAGCTAAAGCAGCTATGTCTGCTGGCTACCAGATCGTCCTTGTTGCACTTGGCAGTCTTGCAACTGGCACATTGCTTGTTGGCCTCTGTGTCGCAGGACTCGCGTTGCTCAGCCTCCATATCATCGTAACAGTTGCGCACCAAAGCGTAGCTGGGATCTTCAGTTTCATTGAAGACTGGTCGGAAGGCGGTCAAGCAGCCCTGATGACACTGACGTGTCTTGTTGATCTTTGTGGCATCCTGTGTACAGCTAGGATTCACGCTGGAATCGCACACCAAACACTCCACATAGTCCTTCAAGCTATCGGCCACATTGCAGCCATTGGAATTGCAGCGTGGACAATTCAAAGGCTGCTCATCACAGAAGGTGGAGGCGGTTGACTCCAGTGTATTGTAGCAGCCACGGGAAGTGACCACATCGCCGGTGTCATCAACAACTGTCACACAATTATCCAAGCCCACACACTGCTGCAGTTCACCGCCACCGGAGCTGCATGCTGCAGCGGTGGCACAGGTGAGACAGCTAATGGGTGGCTCTTGCCACACACCTGGCGAGCCATGTACATTGAGGCGTTCCAAGTCGACAGTGTTGCAGGCATCAGTGCCGCTGCAGATGCGACAGGTGCTCGCATCGCTGGGATTTGCACAGCTCAGGCTGGAGCTGCAGCCGCGATGGGTGACGTCTTGTTGCAAAGTGGTTACACAGCTGTCCTCTGGATCATAGATGGCACACACTGCGCTGCTTTTGGGAGAGTTGGCACACTCGGGCGTGCTTGCCGAGTCACATTGATGGCAACGACGACGATTCGCTGGAAAGACGGCCTGTCCATTGCAGTTGGCACCGGTGCAGATCTCGCAGTGCTCCGAGCTGCCCATCAGACAGCCATAGAAATCTTGACCTTGCAAACTGGCCAGGCAGCCACGCGTTGTTGTGCCGGAGGCATCAATATGGGTGACGCACTGTGAGTAAGGCAGCTGGGAGCAAATATCTGTGGACAGCAGCTGGTTGGGATTGGTGGCACAGCGTGTATCATTGAGGGAGCTGCACTGTAGACAGGTATTGGCAACAGGTGGACTGGGTTCATTGCAGTTCTGACCATCACATAGCAAGAGACGCTGCTGCGCGACCAGCTCATTGATGACCTGCGTCTCAAATTCACTGGCACAGCCCATGGCAATGATGTTATTATCCTCCCAGGCTGAATAGCATTGATCCTTCTCCCTATAGGCCACACACTTGGCCTTAACCATATCCTCACAATCTGAGGTTAAACAAGTATAGCACTCCTGTGGATCCTTGATAATATCTCCGCCATTACACAGTGCTCCTGTGCAGGCCGTGCAATTGGCATGTTTTCCAGCAGCGCACAGATCACGATCTGTCTCCTCCACATCATCCAGGCAGCCACGTGTGGGCAGCAGCGCTGAGTCCCAGGAGGAGCTGCGCGGATACATGCCGGTCATGCATTGACCCTGACAATGGCGTGTGTGCTTGGGCGTCTCCCAGGCGCAACTGGCATCCACCTCAGCATCGCAATGATAGCAATTGACATAGGCATCCAAGTTGTTTGCATTGTTGCAGCCATTCGATTTGCATTTGAAACATTTGTCGTCATTCAACTCACAATAGCTGCTATGCTTCTCCAGTATGGTGTCACTGCAGCCACGTGCGATTACCTTGCCATCTTCATTGAAAACTGTGGAGCAGAGCTGCTGGTTGTTGTCCTCACATTTTGTGGGCGTTGTTGTTGCGCTCGCACAGCTCTCCAGATCCGTGCACACGTGGCAGCTAAGTGGCAAATCCTGCCACCTGCCTGGCTCACCCACATAACCGGCCGCCAAATCTATAGCATTGCAATCCTTGCCCTCGCAGATGCGACAGCTGCCCAACTGGCTGGCATCGCAATAGATCTCCGACTGGCAACCACGACGCGTGCGTCCCTTTTCCAAGCTGGTGACACAGGCATCCCCTGCCTCATAGATGGGACAGTAGCTAGCATATTCCGTTGGCTTCTTCTCGCAGTTCTCATCGCTGTTGGAGTCACAGCGCAAACAGCTTTGCCAGTTGGCTGGATACACTTTGTTGTTGCATGTTGTGGTGTCGCAAATCTCGCAAGTGGAACTGGAGCCGCTGGTGCATTCGTCAAAAAGTTCGTCATCTACGTCCATAAGACAGCCACGCTGCACAATGCCATCTGTTGCAAGAAAGTATAAATTTATATTAGGAACCGTGACTCTTATAAGTTTTAATATAAACAAGTGAGAATGTTGCAGTCGGGTTCTCCCGAATGCAATATACTCTGTTTTCTATACGTTTAATAAATTACATTTTTGTGAAGACCACATATATACTTATAAATTCTCCTTAAACTTAGGTAAAGTGAGTTTGGTTGATTTATCTTGAAAAACAAAAAAAATGTTCATACAAAAACTTATTTTCAACCTATTGTTCTTATGGCAGCTATAAGTTAAGGACGTCAGATTTTAATCAAATGTAATCACCATGTATAAACTGTTCTTAAGTTTAGGTAAAGTGAGTTTGGTTGAGCTATCTTGAAAAACAAAAAGTCTTTGATACAAAAACTTATTTTTCAACCGATCGTTCCTATGGCAGCTATATGTTATAGTGGTTCGATCTTAACACTTTGTCTGCCTATGGTGTATACCAACATGTATACCAAGTTTGATTGCTCTAGCTGCAAAACTGTGGAAAACACCTGCGTTAACTTCGTTCATACAGACAGACGGACGGATGTACGGACGAACACTAAACAAACCCAATATACTCTTTTTTTCCATTTTGGAAAACAGAGAATAAAAATTAAAAATAAGAACTAGATATTATGTAAAAGGTAAATAGAAGTTATTAATTACGACTAAAATAGGAATTTTGGTGAATTCCTTCACATTGGCTTATTTGTTTAACATTTTGACCTGATTTTAATTGATCTATTCCTTGGGAAGTGTAGTACTAACCTTCAGTGATATGCGTATAGCACTCAGGATACAAATAATGCTCACAGCCGGGCATCAACAAAGCTTCGCCAGCAATGCACATTTGATTTGGAGTGAAGCTTTGATCTGTGTTGTTGCACTTGTTGCAGAAATTGGGCGTGAGGCTGAGCACATCCTTAACATTGCAGTTGTTGCCACTGCACAGGTGCAGATCACGACGATTGAGTTGAAGGAAGGATCTCTCCTTATCACTGGCACAACCCATGCTTTCAATTTTCATATCACCCACATGAATATAACACTGATCATTTTCGCGATATGCGGTACAGGTATGGGAGCTGATTTCTGCGCATGCTGCATCATCACAGAAGTTGCAGCTGAGTCGCTCTTTGGGTACTTCATCCTTATTACAGGCGGCACCGGTGCAGGCAACACAGTTGGCCAAATTGCCAGCAGCACAGGCCAGACGATCATCATATTCCAAATCATCCAGGCAACCACGTGCCAGCTCCAATGCTGAGTCCGGCTCAACTTTGGAGCGTGCATAGAGTCCTGTGAAGCAGCTGCCATGGCAGCTGACCTTGCGTTGAACGTCGCCAATGCTGCGCACACAGGCAGCCTGATCGGCACCATCACAGAGCAGACAAACCACAAAGCTAGTCAGTTCCTTGGCATCATTACAGGCTGTCGATTTGCAGAACTTGCAGCTGCCAGGAGTATCATCGCAGTATTGGCTCAGCTCCGCATCGGCATACAGCTGATCGGAGCAGCCGCGCAGGATGACGGAACCGTTGCTGGCAAAGACTGTGGCACAGTTCTGATTATAATTGTTGGCGCACTTTTGGAGCGCACCCAGACTGGAGCCCTGGCAGCCAGCGCCTTCGCAGGTATAACAATTTACTGGTGGCGTTGTCCACTTGCCAGGATAACCAATATTCCAGATGCTTAAATCAACCGCATTGCAATTGTCACCAGCGGCGCACAAACGGCAATATTGCTTGTCGGAATCATCGCAGATAAATTCGGACTGGCAGCCACGATATGTTTCACCATTGACCAACTTAGTACTGCATCCTTGATTAATCACATGGCGTGGACACACGCCAGCAGCATTAGGAGCTGAGACGCAGCTGGGATCATTCACAGAATTGCAGCGTTGACAGCGACGACGATCCGCTGGATAGATCTCCGTGTTGCACATGGCACTCTCGCACACCTCACAGTTGCCCTCACCCTTCAGGCAGGACCTGAGCTGAGTGGTGGCCAAGTTGCTGACACAGCCACGCTGTGTGGAACCATCTAAGTGTTAACGAGAGAAGTAATTGAGGGAGGAAGAGTGAAGTTTTCTAAGATGAACTCACCTGCTAGAACACGTGTCATGCAACCAGTGTTGGGCAACATATCGCAGGTATCGTATTGCGTAATCTTGCCCGGCTCGACGGCACAATTGGCATCATCCAAGGACGAGCAAACGGTACATTGAGTGGGCTTAGGCATATTGGTATATGAATTGCAGCTGTTTCCTTCGCAGAAAAACAAGTTTTCAAAATTTTTATCAATGAACTCCGCCTCCAGATCGGACATACAGCCCTGAGCCGTAACTGAGGACGTATTGTCAAAAAGCATATAGCAGCGATCCGTGGGACTATAATGTACACAGGCAGCTACATCTGGCAGTACGCAATCCTCGCCATCCTTGCAGCTGTAACAGCTGAGCAAATTGACAGTCAGTTTATGATCATTGCAGGCTTTGCCCGTGCAGGCCACACACTGATCATCTGAGCCGTCGGCGCAAATCTGCTGATCCTCTCGATCCTTGTCGTCCAGACAGCCACGCACAAAATCGTAAATATCGGTGCCATTGTGTGGCCTTAAAGCCGTCATACACTGACCATTGCACTGACGCATAGTTGTGACAGCCTTGGGATCTATGTGGCAATCTGGATTCAGGCTGCTATCGCAGTAAATGCACTCGATGTAATTTTCAAGCATATCGGCATTGTTGCAGTTATTGGAGTTGCAATTGTGACATTTGCCAGCATTAGCATCACAGTAAGCGCTGGAGGATTCTTCAACCACTTTGCTGCAGCCACGCATACTAATCTTGCCCGTTGCATCAAATACTGTCATGCAATATTCATCAATGCCTCCACATTTAATCTCTGTTGAACTAGCTGCACAGGCTGTGGTGTCATTGCAGCTGTGACAGCTCAGCGGTAGTTCCTGTCCCCACTGACCAGGCTGCCCATCGGCACGTCTACGCAGATTGACCGTATTGCAGTTCTTGCCTAAGCAATGTTGGCAGTTTTGATCATCATTGTTGACACAGCTCAAAGTTTCGTTGCAGCCGCGCAGCGTGTTGCCGTTCAGGTCGATGGTGGTCACACAAGTTTGTTGCAACTGATGCACCACGCAGAGTGCTGCAGCATTGGGTGCTGCCTCGCAGCTGGCATCCTCGCTGGAGTCGCAGGTATGGCAGGTTAGACGTTCCTCAGGTTGCAGCTATAAGAGAAGCAAACAATTACATATTTGGAATCTAATTTAATTGCATAAAATAAAGAACTCTAAAAATTAAGCACACTTATAAAACATAAGTTATTGATTTGTTATAATAAACAATAACTAAACTATCAAAGGGGTTTAAATTTAAAAACTTATCATCATCAACTTATTATTATAAATTTGTGCATTCCTGCAAGCAGACAAATCAACTCAATAGTCTTACAAATCAATAGGCTTGCAAATCAATAGGCTTGCAAATCATGTGGCTTGCAAATCATGTGGCTTGCTAAACTTGTAAAATCAAGCCAAATGAGTGAACGAAAGAAGTGAAAGAAACTAAACCAAAGTCTAAACATTTACTGAATTTTATTTACATGAAAATAACTGTACAGAACTTGAATGTTCAGTATGTTAAATTGGATTCTACAGCAAGCCAGAAGTAATGTGTGACAGAGGCAGATATATGTATTGAAGTTTAACGCTCTCGCTTACTCATGCTTAAACACTCGCACTTGGTAGCTTTCTTAACCGAGTCTTCAAGCTTTCAAATGTTTGGTTTAATCACACAAGTTATTTTTACTTGTTTTGCATTCTAGACATACTAGTTTTCGCTGTTTGGTTCAATTTCAACCACTCCACTGCAATTAGTATACTGAAAAGAAGATAATAAATAATTCAGTGCTGGGCAACGCAGTATTGCTTTTGCATTTGCACTTAGAATCGCAACCCTGCGTCCAAAAAATCTAAATGAGATTAAGTCTCGCCCGCTTTCGTCTCACCTCCCTTGTCGTAAAGGACAGTCATGACGATTCCTATTGGAATTTGATCAATTACCTTAACATTGCAGTTATCGCCCTTGCAGGTTACGCATTTGTCTGCATCGCTGCCATTCAGGCATTCCACAAATTCGTCCGACTCCAAGGTGCTCAGGCAGCCACGTTCCGTGTGTCCATCATCGCGTAGAAGCGTGTAGCAATCCGGGTTTAATACATGATCACATTTCGTACTGGATTCAGATTCAGTTGGTGCAATAGCGCAGTTTGGATCGGTGCGAGAGCTGCATACTTTGCAGTCCTGGGCGGCGGGTAGAGCCGAGAGAACATTGCAATTCTCGCCGGTGCACTGCCAAAGACGTTTCTCGCGCTGCAGCAGCGCAGCATCGCTGACATTGTATTGACTGAGACAGCCCAGTTCGGCAATCTTGCCGGCATCATCAATCTGTATAAAGCATTGCTCCACAAAGCCTTCGGCGGCAACAGCGCGGCAAGTTTTCGATTGCAACTTGCTGCAATCGCCATCAGTGCAAAAGTTGCAACTGCTACGTACGCCCAACTCCGCCGTGTTGCACTTTTCCGTGCTGCATGCCGCACAGTTCTTCAAATTGCTGGCAGCGCAGGCCGCGCGATCATCATAATCCAGATCATCCAGGCAAGTGCGTACCAGCTCCAAGGGCGAACCCAACTCCTTTGAGCGTGGATAAAGCGCGGTGATGCAATGTTCGTGGCATTGACGAGTCTCCTTCACCAGTTCAAAGTCAAACACACAGTTCTCATTCTGTTGTGCATCGCACAACACGCAATCAATCAGTTTTTTGTTATCCTTAAGATTGTTGCAACCATGCGAGCGACACTCGTAGCAGCTGTGATCTTCGGTGCTGCATGTTGTCAATAATTCATCGCTGCAACCGCGTCGTATGACAGTTCCTTCGCTGTTGAAGACCGCCACGCAGCTCTGTGCATCATTATCGTTGCATTTATGCAGTGTGCCCGTACTGGCGGCGCATGCTGCGTCACTCGAGCAGTTGTAACAGTTTATTGGACCCGTATGCCAATTGTGCGTCCAAGCATCTGCAGAAAAAGTTGCAAATTTTTATGTTTTAATTACAAATTGCAAGTTAGAATTGCACTTCTAATATTTATTTTTGTATTTAGTGTGTGCACACTGTTTGAAATGTGCGTGGTAGTGCTTAAAAACGTTAAAAACTTATTGTGACATTCACGTATAACAGTTATCGCTTATAACAAATAAGAATTGATTAAGTTTTAATTGAAATGAGTAAAATCAGCTTATTGAATCCCAGTGCTAATTGTGAGTTTAATTATCTTTAGAAAAAACTATAAGTTTTGATGTATTAATTACAAATTGCACGCAAGAAATGCAATTTTAAATATTCCTAGTTTTTGGTGTGTACACACTTTGAACTTTGAAGTTCAAATAGGGCGTATAACAGTTATAAAATATTTAATAGCTTTTATTCATTTTCAAGATTTTTGCAAAAAACGAAAGCAGGTCCACCAGCGCCGAAGATTTCAAAGTCTTTATTAGTACCTATTATTTCTGAACTATGCTTTAATTGATGTAAATTGTTAGAAATGATGAAATCGACCAATTTACATTCTAATTTAATAACTATCATGAGCAGATCGACTGCAATATGCCAAAATTAATTTTTAATAAATAAATGTTGAAGACTACATTATTTCTTAATAGTTTAAAAGTATTTTCTATTAAATATTTCATTAATATTCGCAGACTTTTTCACATTTCAAGGTACTGTCAAACGAGACTTCAATATTTTGTAATGTTCGCGATCTCTGGTTTTTCTTAAATATTCTGAAAACGTTAAATAGTGCACCTAAAAAGCAACTTAACCCCAACCAGCAAAATTTAAAAAAAATTTGTTTTTGTTATTCTATTTTCAATGTAAATGCGTACGAAAGTAACGTTCGCGAGCCTGGAAATGCCCATATGATACATTGTGGCCAAACAAACGAAATTCTGCTTATAACTTATTCAACATTTTTAGGACCAAAATTAAGGGACAAAATGTTTGTCCAATATTTCGTCAATCCGAATGTCAATGTGAATAACAATCGGAGACACCAATGAATTATTAATGAATTGTTTTTTTTTAAACAGCATTGAAAATATTTGTTAATCCATTCGCTCAATATAAGAATTATCTCAAAACTGGGATCGCTTGGCAACCAAATCTGTGCAAAGTACATTCTATTTTGTACTTGCTAATCTTTTGACTAGTTTTATCGCCACATCAAAAGCCTTGTTATTTTTATAGCTTGCAATCCAATCGCTTTATCGCTTAACAATGTCAACTATACATACAGGAGTACGTGCGTATGTACTTATATTGTGTTAATTGGTGAAGATAGTATTATACATAGGCTTATATATGTACATAAAAACTATTATTGTGAAGATCTTGAAAATAAACTGTAAATAAATTTAATCAATTTGGTTTTTTTGGAATTAAGTTTATTAAGAAACATAATCGTTATCAGGGATTACGTGAATGATCTTAATATTACCCATATTAATGGTATTACCCAATCTAAAGCAACACTTGAAAGATTATCCACTTAGGACTTATCAATTCAAATAAATCTTTGCATTACAAATACAATCCAACAGCTGCGATCTCCAAGGCTAATAAACTATGGCAAAAGTCCAAAAATCCAAAAAGCTCTAATCTTTTAAAACGTATCCGTACACTAAATCCAAATCAATCCACTCGATTTAGATGATTTTAATGGTGCTCGTAATACACCAATATAATTACGACTATTGCAGATTTTATAGTTTTTCTTAAGAACACTTCAAATATATAGTTTCAAACTGATTAACCCAAGTGTGATAAATCAGAAACTATTGGGCGCACTTTTTTATTGTAATCTTTTAAGGTGGCTGTGTTTTTTGGGTGTTATGTATTATGTCCATTCGTTTTATGGTTCTTAGTTTGCCGAACTGAGTAACATTTTTATTTGCACGCAATAAAGTTTATAAACTAATTGTCCAGCACGTTGATAAGCAATATTATCACCAAATAGGGAACATAAGTCATAAACGACGACCAATATAACAACGTCCACTTAATTATGATATGTGTTTTTTTTTTTCGATATGTTTTCATATAGTACTCGAAGTCTTACAAGCATTTAATTACACACACAACACTTTATTATTACAAGTTACACTAAAGATAGATAAAGTTCATAAATTATAGTTTTATCGTTGGATTGTTGGTGCTTTCATTCTATTATTATAAGTTTTTTTTTGCACAAAAGTTCCTTTTGAAATGAACTCTTTTTTTATTTTAATAAATAGGAATATTTGAAAATTGTGTATCAAATAGAATATCACAATTTTTTTTTCGTTTTCTTCAATCTTATTTGTAATTTAATCTTCACATCACTTGAATACAGCTTTATCCTTGATATTCATAGTTGACCAGACGTACCACTTGGATTATTGGCATATAATACCAGCAGTAGCAGAGTTACTCCTGCTGTGGTCAGTCTCATGGTCTCGATGGGTATTTTTTGTTTTTTACCCGTCGCGTATTACCAACAAAATTGAAACCGGGCAACTAATTTTGCGGCTAGGCCTGCAGCGGCTTTTATAGATTCGGTCGATCGTCAGTTCAATATGGCCATATCACCATTAGCCGAGCCAAAGTTATTGCCTCTTATTAACGACTAGTATTATTATATGACACTGTTGCCCCGAATGTATGATAAAGCAAATTTTGTTGTTCGCCGTTATTTATAACACCCCCTATTTTTTTTTGAACACACGCGAGTGCGTATGTAGGCAGGTGTACTTGTATTAACATAAAAAGCAAAAACAATTCCAAAGATAAGCCAAATAGTGTCGTATAATCGACAAAAACGATATTACACGTTATATTCGTGTTGTCTCGATTTTCGTCATTTTTAGCGTACCATCGATGAGATAAGGTGGCGACAACCCAGTATAACCCATGATTACACATCTGAACTACATATACATATAGATCTTTTATGAATAGCATCTGGAATGAACTTTATTACAATACTGATTCATTTTGACCGTCAGGAAATGCATTTAATGGCGCAGTTATAAAATTTGCAATGTCGTTGCACTTGAAATGTTATCATTTGATGGATTCGTTATGTGAGTGAAATCGATAAGCTGTGTGAGAGGTGCTCTTGAAATTTTTGGTGATTTTTGTTGGTGGCAAAATGGATTAGCTTGTCACTGTTTTATTTTGTTGTTATTTAGTATTCAGAAATCAGCAAAACCGGTTTTTGTAGTTACCAAGCAATTTCTGGGTATTCCGTAGAATTTCGCAATCGTCTGTAATCTATACTAATCGTGTTCAGATTGTTGTGCGTGTCTTAAAATTTTTTTTAATTGTTCGGTCAGCGCAATCTAATGATCTTTAAAGTAGTAGTGGAATCGGTTGTAAAGATGGATGAATTCCGAACGATTTACGAATTACTGTTCTGATTTCCGATCGATTCTGAAACGGGAACAGCTCCGTTTTCATGCACGTTTTCTTTTCTGTTTTACATACAGTTTTTCAATTGCCTCTTATCAAATGAATAAATTGATTAATTCTTTTCCAAATATGATGAAGAGTATAAGAAAATTGAGTTTAAGAATTTGTGTTTCTGAATTCCTTATGTAATCTGGCAATTACTTTTCATTCCGCAGACAACGTTTTGAGTACTTCAGAACAGCAAGCAATTCCGTTTTCGTAAAATTCCAATGGAATACGAATTCGGAGCAGACGTGATTCTTAAGAAAATCTTGTTATCTATAATTGTAGATTATAATGTATTCACACTTATTTTATATCTGAAAAGAAATTCATAATTTCTAAGCTTTTCTATTATGTGCGCTTTTTATCAGGTAATCCATTTCTCCAATCATAAATATTCACCTCGAACTTTGGTTAGCCGTGTGCTTTGGCATAGTAAACGTTATACTATAAAGTTATATTTGTATTTGTACTCAGAACTGTTTGCTATTATCGCTTTATCGTATTTTATAAACATTAGCAATTGTTTAACGATTATTAGATTAGCGTTAATTTTGTATTGGAAGTAAGGTCGCGCCAACTTAGCGCCTTAGAACTTAGTGCTAACGTTATTTACCCAAAGTTATTTATTGGATGCATATAAACACATTAGCAACTGTGAAAGAACTAGTAAAACTGTTAGGTTTTTAATAGAAATGCTTGGAGCACTATTGGGTTTGGGTGTTGGTGTTGGTGCAGGTGTTGGGGATGGTGTGGTTGTTGTAGTAGTACTGGTACTGGAACTAGAACTGGTGCTAGAACTGGTACTAGTACTGGTACTGCTGCTGGTACTGCTACTGGTTGAGGTAGAGCTTGAACTTGAACTGGAACTAGAACTATCAGGTGGTGCTGTAGTTACTTCAGTTGCCTCCAGCAGCTGATTATTACAATACGGCATTTCCAAAGGATCACAGAGCTGACAATTGACATCGGCCAGGCAGGAACGCTGCTCAGACAAGGTCAAGGAGCAACCTCGTTGAATCTTTTCATTGTTGATGCTTGCATAGCAAAAGCTGCGTCCACTGCGTGGAATATCACAGGCTTGTGCAGTTAGCTGCTCCGGCGCTGTACGGCAACGTTCATCCTTAAAGAAGGATTATATTAGCTTAAGGAACGGCCTGTGGAGAATCAACTCACCTCAGTATCCAGGCACTGCACACAAGACAGCTGACGGGAACTCACATTATTGCACTTTTCGTTTATACAAATCTCACATTGTGCATGTTGACCATGTTGACTTTCGCACTGCTGCCTCCACTTGTCTTCTAGCTGCTCCAGGCAGCCCTGAGCCTGAACTATGCCACCTTGAAATACGCTGACACAGGCATCCAGCTCATCCACGCAGTGCTCTGTGGCCAGATAGCTGTTTCTCTGGCAATTGATGCCACGACAGTGGTAACATGACTGCGTTGCAAGGACATCAGCTGCATGCAGCAATGGCAATAAAATGCAGAGTATTGTGTACTTCCTGATCGACATTGAAACTAATTCATTTGGCATTTGGTTTGGCTTTGAATTGTGCATTGCTTTATATAAACTTTGTTGCACTCGAGTTGTTTTTGTTCAAGTATAAGTCCTGATTATTTCGCACTCCAAAACTATCGTAACTCTACAAGTATCTGTATCTATGCCCCAACCAAAGTCAAGCTTTTTGATAACCGAATAAGGCACATTAGCAGTGATTTGTCGTGTTTGTTTGTCTTACCCTCGAACATTGTGCAAACAAATAACAATTTGGCTTCTTAAGCAAAATGTACGTACTTGGTTTAATTGAACTGCTTTACGTATTCCTTCCTTAGTCATAAGCAAATAAACATGTTTGTAACTATAATGGAATTTTCCTTGGAATATTACTATAACAAATTAGTTTTAGTCGGTTCGTGTTGGATGCGTGATAATACTTGTGTTTAATGACATCGTTGAAGTGTTCAAAACTTGTTATTGATATATTTTTTAACTTTATAGATGTTTTTTGATTTAACTATTTAAGCTGAACCGTTCAACTCTGGTTAAACTTAAAGTACTAAGACCTTTGGCAGTACTAGCTATATATTTTAACCTTCGGAGGATTATTTCATTAGTTGCCATGTTTCATTTAAGATTAATGAGCTTGATTATGAAATGGTAAACTTTCTGGTTTTGTAAAGATTTCATGCTCTAGAATGCTTCAAACCAATTTTTCAAAGTTTACATTACTGTATTATATAGCTTACATTTGGGCAATCGATCAAAAATTAACAATATTTTAGAAATCACATTGTTATACATTTATAAATGAATCGACACCACGCGTTGAAACTATTTAACGAAAAACAAGCAAAAGCCAGCGAAAAGTCAGCGAAAAACCAGCGGAAAGTCAGCGAGCAGCCAGTGAAAAGCCAGCGAAAAGCCAGCGAAAAACCAGCTTACAGTACAATTTTGACTGCAGAAACTTGGCTCTATAAGTTTCTATAAATCTGTAAATAAAATGTACTTTATGTATTATAATCATCAGCTCATTCTTGCAAAGCTTATAATTTATTAATTTTATAAGACAACATTTGCATATTATTTTGTAAATTTCAAACGTTCTTAAACAGAATACTTATTTTTAAAATCAAATATTATTCAAGCTTTTCTGATTTCCAGCTCACAGTATTAAAAATCATGATTTCTTTTAGTTAGGTTTTTTAATTAAGTTTATTTGCTAGATATCATATCAATTGAACATACAAGAACTAACGCAGGAAACTAATAAAGCTGGCAAAAGAATCCTTGGCAATATCCACGCTGTTGCAGCTGCGGATGTCTCCAGGAGAGCACAATTGGCAATTGGTATTCCTCAGACAGTTCTGCTGATCCGCCAGAGTTGTGGCACAACCTCTTTGAATATTGCTGCCTGATGTGTTAACAAAGCAATACGAATTTTGCGCCGTTGGAGCGTTGCAGGCCACTGGTTTCAATATATCTGCGTGCTCAGCGCAGCTGGTGTCCTGTGTAAAATTAGATGTAATATGAGAATATTGAAATTGATATCTAATAACACACCTTGCTTGAATCGCACTGCACGCAGGCAAACTTTGCAGAGCCAACATTGTTGCAACGATCCGAGTTGCACTTGAAGCAGGAGTTTTGATTTGGAGAATCACAAAGTTTTCTCAGCGTAACGGGTATCTGCAATGAGCAGCCTTTGTAGAGCACCCTGGAAGCTATATTGAAATGGTTGTGTTTATTAAACATTAGAAAAACTAGTGTTTCAATTGCTGTTTACAATCGTCAAAGATGGTCACGCAATAATCCAGCAAATCCAAACAGTTCTGCTCCTTTTGCAAGGACGTACGCTGGCAATTGATGCCATAGCAGCTGTAGCAGCTTGTGACTTTATTGGCCCTGCTGAGTCCTGTTAAACAGGCAATCAACAGCAGCACACTGAGAGTTGTTTTGGCATTCATTCTAAGGTCTTAACTAAGGCACAGAAGGCAAATGTGTTCAACTTTTATACGCATTGCTGATATGTGAAGTGCACTCGTTGTAAGCTTTAAATGGCAAAAACACTTGAAAAGTGGTTAAGAAACTGATAACATTTGTAACAGAATGGAATGTGTTTGAAGTAAGTGTAGTTTAATTGTAAGTCATTTTAAAAGTGACCTTTCTGGTTCGAATTCGGATTCATGTGAATGTTAAATAGGCTATTGTTTTTCGGTAACCAAAATAGTAATTTTTAGCCATATAAACTATAAATATCTGGCTTAAAGTATCTCATATACTATCTTATGCAGAACAACTTTAAGTTTTAAATATTAATAGTAAATTTTCAAAAATTTGCAGTTCAAAGAATCGAAATTTTTTAGAATTTATTATATTTTACTTAAATTTTCAATGCGATTTTAACTACCGAATCATAGTCGATTCTCAAAAAACTGGTAACTTTTTTAATAAGCGGAGAGTGCTAGAAAACTTACATTAAAATAAGTAGTAGAAAAAACTTAAAGTACTATGAATTCATTTCACATCATTTAACACTTCTACTTCCGTAAGACGCTTACATTCAAGGACTCTTCAAAAATCTCTAAATTTGTTGTTTCTCTTATCATTCTGTTTGCTCAACCCAATCAATCACATGTCAAGCTAATTTAAAAAAAATATAAACTATTGCATAAATCAGTTGAACTATCTGCAGCTGTCGATAAACTGGAAATCCCAAAAATTGTAATCAATGATTTAGTTCGTTTTGATTGCATTTATTTCTGTTTAATCAAGAACATAAATATTTATATATATTGGCTAGTTTGAAACTTTAATAGCTAGCAGACTCAGCATGCCCATGATTAGACCCAGCACTGCCTGTCCTTGTGCCGCTCCAGACTTGAGCAGATCATAGCTATTGCAGGCGCCTGAGTCCATCGTATCCTCGACGTTGCACAGGCTGCAGCTGTTGTCCTCCAGACAAGTTTTTTGCTCCCGCAGGCTCAGCGCACAGCCCCTTTTGAAGTTCACACCATCGTCCTTGACATAGCAATAGGCATTATTCGAAGTGGATGCTGCACACTGCGTGGGGCTTAGATTTGAGGCACCAGCCGTGTTGCACTTGGAGTCCTTTGTAAAGTGTAGGAAATGGAATATATTTATGTTAATTGCAGTAATATTTATTTAGCTCACCTGTGAGCCATTGCATTCGATGCATTGATAGTCAATGCGTCCTTGTGTGTTGCATAGCTCTCCGCTGCACTTGCGGCACTGCTTGTCCTTTGCCTCGCACTTGGACTGCGCTGCCAGCGAAAGTCCTAGCAGACAGCCCCTCTCACTGACCTTGACTATAAATCACATTTAAATAAATGCTACTGCTCAACTTTAGCTACTTACAGCCCTCGTATACAGTCACACAAATATCCAGCACATCGTTGCATGCCACAGTCTTATTCTGCCGACTTGTACGCTGGCAATTAATGCCCTCACAGCTGTAGCAAGTACGCGGCACTGTTGCTCCTGTTAGTGCCAGGCACAACAAAAGGATAATTCCAGTTGGCAGCAACATTTTCTTTATACCTGAAACTTTGACTAACGAATTCAAACTAAAACTATACGCCTAACTGTCTGTTTGAAAGTCAAGTAAATAGGCGACACTTCAGCATATTCCTGGCAATATTTTCTATTGCAAATTTGAACATCTGATAAGAACTCGACTGCACTTTTCAAGGGGCCTCTTGTACCCTATCTATCACGGTTTAAGACAAGATAGCTAAACAACTAACAGGCCAGTTCCCATTTCCGAAAACTTTTTATTCTGTATCGCTTTAAATTTTGTGTTAAAGTTGTAATATTCCTTTTCAAATATATAACTTCTCATTCCAGTATCTCAAAAACAAACATATTTTAACCAAATTTTTCATTGTTATTCGGAATTCAGAAGCGCTAATCAGGTCCGGCATTGCTGAATCGAGAACAGCTAAGTTTGCTTTCACGTTTTCTTTTCTGTTTTAAAGACAGTTTTTCAATTTAATAATATAAATGTCATTTGACTTTAATCTAATGAATGAATTGACTAATTCTTTTCTAAATATGATGAAGAATATAAGAAAACTGACCTTAAGAAATTATTTTTTTGAATTCCTTGTGTTACCTGGCAATTACTTTTCAATCCGCAGGCAACAAAGTAAAACTTTTAAAAACGTAAACGTTTGACGTTTTGGGGACTTCAAAACAGCAAGCAATTTCGTTTCCGAAAACTTCGAACGGAGTACGAATTCGGATCAGGCCTGAATAGTATAGATTCAGAACGTTTTGATTGGAATCGGATATGAAATGATGGATGAGTACATCTTGTGTACCCTTAATGTACATATTTTAAGTAATTGTATCTAAAGTTTAGATAAATGAATATTATTTCCTTAGCGCTGTTTGAAGAAATTTAAAAATGATCTTAATGCCTTTTGAAAGTTTAATTTAGTATTGTTTAAAATCGTTCATAAACCTAATTAAAAGGTATCTGCCTGGTCAGGCTAGCTGAACTTAAGATTGTCCAACTGTTTCACACATTTTGTGGTTTATTTGAAAAAACTTTGTTTGCATATCTCTTGAGCTGCCCAATATCTTAAGTAGTGTTGTAGTGCTGCTTAACTGCTTATCTGTGTATATAGATATAGATGTATATAGAAATACAATATATGAACACATATATATATATATGTACATCAAGTCAATTTTGTCTATCATATGACTCATGAAAGGTAGTTTAGTTTTATTTTCCATTACATGCTACTCTTTTATACATAAATAAGTATATATTTTTTTTAAGAATCCCTATTTCTTAGAATTATTGTTTTTGTTTTATAGTCATGAGTACTTAATATGGCTCGTTTGATCTATATCAAAAGTTATTTGGTTTTTTTCAGTGAATCATTAAGAATTGGCCATAGTTGCCCAATCGTTTTTTATTGGGCAGTGGTTATCTACTGCTTATCAAATCAATTGTTACGCTTATCACAAATTCGCTACAAAAACTTAATACACTGCGTAAATTTATGACGCTCGAAAATAAAGTAGCAACTTCAAATACTTTTTGTTATAATTTACAGAGAAAACACAAGACCTTGTCAACCAAATTTGTACAAATTAAATGAGCTGTCCGAATTGAGACAGATAAACAGATATGAATTTCTGACATATATAATTAACTTAAATTTCAGAGTGCTTCTTTTGAGCACTACTTGCTTATCTTATAAGAAAGCTGACTCATTTTATAGAAATTCGCAATTCCAATTGTGTTTATATAAGGGCTTAGTCAAAGCAAGAACGTACAAATAATGTGAAATATAAAAAAAACTACTTTATATATAGTTTTTCGTGTTCTATATCCATGCTTAAGACTTTCCAAGTTTCGAAATTTTCTTTCATTATTTGCCTTTTTGCCATCAGTTCTGCTTAACTTTTATGACAACATTTTCAACTTTTCGGCCAAACTTTAATGCGAAGGTCACACTCAAAAGTACAGTTCATTCAAATTAAAGCACAAAACTGTACTTATTTGCATATATTTACAGCAGATTTTTTTGTACAAGCCCAGCAGACGGAGATTACACAATCGCCAAAAGAGAGAAAAATGAAAATAATACAAGCATAACAAAGAAATATGCAAAACAGATGAATTGGGGATAAGGAAACAAAACAGAAAAAAAACCAGGACAAGAAAACAAAAAAAAAAAAAAAAAAAAAATATCCTGAAATCGTTATAAAAATTGTAACTTTATTTTACCGCTGGGACAAGTTTGAATAGGGCGGTAAATGTTAAAGACAATGACATAATGAAAATGAAAGTTGCAACCGGGGGTTGTTGCAAGTTGTTTGTGTATTGTTGTAAGAACACCAAGAACAAAGTAAATCCACTTAAAAACGTATCAAAACAAAACAGGAAGTGGACTTTACGAATACGAAAGTGTATCAGTTTCGAAATTGTAAGCCAACTGAGCTCAGCTGTTCTTCATCGTGGCTTAACTTTATGGATATCTCTATTAAATAAACTAGCCGCAGAATGTTTATTAATGATAGGAATATCTCAAATTGAAATACATATTTCAGCATATTTCATGTCAGCCACTTGTCACATGCCTTTCATCGAGACAGATATTTAGTTTATTGTCTGGTTATTGTATCTGTATCTTCATATGTATCTGTATCTGCATCTGTGGCAAACAATTTGCAAGTATTTATATTATTTATGCAACACAAATATTGTTTGCCAATCAAATTGAGATACCAAATAATATGCTATTTGTTATGCATTGAATGCGTTTAACTGCTGCAATACAATTGTTGTGACTTGTCAGCGTCTGTCAACTGAACAGCTGCACTCACACACACACACACACAAACACGCACACACATCGACACATTTGTATCCCACAGAATGTTTTTGAATCGTTGCAAATAATTTACTGCTGATTGCATATTTTGGTTCACCTTTTTTTTGGGTCCACTTAACAAAAATGCTTGGTTCTCACAATTGACTTGAATCATTGCTGGCAATATGCATATTGACTGATTGCTTGATTGATTGATGGTTGGTATGTGCGTTGCGCTGTTTTGCTGGCATTTTCGCATTGCGTATATGCCTCGTTGTATGTGTGTGCTGGCATTCATTTCCTTTGCGCTCGTTTTGTGGCCTGCGGTCACACACATAACGGTCTAACTATTTCTCTATCTCCCACGACACCCACACCTGCCCTTCCTTCTCTTACCATCTCACTTCCTCTCTATCCCACTCTGCTGAATGCTCGCGCTTGTAATTGCGTTTATTGTGCGTTTGAGATTTGTAATTCGCTTGTGTGCAATTGTGTGTGTGTCTGTGTCTGTGTGTGTGTGTGTGTGTATTGGCCGTGTTGATTGAAAATGGCTTAAGTAATCGACAGTTGATTGGTTGATTTGATTGTTGGTGTTGTAATCGTTTGTGTTGCTGTTTCTCTTGTTTCTCTTGTTGTTGCTATGTCTGTTGAATGGCGCGGATTAGTTTTCCAGCTTTAGCCCATAGGCTGCGTATTGTGGGTTTTACTTGAGCTTATAGCGCTGTAAATCTTATTATGACATTCCGTTCATGTGGGCGAGATTACGTCGATAGTTGCTCAAATCGAAGCGTTCCTTTAAAGGCATGTTTTTTTTTCTTTTTGGCCCTGACTGCGTATCAAAATTTAAGCTTGAAGTATGCTTATTGAAGTCAACAATGTGTATGTGTGCAACCTTAAATCAATGTAGGAAGTTATTAATAAAAGACTTTAATGCTCAATGAGCTGTGCTTTGATGAAACTGTCTGCTCTTTGACCAGACCTGCACAATTATAGCAAATGTACTTTAAGGAATTATAATAATCTATTCAATAAATGCTTTCTAACGACAATATTTTAAAGCATAATTCGCAAAAATTCGCAGTAAAAGGAATTTACTACAAAATTGTTGAATTCCCCAAAAAAAAATTGGTCTAATCTCCAAGTTTTCAAAAAGTGGAATAATTTATAATTTATATTTTTCTGAGTACGAATTTTGAGTTTTAAAATATAAATCACTAATAAGAATAATTTGTAACTTATGTTAATTATTATATATTCATTATTATATTATTCAATTGTTACTTTTATTATAAAAGTTGTATAAAAACAAAGTTCACAGACACTCCAACAACAAAGTTTTGCTTAAAAAATATATTAAATAAAATTAACAAAAATTAAATAGTATCTTTAATCCGACTTTCTATCAGTGTTCTTTTATAGTAGTTAAATTTAAGAAAAAATAATAAAATAAAAGAAATAATAAAATATGCAACTGTTATACAAAATTAGTTCAAGTCTCAAAAGCACAGTGATTTCATAAGGATTTGAAAAATTAGCCACTTTTGACTATTTTGCTTTGCATAAGTTACACAGACATGTGCATTATATGTATGTGTGTGTATATGTGTACTCCTACACTTGTACACATTTTTCTTGAACATTTCTTCAACATTTCTATGTCATCTGTGAGTTTCTTTGCGTCTGCCGCTGAACCCTGACCCAAATGCATTGGTTGACTGCCTGCTTGGGTCTTTGATATGGCAAGTGTGTGGGGCAGGAGGGGAGGGTAGGGTAGGGTGTTGGTGGTGGAGTCGGCTTTTCAGCAGAAATAAGCTGCTGGCGCTGTGGTTACAAACATTTTTGCGGATGGACGCAGCCACGAGCACCACTTTGTTTCGAGCGGTTCAAGCAGCTGGCGGGGTTGGAGGGTGGTTGTAGATGGCGGCTTGAAGATGGCGGGCGGAAGCGGGAAACGAGTTGAGTTTTGTGTGAAGCAAAACGTAAATAAAAGCCAAGCAGGCAAACGGCCACGAAAGAAACGTAAAATGCCGCAAAATGGCGTAAAAGAAAATCCACTTTTACAGTAAAAGTTCTCAGTGGCTGCCTTGTTGTTGTTGTTGCTATTATTTTTGTTGCTTCTGTTGTTGTTGCTGTTGTTGTTGTTGCCTGTTACCTTTACCAAAATGCAACCATTAGCTGACCTGAAAAGCTTTGCCCTGCTCTGAAGTGGCGCTCTTTTAGTGGCTTCATATGCACTTCAATATTTAACATAAACAAATATAAACAAACTACATCAAGTGTGTAACAATTTGCTTGTGCATATCTGTGTGTGTGTCTTCGTGTGTGTGTGTGTGTGTGCGTGGCAAGTGTGTAAATATGCCAAGATGACAGGTAAAATTAGGCAGCTGTCAGCCTTTGTTCATGTTTAAATAAGTAGTCGAACAACAAAGAGTTAAATTGTTTCTTTTGTTTAATATAGAAGGTCATATGTTGCGGTTTACAGAACATGACATAGAAATGTGAATTATGAGAATTCAACTAAATATTTGATCGATTTATGTGCATTTTAGTATGTTATTTACAATTATTGTGTCATTTAAAATGTCATCGGTAAATATTTATTCTTCAATCAAACCTTTACAACTCAATAGCCATATTTTCAAGTTGTCTCCATATGAAATCTTTATAAGTCTTGAAAAAATCTTGACATTGCGATTTGAAACTGTTGTGATTAGTATTTGCATCATGCTTAACTAATTGCATTTTTATGCCCTTGTAGAGGGAAAAAGACGTCTCAGTTGATCAGTATTAACAGCCGAGTTATGTTCGTCATGTCCGTCTGTCCGTCTATTTATATGCGTTTTTCAGGACTTTTTTGTAGAGCTATCTTGATGAAACTTGGCATAGATGCTTCTTATTGAAGGTAGTTCTTATAGTTGAATTGGCCAGATTGAAGCACTATAACATATAGCTGCCATAGAAACGATCGGTTGAAAAATAGGTTTTAGTTCGAAAAACTTTTTTGTTGTTCAAGATAACGGAACCAAACTCACTTAACCTAAGTTTAAGTATACTTTATACATGCCAATTTCATCATAATCCGACCACTATATCTTATAGCTGCCATAGGAACGATCGATTGAAAATAAGTTTTTGTAAGAATAACTTTTTTGTTTTTCCAAACTCAGTTAACCTTAGTTTAAGCACATTTTATACATGCTGAGCAAAATTCATCAAAATCGGACGAGTGTATCTTAAAGCTGCCATAGAGCAATCTATTGTAAATTCAATTTTCTTTTTGTTCTTTTCTGCAAGGGTATATAGCTTCGGCACGTCGAAGATAACATTTTTTTGTTGTAATTAATAATTGTTTTTTTCACAATTAAAACTACGATCAATAGATATGTAGTAAACTGGTTTAAAATAACCGTTGAAATTTCAATAAATTCATTTATTTTATTTTAAAAAGTAACTCTGCCAGCTTTAAACTTAACTAATTGCTTTTATATTTTATCATGACAACTGGATTGACTACTGTGTTTCTTAAGATCATAATTTACTGCATTCCATAATATCTAGTTGCATCCACAATATCGCACTCAGTGACAAGTCAGCTACTGTAAATGGACAAGCTGATAACCGGATTTGAAGTTTAGGTGGCCAAACCCTTGGGTGGCCAATATTTTGAACAGTTCGCGACGTTGGCCAATCAAAACTGCCATGATTAATGTCAACACAATTGACATAAAGCATAGCCATGGCTATGGTCATAGCCAGAGGCTTCAGTTGGCCAAGTGTGGGGCCATGAAAAGCCATAAAGCAACCGGAAAAACTCGATGGCAGTGAAGATGCAATTATTGATGGATTATTTACTGTCAGCACTGTCCGTTATGACAATGAGATATGGCCACAGGGCGACCAAGACAGCGTCGCTCTCTTTCTCTCTATGTCTGTCTGGATAATGTCTGCAACTGCAATGACAACGACTAGACAAGGAGATCAATGCGCCTACTTTTGTGTCCCCCTGGGCCATTTCAGTCTATTGCATTTTCCAAGGCATTCGACTGACTTTGCAATTTACGGCAGCAATTATATATTGTAGGATGGACTGGTTGAATGGCACGCCGTGTGGCAGGCATCATTAGTATTCAATATTCAATAACTTGCATTGATGCATTAATTGCGCGTAATCACCCGCCGTATAAATAACCAACAATGATGGAACACACGACACACATACATCGCCCCAAGTCCAGGAAGTGTAGAGTCGTCGTCCCGTTCTCATTCTCATTTGCATAGCCATCGCATATTTGTGTAATTATGCGTGGAAATTACAATAGCTGTGGCATCAGACGGGGGCAAGTGGCATGTGGCAGTGGCAGTGGCAACGCTTTTGGGAGCCCATCATCATACATCGCATAGCTTCTTGTCATGCCGTGAGACTTTTGCCGCCAGTTGCAGGCATTTGCTGTTAATTATGTTGACAGCGTTTCCTTCGTAGACAGAGGTATGCGGGATGGCTTATAGGGTGTATGTGTGTGTGTGGGGGGGGGGGGGGAGGGGGGGAAGACCACCAACAATGTCAGTGGTCGTTGTCAATCGATAAACGTTTAATCGCCATTCAATGATAATGCACAGAATCAACATTGTGATTATGAGCCACGCTAATGGATAATTTGTGCTTGAGGCTAATTTTTGATTTAATATGCAAAACGTCAAATGAGCATTTGTCGTTAGATAAGCCAAATAAAGTATGTTTATTGGATAATTTATTAAATAATGATAATTGCAACTTTGATTAGGCATAAATTAACAAAATATATGCCATACATATGTTCTCAATATTAACAAAAAACGTTTTGTTCATAAAAAAAACAAAAAAAAAATTGACGTGTGCGTCGGCCGGGAATCGAACCCGGATCAACTGCTTGGAAGGCAACTATGCTGACCATTACACCACCGACGCCACTTGATACAGGAGAACAGATTACAAAATTCGAATTTGAAATAGAGAATTACGTTTTTATAGCATAAAGTATACGCAGTGGTCGTCAATCATTATATACATAAATGTTCTTTAAAAACAACATTTTTGAAACTGAAATTAGTTTTATTTATTCTTAGTTAATTTTATTTGAAATTTACATAATAATAATAATTATGTTTTGTAAAATGTGTACAAAATATAAAAAAATGAAAGAAAAATCAGAATTTTCTAATTTATGTATATAATTTTCTAAGTTTCTTATTTCCGAGCGAGTTTTTCTTTGAAAAAACTTTGTCGTGTAGAAGAAGGAGTACAGAAGCTGCCCTGTTCCTTTTCATGCTCTATTCAAACAACTTTAGACAAACTTTACCGTTTAAAAACAGTTCTTTCTATATTATAAACCTTTTTTCAAATCTATTGTTTTAAAAACAGTTTTACATTTGATAAATGTGTTATTTATAATTATGCATTTTTGCAAGTTTTGCATTGCAAATGTTTACTCAGGACAATAATTAAGTGTATTTGGCAAGCATGTTGCACGCTTTTGCAATTGAACTCTTTCAAATTATCTAAACCTAAACATTTGTGTTTAGATAAACAGAAAAATGCTTTAAAATTGATAGTTAGCCAGAGGCATAATAAAATGCAATTTATGTTGATTGCTTATTTGCTTTTCGAGTAATTTGTTAAATTCGCTTGCCCAGCATCGTCTGGAAAGCACATAAAACTCTTGTTGTAGGTGTTGTGTGGGTGTCAAAGGTCAACTGGCATCTAATGTTGTTGGTATTGTGGTATTGCAGTACTGCAGTATTGCAGTTGAGCCTGCTTCAAAAAAAAAAAGATTACCAAATGCAAAATGCAAAACTCCAACGACTGAAACTTTATTATGTGTTTTGCCTGACAGCCATGACAAGTTGTGTGTGTGTCTATTTGTTTGAGTGTGTGTGATGAGTGTGTGTGTGTGTGTGTTTTAGTGTGGCATTTGGCAGGCGGTTTGACAAACTTATTAAAAAACTTTCCCGACTGAAGAATATTATCATTAACAGCAAAACGCTTTTCCTGATGTGCTCGTCATTGCCAGACACTTGCTCCAAAAGTTTTTTGTAGTTTTTTAATTATGAAGTAATACTATGTGCGTCTATGGGCGTTTGGGCGTGGCACTTTCATATGTAAATAGTTTTCAGCTGCTTTTGCGCCATTTCATTACCAAAATGAATTTTTCTTTTTTTTCTCATTATCCGTTGTTGTTGATATTAACAATTTTAATTAAAAATTATATTGTTCACTCACACACAGACACACACACACACACACACACACACACACGCACACGCATAGCTCGTAAATTCCAGCAAAATAATTTATATGCCATGCAAATTTGTCATTGTAACTTTTGATACCCCACAATTTATGTTTAATCAAATAAGATATGTTAGTTATGTAATATTTTAAAAATTGATTTAATATATTGCATGAAATGAATACCTTCCTATTCAATTTGGAGAAACTCTTAGTTTTTATATTATCTTTCAACTAAACATTAGTGTTTTATTTTAATATGTTTTCCAATATTTACAGGGTGATTTCTGTAGTATGGTTCACTACAGTTTTTCATTTTGTTATAAATTTACATATATGCGCGTAAGCTAAACTTTTAAAGCATTGTTATGGTAATGCCTCTGGTCTGAAAATTACAAAAATTTTGGAAAATGCTGCTGCATTCTTTATCCCCCCCACCTCCCTCTGATCCTTGTTGCTATTTCGTGCCCGCTGTGCATGCGGAAATTAAAGGCATCAAGTTAAACGTTCAGGCGACAATGTCCTTCTCATTCACTCATAATTGCCTTGCGGTGCTTCAGCTAATAGAATTAGAATGCGCTCCATGGCCAATTTCCAGCAAATTTGTTGTTCAGTTTGCTGCCGACGCTGCTGTTGCTGCCTCTGCTGCTGCTGCTGCTGATTTTGCAGTTGCAATTGCAGCTGTTGGGACCCTAGAGTTAAGAGCCTGGAGTCAAGTTGGGCGCGTTTCGTGTTTTGCTCGTGTTAAATATTGTGTTGAGACAAACGACTTAAAGCATTGAAAAGCAAATACATAAATATTTTGATAATACATTTTAAATAAATATCGCGAGCTATTCTGGTTCCCACTTTCGACAAGATTTTTTCGGAATTAAAAATTATAATTCTAATTTTTACTCCCTGTTCTTATTAAAAATGGAAAAAGGGAGTTATAAAGTACAGCAAATGTATGTAACAGACAGATGGAAGCATTTCCGACTATATAAACTATCTATATTCTTGATCAGCATCAACAGCCGAGTCGATTTAGCCATGTCCGTCTGTCTGTCTGTCCGTCCGTCTGTATGAACACGTCGATCTCAGAGACTAAAAGAGCTAGATACACCAAACTTGGCATATAGGTTCTTGTATACCGTACGCAGATCAAGTTAATTTCAAATTTTGGGTACATCCACACCCCACACCCCCGCAAATCGCAAAAAACTCCCACAGCCACAATTTGAAGATAAAGCATTGATTTTTTTTACACATATATGTTATATCAATGTAGATCAGCTGCGCAAATTTCATTACGATCGGTTAAATAACCCAAAAGTTATTGACTGTTTGAAATGCAAGTTGGGAGCAGGGAGTCTCGTAGTCGGACACACTCGACAAGAGCATTCTTACTTGTTTCCACTACAATTTTGAATGTAATCAACAGGATTTACAAAAAATGAAAATAGGATCATAAGAAGCAGAACCTTGTAGAAAGAAGTGTTTTACTTAGAGTCGTCTTTCTGAAATTTTACTTAGCTTGAGAGTGTCATAATGCCCAACTCTAGCCTCAAGTGTTATCTAATTTTGTGCCTTTCAGTTCAATAAAACACACAACTATAGCACAAGAAAAGAATCAGATTAATTTAAAGAAAAATTAATTTCTTCGAAAAGTTTTTATAAACCATTCATGTAAGAAATTGTTGTTCGTGATTAAAAAATACAACTAGCGTCCATCTCTAGTTTGGAGTCTGCAGCTTGGACAACGATGGTTGCTCGTGCCGCTTAATTAATTGGCGAGGTGAGCGAAAAAAAAAAAAAAAAAAAAAGTGGCGAAAGATTCCTAAGCTATGCGGCAGTCATGTTAAGGCGGCATGGAGGGTGAGGATGAGGCTGAGGATGAAGAGAGTCTAAGGATGCCGTCGCCAGTGTCACCAAAGGTTGATTGGGATCAAGGTGGCAACGAAGTTGTCTCTTGTTTGTTGTTCGTGTGTGCCGACAATGACAACGAGCCATGAATTGTCCAACTTATGGGCTGCCGGAGTGGGTAAGTGTCTTTTTGTTGTTGCTATGCTTATTGTTGTTGTTGTTGCTTGGCTTGTACGAAGATGTTGCTCGGTTGTTGTTGTTGTTGGGTGTTGCTGTTGCTGATGTTGTTGTTGTTGTTGTTCGTTGTTTTGTTGCGCAATCCTGATAAACGTGTACATTGTTGAAAGATTGGCCTGAAGTTGAACAATGCTATTGCTAAGTAGGCACAAAATGTCGCGTGGCTGTTGCTCAATGTTGCATCTAAGCAATAGTTGCAGTTACTATTTGTTGCACCAATTGATCGCAGAAAGTAGAATTGTGCAACAAAAATCTCAAGTGATATTTGGATTTTAAAAGAAGTGATGAATATATGATAATATGAGACTGTTGCGGCTTCAACTTTCGGTAAACTATTGCAAAAGTGAATTTTCATATGTTCTTGATTACACTTTTGACAAGATTTTGCGAATTGAATTCACGTGCATTTGATTAAGTACTAAATAAAGTTTCTGTTGATATAGGACTAACTCGCTTTCTTTTCTTTTTCTATTAATATTTTCATATTAGTATTTGTTGAGCAATTTCTTTGAAAACTTTCAGAATAATTGAAGAAATCTATAAAATAAATAAAAAGTATATAAGATTTTTGAAACCATTCTCTAATTTGTAATATATAATAGACGTGTTTATAAAGTGTATTCTAATATTTTCAAACTTTCAAAATTCAGCTCAAACCATTTAAAATTCTCACACTTTTTTTCAACCCCTTCAAAATTTGTATCTAAACCGAAGGCAATCTTTAAAAGCTGCATAAAATAGCATCAGGCTGTGCAACTAAGTAAAAACTAATAGTTAAACCATCTAACGGTTTAGCTATAGCATTACATAATACAACAAAATGCAATTAACGCAGCCCCATCCTCCAAAAATCACGACAATTAAATGGCGCTGTGAAATTTTAAGCCTAAATAACGAAAAATTTTGCGCATGACAACGGAAATTAAATTGCATGAAATTGGAAAATTATTACCACGCACGCCAATACAGAAACACACACATGCATACACACACACACATACACACAAACACACACACACACATTTGCATAGTGCTGAGGTAGCCATGCAATTTGGTTAGCCATTTAAGCCAAATTAAGGCCCCGTTGGAAGCACTTTGGCTTGGCCTCCACCTCATCCACCTCCCCCAACTCCTCCCATGCCCCCTTCTCCTGCTCTTCGTGCGTGCTACGCTGGTCACATGCAATCAAGGCTGCAATTTTCTTAACCAGTTTTCCTTTGTGCCTATTAGCCAGTTGACAGTTCGTGTGCGTAACGCGGCTTCCACAGCATCTCTGCCTCGCTGCAACCGCAGCAATTTTTCTAATGATGACACGAGGACGACGACGTCCCAGAATAGAAACGATTTTTTTTTTATTTTCGTATACCCAATATATACAAACTGCGTAAATAAGGGTATATCAGAAGTTTTGTGTTTTTATACTCTGTTTTCCAAAATGGAAAAAAAGAGTATATTGGGTTTGTGAAATGTCCGTCTGTCTGTCCGTCTGTCTGTCCGTCTGTCTGTCCGTCTGTCTGTCCGTCTGTCTGTCCGTCTGTCTGTATGAACGCAGGTTTTTTCCACAATTTTGAAGCTAGAGCAACCAAACTTGGTATACATGTTGGTATATACCATAGACTAGTGACCACACCCTTGACCGACCTGCCAAAAAAAAATATGCCACGCCCACTACCACCCCCGCAAATGAGCTAAACCTGTATCTCCTACACCCTTATAGCTAGAAACCCCAAATTTTGCAGTATGACTCCATTTGAACTCTTCGATAGATTGGAGAAAAAAATTTTTACGTACAGAAAACAGAGTATATCGCAGTCGGGTGAGCCCGACTGCAACGTTCTTACTTGTTTAATTTAAAATTGAAATTTAATTATTATTATATAATACATTTTTTTTTTAGGTCAGAAAATAAAAGTTATTTTTCCAACATAATGAAAATAATCTAAATATAATTCATAGTTTTTAATTTTTAAAATAAAAATATAATCTAATACACGTATATTTGAGGATAACTTTTCTGCTCCATGATTTTTAAGATATCACTTTCTATTTTGACTTCACATCTGTTCATCTATAGTAAAATTTTTATAAAATTGTAAAGTTTTTTAAAATGTATGTTTTAGGCAGAAGATAAAATTTCCGATCTTAAAGACCGATTTATTTTAGATAAGCTTTGATTCTCGAATCGATCTAGCCACGTCCAGCAGTCTAAATAGTGAGACCTAGAGACAATTAGTTATAAGCAAATGCAAGTATATTATTGATCCCCACAAAACCTTAAGATCGTTTTAAGACCACGTTTTTCAGAATAAACTTTTTGTACTCTTTTGTTTTGTACAAAAATTAAAAAAAAAAGAGTATATCGGGTATGTGAAAAGTCCGCCTAGCTGTCTATATTTCTGTCTGTTGATCCGTTTAAGGCTAAAGCAATCAAGCTTATTTATATGATATGTACTTTAGGAAAAAGGTTATTTCCGAGTAAGCAAAAGATAAGTTATAAAACTTTAAGCAGCAGTACAGGGTATTTAACATTCGACTTTAGCATTCTTGAATGTTTTTTTTTTTTCTATATATATTCTTAACTGCAACCAAGTTTGGCGTTGCATTGGCATTGGCATTGGCATGCATTGCCAATCAGTTGGCAGTTTGTTTGGCTTAATCGTCTGCGTAATTGATATGCGTATGTGGAAGGGGATAGCGGGTAAGGGGGGGGTTATGGCCAACTATTATTTCTGGGGCGTCAGTGCTGAGGATCTTTGGTCTTTCTTCTTTGTTTTAATTAAAGTGCACAGCTCGTTGAATTTTAGCTGGCAATTTAACAAAGACATTATTACGCCTGATTGAGGCAGCTGCTACAAAATGCTAAATGGAAGTGGAAATGGCATCTGAAAGATTGAAATTGATGTAATGATTGATGCTTGTGTGGTCCACAAAAACTGGTTGATTGAACAGGTAACAGGCCACAAAAAGTGAGAAAAATTGCGATGGCGTTAAGAAACGCGATTGCAATCAATGCAGTAATCGATTGCTATTTATACATATTAGTTTTAGTTAATGTAGCAACTAATTCTGATGGCTAAACAAGCTTTTGAAGAGCATTTAGAATAAGTTTTAGTTAGAATAACTAAGCTACTTTGGTCAAAACCTATGTAAAGGGCTTTGAAATGCGAACCTTGCCCAACAAAACATATTGCAAATGTGTCCGAAATTACAATAACAAAATTGTAGTTTACTTTTGGAAAGGGTTTCAGACATCAAAAAGGTCCTGCTGACCAATAATGTAATGGCCAGCAATTGAGACTGGCCCCAGAAGGTCATCAGGCTAAAAACGACAAAGATAAATATTGAGCCGCAATCGCTCAGCTGTGAAAATGCCGCAGAGCAAACACAAACAGGAGCATACAAATATGCGGCACACTGAGCAGCAATAGTACAGCAACAGCAGCATAATAAATACAGTAAGACACAAAAGAGAGAACGAGAAAGTGTATGCCTTATGTGCTATAAATATGCAGCCCAAACTCAAACTCAAACCCAAAAAAAAACCTCAAAAAGGAACTGGCCAATGCCACCAGCAAACAAATAAACAAACGTGCCGAGTATCAGCTGGGCAAGGATGTTGATAGAAGGCGGCTGCAAATGGGGGCGTGGCAGGCATTGAAATGCCAAAAACGTAAAACGTAGTGTTTCATTTTTGCTCTTTTGAGGCGTGGAAGCCAAAGCAAATATTGGCTTAAAGTGCCAGTTGGGGAGGAGTTGGAAGTTAGAAGTTAGAAGTGAACAGCAGCAGGCACTTAATTTTAGCATTTTGTTTTTGGGGTTTTATGGTCAACAACTTGAATTAAATTAAATAGTCGTAAATAATTTAACTAGACTACAAAACTCTAACTGGTACTAACCGCAAAAGGAGCTGGCTATGCCAGCAGCTGTTTGAGATACAAATGTATCTACAAGTAATGCGCTCTTCTTGCTGTTGGCAGCTTGTAATTTACTTAATGATGCTCAAAGTGATTACAAATGCAGTCAAGCATGCTTTACATATTGCACTTGGTCATGTTCATGTCATACTCACACTTGTCTGAACAACAGCAACTATAACAATTACAACTTGAAACCATCTTGAGCTTCCGACAACAGTGTGTGTGCGTGACTTGACCTCAAGGACCTGCAAGGCAGACACATAAATCCCAAGCAAATCAATTATGTTGACCCGTCTGCAAGTTCTTAACTTTTTTGTTTTCTACATGCATATGCCATATAACTATAATCCAAGGTCAGTTTCGTATTCAGTTGGATTTGCCATAAAAAGCGTGAAAAAAGCTTAAATATTTCACGCACGTTCGGTGTATTAATTGATATTTGCAGTAATATGCATAAGTCAGGACATGGACAGCAACGAAATGAATAGCAAATGAGCACAGCAGGAGCTTCAACCGCATATAAGGCCACTCAAGAAGCAATCGACACACAGTCTGAAGAAAATGTTGGTTTAAAGTTACAACTAAATTTTGTAAAACTCAAATATAGCACTTAAACTGAGTCAAATTAAATTATAGTTGTTCTCATTCTTTTGCGTTTACTCTCTTGAGAGAGCATTACCATTGAGTTGAACTTGCTCTCATTCTATTGTGATTACTCTCTCGAGAGAGCTTTACTTCTGAATTTAACTTGCTCCATTGCGTTTACTCCCTCGAGAGAGCATTTCAATGAAGTTTTCTGAAAGCGCTGCTTACATGATGCAATTCTTGATCGCTTTTTCATGCAGTTTTATCTTGCATGGTGTAAGCAAGGAACTTATTTTGAATGACAACGGAAACATTTCTATTTAGTGCTTGGATTCATGCAAGATTTTCTAAAAGTGTTTTAAAATCTAAAAAATTGTTTGTTAAATAAACCGAATAAGCCGTAAAAGCTATAATTGTGTTTGTTATTTCTTTTTTTGTGAATCTTTTATAAAACCGTAAATTAAAAAAACTACAAATTATATAAATTTTTTTATTATTTGTTTATTTACAGCATGGAACTAGTTTTCAAATAGTTAAAAGAAGACGCTTCTGTGCATTTTCTTAAGCGAAGTGTTTAATCGATGACATATTTTCAAGAATGATCTCGAGTGCAAGCTTATTTCTTAAACGCTTTTGGCAATGCTTCTATAGAAACTTAAGCCGTATTACAATATTTCTTTAGATTTAGTTTTATGCTACATGAATCAACATTTTGTGTTGGCCGTATTGGCCAGCTAGATGTTGACCAAATTTTAGTTAGGTACTACGTCTGTCTGCCCGGGCGAAGTAAATTAGTGCAAACAAAGCGTTTGCCATATGCAAACGGAATACTAATTAGTTGGGGCCTGGCAAGGCTTGAATATGTCTCTACCGTGAAGTCATCGACCTTGGCAGCCAACTTCATCTAAAATGCCCAACAATATTATTGGCTTAAATATTTACTTGGCCAGCACATGGGCAGCATAATTTAATTTATAATTCAAATATTTGATGACATGCAAAAATGTCGCTCGAAAATGCCATGAGCCTCAATAATTAGATATGTATGAACTTTACACATTGCAGAATGCTTAGTAATTGAAATTTAATTGAATGCTTTTAATATACACATATGTACATATTTGAAATCAGTTAACAGCAGCTGTTTCTGCCCATGTTTTTTTGTTCTTGTTGTTGTTGGCTCAGTTAAATTAAGCTATTTGTGCGACACTAAATTAATTATAAAGCAATTTGAATGCACAGCTGTCGAAAATGGGAAAAACTGCAAAATGTTAAATCTATTTGTGGACAATAAATAAAAATATTAAAAAAATTGTATGAACAATTTTGATGGTGTTTAAAATTATAAATAAAAAAATTGTTTTTAACCAAAAATAAAACAAAAATTTACTTGTGCGTCGGCCGGGAATCGAACCCGGATCAACTGCTTGGAAGGCAACTATGCTGACCATTACACCACCGACGCCCCTTTATTTATGACTTCAAATTTCTTTATATAAATAGTTTGACACTAAACTACAAAACTAGTCTTTCTATTTATAGTAATTACTATCAGTTCCGCTTAAGAAATGCAGCACAAATACAAATTCTTATCGAATTGGGTCAGCTTGAAAAACAGCTGAGTCTACGAAATCGTTTTGTTTTACTTGTGAAACTCTTCTTCATATGGTTGAAGTTAGTAATAGTGTGGAATAGTTTAGAATAATACAAGTTGTGAGCTTATGAACAGTAATAAGGTGTATTCGTTTGTGTTAATCAGGCCTGTTCTCTGAAGTTTTACTTCTTTGTCAAAAAACATTTACAACATAAAATGGAAAAACTGTCTGTAAAACAGAAGCGAAAACGTGCAAGAAAACGTAGCTTCTCGATTCAGTAATGCCTACTTGATGACAACTAAATAGACTTTTGATTATAAAAACTCGGGTTCGAACTCGGTTTCGAAAAAGAGAGTAAGAGTAAAGAGAATAATTCGTAAGTCGTTCGGCATTCATCAATTATTACTTTTCAAAAACATACTGAATTCGGAACATGATTGAACTTGACTTTTACGATATTTTCTAAGTTGGCGAATATGTTCCATAATGCAATCAAAATCTGAAATTTAAAGATTTTTAAATTTTTGAACTGTATTGAATTTTATCGAATAATTTTAATCAATTAAAATAAAGCACTTTTGATTTAAATGCAGCCAACTTTAAGCCCTTTCTTGTCTTTTATACGTACATATATTCCTAACATATGTGTAAACATATCTTATTTCCAATATAGCTCCACACAAGAAGGCCCTATAACTACAGGGGTTCCACAAACTATTTATTTATTATATATGTACGTAGTACTACCACAGCAGCTGCTTCTCTACAAATGAACCGTAAAAACAGCAGTAGAAATAAGCAAAGTAATCAAATCGTGTTTAGCTTCGTTCCGCATTCGATCTTCTTAACAAAAAGAAGGGACTTTTGTTGGGTCCACTCGGCTTTTATGAATCGATCGCTCCATGTAGGATAGGCATTTAATTAATTTGTACGATCCGTGCACAGCGTGTAGTTAATTTCCCGCATCGAAAGCATTCGCTGAACTAACAAATTGTAGTAATACATCAAAATAGAAGTACAAGCAACCAAACCAAATAACACAAAAGAACAACAAGATACACAAATTTCAAAATTGACTGCTTTTTACAAGATACTACCAATTTGGACGCTACCTTTTAGGCCATTTCGCTGTGTCTCATAATTGATTGGCATTGTAAAGCTTTTAGGCTGTTGTTCTTCTTCTTGTTTTTGTTGTTTATGCCTCTCAATCTGTGTGACCTGCGACCTTTTTTTTGGGGCTAGCTGAAAAAGTTGACACTGATGCCAAATGATGTCATTGCACAGTTTGCGGTTGGATTTGTATTTTTACTTTTCAATTCATTGTTTTTTCTTCTTTCTGTTTTTTTTTTATTATTATTGAAATTCGAGGCGTTTGAAACTTGTTGCTTGAAAAGCTTTTCGTGTAATTTATCTATGCCCATTTTTCTTCTGATTTTTTTTGGTGCTTTGTCTGTTCAGCATGACTTTCAAGCCTATTGAGTTGTCTACTTTGCTTAATTGAGTCTATTATTTGAACTTAATCGTTTAACAAAGCCGTCTCTGAATTATGCTTTGGGCTATGTTTTTATTGAGCTTAAAATGGAAGTTTGTATAAAGCTTTGTGTTTAGTCATGGCAAAAAGTGGAATGGATTGGAGTTTTTGTTAAATGGTTTGAGATTTTGAGTAGAATTGTTTAATGTTTACTTTTGAATATGGAAATACTCTGACTAATCGTAGTACAGCATCTACCTGTTCTCTTTAATAAACTTAAAGATAGAACAATTTCGGAATCTCCCTTATACGCTTTAAAATATCACAACGCATTTGTTACTCCGCTGAGAGCTTATCAAAGCTTCGCTTCACATATTAAATTGACCAGGTTTTTAGCTCTGCAACAAAGTCCTTGAAATGCGTGCCAGGCCATTGCAGAAAAATTACATATGCATAAAAGAAAAACGAAACGAACCGAACTGAACGGAACGGAAACTGCATAATCAAAAATCACAGCAAGCGGTAATCAACGGACCATATATTTTCAAGAACTCTTCCCTTCCCTCCAGCGCTGGCCAACGCGTTTGCTTAGCCCACACACCAGCACAAACAGGCAGCGATCAAAACAAGTCCCACAGCCATGCAAAACGATCTTGGCCAAGAGTCCAGAGAGTACCAAGTTAAGAGGAAGCTTTGGCAAACATTTGGCCAGAATGCCACATGCGGCGCTGCGCGTTGCACGAAGAGTGAATTCTGCAAATACTGCTGAAAGCAAGTAATCGAAGTCTGTGGCGATTAGAGCTGGCAAACTATCGATACTTTCGATAAATCATCTTAATTTTTAAATAACACTTAGTATGTTTACGAAATTTCGAATTAACCAAACGCAAACAGGAACGATTGAGTAAAAAACCCTCGATACTTAAATGAAACATGTCATCAAAATTGTCTGCTTATAAGTTGGTTTTTATTTTCAAATGAGCACTAAGTAACAATCAATTTTTGGCGAGCAATTAGAGCAGTAGTTTAGTTTTCGACAAAACAACTAATTTCCCATTTAGTTCCTTTAGTTAGTTTTCGGCTAAGAAAACTTACCGTTCCTTAATTTCCTTGCCAGTCGTTTCTTTAGGTATTTTTCGGATAAATTAACTAATTTATGCTTTTCTTACTTTCCGTATAAAAGAACCAATCGTTTCTACTGTTGCTTTCTGAAGAAGACAGACCAAAACTGTTCTTTGGTTTCTTTCCGGATGAATTAATTTATCGCTCCTTCAGTTCCTTTTTGGGTCAAATAAATAATCGTTTCGTAAGTTCCTTTCAGGATAAAATAAATAATCATTTATTTGGTTCTTTTCTATTAAAAGAACTTAGGTTTCTTTTTTTTTAAGATAAAGAATCTATTCGATTATTTAGTTCCTTTTAGTTCCTTTTTTTTCGGATACATAAACTTATGAAATCTTTTCGTACTTCCTGCATAAAAAAAGTAATCGTTTTTATAGTTTTGGATAAAAATAATCTTTTCTTTGGTTCTTTTCCGGGTAAAAGAACTTATCGTGCCTTCAGTTCCTTTCCGGATTTTTTCTTTACTTGCTTTCCAGGTAAAAGAACTAATCGTTGGTTTAAACTTAAATGTGCATTGAATTGCAACATACGCAAGACAGAAACTAGTCCAATGAACTAAAATCAAAAACAAAAAAATTGAAGCTGAAGAGAAATCAAAAAAGAGTAAGTAACTGCTATATAATCGAAGATATAGTTCAGTTAAAAAACCTCATAAGTTTACATAGTTTAAGTCGAGCCAACTCATCGATACTATCGACATTGGTATCAATTGTTTACCAGCTCTAAGGACTGCAGACATTGAACTTGGTTAGCGATGGAATATGAATTTTTAATTGCATGCGGCATGCGAAAGTTGCCAGGCCAATTAATAACGCATCGATTTGTGACTGGGCCAAAGTTGTGAGCTTGGAGTTTGTAGTTTGGAGAGTTGAGTTTGGAGCATGTGTATCATTTGCATTTGACGGCAGGGGGGCTGACTCGAATTAATGGAAACCATTGCAAACACGGCTCAAATGCTTAGCTCACGTTAGCCTGACCATCTTAATTGTTGGCCCTGACTTGGCAACTTTTGCAAATTGCCTACCGGCAGAGGAATCATTAGTTCTGTATGACCAGCTCTTTCTCTCTTTGCACATGAAGTCATCAACAGTTTGGGCAACAAGAACTGCGATTGTTTGGTATTTTCTACATCTTTTTTTGGCCATTGTTCCCACTTCCAACAGGCCAAGCTCATTCATCAATAATTTCCAGGAAATCAGTGCTTGATGCCAAAAACTGCATTTGAGTGATTGACATGCGTGCTCTGACCTGATTTTGGCATGCGTTTCTTTGCTGTTCTTCTTCGTTCTGTTTCTCTGCTGCGAACAGTGTTGATTCCTCAACTTTTTGCATGCTCATGAATCATGGTTTGTAACTGGTTCGGATTCCAATCACCTGTCTGCCTGCAGTGTGTGGGGGAACATTTCAGAACTACTCTCAACTGTTTACTAGACCTCAATGTATGATGATGATTGCCCCTGGCTAAATTGCTGGTAAATAATTTTCAATTAACTACGAGATCATGTGGCATACGTGAACTACACGCTGCCTAGTCGGGTTGGCCCCACAGACTCATTGAAGTTACTTAGGCTTTACTCTGTCAGTGCATAGTTATAAATTTGAGTCATGGAATAAAAGAACTCTGATTTATTATTGTGTAGGAAAAATCTACATGGTGATTTAATCAAAAATAGAAAAGCTGGCTAGTTCATATATCATAGAAATTTTTTCTAATGTTGTAAAATGTTCATAGTTCCTATGACAGCTATATGTTTTAGTGGTCCAACCTGGCCGATTTTGACATATGACATTGGAACAAAAAGAAGTACCTCTGACATGTTTTATCAAGATTGCTTTAAGACTGAGCGACTAGTTCTTATAAAAACAGAGAATATGCAGACGGACATACGGACACGGCTAGTTCGACTTGTTTATAGTTTATATGTTTGTGACAGAATTATAATAGCTCTGCAGAGGTATAAAAACGCAGAATAAATTCAAGTAAATTATATTTAAAATTAATATAATTAATATTTGAAATAATTTCTGATGGAGTTAAAATTGTAAATCAAAAATTGGTTGGTCTGAGTATAAATATATGATATATTAAAAAATGTATTGTGCGCATAAGAAATTACAAATTACACACAGCTTTGAGTGCTTGAAAGCAGAGCCAGAGAGTGAGAGAGAGGGAAAGAATGAGATGGAGAGAGATAGAGATAGAGAAGGAGCAGCGAGTGCTTCAGTTGATGATTAATGTAAGTCGCGTACGAGGCAAAGTCAAAGACGGTGATGACGATGAGCAGAATGATGATGACTGCGTTTCCTGGAACTGCCAGGCACAATGGGCATTGGGCATTGGGCAATGGGCAATGGGCAATGTCATTGCTTGGCTGACAGTAAATAATCTATCAATAATTGAAGTTGCCTGCTCAATGCTCAAGGCTCGTGCTTGTTTTCGTGCCCATGGACCACACTTGGCGTTGGCTAAAGGATTTTTATTTTTTTTTATGGGCACCGTCACCGGTCTAGCCAATGATGATGATGATGATGATGCTGACGATGATAGCCATATAGAAGGACAGCATATACCCACTTCCCCCCGCTTTTATGCTCGACTGCTTTTGCGCTCGATTCGATTATTTATGTCATTTGCTTTGACATTTATCATTCCACGATTCACGTTTTTTGCCTTTGTCAAGGCCAGGACAGGACAGGACAGTCCAGTCCAGTTCAGTTTAGACCAGGCCAGTCTGTTGCGTCGTCGCCTTTGTCATCATTGTCGTCGTCCTTCATATCTCAGCCCATCCCAAATCTATAGCATCCCTTGGCTATTTATGGCCGCGCTACTTAACATAAATTTTATTGCTTTTGCTGTTGCTCATTTGGAGCTGCTTTGGTTTAGTCACCGCGAATCGTTGACCATCCATAGAGAACCTAAAGGAACTGAACTGTCCATGAATTGATGAGCGTTCATTTATTGCGTGATTAGCTTTTTAAGGAGCAGCCAGCACAATTTGTACCGGTCGCATTAGCACTTTTTGATATATGCCATATCATATGGATACCTAGACGACTTTTTAAGTTATGCATAAAAAAAAGCAGAGCGCTGGCTAAAAGTGGCAGATAGCAACTGTCATTTTGGAGTTGGGTCGTCCTAAGAAATTGCAGAGAGAAAAACTGTGGTGAGGTATGTGTATGCTAGAGTTATTAATATTTATTATTATAAGTTATTAAATAAATAGATTTCACTTGAATTTTGTAATTATTATCTGTTTTCCAAAATGGAACAAAAGAGTATATTGGGTTTGTGAAATGTTTGTCCGTTCGTCCATTCGTCCGTCTGTCTTGAATCTAGAGCAACCAAACTTGGTATACGAGTTGGTAAATACCATAGGCAGACAAAGTGTCAAGATCGGCCAGATCAGACCACTATAACATATAGCTGCCATAGGAACAATTGGTTGAAAAAATAAGTTTTTGTATGAACAACATTTTTTTGTTTTTCAAGTTAACTCAGCCAAACTCACCTTACCTAAGTTTAAGAACTGGCTATACATGCTGACAAAATTTCGTCAAAATCGGACGACTATATCTTATAGCTGCCATAGGAACAATCGATTGAAAATATGAAAAACTAAGTTTAAGGACAGTTTATAAGTATATAAGTAGTCATTACAAATATTTAATTTATTAAACGTACAGATAACAGAGTATATCGCAGTCGGGAGAGCCCGACTGCAACGTTCTTAATTGTTTTTATGCTGAAAACATAATCTTCTGTTACTTTTAAGTCTGCTGCATTCCATTATTCTGCAGGCTTTCTCGAAGTGAGTCGAAATTGGAGAATAAGTTCATCTTAAGGGTTAGTTAATTAGTTTTAGAAGAAGTTGAGTTAAGACCTATTTAAACATAAGTAATTTAACATATTTAAATTAACTCTTTCGGCTGTAAAAAGCAAGCTAAAAACTCATTTCGAGGACTTCAATATGCCAAAGATATCTGGGCCACACTCTCAAGGTGTTTGTGCACACCTTTATGGCTCATTAACGGACATGTCGTGGCCACAATAACGACAACTTTTGCAGCAGCCCCCGAAAATCAGGTAAAAGGGTGGGGGAGGAGCTGAAAGGAACTGGAAATGTTGGGCACTAAAATCCAATGCCGACAAAACGAGCTCAATAAAAACTGCCGGTTAAACAATAAAACAAAATGGCAATTTACGATTTTATTTACGAGCTACACAGAGCAACTGAGCAACTGAGGAGCTCTGTCTACAACTTCGAGATGAGTTTGAGCAGAAGGGGAGTTTGGGATGAAGTTTTGGCAAGAAAAAAAGAATAAAGTTTGTGGTCGACTTCAAAGCAGCGCCTTGAAATTCGTCATGCCCATTGCGTGTGCAACAAACAAATAAAAGGGAAAACTGAAAACTGGGAATTGGGAACTGAGAACTGTGAACTCGAAACTGGAACTGGAACTGCATAAATTATGCGCCCACCAAGCGGAGCTGTCAACACCAAGAACGCCCCCATTCAGGAAAATATACGCGTACCTTTTGACTTCTTATCTCATTTGTAAAGTGAAGCAAATTGCTTTTATTTGTGCGCATCTCCTGAAGCGATTTTCCAAATGTTTTCATGCCGCACCTTGCCACACATTTTTATGGGTGTTGCACACACAAACGCCTACAATTTGTGGTGTTGCAGCTATATAGTTATTTTTGGGCTGCATTAATTGAAAGTTTATTAGTCGCATTGAATGAGGCGTCGGCGCGGCCATAATTTAATTTACTTGTAATGTGCCATGTGCCTAGTGCCATGTGCCAAAGCAATGCAACATTGAATGTGGCATGCCACAAATGGCAATTCGGCAGCAGCTTCTCACTGCGCCTTTTGTTACCCCTAATAGCATTCATAAATACTTCTATTTGAGGCAGCCAAGACATTGTTCCATATTTGGAAATCCCAAGCTCCGCACGCGGTTTCAATTAAGCAATGGGCGTGACAAGTCAAATGGTGTTGTGAAAGGGGTGGAGGGGCAGGGTTCTGTCAGCTATTGAGTGCTGGGCGTGTTCTGAGTGCTTTGAGTGTTGTGTCTTGTGGGTGGTCAAAGGCGTTGTAATTAGAGTGCCAATCATTTGACTTCTGTGTGTGCTTCTCAGGCAAATCTGAAAGAACACATTCAGAATACAAGCTGATCGCAATTCAAAACTAAACGTAACACTCGATAAATATAAAAAATTTCGAAATGAAGTTGGAAAACAGTAAATTGTGCTATTGTGAGTATCGACAACAATATTGTCAATATTATCGAAGTACATAAACATTTTAACTTAATTTTTTTAAAATCAAGTTTATATTGTGTTGTAAAAAATGTATTTTGTTCACGCAACTTGTCGGTATCATTTTGTAACTATCGATGATATCTCCATTATCTACTCGATCCTATGATGAATCAATCAACATACAATTTCGCTTGTTCCGATTTTCACTTTCCCTAAATATTTTTATTTTGCAAATTTTAATTTACTTAGAATAGATCAACGATTGATTGGGCATTTACTACTGAGGTAAGATTCAATTTACTAAATAAGAATAAGGGAATTTCGAGCCTTTACAGAAATTTCAATTCCTCAAAACTTTTGACGAAAGTGGATACTGGATGCGTCCTGAAAGTGACAGTTCCCTAAGCAAACTTTTGCAGAATAGACAGAACTTCGTTTCAAGTTTCCGCTCGCTCTATAAATCAGACTCATTTAAATATAGTACTACCAAAGAAACATCAATTTCTAAACTAGCTTTAAAACTTTATATTCAGTTATTTAGCTGCATTTTTTAAGTGATCCTATCATTAGCTTGGCAACGAGTGCCTTTGATCTTTACTTTTATTCAAACTGTATCAATTAAACTGCAAGACTGTTGCATAATGTGGCGCTATTTTCCTTTTTTTTTTGCACTCAATTCCCTTCAATGGGGTTCGAGATTAAAACTAGCTACTACACATTTTACTTCATATCATAAAAACTTTCCAAATCTGTTTTTCATTACGCGGCTAGAAAAATCTCAAAGCCCCGACGACAGCGCATTGGCTTCTCCTTCAGGCGGCGGGTAATGCATCATAAATTCACATTAACACTTTGCAGACATGTGCGTTATGCGGGCTCCCTTTGGGGCATACCACCTCCACCACTTATACATACGCATCCCCCAACCCGCCTTCTTCTGTGGCAACACTCTGCAACGAGTCTGGGCCGCATTCAGAGTGTCTTTGTTCACATTTATGGCACTCATTTTGCGTTCTAAAAGATACATTCTGTGCGTCATTTGTGTCATGTGTGGAGAGCTGCATCTGTTTTGTTAGATTTCTGCTGCTTGTCTTGAGATACTCTTGGAGTAGAGTATACTAACTATTTCGTTTAATTGCTCTATTTGTTGGATGATCTTTAAGTGATCAGTAGAATGTGCTGATTAGAAAAGTTTATATTTCTATATTAGATTTGAAGCTATTATAATTGATAAGTTAAGTTTCGCTTTGCATCTTCTTGGCAAATTTTGAATTGGATTCCATTTACACATCTATATTAAAATAAATTGTCAAAGCTTTGTACAATTCTGGCAACGCCAGTTCAACAGTTCAGTTGGCAACATTGCCATTTTACTATATATAGAAAATATTTCAATGTGAATAAACAGTTTTAAAACATCGCAAGTTAAATTCTGAATTCTAGTTGAATCTGTGGAAATTAAAGCTTATCTTAAACTGCGAAAACTGACCGACTTTACAAAGAATACAAATTTAGGAATTTTTCAAAATTTGTTTTATTAATCGACGACTCAAAATATGAAAAATGTCCTGATGAAATCGAAAGGCTTTGATCGTCTGTTATATACAAATTAACCCTCTTTCGATTCTTGACATTTCGAATTGTTTTCGATTTTTTAAACCTGTTTTCGGGTAATCAATCGTTCTACTTTTTTAAAGATAGGTTCGAATACAGCTCAAAAACTGTACATTTCAATTCGTATTTTCTATCAATACTTGGAATTTAAAACAAATATAAATTTCTTTTGCGAATGTTTTCATTGGTCCAGTTTGTGATCTTTGTAGAGCATTCCCGCTTCGATTTCAATAATCTCAAAGTTGCCCACAGTATTTCATTTTTATTTTGTGTTTTTTGAATATGCAATAAAGATTTTTGTGGCCTTGTGTGTGTGTGTGTGTTCTATATCCACAAAACAATTTTTATTATTTTTTTTTCCATTCTTTTTTAATTTTTTATTGCCCATTTTGAGGAAGCTTTTGTACATTTGTTAAAATTTTGAGGATTTACGATCGACATCATCATCATCAACAGATGCAGGAGTAGCAGAAGAAAGCGGCAGTGGCAGTTGCAGCAACAGTGGCAGAGGCAGCAGCAGCAGCGGCAGCAGAAGTAGCTACCACATCCCCAAGAAACAATTGCGTCGACAGACTGCCAAGATTTATGTTAATTTGTTGTGATTTATTGAATGGTTTTTATTGGGCTTTTGGGCGGGTTTTATGGCGGCGCCTTAAGTGGACTGTCAGCTGGCTCAAAAGAAACAAAAAAGGGATTCAAATATTGCAGCAAATATTGAAAATGTCATACGAACTGTGGCTGTGGCTGTGGCATGTTTTGGTTAATTGAAAATGCGTTGCAACTTGGCACAGTTGGATATCCGAAAGTTGCTGAGTTGTAGAGCCTGAGACAGCCAGACAATTCCAACATACAGTTGGGCAGCATACCATGATCAATGTGCGACTGTCATGCAAATTTAAATTTGTCCGAGTCCAAAAGCGAAACCGGCAAGAAAAAACAAAAACAAGCAAATACCAGTTGAGATGGAGACGGGGCATTGGGATCGTGCCACGCAGACGCAGTTGCCAGCCTAGACAAGCGGCAAGTTAATTTATGCAACACAGCAACAACACAAAGCCCCAATAAAGGCTCAACAGCAACAGCAACAACAACAACAACAGCAACAACAACAACATGAATTGGTAGGAAAATTGTTTATGCGTCTGCGGCTCTTCGAGGCTGTGGCGCGTTTAGTGTTAAACGCTTGATTAAAATTCTTGTAACTGCAACACTTTTGTGGCATGTGTGTGTGTTGTTGTATTGTTGCTGTTGCTGTTGCTGTTGTCAGGAGTAACAACAGCTCTACGCGGGATCTTTATGGTGCGCATGCTTTTGTTGCGCCAGACTCTTTGCAACATGCATCATGTTGTTGTTTGGTACCTTGCGGCTATGGCATTGAGGCATGCGTCTTGGCATTGCCGCTCTTGTTGCTTTTGTTGCTTTTGTTGCTTGCTGGCTGCATGTTGCTCTTGTTGTTTTAATTGAATTGATTTGCATTTTTCACGCAGGCGTTGCTCATTCGACTCGTTGTTTGCATTGTCTTCTAGCCTGTGGGGCTTGAGAGGGGATTTGTGGGGTTAGCTTGAAGACTGGCGAAAGCAGGAAATGCTTTGATTGAGGCTGAGAATTTATGTTTAACAAAAAGTAACTTGATGGATGCTGGCAAAATTATACAAGTTTTTCTATATGTAGCACAAACTATGTTCTCTTTTTCAAGCCCATTAAATCTGTATATAGCTTAAATGTTCCATTTAAATTTATCAATAACCGATCGTTGCCTTTAATAAACAGCTAACATTTCATTTGAGCTGGCAATCAAAATTTTAATTACGACTTTTATTAAATACGCATTAACACCCCGAAAAATTGTTATTAATTAATATGTAATTGTAATGGCCTCACGACATGACAGGCCCATATTTGCTTGCCTCGAGCGTAGAGGGGGGATTGCTTTTGATGAGCTGGAAAAGAGAGCGGCAGGGAGGCAGGAAGAAGCGTTACACACAGTTACCGCCGCTGGCTTAACAAATTAATAAACTGACCGTCGTTGCACGACAAAACCACATAAATCAATTTCAGGAGAATGCTAAACAATCATAAATAATAATTAAATATCTACTGTAAAATATATGTGGCATCTCCCCCTGCCTCACACAGCCCCAATGTAATTAAAAACTGTCCATAATTATTTGAAATTTGTGGTGGACACTGCTCAAACAAATTACAAATAAATTATGGAAATTACTTAAAATTGAATTGAATTAATGAGCGGAAAAGCGCAACTGCCCCTTTTCTAAAAGAGTCGAGCATGAGTGCACTTGTAAAACAAACAAGTCAATCGAGTTACTTTAACTATTTGCAAGGTCAAGTCAAGCGTTTCAAGCTTAAAGACTCATTTAAAAAACTAGCCAATAGTCATGAATGTTACTTAAAATTGAATTAAAGAGCGGAAAAGCACAACAGCCCCTTCACTAAAAGAGTCGAGCACGAGTGCACTTTAAGAACAAACAAGTCAGTCGAGTTACTTTAACTATTTGCAAGATCAAGTCAAGCAATTCAAGCTTAACGACTCATTTTGGAAAACAACAATTATAAAAATTACTTAAAATTTAATAGAATCAAAGAGCGGAAAAGCGCAACTGCCTATTTTCTCAGAGCAAACAAGTCAATCGACTTACTTTAATTGTTTGCAAGGTCAAGTCAAGCGATTCAAGCTTAACGACTCATTTGAAAATCACGTCATCAAGTGTTATTTCCAAGACAATTTTCAAGGCAATATTCTTAAATATTTGAACTGTTTTATGTATCTGCATCACTCACACTTGTCAAAATGTAAGTCGAATCTCAATCGGGGCTACTTGCTATTTCAAGTCAAGCACTTCAAGCTTAACGACTCATTTGAAAATCAAGTCATCAAGTGAAATTTCCAAGACAATTCCCAATGCAATGCTCTTGAATATTTGAACTGTTTTGTGCATCTGCATCACTCACATTGACGAATCTAATCCGAATCCTAATCAGAGTTACTTGCTTTTGCAAGTCAAGCAATTCAAGCTTAACGACTCCCTTTTTGCAAGCTTAACAAGTCATATGAATGCAGAATGCAAACCGCATTGAGTTTATTTCTTGCAAGTCAACTCCTTGGTAACAAATGCACTCGGACCCAACTTTTCTTTCTAACTCTACAATTTGTGTGTTTTTCTAGAAGTATGTTAGGTGAGCGTTGTATGTTAAAGTGTCGTTTGCATGGCTCGTTAGCTCTTTGTCCTTCCTGTTTTGTATCTCTCTCTCTCACGCTCTCGTTTGTCTTTTTTGTTGCTGCTATTTGTAACGGTTTATTGCGCAAAGGGTAGCAAACGGACGTCAGCTCTCATATCTCTCATTTGCTTAGCTGTTTGGGACTGTCAAGTGAAACTTCCATGCACATTCCATTTCCACTTCTAATTGCACATTTCTATGCCTAATCGATCTGTCCGATTTTATTTGTTTCAGTGTCTATCATGGAATTTGTGTGCCATGTTGATTTTTCTTTTCTTCTTTTTTTAGTCGCTGTGTTTCCTTTGCTCTGTGTTTCCAACTCTGTTGACAGTTCTTTTCAGTTGGCTTGGGCCAGGTGTCCATTTGAACGGGTTACACAAATGAAGCGTGACATTTTTCACATTTTCTTTTTAGTTTTTGGAGTGAGTCGTTTTTTGTATTATGTTAAATGGGTAATGGCTAAAGACTTTTGCTGTATCAGCTTTAAAGAGTGCTTTAAGATATTTAAGTTTTAGTTTTCTGAGTGCTGCTGTGAGCTGTGGAACTTAAAGCAAATGCTAAAGCTGAAAGCTGATTGAAAGTAGCAATCAAACATTTTAAAGGACTTTCTTTGACTTTATTTTACTCAGTTTGTGCTTTAACGGTTTCGTTGTGTAGAGATATCTTGATGAAACTTGGCACAGATGCTTCTTCTTTCTGCAGGTAGTTCCTATGTTTTGAAAAATAAGTTTTTGAAAGAAAAACTTTTTGCCATTATAAAATAACTCGATCAAACTCATAACACCTAAGTTTAAGCATATTTCATACATGCTGCCCAAATTTCATCAAAATCGGATTACTATATCTAATAGCTGCCATAGGAATAATCGGTTGAAAAATAAATTTTTGAAGGAAAAACTTTTTTCCTTTTCAAAATAACTCGACTAAACTCATTACACCTAAGTTTAAGCATATTTCATACATGCTGCCCAAATTTCATCAAAATCGGATTACTGTATCTTAAAGTTGCCAACGGAACAATCTGTTCCTAATTACGTTTTCTTATACATAAATTTTCTTCTGCATAACTTTCCGGCACGCCGAAGATACCATTTATTTCTTGTTTCACTGTGCAACCAACGATTAAAACAATTTTCGACATTAAATTTATCACATGTTAGTCAATTAGAATTTGAGTTGTACTTTCGAAAAAAATGACAAATACATTTTGCAAGCTAATACGCCAAATAAGTCTGAAAAAGTCCACAACATTAATGTTTTTTAAGCCTTTGGAGTTGTCATAAGCGATATGGAAAATGCAGCCAATCAGGCAGGCAAATACCTGAAAACCTAAGCAGCTTACTTTATCATCAACTAAGTATGTAACTAACTAGAGTAGATTGGAGAGGGAATTTATATATATACTATACATGTATGTTTGTGTAAGTAAAAGTTGATTTGCGTGTCAAACGCAGCCGCAACAAACGCTGATCATGTTGCTCCTAACTCGAACATGTATTCAAAACTATGTTACATAGTATTCGTAATACGTTATGCGTTTCTATATGTATGTATGTATGTATGTACGAAGCACAGCCCACATGCAACACAGCATTTTGTGGCACGCAATTAAAATCTTCATTAGCCGCGTTTAATTTCCACTTTTGATTAAAAATAATAATAATAAATGAACGAAAAACGAGAGAGAGAGATGAAAAAAAATACAACTTGTGACATGTGTCGCGGCCTTATCGACATCGCAGTCAGCAGCAAGTGCCTCAGCTGCAAGCCAGGACATGGACTCGAACTCCAACTCGAACTACGTAGTTGGATTCAAGTTGGACACCTCGAAGCTGGGGGACACACTCGGTCTGATTAGCGTTTGCCGCTTCGCCTTGGCTCGATAAGCGGCTATCAATGCGAGCCTAAGTGACAGTTGACTTGTTTATCAATTGACAGCTTTTGCTGCGGCTAAATGGCACAGACATACTACACACACACACACACACATAGATACACTGACTATAGTCAGAGATTTACGCTGCAAAAAAGTAACTGTTAATAAGCTTGTTGCCTGTGTTGCCTGTGAAAATGTTGCTTTTAATTAAAAGTTGTTGCCGCTTTTGCAATTGTGCGTTCTCTTCCCCCTTCAATGACCGCCCGCCTCCCCCTTCGACAATATCTGACATTTGTTTGGCGAAGCGGCCGGGGCAGCTTGGGGGCCAAAACTGTCTGTCGGAATGTTTGTACATTTGTTGGGCCCCGCAGTATTTATACTTGTATTTTAAAGCCCGATGCTGTCAAGATAAAGAAGCCAACAGGCAGCCCGAGCGCATGTTTAACAACAACCAAAGTATGCATTTTTAGAGAGAGGAGGCCCAAAGAAACCGCACTTTTATTCATTGAAAGTGTGTTTCAAAAGACAATCCTACGCAGTTTTGCTTATTTTTACAACTAAAAAGAAACTATCATAATATAATATTATTATTAACTATTATAAGATAATATTTAAAGCATAGTTTTACAGAGTGAAAAACTTATTTGTACAAATTATAAGAAAGAAAGATATATACTGAAGATATATACCCTTGCTGAAAAGTTTTTGATATGAAAATTCAATTTTTGACCGATTGTTCCTATCACAGCTATAAGCTTTAGTAAGCTTACTTAAGACAGCTTGAAAACACAAATGATTTGAATACAAAAACTAATTTTTCAACCGATTGTTCATTGTTTTCATTGAATGAAGCTATATAATATAGTAGACAATTTTTAATGTATTAAATAAAATTTATTTATTTTTATAAAAAGAAATGAAAAACAATTATTTTTTAATTTCAATTTACAATTACAATTCTTATTTAATTAAATCTAACTATTTTCCTTCGTTTTATCGATAGTTCTTGCATCAATGTTGTAAAGTTTTAAACATGCTCTTTTCAACTTAATATCTACTGGCATTGTTCTTGCCACACTTTATGAACTCACATGCGGCAGCTCTTCTTCCAAATGAGACCACAAAACTTGATGCTGAAAACTTTTGGACTCTTGGCAAGTTTATTACATTTCTGCAATTAAGCAATATTTCTAAGTCAAGTGCAAAACTCATTGCGGTGGTCGCTGTGGCAACTGGGGATTAGGATTACTTTCATAGCTTTAGCATTGTTTTCTTTTCTCTTTACTTTTCTTTTCTTGTTGTGGTTGTGGTTGTTGTTGACCAGAGTGCAGTGTGGCACTTTCAGGATTTGTGAGTATGAAACTCGAACTGCTGCTCTCATTAGACAACACGTTTAGCAGCGGAGGCCAAGTTAATGAGCTGCCCTAGCCACAAATACATGTATGGGACAGACATGTAAATCTCCCAGATGGCTGCTCCACTTTCAAACAACATCCATTTCCATAAATATCAATTAAGAGAGAAAAATATCAAAAGTGACAGCGTCGGCGACAGAAACATGCGGCTCTAAGCCTCCGCCTGGCTACCGAAGTGAAGCTGCAACTACCTGTGGGGCAGCCTACGCATTGAAGTCATCATCATCATTAGCTTCCTCTTCATCATCATCATCATCGTCGTCGGAGTGCAGCTTGAATATTTTTTAATATAATTGGACAATTTACGTGCTACTACGTTGCATTTTTATTGCCCTTGCAGCTCAACCCATGCAGCTCATTAAATTGAAATCAAAAATGTTGGTAGCTCTGAGTTTATAAAAACCTTCCGGCAAGTTTTGTGCTCCAGTTTTGGTGTTGAAGCGTAACAAAGTTTAGTTTTCGTGGGCGTGTCAACAACAATTGGTAGCCCTGTCAGGGTTCAATAGGTTTCAGACCAACTGTTCAACTGGATTTATAGATCATTCAGTTTGGTTCAAATTCAATTAGTCTACACCCTCAACTTGCTATGACAAAACTTTTTCAACTTTGGCCCAGCCCAAAAATATTCCGAACAACGCTATTCAATAAGAAGCTTAGTAAGAAAATGATTATTAAACTGCTTTCACTAAATTTCAGGCTAGCTTCTCATTACGACAGCCAGACAGACTTACCAAAAAAAAAAAAAAAATGTATACTTATAAGTAAAACTAACAACATTTTCAGAGCTCTATTTGGCAACACTAAGCGTCCACTAAGCGTCAATATTTCATGCTAAGCCTATTAGAGATTATTGTGCCAGCTTACAAAGGCCTAAATGACAAGTGGGAATTACAAATGTGGTGTAGGGGCTAAGAGTAGGGGTAGAGGAAGGCATAGACAGAGACCAGTCTGAGGTTTATTAGGCTTTTCATTTGCATAATATTTGACATAGAAAAGTTGTATACTTTACAATATTTCTAGTTCTTGTTGCAGTAATTTAATCAAATATTAAAATTAGGAGAACTGCTTTTTTAACTGATTAAACAGAGAGTTAAACAATTTTTATTGAAAATACTTATATTTTAATAATTTTTTAATCAATTTCGAACAAAACAGGAACTGTAAATGTACTTTTTCATTCATATATGAACTAGAGTTACAATAACAAAAAGCGAGTATATAAAAATTATACAAATTTTTGTCTTTTTTTTTTGGTTAAACTTATAATTTAAGCTTTAACAATTTTTCAAAATATTTCAACATATTAATATAAGAAAAAACTATCAAAATTTATATTTTCTTCAATTGATTTGCAGGAAAAGTCGTATTCAAAATGAAGGCAATAGAAGTTGAGTTAGTTTTACCCAATTTGTTAGAGTTTTTTTTATTGTTATGTTTAAAATGTAAACTTTGCATACATATTTTGTATATCTAATAGATATTAGCCATTATAATTTAAATATTTTTTAAAAATGCCTTAAACTTCTTCAAAGCTATTAGACATCATAACTAAGCATCAGAAAACCTCACTTAAATGATAAGCTTTAAGTAAAAACAACTGCAAGCTCGTTGAACAAGCACAAAATTTATATCTTCAGCCCAATGCAAGAAAATGTACTTTTCATTTAAAAATGATGAAAATTCTTCACACAGCAAAAGCAGCAGCAGAGGCAGAAGAAGACTTAATGAAAATTTTGCAGCTCTTCTACTTACATGGTAAATGTTGGTTTGCCTGAAGCTAACAAAACGTTTACACTTTATCGGGTAAACATTTAATGAATTCATTTGCCCAACAGAGTGGAAAATTTGTTGCCAAAGTGAAAAGTTGGCACCTTGTTGTAGTCTTGGTCGACAGGTTAATGAAAAAAAAAGGAAATAAAAAGAAACTGGTCGGTTGAGTGAAATAATAAACGACAGAATGATAAAATGGAAGCGTGATTAGCAACGGAAACAGAAACAGAAACAGGATTTCTAATTAGATCAAGTCTTCAGTTTCTGAGCCAAGAATACCTTTGAAGACTAGTTGAGCTCCAGCAGCTGTTTAGTTTTGCAGTAACTCTTATATGGTCAACAAGATGAGTTTACAATTTATTTGCTTTGTGGCTCTGAGTTGTCTACTTCAGTGTTATGTGAATGATGCAGCCTTGCAGCCTGCAGTCGGACCGGGTGGCTTCTTTGAATGGCTGGCTATGATTTTGCGGCCACTTGAAACCACAACAGCTGCTCCAGCTACTACCATGATCACAGCTACCAATCCTCCCATAACACAACCAACCCCAAATGATCCCATTGAGCGACAATGCAGCAGTTGTCGCTGTGGATTGATCAACTTTCGTCGTCGTCATCAATATCCTTGGATGGCTGTGCTACTATTCCTTGATCGTTTCTACTGCGCTGGTTCACTGATCAATGATCTATATGTGATCACAGCTGCCCATTGTGTGGAGGGTGTGCCACCGGAGCTGATCACAGTCAGATTGATGGTACACAATCGTAGTGAGAGTGATGATCTGATGCTGCAACGTCAGGCGGTGCATGTGAAGACACACGAGTTATTTAATCCACGCAGTTTTGATAATGATATTGCCTTGATCAGGTTGGATCAGTCGGTCAGTTTTGAGGCACATTTGCGACCCATTTGCTTGCCAACTTATAGTGATAGCTTCGATGGAGATTTGGCCATTGTGACGGGCTGGGGTGCAGTGCGTGAAGGAGGATTTGCCACAGATACTTTACAGGTGATGTTTTTAATTTATTATTATTATTATTATTATTATTATTATTATTATTATTATTATTATTATTATTATTATTATTATTATTATTATTATTATTATTATTATTATTATTATTATTATTATTATTATTATTATTATTATTATTATTATTATTATTATTATTATTATTATTATTATTATTATTATTATTATTATTATTATTATTATTATTATTATTATTATTATTATTATTATTATTATTATTATTATTATTATTATTATTATTCTATTCTAAATATTGCTAAATATTGTAAATATTGTTTCCTTCAATCCTTAACTGACATATTTTTCCAACTTCTACCCAAACCAGGAAGTCGATGTGCTTATTCTCAGCCAATCCGAATGTCGCAGCTCCGGCTACAGTCCTGCCCTGATCACCGACAATATGATCTGTGCCGGCTATATACGCGAGGGCGCCAAGGATGCTTGCAGTGGCGACAGTGGTGGACCGCTTCAAGTGCTTTTCGACGAACAGCCGGGACAGTATCAGCTCGCTGGGATTGTGTCCTGGGGCGAAGGATGTGCCCGGCCCAACTTGCCCGGCGTATACACGCGAGTTAATGAATATCTTAGCTGGATTGAGGCCAATACGCCGGATGCCTGCTTTTGTATGCCATATCCCGAGGAGGATTACTAGCCAGACTAATTGCAGTTTGCAGTGAGGTCCTGTGCCAGGGCTGCAGCCTCATCTGTCAAACTTTGACTGCAACTATGTATGGGTCCCAAGGGCAAAAGCTAACTTTTTGGGCGCTGCATTTGAAAATGTTAGTACATTTTGCATAAACTACTTTGACTCAATTTGTGTGCCATTTATGCCCCAGCAGACCATTCCCATTCATATTCCTTACATATATATATAAGATATCCATAACCATATCCATTGGCAAATAAAAAAGCAATTTCAAAGTGGGTTAGCTACCTACATACCTTCAGTGTACTTGAAGTTAAAGTATTGTGCGATACGACAACTTTTGTGCATCTGGCCACAAATGGGGCCAGGGACGAGCCGCAGGATCTGGTGCAGGACAAGGCCAACACAAAGTTCACTCCTTCTTACTCCTTTCCCATATAAATAAATCCCAATTTGGTGCATTTCAACTGCCGCTGCATGCGAAATATTTTGTGCAATTGAGATTGTTATGCATTTTGCATTTTGCGCAATCATAAAAATATCAAACTCAACCAAAAAACCACAGGCTGAAGGACACGCACACGAAATGTGGCTACTCTCGAAAGGAGCAAGTTTTTCGTTCTACATAAATTGCTTGAAATATTTGTGGCAAGTGAGTTTTTAAAATTGCAACTGGAATTGCGATAAGCATAACTTTCCTTTAACTGGCAACAAATTATTTACTTTGTATGTAGAATGCATATTTCCAAATGCCTTTTAGATTGGCTGTAATAGAGAGCTGTAGATTATTCGAGTTAAAACCTAATTGGAATAGAAAACCGATATTATGTAGCTAGCTATAAGATGTTATAATAGTATACTATGATTAGTTTCTTCAGAGTCTTCTTTATAATTTCTGAGAAAATTAAGGCATTAGTTGATTTATTAATCAACTCTGAAACAGCTAAGAGATGTTTGTTAAAATCTTTCTTCCAATTGAATTATATGCTCCTTTCTTTATTCCCACATCACATTCTTGCCCATTGCTCATACTCAATTGTAACTAATTCCCATCACATCAAAAACAAATTGCCAAACCTTAAAACACGCCTCAATCCCATATATCGAAATATGCAAAATAGTTTTACAATCGCCATGCATCATTAAAAATGTTTACGACTTCATATTAAAAACTACAGAAAAACTTTTACCCGTAAAGAAAAGCATTTATACATTGCCAATAAATTTGTCTCACTGTTTTTTTCTCTGTTTCTGTTTTCTGTTTTTTGGGTCCATAACATACTCGTAAAGATTTCCTACTCAAAGCCATAAAGCAGTCTTCTCAGAGTCTTGTCTTAAACTTAAAGTACTACGTCGGCCTGCCTGGATTTCCAGCTAAACGACAAATAACTTGGCATTTAATAACTCTACGGGTCTGACTTTTGCTCCAACTCTCCCTCAGTTCTCCAAACACAGAGCACAGTTCATTATTATGCGACGAGTCGACTTCATTTCGAGCTGAAAGGGGGGCTTCATAATTTAAAACTGCGCTTTGTCGCAAAACGAATTTATGTGCTGAAATTAAAGCTGAGGTTGGGGAATCGAAATGAATATTGTGTTGCTGAGTTGGGTGTGAAGTAAAAAGAGTTGAAAGAACTTTGCAAAGTATTGGAACTGAAATGGTAAATAAAAGTTAAGAGACGTAGAAACAGGTAAGAGTCTTTGGATGGAGACTGCGCAACCAGCAGGTAGTATCTAATACCCAAACAAATAATTAAATAAATAAGAAAGGGGTAAAGTTAAACATTTTTGCAGAACTTCTTATACTCTTTTTTTAATTAAAACAAAATAAAAATAAAAAAGAGTATATTGGGTTTGTGACATATCCGTCTGTCCGTCCGTCGGTCTGTCCGTCTGTATGAGCGCAGTTTTCTTCCACTGTTTTGAAGCTTGAGTAACCAAACTTGGTATACATGTTGGTATATACCATAGTCAGACAAAGTGTCAAGACCTAAAAAAAAGAGTATATCGCAGTCGGGTGCATCCGACTGCAACGATCAAATTATCTCTCGTTTAAAAATATGGCTGAAGTTTTAATCTAAAGTCGTTCGATTAATTCAACATTTTTCAATTTTTTTTATTTTTCGGTTTTCCGATTTTAAATTCCGATAATTGATCGGAAATTTTGTTTTTTGTGATAAGTCGACCAAACTTAAAAATCATATAGGTAAATATGTATGTATTTGTTTTAAACATATGCACCTACCGTTCTGCTTATCTAAGCAACTGTCTAAGCTAAAGTGATATTGAAATTACTTTTACCTATAATAAAAAGTCAAATATATTTTCAAGAAACTACAAATTTAGTTTGATACAATCAGAAAAAAATAACAAATTTTAAACTCTCACTATTTCACTATTTGAACTCAGTTCAAGTCTTCAAGAAAAGTTTCTTTGATATGCCCAATGTCAGGCATCAAATTTAATAATCATGTGTCATGTTTCTAATTGGAATAAACATTGGTCGCTGCTCAATGATATTTTGAGTCAAACCAACCTTAACATTTTCTGGGAAGACAAACATGACACATCTCATTATGATGTGACTCCAAAATGATGGAGCCTCCACAAAAAAAAACATTTGCATGTGCCTCTTTCTCTCTCTCCGTGTTCGTTGTCGCAGTCCTTTGCTTGTTTTTGTGTCAGATCATTTTGTTTATGATTTTGTAGCTGTCATAAAGTTATTAAAAGTATGTGACATTTTTATGACATTATGACGTCTCGACTCAAAGCCCGAAAGACTTGCACAGAGCCTAAAAACAAAAAAAAAATGCCACTTGCTTTTGTTTTCACTTCGAGGGACGCTGGAACATGCCATGAAATATGATATCAAATAAAAAGCAAATTAAAGACGATAAAAATCGTGTCTCGCCTCCCGCTGTGTGTTATAAAAATCATTTTTGTTTTTTTTTCTCTCTTTTATTTTTTTATTTTTGCGAAATCGAAGCCAAAGGCGACCTGTCTTTGGAGGAGGTTTTAAAGATTGGCCTCGGATTGTCGAATCTGGTCGGGTCGGTAGTTCTCGTTGTTGTTGTTGTTGTTGTTCGTCTTGTTATTTGGTGGCTCATAAAACTTGTTAACATCGCACTGATTGTGCCCCTGTCTGATTGCCTCTCTTTATGTTGCCCCTGCTACCTACTCCGTCCCCTTGTCTTGCCTCGTCTCATCTCATCTCGTCGCTGTGGGCGTTAAATGCAAAGATTTTTTGTGGTCAGATTGGATTACAGTTTTAGTTTTTTGATAGCCCCCCTCTTAGCATGTGTCGTAATACGGCGAAGGCGTGCGAGATCTGATTAGCTGATAAGCGTTTTAGTATTTCCCATAGCAACAGTATTGAACAGCCTTGTGATCCAAAAATAATAGAGGTCAGCATCTATTATATCGATAGTTTTGAATCATTTTTGCCATCGATGTTCTGTTCAATGTTCCCAATCTGAAATCATTTTTATTAAAAGTTTTCCAATTAAAAATGGGGAAAAGGGAGCTATAAAGTACTGCAAATGTGTGTAACAGACAAAAGGAGGCATTTCCGACTATATAAACCATATATATTCTTGATCAGGATCAACAGCCGAGACGAACTAGCCATGTCCGTCTGTCCGTCTGTCTGTCTGTATGAACGCGTCGATCTCAGAGACTATAAGAGCTAGAGACACCAAAGTTGGCATGCAGGTTCCTGTATACCATACGCAGATAAAGTTTATTTCAAATAGCGGGGGGGGGGGGGGGTGGGCCACCCCCACAAATTGCAAACGACTCTCACAGCCACAATTTTAAAGATAAAGATTTAATTTGGTACACATGTATGTTTAATTAATGTCTTTCGGATGTGTAAATTTCAATACGATCGGATAAATAGCACCAAAGCTATGGAAGAACTTATTTCCCCTGTCTCAGCAGGCAGAAACAACAGTTTGATATGCACTGTGCAAGTTGAGTACGCTGCTTGCTTGTGTTGCTGCTGAACTGCTTGAAATGCAAGTTGGGAGCAGGGAGTCTCGTAGTCGGGCACACTCGACTAGAGTATTCTTACTTGTTTTAATAAAAAATATTGGTTTTAATTAAGTTAACTGCTTTCTTAGAAAATATTATTTTGAAATAATTTTGTTTTTATTAATATTTTTATGGAAATATTTCTCTTAGTATTTAATATTTATTATATTTATACAAATTTTTGCTAACGGTAAAAGTACAGAAGACTTTTAAATTATCACAAACATTAAGTTACAAAAATGGATTATAAAATGTATATATTGCCTAACTTAATTTGTGAAAAAGTTAAGCATTGAATATTAAAAAAATTTAGAAAATAACAATCAAATACTAAGAAATTAAATATTAAAAAATAAATTATATCTATGTTATGTATTTTATTATGAAGTTTTTAGAAAACAAAATAATTGTCTTTGATACACATTTGAATCTTATTATTTTTTCTTGAAAATGAATATACATTGAAAACTACAGCAATTAGAAAATAGTAATTTAAAACTTAGAATTTAAATATTTAAATTAAATTATATCTACGTTTTATGATTTATTACGATTTTTTTTACAAAGCACATATGAATATAGTTGTTTTTTTTTTTTGATAATTAAAAGTTTTAACATTTAATATTAAAAAAAAATGTAGAAAGTAACAATTTAAAACTAAGAAATTAAATATTTAAAAACAAAAATTAAACTTAAAAATTAATTATATTTATAAAATAATAAGTACATAGCTTTATTCGATATTACTATCAAAAAAATATTGATGCCTTAGAGTCTTAAGTTTAGACTATCGCTATCGAGAACTTTCGAAGTTTTGCCACCTCTAAAAAATAGAGTATGTTCACTTGTATAGCTTATCGATAGTATCGATGGCATGATTTTGTATGTTACCATCAATTATATATTACAAGTTTTAAGTCGTAGCTTTTATGATGTTAAAATCAATTTTCTAAAAAAGGCTATTTTTCGTATTGAGCTCAATGTATAAAATGATATAATTAACCGCGAATCGATAGCATCGATGGTGCTTCCAGTCGACTATCGATAATATCGAGCAAGGCAATCGATTATTTTGAAACACTTTCACAAACTTTTTAAAGTATGCTTAACATTTCCCATTTGTGAGTTTTTTTTTAAATTTCTAATCTAATTCATTTAATTATAATTTTATTTTATTTTAGCTATTTCTTAAAATTGTTTTATTCTTAAAGATTCTTAAAGTTGTTTGTGCTATTTGTTTTTTTCAATTTGTCCCTTATTAAATATGACCAAGGATTCGAACCTTTCGCATAAATTGCGAGCTGTCAACGCGATCGCTTCGATTTGGAGTTACGCAGATCGTAGCGAGATCGCTTGGGATCAGTGCTTGGAGTTGTCTGGCACTTGAGATCATCCTTGTCATCCACATCATTAAGCTTCGGAATGTCCTTGACATAAGCTGCTGCTGAGGCTGCTACCTGCAGCAAGGCATCCTCATTGTCATCAGGGATTGCATCCTGCTGCAATTCGATATCTGGAGTTGCACATTTTCTAACATGTTTCTTTCGCTTGAGCCTTGGCTTGGGCGGCGTCAGATCCTTCTGCTCCTCTTCTTCGCCCACGCCACACAGCTGCTGCATGACCTGCTCGAGTTCAAGGTCATCGGTTGCCAAGTTGATGCAATCAATCTGAGATTCGTCGTTGGCTAATCTGACTGCAATGGACGTAGTTGCGCCTAAACATTCCAGGTCATCGAGTTCTTCCTCATCCTCCGAGTAGATCATGCCAATGGGCAAATTCTGTTGAAATGAATTCGATTTGCTGGCATCGACAACAACATCCTTATAGCCGATAGTCCTGTGGCCATAGCGTGGCAAATACTCGGCAAAGAATTCATTAATCAGCGCCGACTCCACCCGCCCATAAAATCCTGCATATTCCGGCACCTGTCCACCCTCAAAATGCAGCACGGAATCCCGTGGATTGACATGCTTGCAGGCTAAAGCAGGTATCAGCGGCTGCGGTCGAATGCTGCTAATCCGTCCACGACGTGGCAGCTGCTCCATCGGCGGTTCCCGCTTCTGCAGCAATCGCACATCGTTTTGATAGCTCAACACGGCTTGGAAACGGTTACGTGCCAAATGCAAAGCTGAGCAGGAGCTCTGCACTGCTGCATCTGTGGACCGATCCAAGTTCGCTGGGGTTGACTGCTTGAACAGCAGCAGCTGCTCTAGCTGTGCAGCCTTGAAGTGCTCATGCTGATAGCACAATTGCAATGAATCTTCAAGATCTGCCGGCTGCACACGCTCAAATCCCAGCTCGATCAGCTGACGCGTGAATTGCAGCATGCTGCGACTGCGAAAGATGCACTGGGCGCCACACAAATGCTCCTGCAATCCAATATAGTCCACTTCCAGCTGCTGCCCATCTAAGGACCAATTCAGAAATGTCAGCTGCTGACTGCTGGCGGCCAAGTAAAGCTTATGGATGAAGTTATGCTGGAGCAGGATTTGCTGCTGCTGCTGCAGCTCTGCAACCAAAAATGCTTCCTCCTCCAGCTCCGGCTCCGGTTCCGCCTCTGCCTCTGCCTCTGGATCTGGCTCTGGCTCTGGCTTTACATCCTGCTCCATCGTTAAGATCGGCGCCTGTTCATCATTGTCGCCGTCGTTGCTCACATTGCCTATTTCACGTGGCACATCGTCCAGTGATATAAGAAACTGTAGAAATTCCATTTGCACCTCGCTGTCTGCATTGTGCACCTCCTCGTTGGCTTCTACCATCTCCTCCTCGTTGGCTTCTACTATCTCAACCTCGTTGGCTTCCACTATCTCAACCTCGTTGGCTACCACCATCTCTTCCTCGTTGGCTTCCACCAACTCCTCCTGCAGCGCTTCCGCCATCTCCTGCTCGTTGGATTCCAATATCTCCACCTCGTTGGCTATCACCATCTCCTCCTCATTGGCTTCCACCATCTCCTCCTGCTGCGTTTCCACTATCTCCTGCTCGTTGGCTGCCGCCATCTCCTCATCCTTGACTTCCACCATCTCCTGCTCTATGACTTCCACCATCATCTCCTCCTTGGATTCCGCCATTTCCCCTTCCTTGGCATCCACCATCTCCTGCTCAATGGCTTCCACCATCATCTCCTCCTTGGCTTCCACAATCATCTCCTCATAGTCCACCATTATCACCTCCTCCTTGGCATCCACCATCTGCTCCACCTTCGCATCGAGCATCTCCACTTCCGACTGCTCATCCGTTTGCGTATTTTCCAACTCAACCGGACAGCCGCGTTTTTGACACTTACTTTTACTCGTGGACATATTTTCGTATTCAAATTTTTTCATGATTATTCCAATTTAGTATTGCTAGGTTTTTTTCTCTCTCGATGTACACGCTGGCTTATCTGAGCTTAATGTATATGTTTAATACATCACCCACCCCGAAGTCATTTGTGCTGTCAACCTGTCATAGTGTTAGTAAATGCAAAAATATGATTGTGAAAGTGTTGAAAGGCATTGCAATGAAATTGGCAATCAATATGTTTCTAGTTTCAAATTCAGCGCATTTGAAAATTTTAGAATACAGAAACATCATATGATGAAAACAAATACAAAATCGCTGAGTTATTAATAAGTAAAAGGCCTAGTTAGGTTAGAATGTGCAGCACTTATTGAAATTAAGATGTATTAAAGTATTTGAAAGTTGCTTAAACTTCGACATAGTGAGTTTGGTCGAGGTGTTTTGAAAAACAAAAAAGTTTTTCATACAGAAACTTATTTTTCACACGATCGTTTCTATGGCAGCCGATTTTGTTGAAATTTTGGTAATTTTTTTCTTGAGGTCCTCCAATACAAAAAAGTTCCAAAACGCAACAACCCTATTACGCTGTTAACGTTTACAGCACGGTTAACGATAACAGGGCTCGGTTTGTATGGGATTTGAAAACTTTAACGAAGTTTTCTTCATAATTTCTGCAAAAAAGGTCAATTTAGCCTGACTTTATTTTGAGTGTTGCATAGTTTTATTAGTTCTTAACATAACGTCAAGTTAATCAAAACATATATAGATATGTTTATGACGGTCTTCCGTAAACAAATCAACATTCTTATTGAAATCTAATGACTTGGCAACATAGTGCTTTTAAATGCCAAACAAATGGGGAAAATTTGGGGAAAACTAGACAACAAAAAAAAAGATACAAATAAAGAATAAATAAAAGTAATATGAAGAACCAAACACATTTCATTCCATTTGAATGCACGTTATGTATTGTTTGCAATAAATCTATTGTTATTCATGGGCACCCCTACCCCTTTACCCGTTGTCACCGCGGCACGCACTCAGCTGGCGGCATATTTCAAAGGGGCGCCCGATGGGGTTGGGTGTAGGGCAGGAGCTGGGGACTTCCCCAAAAAGGATACACCCGCAATATCAATAATAAAAGCGACGGGCAGCAACAAAATAAAATTAAAAAGCCGCCATTGTTGATGTTGTTGTTGGGTATTGGAGAACACGTAACCAATCACTGGACTGGTCTGAGGGAGCAGTCAGTAGCTTTAAATTGACATTTACATGAATATTTAATATACATCCTTTAATCATGAGGCGCGTTCGCTCTGTTTGCCTCGCAAATAACCAAGTCTCATGTTGGTTCATTGGCTGAATGAATGGATGGTCATGTATAAGGATGCGGACATGCATGTTATGGACAGGGACATGCCCATGCACATGGACATTGTTATGGTTAAGGCACATGGATGCGAACATTTTTGGTTGCCAGTATTGGTTGTTACTTTTGCCCACAAAAACTCAACTTTTATAAAATTATTTGACTTGTTGTCGAAAAATGTTACCAAATGAGTGTAAAAAATGTGGGAAATCAAGCAAGATTTTAAATACTCTATTATAAAATATTTGAATTGACATTCAGCTATTTTTCTATTGAATTTAAGAGTGGATAAATTGGATTAGATACTATTTTACGACTTTTTGAATCTATGTTCTAGCACTTTTCGCTTCAAAATCGTTGAAATATGTAGAGAATTATGTTTTGTGCAGAAGTTTCCAAATAACTTTGAAACGTAGCGAATGAAAACATGCTGTAGAAGTAAATTTCCTTAAGTGTTTCCACTCAAACTACAATATTTTGGCGTACTTAGCAATTCATTTAAGTTTGATATAATTTTAGTTAATTTTAAAAACCAAATCTAAATTTATCATGTCTGATTATAATGAATTTTAAACTTATTTTGTCACTTCAAAGAAACAAATAATGACAATATTTTTACTAAAATTTTTCAATTAAAATAATTTAATACTAGGAAAGTTCACAGTTTCTGCATCAGTCAGAAAAAAAACGTATATATTGTACCATATACATGACAAAGTTAACATGATATATTATGCTTTCACAAGTATATAGCGCCTATAGTTTTATAGAGTTACTTTGAGTTCATTTGAATACGTTATGACTTGATGAGTTTTATGGGCAATGCTGACAGCTTCCTCTTGATGCAAGTGGCAACTTTTATGACCAAGTTGGTTATGATTTTTCCCCCTTTTTATTTGAATTGTAGAGCACAATAAAAGCCACGAATAAATTTACAAGTCCACAAAAAAGCACGACACGCACGTGATTTTCACAATGTTCTCTTTGCCTTTACATTTTCCCTTGATTTTCGTTTTTATTTTCTTTTCTTTTTTTTGCGCATGTCGGAAACGAGCAAAGTTTTTTATGATGTGACAACCATGTTTGTGTTGAATTTCAGTTTCACTTCCAGTTTCACTTGTGGCTAAGTTTGCTGGTTTATTCTTCTTCTTCTTTTTTGAATAGTGCAGTTTGAAAAGAACTCAAGAATTATTATTCCATGTGTCTTTCTTATCAGCATAACTGACACCGAAACCGAAACCGTAACCCCAAAACTGATGATCAACTTAATTTTGCCTGACATTTGTGCATTTCGAGACAGCTGCTCTGAAGAAACACACAGTTCCAACAAGTTTAATGGGTTCGGCTCTTTAGGATCGTCCGATCGTTATCTATCGCAATTCGACTCAGTTTGCCGCTTGATAAATTGCCAGCACAAATTATGAGCATTTTTGTCTAACAGTCTGTAAGCATTTAATATATGTTTCATTAAAGCCGTTCTACCGTACAATAACAAAAATAACAGCGACTTTTGCATACCCTAAATAACTGCAGTATAATGAAAATCTTTCACAATAAAAGATAAGTCTAACAAATTTGGAATGTAATTAATAATATATTTAATATCATGTGTAGTAGTTCTTTTTGTAGATAACTGCGACTTCTATTATAAATATGCATATCTTTATCTATAGCTTTGAAATACTGATAACATTTTTACTCAAAATACCCTTGAATTTATGCTTTTCTTTTATTTTGGCATAACAAACAATTTTTTTACTTATCAAACCCTTTCCAAAGCTAAATATCATTGGAAAACCTGCAACAAACGAATATGATCAACTGAAAATGCTATGGGTGATAGTATTCGACTAGATAATACCCTATACTTTTCTCTGATATCAACAAATGAAATTTAAAATTGATACCCAACTTTATTTTCGTATAATATACTCTATTCCTATGAAGTTCGATACTTAAAGAAACTATCGAAAGAAGACTTTTAAAATAAAATTGGAAAAAAAAAAAATAAGTTTTTATTTCTGTAACATTTCCAAGATATCTTGTTGTTACTCCCTGTTCCCATTAAAAATGGGAAAAAGGGAGTTATAAAGTACTGCAAATGTGTGTAACAGGCAGAAGGAAGCATTTCCGACTATATAAACTATATATATTCTTGATCAGCATCAACAGCCATGACGATCTAGCCATGTCCGTCTGTCTGTCTGTCTGTCCGTCTGTCCGTCTGTCCGTCTGTATGAACGCGTCGATCTCAGAGACTATAAGAGCTAGAGACACCAAACTTGGCATGCACGTTCCTGTATACCATACGCAGATCAAATTTATTTCAAATTTCGGATGCACCCCCCAGCACCCCCGCAAATCGCAAAAGACTCCCACAGCCACAATTTTAAAGATAGAGCTTTAATTTTTGGTACACATGTATGTTTAATCAATTTCAACACGGTCGGATAAATAGCACCAAAGTTATAGAAGAATCTATTACGCCCGTCTCAGCTGGCAGCAACAACAGTTTGACAAGCAGTTTACGAGTTAAGTGCACTGCTTGCTTGTGTTGCCGCTGAACTGCTTGAAATGCAAGTTGGGATCAGGGAGTCTCGTAGTCGGGCACACTCGACTAGAGTATTCTTACTTGTTTTTATCTACATTGTTATAAAATATGGGATCAAAAATATATGTGTGTATGTCACTTGTTGGATTGTAGGCTGGCAACAATTTTAATATACCCTAAATACTTGTTCTGTAAGGGTAGTAGATGCTTCGTTATGTCAAATACTTTTATACTTATTTAAACATACAAATAAACTCTTTATAAGCTCGAAGCTGTCTCTTTTAGAAACATATTTTGGCACAACTTGAGTATACCCTTAATACTCCATAATTTTTATGGCTACAGGGTATAAGCACGTCGAGCGGCGCCGCTGTCTTGTTTTAATGCGTGTCAAGTGGTCATACATTATAGGCTTTTATGGTTTATGGGCGCTACTTATATGGCCTGGAACACACATGTGTGTGTGTATTTGTGAGTGTGTGTGTGTATTTAGGGGTTTTACTTGCACACATTTTCAAATATTTTGTTGTTTTAAATGCAATAAAAAATAAGAAACGCGACTTGTTTCTCTCTCTTTCACCGTTTGACAGCTGTCAAAGTGCTTTTGGCTATAAACTTCCGCTTAAGATTTGAAGTCCAGCTGAATTGTCAATTCCATTTTTATGAGCTTGTTTTGGATTTTGATTTGCTGTTTGCTTTTTTTTTGTCTTCAAGTAAATACCAAATGACTCAGTTAAGCAACTTTAAGCAACTCTTTCTGAATGATGACTCACATGCGATACAAACAAAATGTCAAGTGAGAAACCATCAATCATTTGTCATTTGTCTTTTGTGAGGCGTCTTTTGTGCCAAAAAGAATGCGAAACCTTCAGTTAATTAAAATAAATGGTTAATTTATATATTGTTACAGCATATGGAGTGTAGTTTATGTGGTAGGTTGGATAATTAGTGGCAAGAATCACTGATTATATAGGCAACATGCTAAAGTATCATTTTTCAAAAATATTCATAAACGTTCAGAATTGGTGTTAATGATGCGCCGATCTTTGTTACATTTGCTTTGAAGTGTAAATTGTTAATTAGTGAAATTGATTCGAGGAATCGAAAGTGGTAATGTTACAAAGAAGAATATTAAAATTAATTGTGCTTAAAGAAAAACATAAGAAGTAGCTTCATTTAAAACGAATTTAAACAAGAAAGAATAGTTGTCCTCGGCGTCCCTAAGATATATACGCTTGCACAAAAGTTATTCTTATAAAATCTTAATGAGATATTATCTTCCAATTTTCACAAAATTAGGACAGCATAATAAGAACATGGATACATTTGGCAGAAAAGTTAAATTTGGTTAGGAAAGCTTAAGAAACAAAAAAGTTTTTCATGCAAAAACGTATTTTTCAAACAAAAACATATTTTTCAGTCGATTTTTTCTATATATAAGATATAGTGTTCCGATTTTGATGAAATTTGGTCAGCATGTTTAAAATACGCTTAAACTTAGATTAAGTGAGTTTGCTCGAGTTATTTTGATAAAGAAATAAGTTTTGTCATGCAAAAACTTATTATTCAACCGATTGTTCCTATGGCAGCTATAATATATTGTTGTCCGATTTTGATGAAATTTGTTTAGCATGTATGAAATATGCTTAAACTTAGATTTTATGAGTTTGCTCGAGTTATTTTGAAAATCAAAAAAGTTTTTCATACAAAAACTGATATTATAAGCTATAAGATATAGTAATTCGATTTTGATGAAATTTGGTAAGCATGTTTAAAATACTCTTAAACTTAGATAAAGTGAATTTGGTCGAGCTATTTTGAAAATCAAAAAAGTTTATCATTCAAAAACTTACTTTTCAACCAATCGTTCCTATGGCAGCTATATGTTATAGTAGTCCGATTTTGATTAAATTTGGTAAGCATGTTTAAAATACTCTTAAACGTAGATAAAGTGAATTTGGTCGAGTTATTTTGAAAATCAAAATAGTTTTTCACTTGTTTTTCAACCGATCATTCCTATGGCAGCTATATGTTTTAGTAGTCCGATCTGGTCAATTCCAACACAGGTACTACCTGCAGATAGAAGAAGCTTCTGTGCCAAGTTTAATCAAGATAGCTCTAAAACTAAGTGCCGAGAAACGCATATGCACATGTCTAGTTCGACTCGGCTGTTGATATTGATATTGATGAGGTCGGAGAATTCTCCTTCAATGCATTACATGACAAAATTAAAATACCTTCTCCAAGGGTACAAAAATCTATATCTAAATTAAATCTGACTAATTGCATGGCTAAAGTCTGAAGCAGTTCCCCAAAAAAAAAACACTATTTACTCTTTAAGTAATATGATATTTATTTCCAACAACATTTGTTTAAATGTCTTACCCCCAAAAAAAAAACGAAACTCAACTCAACTTTTGGTATTACTTTCCCTCTTTCGCTCGAAAAGTATTTGAAAAGTATTTTGCTGCAATGCTTTTGCCTAATGAAGCGTAAAAACTCTCGTTCGTTGTTTCAGATAATTAACACAACTCCTTTTCAATTGCCAAGGATCTCATTAACCCTTGGCATTTGTCACATGCATACAAAACCAGACTTGTTGAAAAAAAAAGGAGTTTCCAGTTGCCCCCCTCTCTCAGAATGCCTTATCGGGACCGAGTCTTGACTATTGTTGGCTACAAGTCAATCTACGTGATGTGGCGTCCTTTTTGTTGCATGCCTCATCGACTTGAGCAATGGAATTGTTGAAACAGATGTCAAATTGTTGAAAATTTGTGTTGTTTTCTTTTTATTTACTTTTTTTCTATGTGTGTGTGTATGTATATGTGTGTGTGTGTGTGTTTGTGTGCGTATGTCTTTTGTCTTTTGTTTTCTTTTGTGTTGGTTCATTGACTGTGCGGTTTCAAATTTCTGTGAAATACATTTTCCCTCAAGTCCAACTCCAACAACTCAACCAAACTCAACTCCAACTATGGAATGCATCTCTATTTCAAGTTTATCGATTGTAGTCCTGTCTCATTTTGAGGAAAGAAAACAAAAAAAAAAAAGAGTTGCAAGTGCATTGAAAATCAAATGGGGCAACTTGATATGTACTATGTCTGCCATATGTGACAAGGGGGAATAGAGTCCCTTGTGATGGAAATATATTCACTAAACACATGCTTACATATCTCTTATTTTAGTTTAGCTATGGATTAACTTAAGTGCATTGCATTTCAAATTTATTTCAGATATTGTATTGCAAAACTTACACAAGTAAAACGAAGTTATCTAATTGATATAATCTGTTTCTGAATTGGTATGTAATTAGGCATCAGCTCAAAAATTCTTGATAAAAGTGAAATTGGGAACATGTAAGTGGAATTCACTTCGCAAATCTTGTCAACAGTAGAAACCAGAACAGGCCTGATAGTTTTTCAGTCGTCTGATTTGATCAACGATATCATATTGCTTTCAAAAAGGTTTGAAGATTGATTTTGAAAAAGTGCAAAATTTGAGATTTAGAACATTAAAACTAAAAACGTTCAGAACTGATTCGTTTGTGCTTTTTAATTGCTTTTTAAATTTTGAAAATAACATGGAAACTTAAACAACTGAATAAACTTTATTAATTGAAAATGTTTATTGATGAATTGATATTTAAAAACTATCTACAATACAATTATCAAAAATTTTGAAACTTTTTCACTTGTCGCAAGCAGCTCAGTTTCAGTTTCAGCTAAGGCAACAGCTTCAACTTTACCACAAAAGTGCGAAAATCATTTGTGATGAATAATACAACTTCATCAGCGACTTTGGGTTGAGCTGTTGTTGCTGCTGCTGCCCCAAACTCTCAACTCTTTGGCTGCACAGCCCCCAAAAGCATTGGCTGTGGCAGCCTCCAACTGACTTGAAGCGTGCATAAGTGAAATGTGCGCAAGATACTTGCCGCAGATACAAATACAAACTCAGATACAGATACATTCAAGTCAGCAACCAGCAACCAGCAACCAACAAACGGCAACCGGCAACAACAAGCAGCACCCAAAAGGTAATTAATCATCGTCATGGGGCGTGTGCACGATTCGCTTAACGTGCGCCGCTGGCGGTGGTTTCTGAGTGGAACCGAAGGAGGAGCACTATGAGTTAGAGTTGAGAGCGGGGTCGTGTACAATATCAGAACCAGAATACGATCCGTGTATTACAACTAACTTTCTACTCGAAATCGAACCGATCTTAAGTTTTGGGTTCTTCACAAATATGATAAGAAAGAATCTTGGTATGGTTCAAGTATTGAACATAAATTTAAGATATATTTTTTATTTTATTAAATATTTATGAATTTCTTCTGATATTACCTTGGAAGTTCTATGTTTTAAATAGCCAATCTGAATTATACATAAGTTACAGAATTTAAGATATTACTTCAAAATTTTAATCAAATTGCGAACATTTTCAAAATAGTTTAGAAAATATATTTACAGACTTTACTGAACTATTGCGTTATTTACTTTTGCAAGATTTTGGGGAAGTTAATTTCCATTAATCTTCAGATTTTTTAGATCTTAAATCCCTCTAAATGTGAATTAAAAAAAATCTTGAAAAAATGTAAATGAGAAATTTAAGATAAAATTCATTCTAACAAAAAATTAAAAGTAAAAGCCTCTGTATCAATATTTTTGAATATAGTTTTATAGTATTAATTTAAGATTTATTTTAATAAAATTTTATTGAAATTTAATACGGTATAAAATTGAATATACTAAATTTAAGCAACTATTTTAGATTGAAAAACACGGTTTTTGTTCCTGTCATCTCAAGATTCAGTTTCTAGATTTTGTCTTCTTGAAGCACAATCCAATATGAAAAAATGTGCTCAAAAGGGAAAATGAAAACTTCCGCAAAACTTTTAAAGTGAAAAATAAAAAAATACTTCTACAGAATATTAATATTTTTGAATATAGTTATATTAAATTAAAAAATTTTAATTTTTATAACAAAAATCAGAAAATAAATATTAAAAATTATTTTTATTCAAAATACTTTTAACCTTTACGGACCCTGAATATAATTGTGTAGAATATATTCTTAAAAATAATCAAATTTAACTTTTGAAATGCTGTGCTTCTTCTTGTCAACTTAAGTTGCGGTTTCTAGATCGTGTCACGCACCCATTCCTACAACGAGCTGTGAGCAGATAGCAAATAGGGGTTTGGGTGCGGTGCAGGGTGTAGGGGGTTAGGGAGTATATGCAACCAACTGCTATTGTTGCTGCTTGCCAGGGTCGCCGTCGCAGACATTTGTGGCATATTACTCAAGGCATATATTTCCATATTTCCATATGGACGTTGCCGTTGCGCCCTCCCGACACCCAAACGACTGTCGCTGCTTGTTTTTGGTGGTGCGGGTTGAGGCAGTGGCGTGCGGAGTGGGGCGTGGCAATAATCATAACGAGCCAAATTAATGCGTTTCTTTCTACATGAAGCAGAATTCCCGTGCAGTTTGTGACACATTTGCTGATTTTGCAAAAACAGTCGCCGAACAGGCAGGGCAATTTTTACAAAATACAGACTGTTTGCATAGATGTAAGTAGCATACCCTGTAATTGGCAAAGGTGAAAGTATAATAAGCTATATATTATGCTTTTAACAGTTGCTGTAAGGCAAAAGTTGAACAATTTAAGGTAATTGGCTGTTGTTATTGAAACTTTCATATGTGAACTTTCGTAATTTGAACAGGGTATGCTTTAGTCGTTCATTTATAATTGTTTATAAATTATTATAATGTTGGGAAGAATGTTTCTAATATTTTCGTGACTACCGCCAAGTTTCTGTTTAAATCTTATTTTAATTGATTGTGCGGCTGATTTCAACGATTGCGCGTGCCATTTGACTTGGTCAACGGGGCGTGGCACTTGGTCGTGATGGGCGGGTGTAGGGGTGGATGTGGGCTGCTTAATGCATGCGTATGGCCAGCTAATTGGATACTCAGCTAATTAGTTGTCTGCTTGGTAGGTCTGCGATAAGCAGGTAGACAGCATATGGTTATTGAAAACTAAAGACAAGATGCATTGAATTTAGAAAAGGAGTGCTTAGTTAAGCACAATCCTAAGTATTATCAACTATATGAACCTCAAAATAAACATATTAAGACTTCTTGAACAACTCTTCCGGTTATACAAATAAAATGTTAACATAAATGTGTACCAAAGGTGAGACTTTAATTGAAATCAAAAAAAATATTTAACAGGGTATTATAACCTAAATACCAAATATGATATCACTTATCATTAATAGATCCTGAGATATTAGAAAAAACCCATTTCCCATCTTTGAATGCTCGCTGTAAACTTTCAACTACTGATAAAACTGTTAACAGACGCTGTTAAATGGGATGCTGTTAAAAGCGACGCTACCTGTGGCAGCGACAGCGACGTTGGCAGCGACAGCAACGACGACGGCATCAATTCTCACCCGCACCAACAAACTGACGCTTGCCGACAATAAAAACACGTGCTTATCAGCCACACGCACACCCACACAAACAAACACACACACAAACAGAGAGACACAAGACAGAAAACAACAGAGAATTTGTTTGAAATAAACAAAAAACAGCTGTTGCTGTCTCACTTCCAGTTCCTATATGAGCGTAGCAGCTGAGCAGCGACGCTTTGCTAACTGCCGGCATGTGAAGAGCGTTGCTATAAAATGAGAGCGCGAGAGAGAGAGAGAGAGTTAAGTTTTATAGCAAGTTCATTGCCTATACCAGGCATTTTTTGTTGCATTTAATAAAATTTAAATATTATTTTTAATATTTTAATGAATTTAAATAATTAAAATAAATGTTTTTTTAAAAATATAAAATGAAAGTTTTATTGTTATACATTTTCAGCAATATAATAATTCAGTGAAAATCGCTCTACAAAAACACATTTCTCGCATGCGATTTGCCCAAACGCTCTCTCGCCACAAAGGAGCCGAACGAACCAGCAAGCCGAAGTCACACACGAACCAACAACCAAAACAAATCGTGCTGCCGAAGCATCCATGCAGCCACCCACATACACACACGCATGCCGCTACTTGGCTGGCTTTGGCTCTGACTGCTGCTGCTGCTGCCGCTTCCAATTGGAAGGCGCCAGTTGTAAAGCGAAACTCGTCGCGAGCGGTTGTGAACGGAGCGTCTGTAGTGTTGTTGTCGTCGTCGTTTAAAAGCGTTTTTACGTAAATTTACTTACATTGTGCATCTCGTGTTCTATGCAAATGCAAAATAGCGCAGCTTTAAAAGGTGTTAACGAGTTGTCAAAAAAAAAAAATAATATAATAATATTATTTGAAATACTTCAAAATCAGCCACACAAACAAAACAAAAACAAAACGCTTGCGAAACTTTTCGCTGCTTTGAACTTCTAATTCGCCGCGCTTTGTGAGGCTTTCATTGCTGAGCCTGTGGCTTCTAATTGGATATTGCATTGATTGAATAGCAGCGCTCTTGACGTCGACGTCAAGCGGCTCGTGTTCGCTGCTAGCTGCTCGCTGCTTGCGTCGGTATGCTAATAAAAGAAAAATTTCAATTGCAAAGTGTGACCAAAGTGTTTGAAGTTGAATTGTTGTGCGTTGTTGTTGTTGCTGTTTAGCTTCATCTTCGCCATTTTGATTGATTTTCATAAATCAAATCAGAAACACACACAGTGAAAACGCACTCGAGACAAGTGTGTGTGTTTGTGCATAATGTGACCAGCGGAAAATACGTTTCATTCTGGATTAATTGAAGACGCATTCTGTCAAATAATACAAATATTTGAATTGCCGTTATTTTTATTGTTTTTTGCTTAGATAAGGTGAGTTTTGAAACTTGTTGAAAATTGATTTTGTGTGAGTTTTATGATTTTAAAAGTTTTTAAGTTTTCTGGAAAGTCAGAATGAAGAAAAATAGTCTGAGGAATATATGAAGAATTAACTCTATGATTTTCCTTTTTGGTTCTGTGTAAAAATGAATAAAAACTTTAGATGAATATGAAATTTTTGATTTGTGAGCATGTATCAGGCATGTTTTCCACTTTCGGTAAGATATTGTGAGAGTGAATTTCTTTTCAATGTTCGCATTTTGACATATGCAAATATTTTGCGGATTTAATTCACTTGCATTTGATCAGTGCTTAAACTAACGTAACATTGAGTTAGCATTCCATTCTATACCTCAATACTTTTTTGAAAATTTGTGTTTATTTCAATTCCGTAAAATGTTAACTAAAGTGGAAGCTGGAACAAGTCGGTTTTTGTTTAAGTGTTCTTGTATCAAAAATGTTGATTTAACATGAAGAAGAAAAAAAATATTTGAATTTTTACAAACAAAACTTTAAAACCTAATTTTTTTTTTTATACTACTTATTTATTCGATTTTTTAGCTTAAGTGTCAGTTTTTATTAAAAATACTTTCCACTCCTTTTTCCAACTGTTCTTAACCATTTCTTAAACACAATTTGTTTCTACCAACATAATCGGCAATTTCAAATGGGTCACGCTTTCCATCAGGCTGATTACCGATTAGAATATGCCAGGCATGTTTTCCCATTTCCATCCTATATGGTGATTTTCCCCCGCATCCCCTGCCGCCAAAACCCCTATAATATTAGCATTTTTGAAGCCTCTTGTCAGACGCCGTTAACATAATTTTTTTCTTATACCAATTGTTGTTTGTTGTTGTTGTTTGTTCTTTGTTGTTGTTGCCTGAGCTGCGTTTGGCATTTAATTAATTTTGTAGTTTTTTAACTAAGTTTAAGCTGCTGTTGCTGTCGTTGTTGTTGTTGTTGTTGTTGCTGTTGCGCTTGCTGCGTTGCATTTCAATTGACTTTTGTTGTTGCCGTTGTCATTGTTGTTGTTGCTGCCTAATTATGCGGCGTGAAAATGCAATCCATGTACAAACATTTGTACAAATATTTGACGCGCGACGTTATGTTGCTATCGTTATCGTTGTTGTTTCTGTTGTTGTTGTTGTCGCTGTTGAACGTGTGTCTATTTAAAATGGAACTGAAATAAAACTTCTAAAATGCAAACGCACTCGCAATTGTTTAAACAAGAGTATTTAATGTCTGACATGGCATTATTATTAATAGTTTTAATACCCTTAACCCTTAGGGTATTCTTATTTTCTCACGAAATTTGTGTAAGAAAAACTATTTTTTTTTTTAAGATAAATCAACCAATTTCGCTTTATCCAAATTTAAACATTGTTTATATATGCTGATCAAATTTTATCAAAATCAGACGAATATATCTTATAGCTGTTATAGGAAAAAGCGTTGGAAAATGATTTTTTGTATGAAAAACTATTTGTTTTTCAAAATAACTCAGCAAAACTCACTCTGCTTAAGTTTAAGCACATTATATAGATGCTGAGCAAATTATATTAAAATCGGTCAACTATATTTTATAGCTGCCATAGGAACAATAGGTTTAAAAATAAGTTTTTGCATGCAAAACCTCTTTTGTTTCTTAAATTAACTAAACCAAACTTACCAATTTTAAGTTTCAAGATGTTTTGAACATGCTGACCAAATTTGATCAAAATCGGACGACTATATCTTATGGCTACCATAGCAACAAGCGATGGAAAATTAACTTTTGTGAAAAAGTTTTTACATATATTTCAACTTAGCTCGCTATAACTCAATTGTACTGTATTCCACACATGTTGACTTCATTTTATTAGAATCGGATGACTATATCTTAAAACTGTCATACGAACAATCGTTAAAAAATTAAATTTTCATATGCACAGCTATTCTACATTGGTATAAACCTTTGGTAAGCCTTAGATAACTTTACTTCCTTTTAAAATATATCCTTAAAATGTGTTATTGCCTTTCAGTGTGCTAATGAACGTTGCTAATTATAAAACTTATGTAAAAGAAAAAACTGAAAATAATAATAAAGAAAGTTCGTTTGAGCTGAGCAGGAAAAACAAGTCAGGCAAAAGAGATTCATATAAAAAAGATAATCCACTCTTTGATGTTTGTGCATCATTAAAATATGAAAACATTATGATTATAAAAAATAAAATAATAAAAAAAACTCTTCATCTTCAAGGTTTCAGTTTCTTTTCATAAGAACTTTATTCACTTGATTCAATTGAATTGCGCTTGCAACATGTTTTCTAACTGCATTTTAAGAGTCTTAAGAAGTCGAGTGAGGCTGCGTCTATACCCCACGCAGTTGCACTATGCTAGGTGCAATTCCCCTGCCCCTGTCAACCAAAGGATGTATCTGTGAGATACAAAAAGAAAAAATGTTCACTGGGCGGCCACTTCACGCTGAGGAAACTAAAACTAGTTCAAGTGCGTGGCAAGTAATTAGTTGTAGGTGTATGTATCTGTGTCTGTGCGTAAGTGTGTGTGTCTCTGTGTGTGTGTTGCGTTTGTCAAGCTGTCTAGAAATTGTGTACAAATTTACCACAAATATTTACAAATAGAGCCAAGAAGAAGAAGAAGCAGAAGAAGAAGCAGCAGCAGTTTACCTTAAGTTTCTCAAGTGGGGTTAATTAAAACCAAATTCCAAAAGGAAACTACAAAAATGTTGAAAGATTCGAAATTGCTTTTTAATATTTTCAACAGCGTGCACTTCAAATAGCAGCAAAACAGATTTCCACTTAGAGATTAACCCGTGAGTATACGCATTTCACTCGTCTGTCTGCTGCACAGGGGTTAAGCCAGAAAGAGAGAGTGTAGAGTGTAGAGTGAGACAGAGACAAACTTGACAGCCAAGTGTCAGTTAGGGTCAAAGCCAAATGCATCAGCTCTATATCTATATCTATTTCTAGTCTTAGTTTCAGTTTCATTTACAGCTCAGCTAGACTACCTCTTAAGTATTCTGTTATGATATTCTGTATTTTTAAGTATTTGTGCTTTGTTTTTTCAACTGACAACTGTTTCCACGTCTAAACTCGCAACTGGCAACTCGCAACTGTAAACTGTCAACTTTAGTGAAAGATGCCCTAAACTGTGTGGCCTGCATTAGTAAATAAACAACAACAAATACATACTACATTACGTGTTGCAAGTATCTAAGTGAATAGTTTTCTTTATTTCCAAAGGCACTTCCGCTTGTATTGAGTGAAAAGGGCGCAATCTTTGTTACAGACCCTCAAATGTCAGAGGTGTTGGAATTCTACAGAATTTTAGTTAGGTAAACAGCTGCTACTTGTCTTTTGGATTGAATTGTGTATTTGTTGATAGCTATCAGTTTTGGTAGACATATATATTGAGGAAATTTTAGAATTTTGTACTATGTAGCATGCATTTGGCATAACTAATTTAATTGATCGATTTTTATTTTATTTTATAAGAATAATGCAAGATTCAGTATTAATTTGAGAAAATTGTTTAACTTTTTTGTTATTTTCATCTTAACTGCAATAGCCATTAACTTGAGTATAAACATAAGAAAACGTCCGAAGTCTCCTTTTTCAGCAGAAGCTTTGAGCAGTGTTCAAAAGTCTACATCTTTACTCAATTAAAAACTCTTAAAATTATTTGGCTTAGCATTAGAAACAAGTCCAAAATAAGTTATATGAATATAAATAAAAATATATTCAGGCTTGTTCCGAATTCAGTACGTTTTTGAAAAGTAAAAACGAATGAATTCCGAACAATTTACAAATAACTTATCTGATTTTCTAACGGAATAGTTTCGATTTCACTTTTTCGAAACTGAGTTCGAAATCGAAATGTCATCTAGTAGGCATTGCTGAATCGAGAACAGCTACGTTTTCTTGCACGTTTTCGATTGTTCTGCAGATAGTTTTTCAATTTAAAATTATAAATGATATTTGACTTTAATCTAATGAATAAATTGAATTATTCTTATTCAAATTTGATGAAGAATATAAAAAAATTGAGTTTCAGAAGTTGTGTTTTTGAATTCCTTGTGTAATTTGACAATAACATTTCACAACTGCAGTCAATTCCTGAATATTAAATTAGCAATACATTCTATTCGTTTTTTGGTATTAAAAGTATTCCATAGTTAATATTTAAATGATGTTGGAATGCATTGTGAATTGACTGTCAATCAAGCTTAAATTCATTAAATAACAAGTCAAAGCAATGTGTAAATTCTTTTACTCTTCTACTGCTTTCAAATTTGTCTTTTTGCACATTGTTTTCATTAACTTTTGAACTTTCTATACAATAAATATATTGTGTAACAATATTAATTGATTTACTTTCATTCAGCTTTCAATTTATGCAACATAATTCATAAATACGTGCATATATTTTTATTCATTTTAAATAGACAAAATGTATCTGCAATAGAATGTATCTATAACATTTGCTACTTGACACATTCCTTTTACTTACAATACGTTTCTGTTAAAATGTTCATATTTGCAAATTCAGCTTTTCCAAGTCTTTAATACATTCATTTCATAATTTACCAAAACTGCATTTCTGATTGAAGCTGCTTTAAAATATCATTTCATATTTCATAAATTTGCAGTCAAGTTTTGTTTGTAAACTTTTTACTACACACGCATTGCATTTACTTATTTCAGCTGCTTCAGCTTCTTCTGCCAACATTTTCCACCCATTTTCCTCCCATTTTCCACCCACTTTCAAACCACTGTTAAAAGAGTATCGCGATTATGCCGTTTGCCATGTGACAAATGCCGCCACATTAGCCAGTTGTAGTTTTGCATTTGTGCCCCCAAGCTGAAAACTCTTTTATGGCATGCATGTATTCACATTCACATTCACATTCACATTCACATTCACATTCGTATACGTATTCACATTTGTATTCACATTCGCATTTGCAGTGGTCGCTTTGGCGGTTTCATTGGTTTCAATGGTTTTGCTGGTTTTCGATGGTTGCATTTGAAAGTTGATTTGTTCGAACTGATTATGGGGCATGTTGGTGTGGTTGTGTTTGGCTGCGGTTTTGCATTTGCGTAGATAATAGTTTTAAATAAGTTTCGAGTGTAGTTTAATTGGCCAAACTAATGTGCATTAGGCCAAAAGCTTTAAGCCAGCTGCAACATTTCGCCCAATTAGTCAAGTGTGGCAAGCGAGGCAACTTTAAGGCAAACATGCGGATATAAAGCAGACGTGACTTATCAACAAGACAAACACCTGGAGGCAACATCTATCTATCTCTCTATATATATATATATATATATTATATATATACTTCTACACATCTAGGGAGATGTCGTCAGTGTCATTGAGCATTAAAACTAAACAAAGTATGTCACAGTCTCTTGTCCCCCTCCCTCAGCTTGTCCACCCACTCACTCTACAACTACAGCAACAACAACTACTACTCATGCTGTGCGGGGGGACATCGTGTAAACCTATTGAGTTTCATGGGATCAGCTTTGGCTTTTGGCCATTGCATAATCTCTGATGAAAATGTCTTCTTAACATTCTCATCCTCTCAACGTCTTTTCTCAACTCAATCTTCTTTATTTCTTTCTCTTCACACAGCTGCCTACACCTGTCGCCTGTCTAATTTATGCCACAGACTTCTGCCTGGCTAAAGCTTTCAAATGACATATAGCATATATATATATATATATATATATATATATATATATATATCAGCTTGTAGCCATAGATATGTTTCTATGTCTGTTTATGTTTATGACCATGTTAAATCATTAATAGCCCAAGAAATGACGACAACTAACAAATTAGTGCGACTTTTGATTTGCATAATTGAAAAATTTTCTATCTTTTCTTTGTTGTTTAGGCAATTTGTTAATGCTAAGAGATGTGCTGATAAGCCAGCTATGTGAGTGGAAAAGACAGGGTTAACTCTGTAAAACTTGAAAAAAAAAAAAATTTAAAAAGAAATATTTTAAATCTTAAAAACTGTGAGTTTTCTTTTTTTAATTTGTTAGAGAAAATGTTTTAAATTGAATATCTTATTCTGCTCATTTTGTAAATTTCTCATAAATTGGAAAACATAAACGGACTTTCACATGATATTGTACCAAGTGATTTCTATTTCCAAATCTTATCAGATCTTTTGGAATTTTTGGCTGTTCTCAATTTAATCTTATTGAGTAATATTTTAACTTCAAAGCTTTAAAGATAAAAAACGTTATCTATATTTTTTTAAAAACGAAAGTTCTAAACTGAAAACTACTTTAAAATTTTTAAAATTTAAGAAACATGAATTTCATTAAATCAACTTAAATAAATGTTTTGATAAATATTCCTACAACGCTTAAATTATAAAACTGCTTTTTGATAGAGAAAAATTTTACGAGAGTTCAAATATCGCATTCAAATATTAATTAATTCTTTCAAAATCATCCTAATCCTAAGATTTGCGCCAGTTTAATCGCTTTCCATTTGACATCTTAAAATAAAAATATGCAGTCCTGTCTCGGTTTCCACTTTAGTTAAAATTTTCCGAAGGTGAAATTCCTATCAATGTTTAAAATTTGCTTAATGCACTCCATCTAGTTAATTGAATCCTTTCACAATGTCAACTTTATTCAATTCTTAATAGAATGCCAGTGAATTCAAGTGTTGTCAAAAGTGGAAATAGGCAAATTTGAAAAAATTTCCCTTTAGTACCATTTTGCCGAAAGTGGAAACTAGAACAGACCTGATTACATTTTCAAGACCTTTTCGTATCTTTAAATTTACATTTTCCAATCTCCCATGCATGCAGTACAGTTACATTCTCAATGTTCACAGATAATTCACTGAACACTCACACAAAGACTCACAAAATGTTCACATTTATTCGTGGTTTATTCGTAGATATCGTGGCTAGTCCAAAGTTTTGTTATTTTTGTTATTTTTTGTTTATATTAATGCCAGGTAATTCGCCAATTTAATTTGCGACATTAATTTTGAGGCAGCTTGTGGCTAGCAAGGGGGCAAAAGCATAGCAGAGGGGCAGCATGTGACCAGGAAGAGGGAAAAGGGGGGACAACTTAAAGCTGGCTACGTTTTAGAGAGCGCAGCTGTGCGTTGCGGCCAATTACAATACACTTTTCAGTTTGTAGTTTTTTGCTGCAACTTTTGCCAGCATTTTGTCAATTGCAATAAAATAATCAACATGCAACGCTGGCCTCCAATCGCTGCTAAAGGAGGGGGGTTTAAGGGGGCCTGGTCAGCTCGGCGAGGCTTTATTTATTTTTCTTTTATACTATACTATTTGCAGTTTTGTGTCTGCAGATTTACGACCCGCATGGACAACACGTTCAACGTTCAAATTGCGAGACTTGCAACTGCAACTGCAACTGCATTTTGTAGCCATTAACATAATAATGCGGCGGTTGCCCCTCTCTCTATGCCCCCCTCTCCACCCCTCTGGCCCATACATTGCACAATTGTGAGCCAAAGTAAATAATCAACTCGCGCTAATCTTCAGCCAAACTGCATTTAGCGTATGTCAGTTTGCCAGTTAGTCAGTTGGTCAGTTTGTCAGCTAGTCAGTTTGTCAGTTTGCCATTCGCTGAGTTGTTCATTCGGTCAGTTTGCGGTTTTCAAAACGTTTATGTTGATTATTTCGAGACTGCTGCTGCTGCTGCTGCTGCCTTTTATCATGCCCGTAATTCAATCCGGATTCAAGCTTGGCATCCAACTTGGACTTTAACTCACACTGCTCAACACAAGTTTAGTTACACAAAATTCTTTCCGTGTAATCGTGTTTAGTCAAACTACTAGAAATGTATAAATATCGTTGACAAAATCGATTTTATCGATTAGCTTTGTAATCCAATATTAAGTTCGATAATATCAATATTTATTTTGAGTATTTGGAAAAACTCTCTACGAAGACTTCTTAATTAAGGTATTTTCAAACCCCACTTAGTTTTCTTGTACTAAGTACTTCAATTTTATTGAACAACTTTTCAGAATTGAAGGACATCTAAAAGAAAAGCTTCTCTTAGCATAATTAAAATTAAAATTTATAGAATTTGATTAAAGAAACTAGAATGTTAAGCAATCTTGGTAAATTTTCATGCAATATATATGTGCTTATAGTCCTCACAGGACTAAATTATACAAAATATTTCCTCAAATGTTTATTATTTTTTAACAAAACAGATCTATTCTTGATCAAAGTTGATTGCATACAGGCCTGTTCTCTTTTACGATTCCAGAATAGGAACGGTTAACTGTTCTGAATTCCAAATATCGATAAAAAGAATTCAATTAAAGAAGTTGTGCTTTTGAAATAGAGAAATGAGAAACATTCAAAATTATCACTAAAAAGGAAAAGTTCTCAAAAATGAAAACCTAATATACAAAAATTTCTCTAGCACAAAAAAAACTAAGCTTTGTTGTCGAGTGTAAACTGCATTTGCATTTTCTTTGATTTGTTGACTTTTGGTTTGAACTGCGTTGGTTGGGTCGGGTCTTTAGTAGAGCCACAGCTGAAGAAATAGATCCTCAAACTACTCTCAGCTTATTGTTGAACGTGAGTTGTGTGCTAAAGAAATTATTTAGTTTTCAGTATAATCTATTATAATCAGCTATTGTTGTGCAGATTATGAAAATGCTGTTAAATTTGATGTAAGGTATTCAGTTGAATTGTTTGTGGTGTGCCTGAAATGGTTAGCTTTATGGCTCAATATGCATGATAAGTTATAAAGGATATGACTCTATTCAAGTTTATGCATAAAAAAGAGCTTGAAATATTATAACTGAATAATTTTGCCATTACTCATCTTTGAGTTTTCATTATGGTTCATCAATTAATGTCAGTTTTGTGTTCAATGATTGCCCAATGAGTCACTTTTTATAGAGAATTTAACAATTGGAAAGTTCTTTGTGTATATTCGAGCATATTTCTTGAGATTGAATTGAAATTGAATTTTTTTTAAATATTATCAATTGTAAATACATAATGCTCAAAAAGTTGAATTTTTAAGGAAAGTTTTTATAAAGCAGATATCATATATTTTAATTGTCAAAAATAAAGTGAAACTATTGATAGTCATATCTTAGAGTCTTCAAATCTTGTTAAGATTTATAATATAAAAGAAAGCTATATTTAAAATGTCAAAGCAAAACCTATATTTAGCTAAAATTTGGATATTTCCCAAAATTAATGAATTCATAAAATTGTGGGAGTATCTTCAAATGCTCAAACCAAAAGCCAATGATTGATTATATTTTATAATTTATTAATTTCGGCTTGTGCATATATTAATAATCAATATATAATAACTATTGAAATTTTACCCACTCCAACTTTCCTCAGGCTCTTCTTCTTTATATTCAGTGCATTAACGGCGCCCGCATCAGTGGCTGCTGCTGCATAACAAAAAAAGGGGCAAGGGAAACGAAAAAAAAAAAATTTTTGCTGAGTCAAAATAACGCACACGCTGTGCAGAAACGAGTGAGTGAGTGGAAAGAAGCATATAAAAGAGAAAAGGAGAGAAAGAGAGGGAGTTAGAGTGTGAGAGAGGGGGGGGTGGGGGGGGGGGGGTAGAACCTTGGCTGCTGTAGGCTGTGCTTATCTTGTCTGGGTAATCGTGCTTCGATTATTAACCCTCATAAATTGCCCTGAGATGAAGCGACATCGGAAGACACAGTAGCCAAATACTAACACATGTTTAAGGTGTATGTGTGTGTGTGTGTGTTACTGAGCCTGACTTATGTAATCCTGAAACGGGTTTCTTATTTTCATTAGCATGTGCACTTGGGCTCTCCCTTTGAGCCCCGCCTCTGCGCTTTTTGCCATCTAATAAATGTTTTTCAATTTTCATTGTGGTTTTTTTGTTGTACTCGTTAGTTGGGTTTGCTCTTTTTATCGTTGTTGTTTGTTGTTGTTGTTGTTGTTGTTGCTCATCATGCACGGCTATTGTTGTTTGTGGTTTTTTTATTATTTTTTTTTGGAAAATGCTTTATCATGTGGCCCAGACGCGCCTTTGTTGGCTTATTGAGCCATAACTGCAACTTTGTTTATTATTGTTATTGTTATTGTTGTTTCTGTGGCTTTGGCTTCATCCATTTTCATTTTCATTCTCACTTTGTTTCTTTGTTTTTGTTGTTTTTTTTTTGCTTATTTTACTGATTAATCATGTTTTTCACTGCAGCTGTTCTATGACAATGGTGAAAGTAGCTCATGTTTTGATAAGGCTTGGTTAGGTGGCATATCAAACAATGCATTGGAATAGCTGGGCTGTTCAAGTACTATTTGCTATGACACTTGACCTATTGAAATTGTATAAGGGATTATGGAACTATTTTAGATTGAGAAAAACATAAAATTTTTAAAATAGTTGTGAAAGTGGGAAAAACAGACAAGTGTGTGAATTAACAAAAGTTTCAATTTTTATAACTTGACACAAAATTCAAAGCAAAAGTGCAATTTAACGGTTGGAATTTTTCCAGGATTAAACATTTAACAGTTAAATGATTTGAAGTAAGCTTTCATAACGAGAAATTTGAAGAAAACACTCAATTAGGACTTTATCGATGTGAAAACCGTATCCTTAGCTTTGAGAAACGTCATTTCAAGATTTGTGTGTACTTTTTATGCTTTTAAAACTCATCTTAAATTTAGATTCTAAATCATTAATTAATTAGCTTTCCTTAACAACTATACAAACTATAACAGTTTACTTCTTTTCATCTTTACTCTTTCAGATCACTTCTTAACTAGATCAATTAAGTTTTTTAGTTCGTTTTTACCATTATCAAAACTCAACTGATGCATTAATTAGTTACCTTTACTTTATAATCAAAAGTCACCATTCCATAACAGTTTCTGCTCTGCAATAACAATCGACCACTCATCATGACCAGATAACTGCCCCTACTCAATTCTCAATTTAATCACAAATAAGCGTGAGTTCATCATTTTTCAATGTCATGCAGAAAAGCGCCCGCTTATCCTGTCAAAATTTTTAAACACTTTTTTATCATTTCCTTCCAAAAAAAAAAAGTATATGAAACAAGCCTAAAAGGTGCTCACGCTAATGCTCTACCATTATAATTTCATACTTCTTTTTTTGCTTTTCAAATATATATATTTTTTGTATTTGCCTTTTTCCTGCATGAGTTTCACTTTTTGTCCTTGCCAGGGTAGAAAAAGGTTATAAATCATTTGCTGGGCATATTTTTAATAGAGTTGTTACTTGTGTTTTATTTTTTTCTGGTTGTTGTTAACCTTTTTTGGCGAATTGCGGTAGGAATTGGGATCGGGGTTTTTTGAATTAAAGACCAGCAAGTTGGTCAATTTTGAAGAGGGTTTAGCAGCTGCACGAATATAAAATGAGTTTTTACTTTGTAATCTTTTAATTAATATTATAAATTCCATCTTTTTAACTCTTTGCAGGTGAGTGCGTTGTGCTGTTTCTAGTTTATAAGGTAAACCGCCTAATCAGTCAATTATGCCTATATCAATAATAATACATTCTGCATGCTTTCGCCTCAATACTTTCAAATGTTTCCATTTGCCGTTACGAGGAAATGACTTTAAAGAACTCTTTATAAAGCACATTGACAAGCTTCACATTCGCCTGCCGAACAAAAGCGATTTTTGTGTGATTGACAAAACCGCAACTGACATTGCCAGTCAGACCCCAAAAGCCAAAGAAAAGAAAAACTTACAAAAAAAAAGATCCACAATTTTCAATTCAGCAACAACCACAACAACTGCAACAACAACAAAAACATCATTGTCATCATCATCATCAGGCAGCCAACATTTCCTTCCGCTCAGCGAGCTCAACTTTTGGGGCGTAGTGGGGCACATTTTGCAACCCCAACAACAAAAAAGCGTCACATTTGACGCCACAAAACCACAAAAGAATAACAACTAAGAAAGGTTTAGTTGAGCGTGCTCAACTGGCAGATACCCTGTACAATTTAGAAAAATACAAACCATTTTTATAAGAACATTCAGGCCTATTCCGAATTACAATTCCGTTAGAATTTTGCGAAAACTGTTCTGAATTTCCCAAAACGTAAAAATTTAACGATTTTAAAATTTTGCATTTTTGACAGATTTAAAAAAAAATTAAATTTCTTAGATTTTCCATCTTATTTAGAAATGAATTAGGTAAATTTTTTATTAGATTGAAGTTAAATTTAATAAGTAATGTTGTATTAGAAAACTGTATGTTAAATAGAAACGAAACTCGGGTTCGAACTAGGTTATAAGGTCTTTTTTTTATTATATTGAAGCTAATATTATTTTAAAAAAATCTAGAAACGAAAGTCGGGTTCGGTCTAGGTTTTAAAAAAGAAAAACGAAACCATTCTGATCGGAAAACAGAACCGTTATTCGTAAATAGTTCGAAATTTGGTTTTACCTTTCAAAAACGTTAGGAATTCGGAACTGGTTCTTATTTTTATTGATAATAATTTGGTTAGATAAGCGGAATACGGGAGTAAAAATTTAAAATTTGAAACATATTAAGAATGAATCATAAAAACCATTTCTGAGATCGAAGAATTAATTCGGACTTGAAATATATCTGCAATACAGCAATGAATTATGCACCTTAATAACATTTAATAAAACACTCTTTAACCCATTTTAATGATTACAGGGTATAGAAAGAAACTTGGGCCATAAAAAGGGGTGGCTTGCTGTAACTACCGTTAGCATATGCTGTGTGATGTGGGAGGTGAAGCTCATCCTTGTGTTGTAAAGCCCCATGATTGATGGCTCTTCTATGCTGCTTACTATTTCATAGTCTCTGTTACAAGAGACGCTTTCGCACCTGTTGTCGCAGCAGAGAGCGCTAAGAATTTGCTGAAATTGGATAAAAGTGGGAAAACACTTTAGTGTTAGCTCTGGAACAAGAAAGCTCAATTGGCAGCATGAAATTCCTGCTTTAGTTAATAAGAATTCGTGTTAAAAAGTCTATAAGTAATGATATGATAGAAGTCAGCTTATTTGTAGATTAAAGTTCCAAGCAAAAAAGTTTAATTTAAGTTTGTTTTTTTCTGCAAAGAAAAAACCTTTTGAATAATTTGAATAGTTTTTTAAAAAGATCAAAAGAAGTTTCTATTCAATATAATTTAAGCATAAATAAAACAAGTTTCTTTTTTATTTTTCAAGCAGTTCTGTTCAAAAGAAGCCTTTAAAAGTATCTTTAGATTTATTCACCTGCAATATGATTTTCTTGAGCTCACCTTTTAAATATCAAAAATGTGTGTGCAACAAGCAAAAATTTCAAGAACTCAACAACAACAAATTCCAAACATTTGAAAAGTTTTCACTTTCTTGACGTAGCTACCAAAAGTTCGGTTAAACATGAAAAACAGCTAAACAGTTGCCTAAACAACGCCGCAGTTTTCCCAGCCGAGTATTTTACGTCAATGTCAACTTTGACAGAAGCCAAGTGTGCAAAAAAGAGACAGCCAGAGAGTTTGCGAGAGAGAGAGGGTGGTACTAGAAGTGGTGTGGGTTAAAAAGGAAAGCATGGATTTACTTTTATTTTATTACTGTCATTGTTGGCGGTCTGCTTCCGTAACAACCTTTAACAGGGTGGGCCAGGCTAGAATTTAAGTTTTTTTTTTGGGTTTTAGTTTTGGGCTCAAGGGGGGGTAGAATTGGGTGTGGAAAGTGGGACTGCTATGTGGCAGGCTGCGCTGTCGTCGTTATCCTTTTGCTCGACTGGCGCCTTTATCATCCATCTGTGTTCAGTTGCTTCGTACGTTCGTTATCTGCTGTTTAGTCAGCCGAATGTGTGTAAGTGTGTTTGTGTGTGTGTGTGGAAAAACATCTTTCAGCTACTACTTCTTCTTCTTCTGCTTGGTCTTCTTGTTCTTCTTCTTCGACTGGCAGCTTTTTTGGCAAGTCGTAAATTAAAAATGGCTTAATATGTAAATCCTTTGCCTGCACTTTCTTCGTCTGCCGCCTGCAGATTAGTTTTGTGGATATTTCGGCTTATGTATGTCCCTGTCTGCATGTCCTTGTCTATCTTGTGCATCTATTGTCAATGTGCTGCCCTTTCCCTCCTCTTACTTCCCTGACTTTCTTTCTTTGGACATGCAGCAAAATTTATGCGCTTTGACTTTGTTTTTGGGGGTCGAGTTGTCCTGTGTCTGCTTCAAGAAAAGGACACAGTTGTCTCCTCTCTCTGTGTGTGTGTGTGTGTGTGTATGTTTTCTTTGGCTGCTTGGTCACTGATATGCTTTTGTTGTCGTTAGTCAGCGTAAGGACATGACAAGTCCTTGTCCTGGTCCGCTTCTCATGTTTGCTCAATCCTCTGCTTTGACTTTAACTGGCCATCAGCATTGTTACAAACTTTTTGGCAGTTGTAAGTTTGTGTTTTTCTTTGCCTTGATTAGTGAGTTCCAAGGGCGTGTGTACAGTGTATCCAGGGGGGATGGTTTCGAATTCTCCTTTTTCATTGGCAAGAAACAGAAACCTTAACTATAGAACGCTTTACCAATCGAAACTTTAATGTTATTATAACAAATCTTGCGTAAGCTATAATAAAGAAATGCCTTTCTTTTATTTTCTACAAAATGCAACCTGATTGACTAATTGAATGATTGGCAATCAATGCACAGCTCAAACCATAAAAGATAGGTAGCTTAATATTTGACAGTAGTTTTATCTAACGCTAAAAACGTTCATTAAGAAAGGACTTTGGAAAATGTTGTCGGGAAATGTGAAAAATTTGTTGAAAAGGCTGTATGAAACTGTTTTGTCCATCATCCAATAAGATTCAAACTCATTTTCAGTCACCTACATGAAGATTCAACAATGACTGCATACCAATTTCGTGGAAAACTTTGGTATGTTACGTTTCTGTTATCTTTCGATTGGCTGCAAACTTAGATTCAAAGTTCTGCCTGAAAAATCGTTAATCAGGGTTACAAAAATCCTTGCTCTCGGGCTGGAAATGGTGATCAAGGTCAAGTATTTAACAGGACGAGCAAAGTAGCTATATATACATACGTGCTAGTTTTATATATAGCTGAAGTGCTTCCTAGTATATGGTCACCCCTTTCCGATACCTTAGCGACGCTTCTGCCGAGTTCGCTTGAAATAAGTCTATTTTTGTTCTCGAGGATAGCGAAAGGAAGGTCCTACACATTTGTTACATTGTTGATTAGTTGATTTGTTGTTGATTGAGTAATTGCATTATTTAATTGTACCCGCAGCATTTGTTCCACTTTCAACTCTAGATACATATTTAATGCTCAATTTAGTTCAAGGTTTTAGTTACAAAAACCCATCCACTTACACAAATTAGCATATTTATCATTCGGGTTGACCAGTTTTGCCAAATGGACTGTCATTAATTTATTCCCTTTGCAATTTGCAATGTCATTTAATTTAAAATTTTTTTTTTTGTGTACAACTTTTTTTCACATTTTCATATTCTTTTTTATCTAAGGGAGAGTTATTTGCGTGTTGTAATGCATTTTAGTAATTATTCTAGCAGCATTTACTTTTAACATTGTTGTAATTGTTGTAGCCATTATCATTTTGCGGTACTTCGTACTCCGCTGCAATTAGCCCGGAAATTGTGAAATTCGACACCCATTTAGAGCCGTAATAATTTAATATCCTTTTATGACTCTACTCATGTGAATAAATGTTAATAATTTATTTAGCAAATTAATATTTATTGCATGCATTTTGTTAACCAAATGAGATTTTCTCTACTTTTTTTTATTTTGCCAAATTGTTGTTGCATAATTTGCATTAATTTGCTATTGACAAAATGAATTATTTAATTAACATGTTTTTTTTTTCTTGTTTTGGCATACAAAATACTTTGTCAAAGAGAATTTTTAATTAAAAGTTTGCAAAATGAATTACTTAATTAATTTTGTTCGCACGCATAAAATGTGTGAATTTTTGATTAATCAAAGCCTTTTTGATGCAATTTGTTTGCAAAATTAATATTAATAAAAATGATATCAAATTGTGATTTATTGCAACAATTTAATAATTGTTTTAGTAATTACAAAAACTTTTTTCAAAGTTTATATTAGTTTTAATATTAATATACTTTAAATTTTATGTTTACATTTTTCGATGAAAATGCCAATCAAAACATTTCGAATTGGAATTATAAGCGGTTCTGAATACCGAATATCGATGGGAAATTCGATTTAAAAAGTTTTGCATTTGAATCAATGGATTAAGAGTTATTCAAACTAATTGTTGAAAACGGATGGATTGATATTTTGAAATCGAAGACGACTTGGAATGAAAAATACACGGAAATGGGAACAAGCCTGATTGCAAGTTATTCGGAATTCTAAAAAACTATTAAATAAACGTTTAAAGCTGTAAATGTTAGCTAGTTGAATAAAAAGTCAACATAAAATAGAAAAAACAGTTAATTTTTCAAAACGAAATCAAAGAATCAGAAATGAAAATTGGAAATAGGCCTAATTATAATATAGCATACCTTGGCTTATAAAAACTTGTATTGAAATTGGGATTGAAAAATATAATTAGAATATAAGAAAACAAAAAACGCATAATACTCAAGTTTCAATGAAAACATGGATACTGTATTAGATAAACACATAATTCATAAATTATTTTCTGTTTAGTTAAAAGTTAAATGACAATACAAGACTAAACAATTTGGCATTCCGATTTTTTGATATAAACTTGATTAGTATTTGAATCAGAAGCAATTAAAATTCAACTGTTACATACACCCTAAAAATTTGGAACTGTTTCAACACTACGACTCGATGTCTCGTCTAAATTTAGCATATTCATACTGGGACTGCGTTTTGTGGACAAGGGCTTCTGAATGCGAAAAGTGCATACTAGTTTCTCATCGACACACATCATGGCACCCGCATTATCAAACTCGCCACAATAATTGGGTGCCGAGAAGATGGTAATAAGCTGACGTTTGCCAAAGAACTCGTAGCCATCCTCCACAACCTGATGGGCCCGACAGATGAGACTTAAGCCATGTCTTTGCAGAAATGAGCCAACCATTTCGGTGCCAAACGTATAGCTCACTCCGCGTTCATTGAGACCCCAGCCAATTGTCCTGTTATCCGGATCGGACCAAAGTAGATCACAAAGTAGTCCTTGATCGGGTATTTCACAAGGTCGCTCAATCATTCTGATTTGATCCATGCTTATCAAACTGGGACTCAATCCACCATGACAGCAAAATATATTATTCTCAATGATTCCGGCAACGGGCATACAGTTATAGCAATCCACAAAACTGCGCCACAATTTGATGCTATATCTGCGTTTACACTCATCGTAGAAGCCATAGATGCGATTAAGACTCGAGCTTTCATGATTGCCACGCAGCAGAAAGACATTCTCGGGGTAGCGCACCTTATAGGCCAAGAGTAGGGTTAGAGTCTCCACCGATTGCTTGCCCCGGTCCACATAGTCGCCCAGAAATAAATAGTTCACCTGGGGCGGAAAACCCGCCATTTGGAAGTACTTTAACAAATTGCTAAACTGTCCATGTATATCGCCCAGTATATTGATAGGTGCCCTGATCTGCAGCAGCATTGGCTCCTTTAGCATTACTTCACGCGCCTTGCTGCATACTGCACTGATCTCATGCTCCTCCAGCAATGTGGTTGCCCCTGCTACGCCCTGCTGGCTTAGACGTGTTATGATCTCATCCAGATTCGGCAATAGATCGTAGCTGATTTCGTTTGTTGTTGCAGCTTGGGGCGATGCTGAGGCTCGTGTCCTTTTGACCATATAATTCATGCAGTAGCCAACGGCGGTATCCTTGGAGGACAACAAATTGTAGGGCATTGCGTTTTTCTGATAGGTTGACATATAACTATAATTCTATAATTCCGAAGTCCTTGTCCAAGGAGTGCCAACAATTTGGAATTTCGATGTGTCCGTTTCTTTGTGTTTGCTTGCTTGGATTTATAGTTGTATTTGAGTTCGATTGATGATTGAAATAAAACTTTGTATATTTTCGAATGTTAACTTATGGGAAAATGAAAATTATTGCAAAGTAAGTGTTAGGATTAAGACTAATTCAAAGTTTTTAAAGTCAAGTATTCAGCCTGTCTAGAAATCGTTTTGGAACTCCAGTAAATGATATCGGAATCTGCGAGAGTGAAAATGATAACAAAATTCGGTGCGAAATCGAACTTTTTAGATCTAAGAGTAAGGTTTATAATTTATTGGTATGCAATCTTTGTTGAAATTTTATATAGATCTTTGAAATTGAGCTTGAGCCTGATCGGAGGTTAAACAAAAAAGGTGCATGCAATAGTTTTCAGCGAATTTTTAACATTTGCCAACCGAATTTTCCAAAATACAAACTTAGTACGCATTTCCAGTAAAAAATTTAGTTACTGTAAGAAATTCAGATTTATATCTGCTATGGTTTGGGTTTAGAGGCTCAGGTCAGTCAAGTTGAATAATTTTGTATGCATAGATGGATATAATCGCTATCAAATAATACAGAGTTTAAGTAAATTTATTAAATGTAGGAAATTTTATTATTACTTTTCCTTTAAAAGTCTTTCTAACCCTAGTTTTAAGTACACTGCCTTTTATAACCACAATTATCAGAGATACTACAAAGTGTTTTGCTGCGGAAGTCTTTGTAAAAAAAACACTATAAAAATGCACCCCACAACATTACTTCCGAATGAAAAAAGCTCAAAGACAGTTTTACAATTACAATTTGGCTTTTATGCATACTTAAGTAGCTACTCATTCCACTTCTGATACTCTTGCAACGCATTCTGCTTCTTGAAGTGGCTTTGTTATCTGATTGACAGCTTCGAAATCAGTTCTCATTTGGCTCACAAGCAACAATCCAACATTCTTAGCACTATGACAAATCTCAGTCAAGGCACAGACAGCAATATACAAACAAACAAACATACAAACATACTCCATTTGTATATATATAACTGTCTTTCAATCAACTAAATTTCTCCGCTGACTGCTGTTTGTTGCTTTACATCCGTTGCTTTTATATTTCAAATCAACATAATGGACACTTTGCCCAGCGGCAGCCCAACAACACTCCCCCAAAGCCACCCCCCCTACCCGTTCTTATGCCACCCAACCACACATAAAAATACAAAGGCAACTTCACTTTTGGCTTTGACAGCTGACACAAAATGCAAAAAGCAACGCATTTTGAGTGGGTGGCCCAAAAGAGGGTTGCTCATAAACTGCAAAACCCCCTCATTCGCTCCTCCTTATTTACTTTACTCTAGATATTCCTGTTTCTAACCTACCGCAGATGCAGTTGCAGATTTCTGCTTTGCCACTGTCACTCATTAAACATTTTGCCAACTGCAACTTAGTCCCGTTGTTTTCATTGTTGTCCTTGTTGTCGTTGTCGTTGTGTCATGTTGCCAAGTGTCACAACAGTCGCCTGCATTTTGTGTTGATTTTACGAGCGTGAACGACAGCCAAGCAGCTAAAACGATTGCGATTCTGCGAATGTAGCCCTGGAAATGGAAAAGGCAATGGAAATGAAACAAATGTGTGCTGTAAGTTGTCTGATTAGTCTGACGCAAAGCTGTGAGTGCATGGACGTACTTGCAGTGGGGGTTATAGAGATAGTTAAGCAGTTGCCTAGAAATCTTATTTTCTTTTATCTTAGTTTTCAACATGTTTGTACATTTTCAATTTTACATAACCGCCTCTGACCCCGATCGACGCCTCTGCCTAACGTTTCGTCAAGTTGACAATAACATGTTGCCCACATATTTAGCGCGGTTGCGCTGCTCTGATTGAGTATTTGTCCAAGAAATACATTTAAACCCCTCAACTACTCAACCCCTCCACTTCGCCACCCGCAACTTGTACGACTATGGATTTGCGTAGTGTTGTAGTTTTTGTAATTTGTGTTATTCTCAAGTTCGCCTCTTTGCATTTTGTTTTGTAAGCAAATATTAAAATATTTCACACGAAAAATTAACTCTCCTATGTGTTTACGTATGTGTGTGTGTAAATGTGTGTGGGCTGCATTTTTGCGCTATTTTTACTTTGCTTCCTTCACTCCACAAAGCAAACACAGCTGGGCCGCAGTGAGTGCGAAGAGTTGGGGTAGAGTTTTAGGCCGCCGACTGCGTCGCTTTGCTTATCTAATGGGCTGCAGCAGTGGCAGCGACTGCGACTGCGGCTGCTGCTTATCGCTATTTTCATTGTTGTTTTTGTTGATGCTGCTGCTGCGCCCGCACATATGCTGCATTCCCTCTCTTTTACACTCGTTCGCTTTGTTTGCTGTTGTAGTTGTTAATTGCTCGCCGCTACTTTCTTGCATCCTTCACAATGCGCCGTTAATCACAGCAGAGTGGGACAATTGGAGAGTGGGAGAGAGCAAAGAGAAAGAGGCGCATACATCAATGCGAAGTTGCTGCTGTTGTTGTTGTTGTTGTTGTTGGTTTTCGTTAATGGGTTTTTATTTGTTTATATGAGCATCTAGAAAATATGATGCGGCTGTCTGTGAGGGTGCCTCCCCCCTCTACCTATACAACAATACTTCTATGCATGTGTGTGTATTGACCATTTGCGTTTTTAGTTTTTCGCTACCCATGGGAATTTTTACAACTGTTTTCAACGACAAGTGCTCTTTGAATTTATGCTTAGACGCAGGCACAGTGGTGCGGGGCTGTCACTTTTCGACATTGGTTTTCATCCATGTGATTATAGTCCAAGTTGTGTGTGTGTTTAAGTGGGCGTGTTCCATGGCTTTGCCTGTCCTCTGTTCAAGGAAGCTCTTAAGTTTTTTTTTTTTTTTTGTTTTATGTGTATGTTATTAATTACAGTTTTTAAATATATACCTCTCGAAGTTGTTTACAGTTGAGTTAGAGCTTTGTGCGCATTTACTAACATGACAATGAAAGCTATGTATATGTTAAATATCCTTTAAGAGTACTATAATTATTTCAACTTATAAATTTTCTTCATTCTTTGCTCATTGTAGGTGAGTTTTTTCCATAAAACTTACGGATTTTTGTCGTAAATCTAATTAGTTACTAATTCTTTGCCATTGCAAATTAAACATTCTAATTAGTCAAGCTTAAATCTCTCAACTTTGCTTTCATAATGCTCCCTGATATTTGATATTTTCCCATCAATCACTGTCTAACCAATGACGTCTGTCACAATCCAAAATCAATTAAATATTTATTGACAACAATCTAGGATGTCAGAGAAGCACTTAATATTGAATTTCACTCACGCAGCTCAACACCAAATTGAAAATCTAGAAACTGCAGTTATTATCGGGGTGCCGAAGATTAAATATAGACATGTTAAATAAGTGATTCTTATGACAGCTGTGCGATATAAATATCTGATCATATTTATAATGTTACAACGAATACCAAATAATATTGACGATATTTGCTGGAGGACTAATTAACACTTTTATGAAGTGACATAACGGCATTTGGGGGAGGTAACTGAGTGTAAACCCACATAATACAGACAACGGGTGGTGACCCTGACCCAACTTTTGTTGTAGTTGTTTTACATACATATATGTTTTTTCTGTGATACTGTTGTTTTTGTTGTAGCTGTAATTATGTGTAGTGAATGCGTCAAACGACAACTGTTGACATTTACAGTTGTTTTCAGTTATGAAACAAAAACGTCGCTAATTAAGCAATCAATTTGGTTACGTTGTGTGGGCTCAATAGGGTTAAAACAGTGGTGTTGTTGATATACGCTTGAGATAATTGTTATGGACAGCTTGATTATAGAGCATGTTCAAAACAACAACAAATATTATATAATGAGTTTTAATTTAAATTAAAAAAATAAAAAAACAAACTTTAAAAGTAATTTTGTTGAAAATGTACAGTTTAGGGAAGTTATTTATACCTAAAATACCTTTTAGTCACTCTGAAGGGCAGTCCACGCTAGTGACGAAGCAACATGAAAGGTTTTACTTTGTTTTCCCAAACCACCTAACAGTACGTTTTCTTATCAGAAATATACAAATATGCAACACTTGCTCTTACAAATCATATATTAAAATAAGTTATGGCTTGCATAGATTAAAAAAAAAAAATGTTTTCATTACAAAAAATAAAAAAAGAAACCATAGTCAATTGACCCCGACGTGATTTGAACACGCAACCTTCTGATCTGGAGTCAGACGCGCTACCGTTGCGCCACGGAGTCACATGAAATGATCTGGCATTAATTCAAACTAAACCTGATTGCTGACTAATCTAATAATCTATTAATAGATAAACTAGTCTATTTGTGCAAAATTGTGTGCATGTGTGTCATAATAGAAAGCAACAACAAAGCTAACTCAACTAGCTAAGAATAGATTTTGTATGTATGCCTGTTTATAATTCTGCATAGATTCCGCATGCTCAAAATATAATCTTATCTAAACATGAGCACAAATTGGAATAGAAAGAAATATATCTGCTTATTTTTAGCATACAATATTTTAGTATGACATAAGTTAAACAAATGTTTCTCTGATCTTGTTGGTTGCTCTTTAACGAACTTAACGGTTTTCTTTACTTGGGCAATATCAAGTAAAAGATAATCAAAATCCATTACAAATTCGAAAACAACTTTAATGGCTGGGCACTCATTAAGCGGCAAGATTTCAAAATCGTATAGATCAGAGTTTTGTTTCGGAACCCTATAGACACCTGCTTATAGGGCAGACGTGTGCCGCCAAAGCTTTTAGCTGTCGCCGATGCCGACGGAATTCACACAACGTACCCAAAATAAATATAAATCACTAGAAAATAACAACAACAATAGCTGGAAAATGAATGAAAATGCTGCACATTTGGAAAAAACAATGTGGTTTTGTTTATTTATTCATTGATTTTTAATACACTACCCAGAGCTCGTATCGCTATAGTTCTTGTAAATGGAAATGCATTTCGATAAAGGCAACCCAAACACAGACAGAGACTGAGACTGCGACTGCGACCCTATGAAATTGATTTCTTTCTCCAACTCCATTTCCATCTACAGCTATTGTGACTAATTGTGTGACTCCTCCATAGACTTTGGGTGGCATTGGCTCTTCGTAGAACTCCAGCTGTTTTCATTGTTTGGGGAAATTAATTTCCATGCACTGAATTTACATTGTATAAAATTTATTTGTATATCGATGCTTGTGCGTTTGCCTTTTATGCGTCTATTTTATGTTTTAATATTTATGGTTTTTAATGTTCATATTTAGTGTGGCTGCCTACATGGGTTTAGTATTTCCGTGTCGTACATAAGTACATATTTTTTTTTATGTCTGCCTCATAACATGTTTTGGGCTTGTTGGCCAACGGAAATTGGTCGTAAAATTTACACTTTCATAATTTTCGACAAGTTGACAAGTTCACACGCCTAGGGGAATGGTAAAACGTTTCGTGGTCACAATGTGCATATAGAAATTAGGAAATTATAAACAAAACCAAAAAAGGTTATGTGAATATCCATCAAAGAATAATAATCCTTAAAACATGAAGTTTGCTTGAATTATAGATTATTTCATAATACGTATGAACAATGGAAATTATTTTAACAGTGACTGTGATTTCCAATAATCTTTTATGTCCCTGATGGTTTAACTAGCCTTGTCCGTCTGTCTGTCTGTCCGTCTGTTTTCTTCAGTTTTAGAGCTAGCTTGATGAAATTTGGCACAGACAATCTTATATCTGTCATAGGAATGATCTATTGGAAAAAAGTTTTTGAATAAAAAACCTTTTTTGTTTTTTAAGATTTCACAACCCAACGGTTTTTTTCAAAGTTTGAGCTTATTCTATACATGTTGAGAAAATTTTATTAAAATAGGACGACTATATCTTATGGCTGCCAAAGGAACAATCAGTGGAAAAATTAGTTTTTGTATGAAAAACTTTTTTGTTTTTTTTTTAAAGATATCTCAAACAAACTAGTACTCCATTTTATTAGAACTGTAGCACTCAATATTATTATGTTTCACAAATGCAGACTTAGTTTTACAAAAATTGGGCTCGTATATCATTTAGCTGAGATAGGACGCCGAAGATAACTTTCCTTTCCTACTGTGATGCATCTTTTGATAATTTCAGTATTGATTTTTCAGTATTCAGTAGCAGACGTCATGATCGCATAACTGAAACTTTGAAATCTCATACACAGTTGTAACTACTACGTGTGAAGTATGCATACTTTTAAAGATACGTGTATGTGCTTAGTACATGTACTACACTCAAGCACTGTGTCCTGCACTTAACCAAAGCAAGTGTGAGCACTATGTGAAAGAAGTGAACAAAACGGAACCATATGCTACATACTTTGTTATATTTCTATATAAAATATACCCCTACCCCTACTACCTTCCCCGTTGCAGAAGTGCAATACTTGATCAGCTTAAATCAAACAAAATGAAGAATAACATTTGTAAAGCTGTCGCTGAAGTTGGAAAAGTTGTCGTTACCAGGTCCAAGTCAAGTCAAGTTAACTTGGGCCGTTGAACGTTAAGTGTGTTGAAAGTGTTGTGTGCGAGTTTGTGTGTGAATTGCCAAAGGAAATACTGTTATATAGTATATTTTTCAAACATTATAGCACTTTACACTTTTCACACGCTAAAATAATATTTTTGCTGTCCAAAAAGGGAGGAGAGTTACCATAGACATGGATGGCATGGGGAGGTAGAAATACACAGTTTACACTGCTCCATTTGGCCATGTAACGGGACTAAGTGTGAAGTGTTTGGCTAGCAGCGCACAGTGTGTAAACAGTTGGCGCAAATGTCAAGTAGCCCGTCAATTGGCAGGCACCCAGTATAGCATAGTAGAAGGGGCAGAAGGACAGTGCAGGACATGGAACACAAGACACAGGAGCTAGGAGTCAGGACGCACGACTCAGGACATCAGGCAGTAAACCACAATTGGGCAGACAAAACGTATCCTTCCCCGCCCAAACACTTTCACTGCAGTCACCGCTAAAAGTGTTTGCATTTTTATCAACGCTTGTAGCACAGTGGGCCGCGTTGACTTTTTATTGCTGCAAAGCACTTAAATCTATGTCTGCATATTCTGTAGTCGTCTGCATATAGTGGTTTATTTCGGTATTAGTATATTTGTTCATTTTTGAAAATTGTATGGCATCATTTCGAAATAAACATTTTTCAAAAATAACCTATAAAAAAAAAAATTTTTTTATTTAATTTTTTGTTTTTATATTTTCACAACAATAATGTTTAAATAATCTTTAAAAATGATTTAAAACTATCGTTGCTGTTGACCTCTCAGCTTTTTTCACTAGTTTTGCCGCATTTTTTACGCCTAATTGAAAAAATTTGCAACCAATTTTTAGCGCATAAGTTCCACAGTGCATAGTACATCGTTCATTTGCGCGTTGCTCTTCTCTCCTTTGCCCTTTCTTCTTCTTGTATTGTTGCCTTTATTGTCGACTTCGGCTTGCGCAAACACTTGCCGTTGACTTTTTGCACTACCGATCTTGCGCTCTCCCTCTGACACAGCGGCCCACTGTAAAAACCGCTTAGCATGTTTACCGTTATGTTCGGCACTTGAATTCGCCGTGTTACATTAGTTCGCCATCCGTCGCCCCATTACTCACGCCTAAGTGCAGACAGGTGCGCCTGGCCGCCATCTTGTATGTTAGAATGTAAGTAGTATAAAGAAAATACCATACATACATACATACACACTGTTAGCAAGGATAACTGAAAGGAAGTCCACCATCCGCTCATGTTTGCTCTGTTTAACCCATAAATGTACTCAAAGGGTTTTCTTAGTGTTTGTATATGTGTGTGTGTGTGTAAACATTTGTGTGGCCAGAAGCGTCACGCAAACACGCATACATAGGGGCAACTCTGGTCGGTTCCTTAGGGTTGTCGAGTGCTGTGCGATATTTGATTTCAACTCTTTTTTTTGAGGTTATGGCTAAAAATACAATAGTAAAATCCTGTATTTCGTTTTCCAAGGCAATGATGTCCCTTTGAGCACTTATCACACTCCAAACTAATATTCTGCGTCATTTAACTCAACCATTTCTCACCTGTAAAAACATTCAATTCAGCTAATTGCTTCATTATCCAAAGCTTACAACAAGAAATCCCATGCAATTAATTGAAAGAAAAAAAAACACGATTCAATGAGCATAAAATACAGTTGACTTAAACTAGAAAGAAAACTAAGCTAAGCTTTATGCAAAAAAAATTAATTAAAAGAAAACACGATAAGAAAGGTGCTGGATTGGGTAGTGGGGTAGAGACTGGATGACTGACCGACTGTCAGCTAATACCTATAGACAAATGCAGTCAAAGAACTGAAATAAGGGGGCGTGTTGATGCCCATTTAAGTTAATACTGATTAATGCGGACAAATTAACTATGAAATTAATCATTGTCCGAGTCGTTTACATGTAGAACAACGACAAAACAAACAAAGAAATGGAGAACAAAAATAAAAAATAAATAAGACTTTTTAAGGGGTAACTACCGACTGTGGTATACTCTGTTTCCGTTGCTCTAAAAGATGATCTTATCGTTTAGTAAATCAAATGAGCTCATAATTTAATTTGAAAATTCGTTGAATATAACATTATGATCTTCAAAAGTATTCGGAGTAACTATTTAAAAATAGTCAAATGCAAGAAACCTGAAAAATGTTGAAATTTGTAGATGAACCATTTCTGACAACTATTCATTTTAAATCGTTTTCGAACTTGTGCCCTTGTTTTCGAATGCAATAACAATCGTTCTTCATTTTAAAACATAGCTTTGGATTCTTCTCATTGTGCTTTCTTAAAAGCTTACATTCG